>OX463765.1:1827092-3027092 GCA_949825005.1 Gasteruption jaculator | reverse complement strand
AAAATCGTGGAGAGTCAGCAGACGCTACAATGATTTTGTACAGCTCAATGGAGCTCTGTGTTTATCAGGACTCAACCTGCCATTACCACCAAAAAGAATTATTGGGAATATGGAACCTGATTTTATAGCTCAGCGACAATCTGCTCTCCAGGTATTCTTCTAAAAATGTATTAAATTCAATTCTTAAAAACCTGAGAAACTTCAAAATTTGAACATAGAAAAGTGCAAATTTCAAACCACTGATATAAAATTTGTTATTTTCCAGTCATAATAGCTTAAAAGAATAGCTTTCGTGAATTTGGTAATTCCGTACTTATTGTTGTATTACAAAGAAAGCTTGCTAATTAACTGATTATTATCGAATGATTTTTCTTTGTTTCAACATTTTTTAAAGTTAATCTCAAAAGGAGTTTCCAAAATTATTCCTAGAAATAGTTTTAGGAATTCCTTTAGAGATTGATTTGAAAATTTCTTGAAATAAAAAAAAATCATTCGTTAATAATTAAATTCACATATTCTATATTTTCATACGAATGTACTTTTTCCTTCTTCTTTTTAGAATTACTTAAACATCGTACTAATGAATCCTATACTGGCATCTTCGTTGCCTATGAAAAAATTCCTCGATCCCGAAAATTATACTGCACCATTGCATGGTAAGTATATTATTTAATATGTTGGTTTTCAAATCTGCGGATAATTTTTTGTCCACATTGCAAAGAAATTTTTTGTGTATCAGACACATCGAAAATTCTTCTTCTTCTTTTGTTAAAAAATTGTAAGCCGTCAAATAAATGAAATGAGAATAAATGTTGGAAAAGTATCATATAAATCAATCTTAAAAAAGTTGGAAAGTATAACATAAATCTGTCTTAAAAATTAAATCCCCATGAAATCATAAATATGAAGACACTTATATGTATGGAAAATAATATATTTAGATAATACAAAACAGAAATATCGAAACAATAATTCACAAATTTAATCAGTTTTCTTCAAAGAAAATGAAAATGTGGATCAATATATATTGACATTATCTTAATTTACATTATATGTGTAAAACATTATCTTAAAATTATTATTGAAAGTATACATATATATGACAGATTTTTTGCTAAAGAGGATCTACAAATAAAGATCGAAACGTATAAAAAACTCAACAACAGTACCAACAGGTTGAAGTACGAAACCAAGTCGAAAAATAAATTATTAATTACCGACGACCAACTAAGAACTCGAAAATCAAAACAGAAGTAGATCATAAATGGATCTCACAAAATTAAATCCAATGGAATAATAAATGTTCGGATTAAGATTTATACTCGAAATCATCGAAAATTGACATTTAGAATTTTACCAATATTCTAAATGTCTTTTTGTTTCAAACGTACGTTGGATCATCGTGATTGTTGCAGAAATAGCACTACAGCAAGTATCCTTAGCGTTACGCAGTGATGCAAACTTCGAAGTTGGGAAGGCCATACCTGATATGGGATGGAGGTTGAGGAAACACTATTACACTGTCAAAAACCGTCAAAGTCCTAAACAGGAACTTTTATTGGCTTGGGTGGAGTTCGGTCCGGATAAACACCTGCAAGATAAAGATATACAAGGAGTTTTTAAAAGTTTGGGGACTTTGAGACACCCACATATCGAGACTATGGTTCATCAACACGTCACTGAAAATGGTGCTTTGACAATTCGAAATTTTTATCCCGATGGAACGCTTCGAGATGTTTTATGTAACGCGAAACCGAAACAACCTTTTATTAAAAAATATGGGAATCCCAAACAAACGAAATCACTTACCGCGCCTGAAATCGCTACTTACGGATATCAAGTATGTTTCACTTTTTTATTTCTATTCGTATTATATTACTTCATTCGATTATTTCATATAACATAGTAATATCGTTATAACTGTATTATGTTATAATACAGAATGAAGTTCTCTTTGTCAGTATGTTGATAAGTTTTCTTTGGAGCTTTCTGTCTAAAATACTAATCGATAAGAAATTAATTGCAGGCTTTCTTAACACTATTTCTACCAAAGGTGTCAAAAGACACCATTTAGTTTTAATTTGAATTAAGAATTGTTTTCGTGGATTTATTTAATCTTTTTTCTGAAATCCACAAACGGGAGGTGTTTAGTAGAGCAATTATCTCTATAATTAATCTATTTCAATTATAATTATACATTTCAGGTTTTGCACTTTTGATTACGTGTAATTAGCATGGTAGAAATAGTGTTAATTTTTACAGATAATTCATTTATTTCCACGATAACTATTGGAACTTTCAAAAAAATCATTTTCTCTTAACGGTCACTGGGGATAAATTTGACCCAAACAAAAACTCAAAATAATTAGTAGAAAATCTCAAAAATCGTCTTTAAAATCCACTTCATTACCGTCTTTATGTTTCGAAGGAAATAAATTTTTCCAACGCTCGTAATCGTAAAATTGTTTATCTGAAATTACTATACCTGTAGTGAATAATTTTGAAAATCTAACAAAATTAGAATTTTTTTACAATCTTCAAAACAATGTTCTACAACAAATGAAATGAATTCATTGTCCATAATATTTGAAGAAAGTTCGGTAATTTTATTAACACTATTTCCACCGCGTTACTTATACGTATTCAATAATCCAAAACCCAAAAATATTGTTATAACTAAAATAGATTTTCTAATTCAATACCAATTTTTTTACAGTTGCATAATTGCTCTACTTATCCCGCCCTGTTCGTGGATTTCGAATAAGGATTAAATTAAATTTCGAAAATAATTAAAATAAATTAAAATCCTGAAAGGTGTCTTTAGACACCTTTGGTGGAAATAGTGTTAACTTGATGCAGACTACATTCCATCAGGATAGTCTTTGCTTGTTTACTTCGTTGTAAATATTTACTAGTAAGTCATTAAGCCAGAAGAAATAATAACACTTAATACTTTGCCGTCCGCGCGTCTGATCGGGATTCTTTCGTTTGGCGCCGGTATAAATGTTTATGTACGACACCAACGTGGTGCCATCGGTGCTCGCCAGATAGTTTTCGCATGGCACCAACGTGGTACCACCGGTCTTCATGGTGTTAATAATCTAATAATGGATACTATAAGTAATTTGAGTATGGCCACCATTTAATTGTTCCCTAGGGTTTTGCCTAGGGTTTTGCTGTGATAGCAAAACCCTAGGGTCATTTTAATCCCCAGTGACCATTTGGATAATTTACAATTGTCACCGTTAAGAAAACAAATTACCACTTTGTATATTAATTCCAGATTCTAGACGCATTAGGGTATTTGCATGAAAAAGGATTGCCTTATGGACATTTACACACTGGAAATGTTCTACTGACTTCTACTGGCGTGAAATTATTAGATATTGAAAATGGCCTTTTGGGCTTACCAGCATTTTATAGACCATATGTAGTTCAACGGCGCAAACTTCATGCAACGGTATAGAATTTACACTCAATATACATTTTTTTTTTCAAAGTCCCACAGCTTCCTTCCTTGAACCAGTTAATCTCTTTTGCGAACCAATCAATGAATGTAAAATGTACACTTCTTTGTTGAAACGTATTAAAAGCAGAGAGCTAACATTTTATTCAGAAGTTTTACAATGTCCTCTGATAATGGAACGAGTAGAAAATGTCGAGTCCTTTGTTTATAGAATGCTATAAAAAAAACAGACTGCGTCAATTCATGTTCTGTAAATAAAATTCAACGCGTCGATAATGTCTGCTAAATTATTGAATTATTCCGTTTCGATAAAATCAGCTTTTTAAATTTAAGTTTATTATTATCGAAAGGAAAAATATGTATTTTTTCCTGCTCAATGTAATTTTATAAATATAAGAGGATCGATTTTATTTGTAAGTTTAAAAACCAAGAGTTACTGGAATTAGCTTTTAGCTGACCTACTGGGGTCTGAAACGCCCCAACCCAGTTCAGTTCCACTTTTCACCACTTTATAAAGGGGTTTCCAATAAGAACAATATGATGCCAAAATTAAATAAAATAACAACCAATTAAGATAGTACGAAACTTTTTAAAATTTTGAGGTACAATACCTAACAATTATATATGGAATATGACATCATTTAAACGTCCATCTTGACTTTATTTACAGAAACGAATGCGATGAATCTAATTTCCAATCACTTTGTTTAATAAATCGATTCTAATTCTCCATTGTAACTGATAGTTGCATTTTTTTACATTATTAATTTATCAAATTTTTGTTGAATAAATCGATAGTAACAACAGCAGTGTGATATGGGAACAGTCCTGTTTGAACCACGCGTTATCCGAACCAAATTCATGCAATTTTAGCTGCAAAAAATTTGTTCACATCGATCGATACCGTTCATCCTTCACTGTACCTATATCTTCTGCCTCATTCTCCAAAAAATATAGTGCGATGATATCACTCTACCATAAACCACACCATACAGTGATCTTTCGCGTATACAAAAGATTCTCTTGAATCTTTTGTGGATTTGTAAAATTATGGAGCCGATATATTGAACAATGTGATTGAAAATTCGGTTCGGAATGATGTCATATTCTATACATAATTGTCTTCCATTATACGCCAATATAAAAGAAGAATAGGTTCTATTTTAATTGATTGTTATTTTATTTCGATCTAACATTATGTCGTTCCCATTGGAAAAGCAAGAAATTTCTACAGTTTTTTTTTGCGTACTAAACATTATATTTTTATAAAACAACCTACACTATTTGTCAAAACAACATTTGAAAACTATCACACAACTTTTTTAACACTATTTCTACCAAAGCTGTAAAAGACACCTTTAGAATTGTAATGTAGAATTATTTTCGACGGTTAATTTAATCTTTTTCTGAAATCCGCAAACGGGAAGTGCTTAGTAGAGCAATTATGCGTCTGTAAAAAATTTGATATTAATTAAGAAAATCTGTTTTAATTATAACTCTATAATTTTGGTTTTCGATTTTTGATTATGTAGAATCAGCGCGGTAGAAATAGTATTAAGTTGAAAAACTCAAAAGCTTTCAGGTAATATAAACTTTTATCGATGAAGTCGAGAAAGCCCCAGTCTACCAACAATTTTGTTATTCTGGTGAAGTAAGCTAGCTAACGGTTAACTTTAAAACTACTAACTACCAAAGTCGTTTTTATCACGAAATTGAATCATGTTTATTCAATTCCAGTGTTTCTTTCAGAGCTGGATTTGAGGAGAATTCTAAAAAAAAACTTATATGCAATGTTTGCCGTACATAAATTGTTGCAATAAATACAAATACCTCTTTTTAAAAAAAATATAATGTCAAGAAGTTATTTTTCTATAGAAAACGGTTTAAGCAAAGGATGTTTTTATTTCTTATTTTCGATAATGCCATTTCGCCTTGATATCGGAAAGCGTTTAGCTTTTTTTGCAATCACAGCCTTTCTGCTTGGATAATATCTGAAATCGATCATGTTTCGTCCTACTTTATTCTATGCAAAGATAGATTCATACGTCGAAGGTAAATACTTATAAAACATGAAAAATACTACATCAACGTCATAAATATTGCAAATGACATTTCCTGGTTTCCTGAACTCCTTTTCAGATGCTTTTTATAAATCGTGATGGATCTGTCTTTGTACAAGAATATTACAAATTATTATCAAAAGTGCATTCCTAAAACATTTACGCTCGATTATTCCAAAAATATAAGGGTGCACATAAGATATGAATAATTCGATTAAGTTAAATTTGGTACTAATTGTAATTATCTTCTCTTACACAACAGACGCAAGTAGATGTTTACTCCTTTGGCCACGTCTTATATGAGATGACATACGGCAGACCGTTACTGGAAGCAACGTGTTCAGATTTGCCGAATTGTGATGCAAAATTAAAGAATCTCCTGGAGGTAATTCTATCCCCAGAAGCATTAAAACAAGATTTGCCAAAAGTCGGTCAATTGATGGAACACCCTTTCTTCGAATCGGCGAAACGTAATATACAATCTGTTGGTTCAATAGAGAAACCACATTTTAAATTAAGCAGCCATTTAAAAGAAGCTTTACACGAGGCTATAAACAAAGCCGAGTCCAGGCTGAAGGATGAACAAAAAGTTGCCAGGCATCAAAAGAGACTCGTCAAAGTTCAAGAAATGATGAGTTCCGAAGAAGAAATGAAGAAAAGGAAACAAAAATTGGTAATTTTTTTCTTGACTTGTAGTCGTCAAATAAGTAATTGAATTTTATTGTATAAAAATGTGTAACTCCGCCAATTCCAAAACCGCTACTTGCTAAATTCAAAATTTTGGTTATAAAGAATCAGAATTTTGGTTTACATCAACAATGGCAGTAGTTTTCTTTTCAAGCAAAGACTTAATTTTGTGAGTTTATTTTGCGACATGGTAATTTTTTTATAAGTTATATTTTTTAGTATTGTCTTTTAGTGCCATTTCGCCTTACGTTCAGAATTGCATTTGAAATTAGTACACTTTCAGGAAATTAGGCTTCTGTCCATAACGAATGCGTAAATATGATTGAATTATTATGATTACGAAAAGATAATTATTTTGTCCAAACATTTTAACAAAGTGACTCATTCGATGATGTTTGTGGAAATGATTTTTCAGATACCAATCAATTTAAAAAATTGGAAAAAACCATATCGGTTTTCAAAATTAATTTTGTACAAAGTTATAATAATCACTGCACCTAACCTAGTTTCTTTCTAATGTTTGTACAACTTCGAGAAATGATATTAATTAATTTTGAAAATAAAACATGGATGAAGTATTTAAACAAAATATGTCTGAAGTTTGCAGTAAATATGCCGTTTAAAACATGTAAAGTTTTGAAAGTTGGAAAACTGATACTTACTTGAAGAATTCAGAATATTGGCTGCAAAAAAATGAGAATTTTAGTTTGTAACATTATAAAATTCAAATTTTGTTTATTTTTTTCTAGAGAGAAACGTATCAAAATTTAGATTCACGTTTCAAAGATAATACAGTCAAAGATTAGAATACATAACATTTTTTAAAAAAAAGGGAGAATAAGTTAAAAGTAACACTAATATAAATGTGCATTTCTAATTTGTAGAAAAAGGAACAAAAATTAGCTCAGGAGCAGCGTTCAGCAAACCAATTAAGCACAAATGGTGGAAAGCAGATGAACGGCAAGAGTCCCGAAAGATCTGATAGTCCAACAAGTACATCAACAGCGACGAGTGTTGGAACCTTGACTCCTCCGTCTCTAGGTAAATTTTTCTATTGTAATATCCTGAATACGCTTTATAAATTGAATAGGAAGGAGAAAAATGGAATATGAAAGATCAGAATTGGAGCAAATCGTGAAATTAATAGATCGTTGCATATGAAATGTTGGATTTTTATTTTCAAATTCAAAAATATCATTTCAATTCAAATTAAACTTTATTAATCGAAATAAAGCTCATCATAATCGATACATTTTTGCCAACGAGAAACAAGTTTATTTGTTTCTGGGACATAAAATTTCGCTGAGTTGAAATCGACAAATTCTCAAAAAGCAGTTTTGGATGTATCTTGATTACAGTATTTAGTTGACCACGTTCTTCGGTGTCGAGGCTCATGTTTTCATTTATAAATTTTACGAACCATTCTTGCACCGTCCGTTCACTAGCTGCATCCTTACCGAAATGTAACAATATTTCGTGTAGCTTCTGCAGCATTGTGGCTAATTTTGAACTCATACAAGAAAATAGTGAGGAAATCACGATTATTCATCCCTCACTAAAATGGGAATATTAGGCCCACAAACTATTTTTTAAAATCCTAAGGAGTAAAGCCGCTCTACCGGTCGGAAAAATAGCCTAATTTTAATAATTTTTTTAGGGAATATAATAATAAGAATAAAAAATATGTTTAACACGTTCAGTGCTATGTCGGTCACCGGTGACCGACGCTAATCTTTTCGTTCAGGCCGCGCTGGTTTTGACAAATGCAATAACGTATACCATTACGACCCACGCGGCGTGAATAGGGTGTCACGTAAATTTTACGTGGAAGTCAACGTGTTAATGGTAATTAGTCTAGATCGTTTAAGCTATTCTTACGACCGTTACGTTCGTTATGACCGTTACGTCGAGTAGAGGTTTCCCATTTCTTGCCAAGCATCTCCTCGTAACGTTCTCACGAGATTTTGGAGCTGTGTTGCACATTCCGGCTACGTTATCTTCCGTGGGAGACGAGCCGCGTTGCAGCTCGGAGGTGTTTCGTGGTCTTGGTCTCCTTACACCTAGCTGATATTAGCTAGCCCGGTTCTGGACAGTTAGATTCTGAGTCTGACCCGCGATCTGTCTGGTTGTTTAGCTTTTGAGCGTGACACCTTCTCTCGCCACCCTTGTATCCGGTGCCCTCTTCACGACCTGACATTCAGTTGTCAATAAAGGTCACTTTAGGTGACTTTATTGACCCCCTCATTTCTGTGTTTACGAGTTCTTTTCTTTTCCCTTTCCTTCCCGGCTATCCATTGACCTGGTAGGTCAGTAGATAGCACCTTCTCGCGAAGGATCTCACGTGACGTGATCTACGAGACTTCACACTATAAAAGAGGATTTTTTTCAATAAATTTTCCTTTAAAAATAGTCTCACCAGAGTTCCGAACACCAGACCACTTTTTAAAGAGGTTCCACAACTGGAAACGTTTCTCCCACAATTTTCGACCTGGAACGAAAAATCACAGATTTATGAAATCTATTTGAGAATAGCTATAGAAAAGTTGTGGACATTGAAAAAAAATTACATTTTTGAAGAAAATTTAAAAAAGTATACAACAAACGTACATTGAAATTTGAAAATCATTCGAATAATATGTTTATCGTATAAAATTATGTTTCTGGTAGTTTTGAAAATTATGGTTTCGGAAAAATCGCGTTTAAAGTTTAACGCACGATTCTGCTATAGAAATTGTTGAATGTTGAATTACCTCTAGCCTGCAATACCTGCGCTATACAGCTGGCCTTCGGCATTCATACATATTTTGTTCTTCTTCCTTCCTGGATGATAATCTGATAACACAACCTTTAATTACTTAAAGGGGTTTAACCATTAGGAAACGTTTTAATCAAAGCCGCTGCACTTTATCGTCGGAGGTATCCGGAGCTTTCTTCATAAAACTGGAGCTTCTATATTTGTCCCCGCCATAAAACCTATTGTATTTTATTTCCGAGACCCCAAGGTATCATTTCAATGAAAAGAAAAAGTATTGATTTTTTCGAAGTTCTAGAGTGGCGCTAACAATAATAAACCAGAAAGACGAAAAATCCGACATTTCATATGCAACAATTTAATAGCAACCGTATATATCTTATAAGTTTTCTGTGAATAATGGTAAAATGATGGCTCTCCTTTCGCTTTCTTCTTTTCTCCGTTGCGTAAACAAGCTAATAAAAACTTGAATATTTTTCTTTTCCTTCAACTCTTTGCAAAGCTGGACACAAAAGTTGATGGCGCGTGTTACGCTCGTTGATTTCACGTAGGTTGTTTCCATCATTTGCTTGCATGTATATTTCAATTGCATCAATCATCAGAAAATCATAATTTAGCGTTATTGTAGAAATAGTGTTTACCGTTTACATCAGAAATTTTGTAACTTTTCTCTCTGTAATATTTTGGATGGATGAACGGAGGGACTATTATTTTCACTGTAACTTTAATGGTGAACTATTAGAGAAGTTTCACAGAAATCCTTATGAATTTTTACGATTTCTTTTCCTGAAAAAATTTTGAAATTATTACCGGTAGATTTTTATTCGAAATGTGTAATTTTATTGGAGAAATAATAATTTATTGCTTTTCTAGGTATTTATTAATACGTTGAACCGCTAGACACAAATTGAAAATTTTTAGAATTTTTAATTTTTCGGGTATCATACTGCTAATCTATAAGTTGCAAGAAAACAGTCTGTTTTTCTTCATAGCATAGTTGCAATTGCTTTTCTACAAAGTATTAAAAAAGAAATAGATAGTAGTTACGTATATTCGGAGTTATACCTTCCCATTTGCTTACGATGTCAGTCATATCGCAGTTGAATCGCGTTTTGAAGTGAGAAAAAATGTAAAAGTGTTGTCTCATTTTTATTTACATACTTTTTTTCCAAAGATACTACAAAACACTGCTATAATATTTTATGGGTCTAATTTAGAAATTTTATATACATATTTTTTAAGGTACAAATTTTTATATCGCTTGTGCTGTAAAATAGTCTTGCAAAAATATTTAAAAAGGTGCTGATTACATAAATAAAATCGCTAGGAAACTGTAGGTGACGGTGCTTCTGCGGGAACTGAATTGCGATTAATCTATAGGTGTCTGGCAATCAATATTTTGAATAAGTTTATTTAATATAGTGGGAAATTACTATTTTTTAATATTTTCTATATCTTTATTTAGATCGCCATTGTTATTGTTAATGTCGTAATTATGCTTGTTAATATTACAAAATCAGAATTTACCAGAAATCAATTTTAAGAGTGAACAAGAGTACGATAATGCAATTTTAAATCAAGCTTGAATTCTGGAATACCTTTAAGGGGGCATACCACAGTAAAAAAATTTTGTTTTCACTTTTTTTTCATTTTCTGAAAACTGCATTTGTCAAGAATACTCTCACCAAATTTTGTAAAGAAATTCGTAATATTGACGGAGACACGGTATAAAATTTAGTTTCTATGTCGTATTATTATCCTTTCTCAGCAAAACTTTGAACGCGTTTTTCTCGAAACTATGTTTTTCAACCGCGTTGACAGCAAATTTAAAATACTATTCATCCGATTTGCATGTACAAAGTCTTAAAATGTTCGAAAATCCAGTCTCTATGACCACACGTGGCGAAATTTCGATATCTAAAAAAAAAATGGCGGACCAGCGAATTTTATTACAGAAAATCTTCATCGTTTTTTGGAAAAAAAAAATAGAAGGGGGCCCTTTAAAAAAAATCGTCACGTGTGGTCATATAGACTGGATTTTCGAACATTTTAAGACTTTGTACATGCAAATCGGATCAATAATTTGCTGTCAACGCGGTTGAAAAACATAGTTTCGAGAAAAACCCGTTCAAAGTTTTGCTGAGAAAGGATAATAATATGACATAGAAACTAAATTTTATACTGTATCTCCGTCAATTTTACGAATTTATTTACAAAAATTTGGTGAGAGTATTCTTAACAAATGCAGCTTTCAGAAAATGAAAAAAAAATTTTTTTAAATATTTTTTACTGTGGTACGCCCCCTTAACTCTCTGTACCTCCTTTTTCTCTTTTAAAATTACCACGAATTTAAGAGCAAATATCACTACCTAAAGTTCTTAGGTTCTTCTGTTCTTCTAATTTAATTTGACAAATTTTTAGGGTGATGTTACTTTTACTTTTCAATTTAAGAATTACATCAGTGTGTAGAAAGCTTCAATTCTCTTTTTCTAAGAGATCTTATTTTTTTCGGTCTCAAAAATTGTCTTTTAGTTTAATTGAAGAAAAACGATTTTATTGTTCCATGAAAATATATATACATATATGTATACAGAGTTTTTTTTTACATCGATGTAAGTCTTGAGGGTTTTATTTTTCGTTATGACAATTTCTAATGCTCACAAAATTTCCTTTTACGTACAAATTATTAAAGAAAAGAAGGGAAAATATTTTTCCATACGGTGTTTCAAATTATTTTTTAACATAAACTACACATTCTGTTTCTAATTTCAATACACATTCAATTTCCATTCAAGTTCATGGTTGTGTTTCTTATTTCAACTTCTTTATACTAAAAGAATGCTTCTAATGTTGCTCTTTTTTGTTTCCCAAGGTTCAACGGACATACCATCTGGAAAAATTTCCGCTCCACCGCCACCTCCGATGCCGACACCATCAACTCCAGATAAAAAAGTATCTAATGTACCACAGGTATCAAATGAACGCAATGCATTACTCGGTAGCATATGTACATTCGATAGAGCGAAACTTCGTAAAGTTGCCGATGGAGATCATTGATACCAATTTTAATTAATTTTAAACTTTCCACACCGAAACATCAAAGAAAACGAAAAAAAAAAAAATAGTTATTAAGAAAAATCAAGTTCCTTATTTTCCAGTAAGTGCTGAACCAAAGTTTTCCAATGGTAAAACTTTTTATAAAATTCCAGTTTAAGTGGAAATACAAAAAATCTTGCCGTAATTGAAAAATATCTGTTGAAAGATGGAGAAAAAAAGATCTTTTTGGGTTTTTGTTTTTTTTTTAAATACGGCATGTATTTTCTCGGGGCGGCAAATTTTTAACTTTTTTGGACATAAGAGACAAATTTTTTCTTTTGCTATTTTTCGAGTGTGGGAAGTGAAATTGAATTTTAAAAGATAGACAAATTACGAAGTTACGGAATTCTCCTTTGATTCCAGTAGGAGCGAATTTTTCGAGTTCCATGAAAAATTTCCAAAGATTTTTTATTTCTCTACTTAAAATTATTAAATGTCTTTCTGTTTTATTATACGAAGGGAATTTATTGCGATTATCTCTTTCCTCGCTTCACAAAGTGTCGTGACAGGAAAAAAAATACGATTTAAAGAAGAAACGAGAGAAAATTGATTATCATAAAGAATTATTTTGTACATAATAGTCTAATGAAATTATGGCGGATTTTATCGTTAGGTACAGGATCGAAGATCAATCTCTTCCTTAGTATCTGTAATATATATCATAAACCGCAAAATATAGTTTAGACGCAAAAGACCAAGAAGGATAGGAACAAAAAAAAACAAGTTCTGTAACATTAGACCTCTACATCTACTTATAAATATTTCTTATATTCCACATATTTGTATTATAATCGATAGCCATGAGAATCAAGTTCAAATGGAATTGTGAAATAACTATTCAGCACCGGGAAGGAATGCAAATTTCGCATCTGCTGTGGAATTACGTTATGCCACCGTTATTTTTGTTCGCTTTCCCTGCTCCCCAAAGAAATTATGCCAGTAGGGAGTAAAATCAAAGAATTCATTCAATGAAACCGTACGAAAATAATGTTTACGAAAGAGGGCTTATGTGCAATGTAAAATGTGTATCTATATTTCTGTTAAAGATGATCGAAAAAAATTCGAGAATTTCGCAACTTTTACATTTTCCATTGCTGTCGTAACAGTGAAAAAATTGCAGGAAAATAGAAACAGCAAATTACAGGAACTTATAAAAAAAAATCGTCAACAATTTAACGAGAATTCGAAATTTGCATTTGTACTCAAAATTCGGCACTATCTTTAAGAGTCCTTTGAAATTTAGTCACGAAACAAATGAAATCACTAATAATGTAATAATGAAATTGCCAAAATGAAATTCACCTTTTTTTCTATTACTCGTTTTTTTTTCGATATTTTATGGGAACGATCAAAAAGAATTATACTTTTACAGAAAAGTTAGTGTTTATAGAAGAAAGGAAAGATTGTTTTAAATTTTAATAATAAAGTTTTAGGTTTTGGGAATCACTATTGTGGGTACGATTTACTTTTGAAGGAAATCAAGCTTTAGTTTGAGATTTTAAATATTGTGACTATACAAATTACTTTGCAATTGAATCTGTAATGGAATTTATGTTTTATCAAGCTCAAAATTGAGATTCACGAAATTGAAGTTTTTGCAAAAATAAGTGGTTCCTGTGCCTTGAATTTTGAAAATGCCATATTTTTAAAATAATTTAATTGTTTATCCTGAAAGGAAAGTATTGTAACGTAATAAAGTGATTACATTCTACAGACTTTCACTGTGACACGATTATGTGAACATATTTTTTCCATTCTCCAGTAACAAGTGTCACCTGTATTCTCTTTTATTTATATTTCTTTTATGGAATTTAACCCTAGAACAACGCATGGGGTCAATATGCACGCGATTTTCTAACTCCATTGTCCAAAATCGAAAATTGTCCGAACTCCAAATCTGTAATAATGTGCGAAATTACGAAAATTAGTAATTTTCTAAAAATCACACCCTTCATTTTTCAAAATAAATACCTTTTTTGGAAAATCGATTACGCTCTTTACGTTCGAGTTTGGAGGTGTGCTGTTCTAGGGTTAATGTATAGTGATACATATCGCCCTGCGAATTTAATTCGTTACCGTGTTTAAAAAAAATGAACGAAGGCAAAAAGAAAAAAAATAGTATATATATACACGGTTTTTAATCGCTAGGAACTTAAAAAATAAGACTTCTTAATTATCTTCCTCTTTAATTAGTGTTGATCATTGTTCTATACGAAAGTCTATCCACTTATATAACAAAACCATGATTAGAATAATTGTCTCTTAATACTTTTATGAAAGGATAAAAGGAAAAAGAAATGATATATGATATAACTTTTTAAAATATTATAGTTGAAATATGAACGGAAAAAAAATATATATATAGATATAGGTATATGTGCCAAGAGAAAAATGCGATTTTTACGACTTACGATTACACTTGTATTTGCAGCAACTTGTTGAAGATATTAAAACGTCGTATTCTCAAATTTTCTTTTCCCGAAGGGCCTTTGATACAAAAAATTGAATGAAATACCAAAAATTTGGTCTCGTGTAAATTCTAAAATACATACGTAAAAAGGATTATCTAGAAAACAATGCAAATGAAATGACCAAATTAAGTCTTTGAATATAAAATGGTGAAAAAACCAATGCTAAAGTTAGTGTTTGCAAGTTTATACACTCGATTTATACATTGCAGAGACTATCCCGCGAATTTTCAAAACATCTTTTATCTTATTTTCATAAATGTTGTGTTTGTTTCAAATACAATTTTAGAAATTTTTATAAAAACAGATTTAGGGTAGCATACATTCATGTGTGGTATCGTAAAATTGAAATATTCAATATTCAATAATAATTGCAGTAATTTTCTTTAAAGCAAAGACTTAATTTTGTGATTTAATATTGTCACATGTTAAAAAATCAGAATTTTAATTTGCAGCGGTAATTACAGTAGGGTTTTTTATTCAAGAGAAAGAATAAATTTTTTTTAAAAAAAAGTTATATTTTTTGTATTATCGTTTAATGCCGTCTCGCTTTATTTTCAAGATGACCCTTAATTTGGTACAAATTTCAGGAAACCTGGCTCCTTTTTATAATAAATGTATAAATAGTTTGTAAATGTTTCAGTGACAGATTAATATAAACATATCATTTAATCCATTTTTTACATTTTATAAGATAAAAACAGTTTCTAATATCGTGAATATCTACAATTTTCCAGCTTTCTAATGCTTCTTAGAGTGTGCGAAATGAAATTAATCAATTACGAAAACAAAAATTGGATGGAATATTAAAAGAAAAGAAAATGGTCTGCAAGGAATCACTCGTAAACTTTGTGACCCCTGAAAAAAGATAACTTTTTCGTCAAATATTTTAACAAAAATACTTTCGTCAACCATTGGTCAAATAAAAATTTTGCAAGAACCATATCGATATTGAAAATTACTTTTGTAAAAAATTATAATTATTCCAGCAAAGCCAGTGCCTTTGGAAAATTATTCATATTTTTGTATTAATAAATTACTCTCTTGAAGCACTTAAGATTTTCTTCAGAAAATTAACATTTTTAATGACTGATTCCTCAGTAAATTTTGAAATCTCCTAAATTTGCCAAATTAAGGATTTGAACAAGTTTTAAGCTTTATTCATCTTAAAAACTGGAAATTTTCTTATTTCTGCCAAATGTAAATTCCATATATCTTTAAGGAAAAACTTACAATCACTAGCCGAAATTGGAATTAAATCATGTGGCGAAAACCTATAGAAATCTGTTAAAAGACGTAAAAATTTTTAAATCTAAGTTAGTTAATGGACGGTTAATCGATTAAAAAGCAATTTGTACAAAATGCGAAAAGTCAGAAGCTTTATTCTAACTAATCTGAAGATTTTACTAAGAAAATTTCCACTTTATTTTAAATGTCAACAAAAATAGAAATTTGTGGAAACAGGGTACGTGTAAAAATTTATTAGCTTTGGTTCTAGAAATAGTAATTTCAAAAGTGAGATGGTATTTACTTTTCTACAAAGAAATCAAATCTTTTTTCCAATTGTCCAGTAGAAAACAGTGCAGGAATTGGTAGAAAACACTTTTGGAATTATTCCAACATGTAGTACAATTGATGGGAGTCTAAATCAGAGTTAGTCACTTTACATTTCCAGTACTATTAAAAGATTAATTATAAATGAAACTTAAGTTTCTATTTAATTTTGTTCTTTTATAGTAATGGAAAGTAGAGAGTTAAAAAAATATTCAACAATGACTCTTATTATTTTCGAATTAAAATTAACCGTAGAATAATTTCCAAATTGTTGTTTGGATTTTAAAAATAGGAAGAACTCGGTTTTATGAAATTATAGAGATAAATATATGATGTACTCAATAATTTTATCATTTTCAAATTCCATTAACTTTTATGTGGAAATTTGTGCATTTGAAGAAAACTCAATTTTTTCCCATTTTCTTTAAACAATTTTTTTAAGGAAATTCAAAAATTAATAACGTTCTTCTTTTTTAATTCTCGAGAATATCCAAACCTTCCACAATTTTCGTAGATTCGAAAATTAAAAAAAATCGTCAAATAGTGAAGAGAATGGAAGAGCATGAAATTGTTTCTTAATTACATCCAAGAAAATATCGATTTTTTAAATAACTTGCAAACAAATTCGTTGATATGTAAAAAAAGGAAATTTTTAAGAACCAGAAATTTTATAGTGAATCATTCATATAGTTTTCGAGCTCTTTGCAATTTAGTCCAACAAGTTTTTTAATAGAAATTTATTTTTTAGCCAATGATCTTCGGCTACGAAAAATCGTAGCATTTTATGTTCAATCCCATTAGAGACAAAGTGAAATGTTTCGGTTGTTAACAGTGTTTTTGCCGATTACTGCACAGAATTACTTAACAATCTTAACAATCATTTATTTTCAACTTTTTTCTGCAGTATATATAAAAAAAGAAACATTTTTTTGGACACAAGTTCCCTTTCAGAGGTGGCATAATTTTTCGTACTGGGAAAGATTAATAATATTCTCACACCTCCTGCGTAAATTCAGCAATTCTAATTTGTAATCTCTCAAATTGCAAATTTCATCTAACTTCACGAATAATAACTGTTGAGATGCAAAGCTCGCTAAGATTTCTCATAGCACATTCTCTAACTGATTTCTATACGTTGATAAAAAATATACTGTATATGATGTCTGTGAATATTTAAAACGCAAAATGTAATATAATTATCTGTTATTCTAAAAAACGTTGCCTCCGTTATTTCTCCTACCTTCATTAGGTTGTTGCATATGAAATGTCCGATACTTTTTTATCTTTCTTGTATGTTATTGTTTTTATTATAATAAAGTACTAATTTGACATACACTAAGACCTCGATATAACAATTTTACTTGATTACAATTGCTCTCTATAAGGTGCAAAATTACCTCCCGATAACAATGTAGCTCCCACCTCAAAAGTTTATCGCTCACGTTCCACCCATAAGGTGCGTCAATTAAAATTTACTTCCTTTCAAATATCTCACAGTGTAACCTCCAACTGTGGAACTTAATCTTTCTTGTATATCAAATGTTGTACATATTATGCGTAGATTCAAATTACATATATAAAAAAATATAAATAATTGTAGTGAAATTAATAACCATTATAATTTGCAATTAAAAGCAAATGTAGATGTCAGCACTCGAGATGTCTATGTGGGATCTAATAGATAGTGTATCATTGTTTGATTGGTCTAATTGACAGCGCCCGTAATGTCATTACTGGAGGTGCCATTTTGACTTTTTTCGTAGATCCTACTTAGGACTATTCCGGGTTCGAACACCAGATGTCAGCCACTTTGCTTTTAATTACCAATAATAATGGTTACTATTTTTAAAAATCTACGTAAGATAGACCAGCATTTTGTTGCCGCTAAAGCCAACGATAAATATCTTTCTCTAATGGCGAATTTATTTATATGTATAATGTATTTATTTTATATAAATTACACATGTAAAAATATCTCAATACATAACGCACTTGAAATTGCAAAGTAAACAAAAACGTAGAGAGAACATTTTTCTTCTGCGCATTCTCTTACGCATTAAGCTTACAACCTAGTCACGCAGAGCCCACATAGAGTGGAAATTGAGGGAAAGATTGTTATAAAACGTTTGTTCAGCTCCGAAGAGATTGTTATAACGAGGCTTTACTGTATATAATCTCATCAGAAAGATTAAAATCTGCAAGAGTTTAGCCAAGTGATTTATGTTTTTGAAAAATATTTTCATTGCTCGATATTTTCATTTTAGTCGAGAATTAATAATCGTGATTTCTGTGATATTTTTTTGTATGGTATCAAACTTGGCTATGATGCTGCAGAAGCCACGCGAAATATAAACCCGAATATCATAACATAATATAATTTTTGCGTTAAAAATTTTAAACGAGCGCTTCAACTGTTTTTACTTACTATCTTTAATAAATTTTGTCATACGTCAGAAGCAACTAAGATCAAACAATTTATTTAAAAAATCCTGCCACAGAACATGCTATACGTATGAAAGTTACTTATGGAAGACTGGGGTAAATTGAACCGTGAAAAGTTCAATATAACAAAACGATTTTTTTATCTAATTCATATAAATTTTGAAAATAGTTTTGAGATGAACTCTAACGGGGGGAATACATGTAGCAGCTTCAAAAAATCAATTTTTTTTCTCATAAAATGTTAGTTAAACATCTCAAGAATAAGGTGGTAAAGTTTTAAACTGAAATTCAGTCTGGCCCTGGAATCGCTAATTAGCCGGTAAGTTACTAAAGTGATTGAGTTTTCGTAGTTCGGAACTTTAAAAACGTTTTACGGAAAACTACATTCTTTAGGATTGTGGGAAACACAACTTGGAAATGAATCCACCGATCGTGCTAAAATTGTACACACAACTCAATAATAATATTGCCTTGAACTTAAACCTACCTGTTTATGAAAATCGCTTTTCGACACTGCTTTTTTATTGCCAAAGAGAAAGAAAATTTTACGTAAAATTACAGTTTTTTTTGCTGAAGTATTTCACTTTTGTAATTTTCAATTTTTTAAATGTTTCTTAGGTTCAGCATCTGGATGTTAAAATACTAAAAATTTCTAATTCATACTTTTAAGATGAATATTAAAGTCGTTGGGACTCCCACAAACGGGTAACTGCCGCCAAAACCTTCCTGGAATATCACGACAGAACAACGCCATTTGACAATATTCCTTAATGGAAAAATTTAATTAAACAGTTTAATTATGTAATAAAGTGTACCTAAATTTTCAAAAATGTTAAACATTTTGTTCCTTAAAAAAATTTATAAAAATTGACTATTTTCTCACCGTCTACATGTATTTCCCCCCTTAATATAATTATTGCGAACAATTATAATGAAAGAGTCAAAAAAGTTCAATCGGGGTAAATTGCATTTATGAAAACTGAATCGGGGTAAAATGAAATCATGCAAAAAACATTAGAAAAATACTATCGATAAGAACCAAATTATTTTTTTAAATAATACAATATTCTGTCGCCGGTAAATATTCAAAAAAGTACAAGATGTAAATAAATTTCATCCAATTCACTAATTATTGTAGATAAAATTTATTTTACACCAAACGAAACTCGTAACACATCTCAAGTAAGACAAAACGGACTTTTGAAGAAATGCACGCGCAATCTGCTGCACACAACATCTGCCTCGTGACTGCAGCGAAATACAGAAGAAATAGACTCTTTTATATTTCCAATATTGTTCCGTGAACACATATATATGTAAATTTTTTGGATAATGTTAGTTGTGTGTGTAATGTTCACTCATGTTTGATATCGAGTTTGAAGATTTTTGTAGCCCTAAGTTGTAAATTTTATACTTTATACATTTACTAGTTTAAGGCTTTAGAAATCCTTTCCCTTGTTTATTATCCTGGAAAGTTCCATCATTTCAATTCAAATTCTAAATATTTTAATACCTTTATGGCTTTTTAAAATAACCACTTACCTGTAATGCACGTGCACAAAACATGTAACCAAAGGTACAATTTTAAGCCTTTTGTGTTTTTATGGCACCTAAAACACATGCAGTTACGGTACTTTTCCTAAATCTTTTTTTCCCTACCACCCTCTCTCTGCACTCAGTTTTTTGGTTTTTCCTAAATTTCCACATCCAATCAGAGCTACCTGTAATATTACCTCTTATCACACCTTAAAATTTGTACTGTAAGTTAGAAAAATATGTTACAGTCAGTCTCTCACCATATCTCAGGAAGTACATGTTTATCATACAACTGTTATTTTTAAAATAAATTAATACCAATATATATTATATTAAAAGTGCAAGTTGAATTCTTCTCGACACACAAGTCGAGATTGTTGACTGAATTGCAGACTATCGCGTAAATCACGATACAAATATAATAAAAAGATTTAATAGAAATGTATAATTGATTTTATTTAATTTTGTTCCTTTCATTATCAAACCAGGTATTGTTATAATCGCAAGATTCTTGAGAAATAAATGAATTACCATTTCGGGAATCTCCGAATCTCAGGGAAGCAACCAATTCAGGAAAACATAATAACAACTTATTATACATTTTCTGGTAGGATATTACATGGAAATAAATTCATGAACATAAGAGACCTCCTCGTATCACAATAATATCCTGTTATTGAACGAATGACGATTTGAATGTTGATAAGAAGAATTGATATTGATGAAAGTATATAATTCGTTATGTAATTACAATTTCATTATATTATATATTCCTTATAAAATATAGAATAAAGTAGGAAGAAGTAATGGAAAGAGTATAAATGGAAGATATCAATTTATTGATGTTGTAAAACTCTGACTAAAAGTGCTTTTCTTTTTCTTCGCCCGATTTCATCCAAGACTGTTAGTTTTGAAAAAATAATTTTTTTATTTATACAAATTGGTGGATGAATTGCTTTGAACCAAGAAACTGTCTTTAAAAGACTATTAAATGAATTGCATTTTACTATAATATAGTAATTTCTTGAATATAGGGTAAATGCACCAATAGATGGACGGTTAAGCAAACTCTCATGCTTTTTTATCAAAATAATATACTAAAATACAAATAAGTTATAATAAAATGAATTATATTAATCAAAATATAAGTAAAAATATGTAATTAACTAGAAAAAAATTACTAAAACTTTGTGAAACTTGGTAGTAATTAACAAAAAAGAAAAATTTATGAAAAAGAACAAAACCCCAGTAGATGGACAGCCAATACCAATAGATGGACGCTAAATTTTCTTATATTTTTGTAATTTTATTATTTCATTACCATATTTATAGCTTTTTTAGTGAAATACGAGCATAATAATGTATACATACCTTATTTTTTTATTCATTTATAACAGTAATACGAAATAATGTTTACCGGACATCTGTCAAATATTTACTAGTGGTGGCGCTCTTGAAGCAAAACTTCGTCGTGTCAAATTTAAATATTTTTTTTATCATTATTACAAATATAAAGATGAAAAAAATCACTTTTTGCAATCAGGACTACATATAGCCATAAAAAAAATTTAAGACTTTACGATTTCGTTCTTAAATTTAATGTAATTACTTTTGAAAATAATATTTGTCCATCTATTAGAGGGTGTCCATCTATTGGTGTATTTACACTATCATTCTTTTATTTGAGAAATTAATTATTTTTCACTATCAATGCTTAGGGGGGTCATCCCGTGTGGTGGCCGTTTTTTAAGATTTTTTCGGAATTTTTCATGATGAAATGAAAAGACACATAGCCTTCAAATTTTCACAACATGTTTATTCATTCTTCAATTATGTCTTTGAATTTTGTTATACGAAAATATAGTTATGATCGTGAGTTATACCGCTCAAATGGCACCCATGTGAAAAAAACGGTGTCCATGATTCCGGCAGATTGGCTTATCTGAAATAAAAAAATAAAATTTCAAGTTGATCTATAAGTGGTTGACTGTCGCCGGAATGAGGATTTTTGAAAAACATTGAACCGCCTTCTTTTTACAGAAAAAATAGTCCAAAAAAAAATCATTCAATTTTGGCTCTTAATGTTTAAAAGAATGTAAAAAATTTAATTTTCAATATTTTCAAAAAATCCTCATTCCGGCGGTAGCCATCCACTTATAGATCAACTGGCAATTTTAGTTTTTTATTTCAGATAAGCCAATCTGCCGGAATCATGGACACCGTTTTTTTCACATGGGTGCCATTCGAGCGGTATAACTCACGATCATAAGTATATTTTCGTATAACAAAATTCAGAGACATAATTGAAGAATGAATAAATATGAAGTAAAAATTTGAAAGCTCTGTGTCTTTTCATTTCATCATGAAAAATTCCGAAAAAATCACGGCCGCCACACGGGATGACCCCCTTAAGGAGATTTAGCTGTTCACTGTAAGAGCAATAATTTAATAATTTTAACCCTTAGTTGAGCTACTGGAGTCTGAGACGCTCTAATGTAATCCATTTGAAATTGAGGCATCTTAATAATAAAAAAAATTATACAATTTTTGTTTACAATGAATATTGTATTTTCATAAAATAATTTTCATACTATCTGTTTAATCAACAATTATTGACTCTCACGCGATTTTTTTGGTAAAAAACACCAATAGCTTTCACGCAATTCAAATCAATTGGATCTGAAAAACCCGAGTGTGCCAACTAAAATATTTTCATGAGCTGGACCAGGTACGGATTGATTGTAATAAAAAAAATTTAATAGAACAATTAATAAATAGCAATCTCAAAAACAATAATATGCTGATATTGAATGACTGATGGTTTGAATATTAATAAAAAGAGTTAACGCGAATGAAAATATATAATACATAATGTAATCACAATTTAGTTAAATTATTTTAGATTATATATGTATTCTTCATATCGCCATGAATCAAGGTAGGTAGAATTAATAAAAAGAGTGTAAAAAGAAGATAACAATTTATTGAAATTGTAAAACTCTACCGAAAGGTGCCTTTCTTTTCTTCGCACGATTTCATTTAAGGCTGTTAGTTGTGAACAAATGATGAAAACAAAGTTTCTACGTATTTATTTATAGTAATATATACAATTTATCTATACAAATTGGTGGATGATTGCTAGTATCGTTTCGAATAGCAAGTCACCCACGCTATTCCCAAACGCAGTATGTTGAGGTTGATGCTGTGTTGTGTACTGTTGTTTCATTCTTTAATGTAGAAATACAAGTAGTCATGGCGTTTACTGTAAATTCGTCTACCTGATTTTTGTGCTCAAGTATCAACATCGCTGACTTTTCATGAGACCTCATTGTTACTGTAAAAAAACTGCATCTTTTCCATATTCCCCGCTCATTTCTACTTATTTGGCAAACTTGGAGCTAGTTAAAGTGACGGTGCGACTCACCGCCACTTTGCCGTCAAAGCTTGCTGTGTAATTCCTCGACAATTTGTTTCAGTCTGCAAAGAAATGTTATCATTAATGCCTGACTTTTTATTAAGCGGAAGAGAAAGAGAAGGTTTGCGGACTATTGATCGAATCGCAATTGTTAGAGCGACTTACGATTTTTCGAATCAAACGCTAACTTCTTCATTCATCAAACTCACTCCTTGGGATTACTTCTTACCAAGGAAACGTCTTCTAAAGACTGTTATATAAAATATAAGGAAGTGCATTTTGCTATAATCTACGAATTTCTCGAAGTAGAAATTGTCATTTCTCTTAGGAACTCCTTTGTACTATTTATTTGCTTGAGAAAACAATTACTATTCGATAACATAAAATACGAAGCTTTAAAACTTCAGCATCGCACGTGAAAAAAGTAAGGCTGATCCTACTGAAATTTGAAACTCGTATCTAATTTCTTGGAATGTATAGCTAATTCCGCAGATTTGATTAATTTTACAATAATGAAAATGAATTTAATATCATAATTCAAATGTAATTAGAAGTCGGGGGAAATGTTATATCGATATAAAGATAGACAAAATTTAGATAAAACAATGGCTGTTAAGAGGGGATTGCAGTGTAACAGCTTTAAAAATAGGTGGTTTTCACGAATTTTTTTTTGGAAAACTATTAATAATTGCCAAATGATCTCTTTTGGGATATGAAGAAGCATCCATGAAATGTTGAAAAAAAATGTTGTCTTGCCATTTTCTGTATTATTTATTTAGTATTCATAATCCTGCCAAACACTTCCGGATTGTTGGTGTCTAGTATAGCACCTGTTACAAGCATCCGATAACTGAAAATGAAAAATTTTCTTAAAGGTAAATAGTTTATGCAGGGGTTATACCACTTGTTAAAAGAAAACATGAAGAATCAAAAAAGTCCTAGGGTTTTAAAGAAAAAATGAATTTTTTGACACAAAAATTGATTACATATTGCCACTAAAAATGTCGTTAAATAATATTAAATTAAATAATTCTATTTAAATTGTTGGTATAACCCCAGGAAAAATGTATATTGATTGGATTAAGTCTTCTGTGAAGTTGATCGATTGATTAGTTTTTGCGCTATCCTAGACACCGATTTGAAAATCGTAATTTCGAGATAATTGCGTTTAAACTTTTTGGCGAAGTTTTACGATATTTACAGCTGCTACTTAATTGCGATACTACTTTTGGAACGCATTCTTGAAACATTGAACTTTTGATTTATGCAATGAAAAAAAATTCGATTTTTTGAACCTGTTACACCGCAATCCCCCTTAATGACACGTAGAATAAATATATGATGGATTTTGAAATAGATATGATTCAAAAGTTTCTATTTTAACTATGAAAATAGTTGGATAACAATAAATATGGATATAATTAGTAGAAATTACTATTAACTATTCAAATTATTCTAGTTTATTACAATTCAGTTTTTTAAAATTACATTGACCTCATTAACCATCAAAATTTACTATTAAACCAATTTAACTTTCTTTTAATAAGTATTCTTAAGGTTCAATAAATTGATCTAATACTAGTTTCTTTTTTTCTGACAATGAGTGTGATAGTATTTTGGGTAAGAGTGTATTCGAAAAAATCGTAGGATCAATCACAGCAATTTGTATTAGATCCAAAACTGCGTAGGGTAAAGTGCTCTGTAATTGATCGCATGCCAGTGAATGACCATTGCACAAACAAATGTAAATTATGAGATTTGAAAGGAGTAAATGTTTAAGATCTGATTTATTTAAGACCTTAAATTTCCCATATTTTCGTATAAGTGTGATAAACAAATAGTAACAAATAATATTCTTATTGAAAATATTCCACAAGTATTCGGTCATCTACGGGGCTTTTACGCCTGTTCCACTTTATAATTAATTCAAAAGTAAGTGCGGTAACAAAAAGTAACTATTTTTACAAATATGTAAAGCAAAATAAATTCTTTATGCAATTTCAATAGCTGTTTCATAATCATAAATACTTCAAATACTAACAATACTCAAATGTGGCTAAATTCAACAATTCGGTCATTCACTGGTTGGTTTACCTCAGCCATTTTTTAGAAAGACAAATTAGATTCACGTTTCAAATATTACATCAGTACCAATGTAGTGGTAGCTATTGGGTACGAATGTCAATTGCGATTCAATCAGTAGTCGATATACCGAAAAAGAGAATACATTTGCATGGATTTACCTAAGAAGTTCATTTTGAATCCTATCGGTTATAGCTTTTCTAGCATCTACTTCACTAACTTTTGATTCTCTCAACTCTGTGAGCATATCGCTAAAGTCTATTGGGTCACCGTAATAAAGCGTCACTTTTTTGCCCGTTTTAAGAACATACGGGGGCTCGTTTGCCAGTACATCATCCATACCAAGATGGAAAATTGGAACTACTATAGGTGTAACTGGTGACTCGAGAATTAGCCTTCCTATTCCCCATTTGAATCTATGAAATTCATTCAAAAGAGAAGCAAAAGATTTAATCTGCCTACTTAATTGCGAGTATCAGTTAAATGAATTTCGGAATGTTTTTGTAATTTATGTATTTTTCAAAAAAACGATACACCGATAACACAATAATAACAACTTCATTCTGGTGAGGTAGGGCAGCTAAGGGTTACAATTTTACTTGTAAAATCTGTTATTTCGTGTTTCAAGAATTTGAGAAACGTTTCTATTTGGAGAACATCTAATATTAGGTGCACCTAAATTTTGAAATACCAAAAAGCAGTCAGAAATTAGTAGTAAAAAATAGAAAAGATAAATATCCGCAAGATTTACAAATTTGATCCAGCAAAATTTGAAAATTTTATCGTTTCCAATTTTTTTCACTCTATTCACCAGAACCAATAAATTTTAATTGCACTAATTCAAATGACTCTTGCAAACCCTGAGAAAAACATTCCGAACTTCACCTTGACAGGAAATTGACTGTTTCATATCAACCTGATATTTTCTTTGAGCATGTTGACTTTTCCTTCGGGGAATACATGCACCCAATCTCCAGCCGCCAATTTTTCAATGCAGAAATTCATGGCTTCCTGATAAACTCCGTCTCCTCGGATTATTGGTATGCACTTGCCGAGCATAAAGAAGTAGGAAAACCACACATTTGTGAAACAAATATCGTGCGCTGCTAATGACCATCTCATCTTACGGCGATTCAACAAGTTCTTCATGTCCAGGGACCCTAAATGATTTCAGACACATGTTTTTTCTCTCTTAAATTCTTTCAAATCCACGGTTTTTAATAGAGGAGCAATTCTAAGAAAGAAAAGACCATATCTTAGGAAAAAGAACTAAGGAAGTATTCGAGGTCTCTTCTTTATATCTCTTGAATTTTTCGTAATCTGCAAAATTAACGCAGAGCTAAGGAAAAGAAGAAACACGATACAGAATTTACGAATGAATTGTATGCAGTATGTCCAGTTTCCATAATAATAAATTATTTTAAGCCACTATTACTTATGTTAAATCAAAGAAACTTCTTTTATTTTACCATAACTTCATTGTTTTGTGAAATTACTTTATAATTTCAGTTAATCTATGATAAGTCATCATTTTCCTATTGTTGAAAAAGGGATTTGGGTTTCCGAATTTTTTTTGCGCCTAAATTGGCTCTTATGAATTTGAATATTAAAAATCTGCCAGGTTTCTCAAAATCCAATTTTCACGGTTGACTTATGCAAAGTTCTATAAATGAAAATAGCAAAAATAGTTGGTAACGTAATTTAATATCTAATACTTGAAATTTGCTCCATTATATTTCAGTATTAATATTTTAACATTTCAAGGCGGAATTATTGAAACTTTTAGAATTACGTTTTACCAGTCGTTCCTCATACTCTAATGTTCAAAAGTACTGATGAATTCGAAATTTGGCTGGAATTACATTCAATAGGTTCAATCAAAATAGGTCTTGTAGGTAGTGTGTAAGTTTAATCTTGAGGGGACTTGGATACGAATACGAATGGGTTCAAAATATTGATTTTTTGAACCTAGGCTTATTTGAAAAATAAATACATGATTTATGAACTTATTTGAAGCCTAAAATCAAATTTGTAATTACTGTATTCAGTAAGGCACTATTGCGTGACAATTTTTCTTTCCCATTTTTTCGCAAACTCCAGTTTTTTTATCTTTAGGTATCACTAAAAGAAATAATATTCATTTGGTGTTAATGAAATTTCTCTCGTTTTTAAATGAGGTGTACTTTTACATTGTATATTACAAAAAATTAGTATAATATCAAAAATGTGCTCGGTAAGGTAAAAAAAACTTTTTACAAAAAGCTTCATTTTTTACCTTTTACATGTAAAATGCTGTAAAAATTAAAATACCGAGCAAGGACTAAAAAACGTTAATATACACGATTCGTTCATGTGTGTTTCAGGTGTACAAAAAGATCGCGGGTGATACCTCCCTTATTCGGGTAAGTACTGGTATAGATATAAGGAAAGAAACTGAAAAACAAAAAAAAAATCTTATTTATTTATTTTTTTTTCAACAAAGATACGAAGCTTTTCTTTACGCCGTTTTGTTTCTTATTGCGTCCTTAAAAAATAGTTGAAAAGCGAAGTCAATAAAAATCGTGGTTTAAACAAAAGTGTGTGTTTCAGTGTTTCAAAGGCCACTCGCGTCCAAGTCCCCTTGATAGGATTTGTGTTAAAATGATAAAGATATCGAGTCTAAGGAAATGTTATTAACCACATTTTTTTAAGGCTTAAGTAAAATGATACCTTTTAACTTCTTGCGGCAGTCAATTATGCAATTGCGCGCTATTGAGTTTTATAATTTTTTGTAAAAAACCTCATTTCTGTATATTGCGCACATAAATTAAAAATAGCTCGGAATAGGAAAAATGTTACGTAGATATAAAAATAGACGAAATTTAGATAGAACAAACTGCTGTTGATGACATATGAAATAAATATATGATTGATTTTGACATTGATGTAACTTAAGAGATTAGAAATGTGTGTGCTTCTTTCACAGAAAGGTTTCAAACTGCAACAGCATTCGTGGGTGGAAAGTTTCCTTTTACAAAACTAACATTCGAGTATAGAAATGTTTACTAAATAAATGAAACGTGCCAATTCTCATGAGATCTTAGAAACCTTGGTAATGTAAAATATGAAGCTATGAAATTTCAGCATTGTACGTGAAGAGTCGAAGGCTGATCTCACTGAAATTTGAAACACGTTTCCAATTTCTTCAAATGCATAGCAGAAATTTGCAGGTTTTGTTAATTTTATAATAATTAAAACGAATTTAATCGAATTTTTAAGTATACAAATGCGAATTTTTATTATTTCAGCAACTTTGAATTTTGCAAGAATTAAAATTTATTGAAAATCTACTTTTCAAAAACTAAACTATACTTGGAAGGTTTGAGACATACATCTTTTTTTACAGGGTAGATACATTCCTCCGAAATTTGGGTAAAAAAACGTGCAAAAAAGTTTTCCTTTTGAACCGTGTACGGTCAAATTTGTGTAAAAAGAGTTAGGTCGAACTCAAAGCATAAAAGAATGGTATTTCCTGAATATATTATTCAAATCAAAACTAACCAATTTCAGAAATATGTAATAGATTTTCTAAGATTTACGGGTTTAATTTCAAAAATCTTTGTTTCCAGTAAATTCTTAACAAATTCTTTTATTTTTTTAAACCCTTTCAAATTGTAATATTATATACATTTTTTTTAAGAAGAGCGAGGTTTGTTAAAAATTGTTTACTTTTTCCATTTTTAATTTGTGATTTGTGAGTGACGATTTAGTAAGTAGATTGGTACGAAATGTAATAAGAATATTGTATTTCATTCAACGAAATCTGAACAAAAAAAAACCATAGAATTATTAGAACCATGAAACTTCACAATTTTCGCTTACCATGTTCCTATTCTGTACTCTGGTCATTAACTTTCATGTTATAATGTTCCAGATGGCGTATGTATTCTTTAATTGCGTTGCTAATTTTCACCATAATTAGAAACTGAGATTTTCTTGACAATATGTTCTTCTCGGATGAGGCTTTTTATGTCCACGGTTTCAACAACAAAGAAGATTCAGCTGATGAAGCACTACAGACCTTCACTGGTTTACCGTCGAACTACTGCACTCATCTTGCGTGTCAGTTTGGACCACAATTATGGCATGAATTGATCATTTTGCTGGTCACGGTGTTCACCTGCCCCGATACCATGTGACTTTTATAATTGGTGCTTTGCGAAAACCGCATCCACGCTATTCCACTTGCAGAATTGTCAAGAGAAATACTTAGCCAAGCAATTGAAGGGTACAAATACCGCCTGGATAGTCTAAAAGTTAATTAAAATCATTTAAAAGCTAATTTTACACGTACCGAACCGAAGCATGATAATTGTAAAGTTTCATTTATTCAATTATAATGTGATATTTTTGTCTTTTTTCTTGTTAATCCCCTATGGGCCAATTTTATTATAAGTATAAACTTGTAGAAAACTTTCAAGGCATTTATTTCGATATTTCAGAGTGATCAGTATAACTATCATTAATATTGTTATTAATCACATTAAGTTCAGTTGGTTGTCTGGTTATCTCTGAAACATTATAGAGTAAGACATATACGTCAACTTGTGAAACAATTCAAATTATTTGATGAAATGTCGATATATGTGACCTGAAAATTACACGGGCCCATAGAGGGTTAAAGTTTCTGTTGGTTAAAATTACAAATTTGTTTTAAATTGTGTACCAACAAGCTACCTGAATCTTCAGGTACAAAACTAAAAAAGAACGTTAAAAAAATTTCAAATTCAATAAGTTATTATCAATAATAAATACTGAAAAGAAAAGTTACCTCACCCTATGTATTCTGACATAATTTATCTGTACACTAGAATTTCTCGTATAGAATAGTAATTAACATTTAATTGAATTGTAAAAATCTCACATGTATTGATTATTCATTCAATACTTATTTATCTTTTTCATTGGGAAGTAAAAAAAAGTAAATACATTAATGATCAGTAAGCAGAACTTACTTAGCTTCGTTTCCAGTTGAGCAAGAGCATTACAGAGTTCAAAGAGGCATTACAAAATAACAATAGAGTCTCAAGCATTGCTAATGCATGATGAAAATTATTCTATACCATAAGGAACTATGATCTAGAATTAGTAGCTCTATAGCTGCTTGTAAGTGCACGGTACAAATGTTGTTGATGTTTGCTACGCTTCAGTGACAAAATCACTCAAGAAAAATCTTGGAAACGTAATATCTCTGAGTATGAAAAAAAGTAGAGGTTGCAATTTTATTTTTTATCATATATTCAATAGTGTTTCAGGTTTAGGCTTTTCACTCATAATATTCCACATTTTCTTGAATTTTCTCATGTTTACGATAGTGTTATTACTTAAAACCACATTTGCGGATAAGATATTTTTTCTAGTTTAAATAATAGGTAATATGTTAACGAATGATAAGGTGTAACTTTAGTGATACCAAAATTACCTTTATCGCAAAAAGTATGATAATTAATATATTAATTGTTTTAAAAAAAAGCTAATTGATTATTTTAAAGAAAAATAGATATTCCGCTGTAATTGCCATTTTTTGTGGTAAGAAATGCCATCAAAGCAGAAAGAATATCTTTAGTAAGTCAGTTTTACATATTCAAACAACAGACGTTTGCGATATATATTGGGTTGGCAACTAAGCAATTGCGAGTTTTGTCATTCATTTGCATTGAAAAATCGGCAATTACTTAGTTGATAACCCAATGCATATATTAAGACACAAGGTGCGGCTTAAATGCTTCGACAACTATTATGACCGTATTAGAACATTTTGAATCTATTACAAACGGTAACTTGGAAATCATTAATCTGTTGAATTTAACACATTCGCGACGGGGTGTGCCACCAGTGGTACATTCTTGTCTGTCCCTTGGGACGGGATGGGCCACCGGTGGCACATACAGAATTGTTCCATCGGGCGGGATGAGCCACCGGGTGGTACACGCCGGCGTCAATCTAATAAAAAGTGATTACTGTAATTAACAAATTTATTAACATATTTATATACATAAGAGAACTATTTCTTTTTGTGAATTTCTTCAAAACATTGTATACACAAAGCCGGCTGATTGCAAATAGGTTGTGGCTTTTTTCTTCGATAACATTGTTTATCAGATTCATCTGATGAATCATCAAATTTCCTTCGTGACATCCTATGGGTAATATTTTTGACTGAAATTCGATTTGGAATTACGGTTACAATACAGACGATGTATTACTTCAAAAGTATTCCAACTAAATATTGAGATATGATATAGAACATTACCTCAGAGTAAAAATATTATATAAGATATTATAGCAAAATGTTAATTTTCTTATACTTTTTGAATTACTAACAATAGTTGAGAATAGTTTCGACAGAAACAAAAATATGTGTTTTTATTGCAACCGTTTTATGTTCTCAAAAGATGGACAATGTTGAAACACGGAGAATATGATTTAATTAAAATTAGCGCTGCCAGATGAAAGTGCCAAAAACAGCACCGCCCCATGGCGAGGGCACTAAATACAGGCCCCGTCGCGAACGTGTTAAACCAATATCAAAACGTAATTTATATTGGAAACTATCAGTTGTATTATATGGAACTCCTTCATTTCCATTGCACTGTATAAGAAAGTAAAACGTGCTGCTCATGATAAGAATATAAATTTAATTGCATCAAGCTGAAGTAGATTATATTAGTAATAATTTAATGGATTTCAAAAGCTTTCTAGAGTCGATATCACGTTGCAGTCTATAACAACAGGGAGCTTGTCACAACAAATTTATGTTTCACAATTTTCTTGGAACAAAGCAGTTGTAAATATAATTCTCGTTATTTTTAAAACATATACGGACATTATTTGAAAATATATTATTGTATAATTATTTAAATACTATTAGCAGCGGGAAATGATTATGGTTTACGAAAATATCTGAGTATTTCATTTCGAATGTTAACGTGGTTACATTTAAAATTTTGTAAACAAGGGTTGATTTTAAGAATTTATGTTATTTTTTTTATTTTAATAGAGGAAAATTTCGCAATTCGAGACATTGGCTGGTAACAGCTATAATTCGGAAAAAGTAGTAATGACAGTATTACCCTGCATATCTACCCTATCATCTACGTTTTCCATAAGTAACTTCAAAAACTTGAAAACAAATTCTTATTAAAAAGGCTAATGTTACAGTAATACATGCATATGAATATTTTAAATCCAATGGCTGCAGTAAAAGAATTTTTCCATTCTAAGATCGATTCAAGGTCAATGCCAATTCTGCCTTAGAACTCTAACATTTCCTTCTCAATTCCAACTGAATAATGAATAAGAACTTTGTTGATTTAAAAAAATGGTGGAAAGATTCTTATCGGGATAAGAATATGTGCATACAATTACTAGTATATTGGGCTTCCTAGGATTTTATTGATCCCGATGGAGAGTATACAGTAATTATAGGATTTTATTCATGTCAGTATAAGAGGTAGAATAATTTAGAAAATCGCATAATTACGAAGAAATTTTACGGTCAGTCATGGATGTCGTAGAAAGAAACGCAAAGTTGGAACTTCATTTAATGATTTCATATTAAAAATTGTATTGAATAAAGAAACTGTCAATACTTGATTACATTCTTTGTCTGAAATTTAGATCAAGACAACAAATTAGTAAACTAAGAATATAAGCAAATGTTTATCATCGATATATGAACTGATAAAGAATTTTACGAATATGTTAATATTAAGACAGATATTGTTAAATTTCAATTATCATTCAATTATTTTTGAAATCTCTGGAGAGTATGTAAAAGTTTTTATATTCAAGTGCATGATGTACAAAGAAAGGTATGAATTACTTTGGCTTCCAGCATTGTTTTTTCATAACGAGCAGAGATAAAAGTATGTGAGTTTTTGGGAAGATACTGTATTAGTTTCCAAAAAGTAAATAAATTGAATTTGAACTAAAAGACTAACAAAAGGTAGGTTCTATTAATTTAATGAAAAATGGTCGGAGAAGTGAAAGAATGGAAAAAGATCATATGAATAAAAGCCTAAATGTCAAAAATATAGTTTTAAAAATATGTATTCCTGGAAATAGGGAATTTTTCTTTGTATCAGTTGAATATTTTTATTAAAATGTGTGTGTTTTATTAAATATAAAGAAACTATATAAGGATTCATGTTTTTATTTAAAGAACCTGGATAGTTGCTATTGAAATGATCTATAAATAATAATGATTCAAACAAGAAAGTTTTAACAAAACCAATTCTATTAGAAAAATGAAAATTCTTTAATTTGAATCATAATAGAAAATACAACTTACATATTCTACACTCAAACCTGTTTTTGTGCGGTCTCTTTTTACGCGATTTTTTGTTCTGCGATTTGTTTTCTCGATATTCACATATCGCACGAAAAAGAATATTGCACAAAAAAAAATCGCAGAAAAATAAAATGGCACAAAAAAAATCGAACAAAAGAAAAACGCATAAAAACAGACCGCAAAAAACAGGTTTGAGTGTATTGGAAAATGTACAGGAAATGAAAATATTGAAATATGGAAGAGCAGTAAATTTGAAGCGAACTTCACTCTTTGGACAAAGAAAAAAAAATGTTACTGACAATATTTCCTTTGTGAATAATTACGTAGTGAAAATAATATTATTATCTAATTAACAAGTTTAAACAAGGTACTCCTAACATTCTGCAGAAGTTAATAACAATAATGAAATGCATACTTAAGGGAAGAACAAATTAAAGAAATTTAATAATATATACTATTTAAACTTTTTCTACAGAGAAATTCATAATGTATATTTAAATCGTCTTGCTTTAGGGTTGGAGGCAGTTGAGTACTAGGTACCAACATTAAGAGATCATAAAATTGGCTAGCCAAAATTCCTTATAAAATTTATTAGATAAATTATAACAACCAATCAGAACAATTGTTTGTATTCCTCTTTATTCCTTGAGACAAAATTCTAATCTTGTTTGAATCTCTAGGATGAATAGTTTTGTTTAAGAAAATAGGAATTGATGTAACAAAACTTGCCATTCTTTTTCTAGCCATTGAAATTCAATTCAAAACTAATAGGACTTTTGGAACTCGTTACATTTTTCTTGAGAAAGTTCCATACATAAACTATTTTTTGAACTTCTATTTATTTTTGATATTATAAATAAGTTTATTAATTCCGATTTTAATTCTATATTTACAAAATTTGTAATTGGTATTATACCATTTATTATTACTATCATAATCATTGCATCGATGTAATTTGAAATTATTAGGGTAAGTCAAATGTTTTAGGAAAATGTTATTTTTTTTACATCGCATAAGAAACGTGCAATTGTCTTTGAAGTACAATTATTTTTTTTTTGAGCTGATTCCTATATTCATGAAATAGGAATTTATTGATCATAATCTCAACAGGATTAACCTTTGGTCCAATAAAATAATCAAGAATATATGCTAAACATTACTTTTTTTGTTGCAATTATTATTGATAATAACTGGAATAAAAAACTGGAATTTGATCTTGATGCAATTATTATTAATAACTGCAACCAGATGCAATTTTGGTTTAAGAAAATAACTTATCATTCATAATCGCAACGAGATTAAATTTTGATCTAGAGATAACAAAAATATAAGCAATATATTGCATTTAATTTATTAACAATTCTTATTGATAATTGCAATGAAAATAAGTTTTCATCTAAGAAATTAGATGACTGAAGTTAATTTTGACTAGACTAAAACTTAATTTTGATGTAATTATTATTAATTATAAGATTCAATTTTGGCTTCTGTAAATAATAATTTATTACTAATTGCAGTACGATTAAATTGTGGTCTGAAAAAATAATAAAAGATATAAGCAATAAATTACATTTAATTTTACTGCCATTATCATTGATAATTACAAGATTCAATTTTAGCCTCGGCGAATGATAATTTATTACTAATTGCGATACAGTTAAATATTGATATAAAGAAATAATCAAGAATACAAGCAATAAATTACACTTAATTTTAATGCAATCATTATTGATAATAGCAACAAGATTATACGAAATTCGTTACAAGATTCGACCTTAGTCTAAAAAATACAAAACAAAATTTAATTTCATATCGATACAATTATTATTAGTAACCACAGGGAGATTCAATTTAAATCTAAGGGAATGATATCATTTTTCATTACTTATAATTGTAATCAAAAAGATTACGATTTGGTCTAAAGAAGTGCAGAAGAATTCCATAAAAAACTCACATTAACTATTTTGCAATAAAATGTCATCTATAATTATATCTCTCGTATAACGAGTTTCAAGTCGCTGAGGTCAATTCTTTCTAGCGTTAAAGATTCTCGATAATTTGTTCATCTTAATAAAATTTCATGTTCAATAAGAGTGGTAGAGAGCGAGGGTGGAAGGGGGGGATACTTAGGTGATGACTGATGATAAAGTTACAATTCAAGACAGAAGTTGTATAGCTCGGAGCTCATTCAAGTGGATAATCGTATCGTTTCTGGTCAATGAAAGAATCTAAGAGGAAGAGAACATGTTTTTCCCTTTTATTTAGTGACATAGAAGCTGGCAAGATCCGACTCACCCCATATTCCAGGATCGTCGAAGCAACTGTGGTGGTTGGAGACGGTGATGAGAGGAACGTTTTTCGGCCTGAAAGCCAGCGCTTTGACGATGATGTGTTTGTTGTAAACCCTTGTTTTGTTAAACCACTCTATGGGGCAGCGACAAAAGGAAACAGTGGAATTACATACAACATACATACACGCATACATACATAGGCACGCATCAAACATCATCACGACTCGAATGACTCGACGCGATTTTTAATTACAAGTGCAGCGCTCGAGAATACAAATAATGCAACAGGTACAAGCAAACCTCGAAACGCTTTCGGTGAGGAACTCGCATGCATGTGTGAGAGAAAAATCGATTATACTCGTCGAAAGAATGTAACAGCGGACTTTGGTGTCTTGGAAACCGCGTAACCGTCTTGTTTCGCAATATAGTTATTAGAACAAAAGAGGGATACTTACCGATGATAATTTTGGAGAAGATGCCAACGGCAGCGAAGGTTATGCTGCTCGCAAAGTTCCATATCCTCGTCGGGTTTCGTAATTTCGGTATAATCCATTTGATATTGTACATTGCGATTCGCAGAAAACGGTTAAATGTACATAGGTATAAAATGCGAGCGACTGCGACCTGGACGGAAGTTGTTGAGCGAGGTTGGAAAATAAAAATGCCCCGCGTAAAATCCGTCTGCTCTTTCGTAACTTCGACTCCGAGGTGCTCCCAGGAGCTAGCGGCGAAGGCACTTGCACTTGTACGCGAGTGCCCCCTGCCAACCAAACGGGCCATGCTTTATAAAGTCACGTGGTTCTCCTCCACGGCAGTGGCCATGCTCCCGCGTCCATGCACACACACAGACACACACGCGCGCGTGACCGAACAGTCACACGCTCATGCATGTAGAGGATGTTTCATTTTGAAACGGCCGATCGTCCCGAAAACAATATGTACATTTCCGGAAAAATGTTCTATTTGCGTGAGTAATTAATTATAATTAAGTAAGTAAGTAATTAAATTTTTCATAGAACCTAGAAATCTATCCATTATTATCATTATTATTGTGGTTGCTTTGTTGTTGTTTCTGTTATTTACGTTATTTTTTATTATTACTTATACCCAGGAAAATATTACATAGGTTTTGGAGTAACCGTAACAGCAATTCAACTGCTTGTAAATATACATTGTCCTGGTAACTTAAAAATAATTTAGATTTAAAATGAATTTTAATTAATGTTCAATATGTGTGAGTCATTAATTGATTGAATTTTACACGTAACCTAGAAATTTGTCTATTATTATTATTGTTGTTCTTGTTGTTAGTGTTGTTGTTATTATTACTATTACTGTTATTGTTATTATTTATTATTATTATTTATTTCCAGGAAAATTTTATATAGATATAGATACATATATATATAATAACCATGGCTGTTATACTTATATCTATGTATATCATATATTATTGATATAAGCAGCTTTTATGCATAAAAGCTGCTTATACATGGTTCCCATTACTTAAAAATATAAATCTTAAAGCTATCCTTAAAGTTTATTAGCCAAAAATTATATATTACATATTCTGTGATAGGTAAAAATTCGTTTCTAAGGAAATTTAGTTACTTAAATATACTTATTCAAGGTGTTTTCATGTTCAAAATTACCAAAAATATAATGTAAGTTTGTATTTACGCTTGAAGAGTATAAAATAATTTTATGCTCCCAAATAAGTCTACATTTATTTCTTAAATTTCAACTATGGCATTTAACCTGTATTTTGAATTTCTTTTTGATAGTTTCTATATGCTTCTAAAAGCAATCTAACATCTTACATTTTTTTGTAATATTTCTCTGAAAAATATTTTTGTACTTTCCCAAAAACAGGAAACATGTAACATTTCCTGGAAATATTTCAGAGAGGCTTAAGTCATTTTTTCCTTGTTTCAAGATATTTAAGGTTTGGTATTTAAGGTTTTTGTATGTTTTGTATTTCTTACACATGTAAAAAATGTTTTGTTAGTATAAGAACAAACAATTTAATCAATTATTACTCTTAAAATCTAAATATTGTCTTAGATTTTTAAGTGTCTTTTGTACCTTATAATTAATTGTAGTTTTTTAAACATCAATAAATGACTTAACCCAGTTTAAAAGTTCCAATAGAAAACGATAAACATAAAGACACAGAAATAGCCTGATATTTTTTAAATATATTCTATCATATTTTAGCGTTAATCATTTTATGACTAAAAATTACGTATACAAAAAAAATAATTAACATAGTTAGAAACTTTGTTTGATTTGCCTAAACTAGCTTCACGGTATTGTGATTTAAATGTTTTCAGAGAAAAATGCGGAATAAATCCATTTTGTCATAATTTTTCTGGAATTATTAAAACATTTCGCAAATTTTTCTGAACTTTTTAGGTAATTTCTGAGGATCTGTAAATTCCTTCAAAATTTCCCGAATTCCGATAAAGTATCAGAAATTTTTCAGAGAAACTATGAATCAAGTTACAAAATTAAATTGGAAAAATTCTGAAGGTCTTAGTTTTTTAGAAAAATTTATAGTTTTTCGGAGAAAGTCTAACACTTTTAGAAAAAAGTTCTGAAAAACTATAATTTTCATTGGAAAATTAATTTTTCCTCTGAAAAATTCTGAGAATTTATTTCAAAGTTTTTCCAAGAATTTAAAAAAACCAATTCACCAGGTTACGTACAACAATATGTAATAGAAAATAGAGGGTTCAATTAGAAAAATGTCAAAGTATAATTTCTTTCTGACCTTAATAGTGCTGTTCAAGGTCAGACGAAAACTACTTTGTCATTAAGTAATGTAATGTGCTTCCTGAAAACCTATAATTTTTGAATAAAAGATTTTTCCCAAAACTGCATTGTTCTGATGGTAATCGGTTGTATTATTTCAAATGAAACATCCTGTATATATGCATATACATATGTTTGAGCTCGGGTAAGTTCGGTTATAGCAGCCGCTTCTCTGGACGGTTATTAATTATTCATTAAAAGCTAGCTGTAAGAAACTCTAGGTGTATAGTTCAATATTTTCAAGGATGCAAACAACAACTGTAAAGTTATTGCAGAGCAACAAAGTAATGGTAGAAATAGTTTACTATTTAGATTGTAGCTAAATAAAGGGGTGTAGAAGAATGTAGCAATAGCTTATCGGAGACCCATTTCAAGATGAACCGCCGAAAAGAGGTTAGGTTTCGATTATTTTGAAAGTTCGTTACTTTATTTGAATTCTATTGAGGGAATTCGGGGTTTTTTTTACGAAACTTGTTGCACAGGTATACAAGCAATAACCAAAGACAAGAATTCATTTTGTATATAAAAGCTATATAGCCACAATTTCTTTCAGGATGGACCAAAGAGGAGTCCGAAACGTATGTATAGAGAGGATTTAACTTTTAGAGCGCCGGGGTTTTGAAAAATTTGCAATCATGTTAGGAGAGTTCGATAACCTCTACACATGAATTTTCAAACAACAGAAAAAAAATGAGTAAAATTTTTTTACGCTTCTAGGCGTTTTCCGGCGCTCTAAAGGTTAACAGAATAATTTAATAAATCTAATGATTGTATGTACCAAAAATATAGAATATGGAGAATTATTATACATACATATGGACCGTTTATTTTGAAAGTGGTGTAAATCCATTTTCTCTTGTTTCGAGAAAATTAAAAGTTAGCATATCGGTCAGTGAAAAAATTTGGGTTAATTATATCAAGTCTAGCAATATTTCTACAGATTTATCAATATGTAATTTTATTATATAAATTTATTTTAGGCCGGACTTATATCACTTCCAAAATTAATGGTTCTGCAATTTCTTTTGCCAGCCAAATTTAATTCGAATAAAACATGGGTATTTTTTGGGAAATTAAATATTAACTATAGTTATAAACAAAAAGTTTACACTAAATTAAAATTATATTACGTGATCTCATTTTATTTAAATGAACTTACACCACTTTCAAAATAAACGATCCAACTAAAAAGTTGTTGCTGTATACCTATTATTAATTTTTTATTTCTGATATTATTAATTTGTTCCCATACAGCAATAAAATATAGGTGTGTAGCAAAATTTTTTCTCCTTAAATTTCTTAGAAATTTCATTGGAAGTCTTTGAAGTTGATTCTTAGAGATTTTTTAGGGGAGAAAGTATCAATTATTCAATAAAAACTATAGCTTTTCAGAGAAAGTATGAATTCTCGAAATTTTTCCCTCAAATCTACAAATGTTACATAAAACCGAGGAATTTTTCTGATTAAATCTTGCATTTTTTTCAATATTCTTCTGAAAAATGTTCTCATACTTTTTACCAAAATGTCGGAAATAATTAGCGTTTCCTGAAAGTGTCAGAACTTTTCTACTTTTTTCTGAATCCCAGAATTTTCGTAACATTTTTCCCAGAAGAGGGAAACTTTTTTCCACTTATCTTATCCCTGAAATTATCTGGATTCTAATTCTTGGAACTTTTATTGTGAAATCCTAATAAATTAGGAATTTCTGAATTGTTTCACTGTAGTACCTTATTCTCAAACAAAACAAAATTTCTTAAAAAACCAAATTTCTTAAAAACTCTAACATTTGTTAAATACTGGAATTTGTACATTTAACCATGAGAAGTCGCTTAAATAAGGAACTCTTGTTTTAGAAATTATCTAGATCATACTTAGAAACACAATGATGACCATGCAGATTTTGGCTGTGCATTCCAGAAGCAATGAAATCAAATAGTCCATGATAGCAACATTCTTACAATCAATTGAAACTTTATACTTGTGAGAAATGCAATAAAGTCTCATTTGAAATGACAAAGTAATTAAGTTTTCTAAGATTGTTCGGAACAGCTTGATTCATCAAATGTAAACGGGATGCATATGTAGAAATTACCATCAGTGTTTATTTTTTTTTGTATTTATTGTCGTTCTTTTCTCATTCTATCTACTTGAAATTTTGAAATTTACTGCAAGCATGAAAATTAAAAATTAACAGTATTTTAATAAGCATAGTATTTATAAAAGTTTCGTTATATTATTTTAAATAATTAAAGTGCGACCGTACTAGGGACAAAATTTAAATTTTAGTTTTACTTTCAAATTTCTTGTGGAGCTTAAGGTTGTTGCAATAATCATTTATTTTTCACGGCCGACAAAATTGTCGCTACTTTGTTTCGTGTATTATCTCTGAATAATGCATAAATGCATCCATTTCAAATTCAGAAAGTAAAAATAGTTTGTACTTATGCAACTAATGACAGAATAAATATTCAAAATGCGCAGTTTGTTTTACGTTTTAAAGCTACAAATTTTGTAGCCTCAAACGGTACAATAAAAACAAAACAGTAACTTTTGAACTTTTTTGATAAATTTTACATCATCAGGCAGGATTTTTTAGTTTTGCAGTTTAACAGTTTGTTATTATAGTTAATGGACATTTTGTTATTTCTTCCTGAAAAATTATTTAAATAATTAAACAATCATTAATGGAATTTTAATAAAACAGTTTTTGATATTGCATAGGCCTTTTAGGAGACTTCTATACTTCTGTTATTAAAAATCATGTGACCATATAAAATACAATTAGGTGCATATAAATAATACTTATTATTTATTAAATCACCAAACATCCAATTTTTAATTGTACTACTTTAAGTTATTGATAACAACAAAGGATTCTACTGCACAATCGAATCTGTGCTCTTCTAAATTCCAATCGCAGATGTTAATTTGAGTTTCAAATTGACTTCTGTGATTCTGAATTGCTTTCAATTGCTTTCAATTAACTTTTTTTTTTACACACGGATAGCATTCACATCTGAATTAAAAATGTACTATTAGTTAAATTACATTACAATGAATGCATGAACTCCTAAGCCTATTAACTTTTTTTATTATTTTGTAAGTGCAAAATTATTTAGAAACTTGGTCGGTAATTATTTTTTATCCTAAGAAATAATGCTTCTGAATAAAAGAATCTCAATATTTACATAAGTAGTTCTTTTTTTTTGTTTTCTTAAGAATTACAAACATTAAGTACACAGAAATTTTATAAATTTCTTTGTCATGTATAAGTATGATCAGAAAATAATTTTCGTAAAAGTAGACATATTTATTAAAGGTAATGTAAAAAATGCAGGTATGTAACTAGTCATGAAAATGTGGAGTACTTTCTCGTGCTTCTTCATATCTACAACCTTTTTCTGCTACAAAATATTAAAAATGTAATCTATTTTTTCGAATTTTTCAAGTCCAAGGAATTATGTTCCAGAAGAAGTCATAAAATATACAGAATACTCGCACCAATTGCATTAAAAAATTGTTAAAAGTTTCATGAAAGGTTCTAATGCATAATAACTGTGGATCATACTTTAGTTTTCTGTAAACTTGTAAAATTTGAAAATATACCTTACTTAAATTATTTTATATTGAGTTATTTGGCATATTTTTGTTATTTTCATAACGTAATATTATTAGTCTACCTAAACTTTTACTAATATTTATATATTATAATAGTATAATGTAATATTTGAATCGATACATAAGTGGAATGACAAATAATAGGATTTAAGGGAGTAGAGTATATACTCTTTTATCGTTAATTGTCAAAAACAAATTGGGATAAGGGGATAATTGATCTTTAAAGTTACTTAATTTTTAGTTCTTTCCTTCGATTACAGTTTTTTGCCACAGTCAGATTCATAAATTAAAAATTTGTTTCCAAGTTTTTTCTAAGAGGCTATATTTCATAGATTTCCTTCTCTCAAAATAATTCAGTGTTTTGATCCAGAATATCTTTTATACTTTTAAATTGTATAAGTCAGCAGTAATTAAAAGTTTCCCAGCTTCTTTGTAAGAGAACATTCAAAAAAGTCTGAAATACAAATATTTTATACTGAAATACCAATTTAACTACATCTGTAAAGTTCAAATATGGCGGTTCAGAGAACCCGTCTTGCTTCTGTTCGGCAAAATGAACTCCAACATCACTCCGTCTCTTTTCAACGTACTGTAATAGATGAGAACGAATTTCTTTACAGAGATACCTTCTGCTGAACAAGTGTGCTCAATGCTGTTGTTGGTAATACAGGTAGCAGTTTGTACCCATAGAACTTATATACATGGAACGTGAATAGGAGCGACAAAATTGAGTCCAAGAAGTGAGACAACTATATACAGTCGTGTCTCATTCTATTACTTTTCCTGTAAGAGCGCATGCATGTGTAATATTCAACTGGCATACGGTAAGCTAACCTTATAATATCTCAAATATTTAAAAAAGACGCGTGAGACTAATTTAGTAAAGGGTATAGCCGAATAAGCATGATAAAAGTGCCCCTAGACCAAATTGAACTTATGTTACGTCAATTCAAAGAGCTTTCTAACAAATCCATTTCCACAAAGTTTTAACTACCTACCCCTATTACTAGGGTAGTTATTGAACGAAACATAATTTACAGTTTAAATTTTTTTCAGTTTAAACTTTTCTTTATTCTAGCAAAATTTTTTGATAGAATAGAAAAAAAGAAATTAAGTTTAAACTGTAAATCATGTTTCGCTTAATATCTACCCTAGTAATAAAGGTAGGTGGTTAAAACTTTGTGGAAACGGATTTCTTTGAAAGCTCTTTCGATTGACGTAACATATAAGTTCAATTTGGTTTAGGGGCACTTTTATCAGGCTTATTCGGCTATACCCTTTACTAATATATATTTTTTAAATATCAGGTGCGCAACTAAGTTCCCGGGTTTCACAAGAGATTGCGCTAGCGTCACGTGTAGTCGTAATACATGCGTGAATTTGAATTGGTTTTATATTGTAAACATCTCCAAACAATTACCAATTATAATACTAAAAAATATTGCTACGCAAAAGTTTATTTCTAACAATAACAATGTCGAGTTTTGTGCCAAATAAACAGCATTTGCGGGAAGTTTTGCTTTTTTATTTTAACTTGAAAAACACTGCTGCTGAAGCACGTCGTTTTCTTGAGAAAGCCTACAGCGAACATGCACCATCGAAAACTACTTGCGAAGATTGGTTTAAACGCTTCAAAAGTGGCGATTTCGATATTAAAGACAAGGAGCGCTCCGGAAGACCAAAAACAATGGAGGACGCCGATCTGCAAGTGTTATTGGATGAAGATGATACGCAAACACAAGATCAACTTGCGGAAGCATTAAATGTTACTCGCCAATGTATCAGCAATGGGACCTACTACCGCACCCGCCCTATTCACCAGACCTAGCGCCTTCAGATTACCATTTGTTCCGATCGATGGCGCATGGTTTGGCAGGGGTGCATTTAAAAAACTTTGAAGAAGTTAAAAATTGGTTGGATGAATGGTTTCACTCAAAAGACACGTTGTTTTATCGTCGCGGTATTCATGTATTGCCAGATAAATGGCAAAAGTGTATAGCTAGTGATGGCCGATATTTTGAATAAACCATTTTTTGTATTATTTTTGAAATTTCAATTTTTATTTGATCGAAAAAAACCCGGGAACTTAGTTGCGCACCTGATATTTGAGATATTACGTATTATAAATACTGTGGTGTATACGACTGTGTGCTACGTGGCAATCACTCCAAAACTGCATCTTATCATCGGTAAGAAAATTCAAATAATTGTTTTATATGTTTTGTATGTTTTATAATATGATTAAAACTTACGTAACTTCTTGATAGGTTTCCGAAAGATAAGAGTATAAAAGAGCAATGGTTAACATTTTGCGGAATCAAGAAAGAAATCCTTAATTCTACCACATTTCTTTGTTCTCACCATTTTCAAGAAAAAGATTTTAAACAAAAATTAAATTGCACTGTCGCAATTCCAGGAGCAATACCATCGATTCGTGTACCAAAGAAAGGGCATAAAAAGGTAGTAATGATTATTTAATATATTTTTTAGCTGTGTTAAAAGTTTTGGTAGGAGCCAATGCATTTTCTTGAAATCAAAATTTGAATAGAGTATTTGCTGCAAATGTGAGTTCTTTGTACAGTCCTTACTTTATTCAACTGGCGTTTCCTTAAATTTTAATGTGCATTAGTCTTTTTAGATTCCTATAACTTTTATTACAAATATATCCAATCAGTTTGCTATATAATTATATGTAATTTCAGATCAAATGTAGCTGACAAACCCATACATATGAACTGCAAATGAAGCAAGTGAAGTTAAATGAAATTGAGCTAGTTATTGCAATCGAGACACCTATGGATAATCATGATGCACAAGGTACTAAATGTTTATTGATTGAAGATAACAATTTTTATACGTGTAATAAATTTTATCCCAATACGTTTAAAATATTTTATTTTATCTTAATTTATATAGTTTATAGTTGTTGAAATATTCTATGTTTTATAACTACAATAAATATTAGAATTTATAATTACTGCTGAATAAATTAATGTACATGTTTTATTCCGTAACTTAGCAAAACCCTAGCCTTATTATCTTAGCTCTTAACGTTGCCAAAACCTACTACAGTCAACTATTTTCATGTAAAACGTTAAAGTCATTCTACTATGTAGAGATCGTAATAAGTAGCCAAATAATGCAAATTAAAGTTTATATATATATATATATTTGTAACTAATGATTTTTTCTTAAATATGTAATTAAAGCAACGACAAATTGTTGTTATTTTTTTAAAATTATACTAATCATAATTAATATGTAGCAACAGATTTATTAGGTATTGAGATTAGTTTAGGCCCACTTTTGACCCTCTTATTCGGCTATGCCCTATCTTTTTGTCTATGAACCATGAAAACTTTTTTTCAAATTGCCGCGGGACACAGTGCCCATGCGCACAACGAATAAAAGTCATGTTATACCTTTCCTTATTGCACAGATGTTGGACTCAATCCCGACCAATGTAAAGTATACCCTATTCACGTACCATCTGTGTTTGTACCAGACCCGCCATCATTATTACTTCGACGCCATATTATGGCACAACATTTTCAATTTTTAAAACAAGGGCGTCTTTTCTTGTGAAAGGTAGGAATTAAAATTTACTGTGTCAAGTAAGGTATTTGAATGATGGACCGTGACCTTGTAATTATTAATAGTATTTCTAATATTGTTTTGCAGAAACTAGAGTATGAATACAATTTTTCCCGCAAACAGCAGAGTGTCCCGTTTAAATACAGTTTCCAAATCAGAATGTACATACAGTGATTACTTCGACGTTCGGTCCGAACGTCGAAGTGTTGACTCACTTTCGACTCTCCCCATATATTTGAAAACTGCCTGAGTAGAGTCTGAACATTATTTGGAGACACGTTGGAGTAGTCATTAAATAATTCAAATATTGGTAGTTAGTATGTTAGATTTTTTAATGTTCACTGTTTTTTTTTTACCAATTATTCTTCAGGTAAATTACATTCTATTGAAGTAGACTTTTAATTACGTATTCTGTAAAGAAATATTGATTTTGAATCGATAACGCAAGAAATAAGATCAAACCATCAATTTCAGTGACTTACCACTACAGCCTTAAATTTTCTTACGAATTATTTGTTGGTGCAACTGTGGGATAACATTAAAAGGAATTAAAAACTTACAAAAATTATATTCATTATTCATGATTTATTGATGATGATAAATATTATAGATTACAAATACTTAAATAATGAACTCAATTTTGAATATTTCTAAAAACCTGGGCAATATTATACATTTATTATACAGTACGATCGCTCTACAAGATACCTTCGATTCTCGGTCTACAAGATACCTCGGGTTCCCCTTCACTATCCACTACCTCCACTCCTAATGTCTCTTCGCCTTTGAATGTTGGAGTCGCTCGCTCCATACAATGTATGTACCACGGAAATAAATGACACAAAATTGTGAGATCTATTTCTCTCCGGCGTAACAGGCCGCTGAGTGGGGGAACGGTAGTTTTCTTCTTTTTTCAGAATCATATTCCCCTTCGGTCCTTTTGGTATCTTGTAGAGCGATCGTACTGTACATATTATAAATTTATTTATAAAAGTTAATTAAAGGTAATTTAACACGTTCGGCGCCCAGCGTGATTCGTCCCCACGGAAGCATATACCCGTCACCCAAATATGAGTGACGCGGCGCTGAACGTGTTAAAATACACTCTGACTTAGTGTATAATATATTACAGGTTGCAAAAACACAACGAGCGTTAATTAAATGTTCAATTTTTTAGCCAAAAACGATAGATTGGCAAAAATCAGTAATTTTCTATAGTTTTAATGAATATATATATATCGCCAAAACTATATTAGTCATCGTTGGCACATAGGCATGTAATTAAATTTACCAGGTTGTATGTGATAGAATTTATTAGATAAAGACTTCTTTATTTCGCAGGGAACTCATATTATTTTTATCTAGAAAAGAAATAAAAGATGGCGAATCAAAAAAATTCAGCCAGATGTTACGTACACGTAAAATTAACTCAGTATTTAAACAAAGATTTTGTCTTTAAAATATATGTGGTTTTAATAAATGTGGACCATACTGTCGATTTTCTAGGTATCCGCTTCAAAACCAATGAGGTTTAATCTGTCTAGTATTTTATTGAATATCAGAAAGATGAATTCCGGAATGTTTTCGTAACATATCTGTTTTACTGGAAGGATATATTTGAAAATTTGTAACTTATATCAGTATAGAACGCTGTCAATTAGGAGAGCTCTTTCGAAACTACTGAATCTGCTAAAAACGTTTTTTATGAATTTTTATGAATCTTATTTAATTTTATTTAATTTTTATGAATTTTATTTCAATTGATGATCTTTGAGTTGCAAAAAACATAGTGTATTTTTGCATGTAAGGATTGCAAGAATTGTTATATTTCACAATAATTTTCATACTGTTAGACATTACTGATTTTAACCCCTTAACCTATCATTTATTTTCCAAAATTTTGGGCCGAAAACGTAAACAAGGTCGCGCAGTCTTCGAGTCCTTTCACGGCTCGGCAAATCGGTCCTAAGTTCTATGAAACGCGCAGGACGGAATTTTTTACGGAATGTAAATTTTGTGTATAAGACACAACTGGTTTAATTTTGTGGGATATTTAATAAATACTTACAACCTCATGTAGTAATTGTGGTAGATATATTTCACAAAAGAATTATTATCAATCTTTAAAGTATAACATAAATCAATAACATTTATTAGTTGTTCCTGAATGAATTAACAATTCACGTACTTAGCATTTATACAAAAATCAATAACAAAAAATGAATAATCGTCAATGATTACGATACGAAGAGATGATAAGAATATATCATGAGCCTTGTCTGTGCTATTTGTGGTGGGGCAAAATTACGAACCGCGACCGTCGTACCACGGGCGATGCCCGTAATATTTATGTTTGGCCCGATCATCGTATTTCGGGCGATGTCCATAATATTTATGTTTGGCCCGATCATCGTACTACATGCCCGTAGTTGTTGGTTAAGGGGTTGAAGTTCTTCTTTTTCAAATTTCTCTCCTCGTTAAGGGTTCTAATTAGGTACTGAAAAAAACTAAATTCATTTGGAAAGTAGAGTTTCGGTTCTGAATTTACAATTCGGGAGAAAAAAAATCTCAAAATGGTCTTTCAAAGCTTAGGGAATATTTTCACCCTATAATTGTTATTTCGATGTATACTTTTTTTCTACTACGTCTTCGTAGAAAAAATTGTCTTGTATCAAAATATTTGATGCGTTATGATTTTTTAAATTTCGAAAATCATTTTTTTTCAGGTGGTCATGCTACTGATCCTCCTTAAAACAACATTCAGCAATACAACTTTTTTCGGTGGGGTCTGAAAAATCTCAGTGTGTTAACTACGTCATTCTGGTAAATTAGACCAACTAGGATTAACGCACTCCTCCCATACTTGATAAATAAATTCCTACCGAATTTCAAGGAACCAATAGGAGGTTTTAAATATTCAAGAACCAGAACGACGTGGAAAGGAATTTTGGAGAAGAGTAGCCAAATATTATTATAAATATTACCCAGAGAGAAAAAAAAAATAATTTAGTCAGTTAACTTGGGCTATTCAAATTTGTAGATCCTTAAACATTTAGTTAGTTACAATTACTCTTTAAATATCTGTTAGTTCACTTGAATTACACTCTTTTTCGCTGTTCGATACCGCAATTCTAAATGAAACAAAGCTGTCAGTTTTTGAAATAACATTCGAAGTTCTTTGAACATTCGGTCCGACATTCGACCACCAGAGGTTCCTGCTTGGGAGTCCAGAATTCGGTCCTCTGTAATCTCGTGAAGTCCGCCACGTACTTCTCGGGAATTAAAAGCTTTCCTCTTTTTAGCGTTATAATTAAAAAAAAGACATGTCTTTTTGTAGGTGAATTTAATTAAAACAACGTCTATGCTTGTATATACGGAATATAGGGTGATGCTTTCATTTCCTCCTAACGAGATATATCTTTATCCCCAAGATCCATCAATGTCATGTTTATGAAACTAAAAAAATTAACAACCTTAAAACAAATGGAACAAGAAATATGCAAATCGTCTGTTACATGGGATCTCGTTTTATAAATTGCGCTTGAAAAAGAATACCAAAGACGTAATTATATTAAACAGTCGAGAAAAATTACCTACGCTAAGAGTAACAATATTTACACAAACTCTGAGGAAAGTTATCGTAATTACAGCAGTTCAGCTTTTCTTTTTTAATTACAATGCTGTAGGCATTAGTGCAATTTTATAGTAGCAGTTTCGAAGAATGTCTCATTATTTCTCTAAGAAGGCAATTAAGTTTAGATTAACATTGTGAAGTTGCCAAAAATTCAATTTTGGTGATAAATTCGTCAACTCTAAGAGAAAGGATTAAAAATTCAAATTCGTCGATTATTAATTATAAAATTGTTCGATATTATGATTATTTTTTAAATAAGGAATGAAAAGAGCGCTATTGCACCGCTTGGCAATTTTTTATTTGGAAACAAAAAAAGACCTCTGGCACTAAAACGGTTAAGGAGAATTTGAAATATAATCAAATTTTTATCTTTCAAAAAAATACAAACAAACCTTCGAATTTTTCAAATTTCAATATATACTAAGTATCGAAACATTTTAATTCTTAAACTTAAAGAAAAGAAAGTTATGATTTACCATACTCCAATCTGAAAAATGTAAATTTTCTTTGGAAAGCAAAAATTTATGCTAATTAAAGTTATTTGTATACTCCAACATTTATAGAAAACTATAAGTTTTTCTTTCCAATAACATCAATTCAAATTATATCTTTTATAATTTAGAATAAAAATCCGATTAGTACTGTGGTTCCTGCAGACTTTAAAGTTCAGCCATGAAACCAGTAACTTTATCCATTTTTACACACTGGAAAAAATAACGCTTCTAATTTGCGCGATATCATTTTTGGATGTTAGCATATCTTCAGCAATGTTCATTCTCTTCATTCGAATTTTCAACAATATCCTTAAATAACATTTTGAAATGAAATACGTACTCAATGTTCAATAAGTTAATTTAAACATTATTAGCAAATGAATACCCTCTTTTTTTGTCGAAAATTCAATGTCTTCGTTCAAATACTCGCCAATTACGCAAATTTTAATATTTTGAAAATCCCTAAATATTTCATTAGCTATGAACATGTATTCTAATTGTAAGTGATTTTTTTTTGTTCTATTTCGCTCAAGAAGCCTTAAAATATTATAAATGATCCTCGCGAGAATGGCCCCAGTTTCGCCTTTTTTTAAAAACATTTGTCGCTTATACTTTTTTGTTTAATATTTAAATATATTTTTAATAACTTCCTCAAATATTATTATTCTATTAACTTTTCTTCCATACAAAAAAGTAACGAAAGAACCCTTTTTTAGGCTGTTACAGTAGTGTTGCCCCCTAAATATTTTTGTAAAAAAAATATAGGCGTATACGTAAGGATCTCCTTAATTTGATGCAAAGAGATTAAAAAAGATTCAAATGTCTTTCCAAATAAGAATTCCTGAAAAATCCACTGACTAAAAGAAGTTACGCTCGAAAAAAGAGGAAAGCGAGTAAGCCGAGGGACAGGCTGGAATAAATGCCAAGTCCGTTTGTCCCGGTGAAAGAAAAAAGCATGCTGGGAATACGAAGCGCATATATCTTGGAGCGTGATAAAGGACTAAATGCAAGAGTATCCATTAAATCATTATAAAATAATAAGGCCAAACATGAGGTTTATGAATGCGGGAGATGAAAAAGGCGATAACAGTGGGGAATGCGAGAACGCAAAGCGTCGAAAGTCAATGTCTAGCGTATGAATTCAATTAAAATGATAGTCGCTAATAACGATTAACCACGAGGAGAAACGTAAGGCCCGGAAATGACGGTAATAAGGCATAGGGAATATTGTCACGGTGTATTCGTTTGCTCCGTATAGCGAGACGAGAAAACAAGAGCGGGTGTTCGATCGGGATGAAAGAAAGGGCATATCGAGAAAAAGAGAAGAAATATCGCGATGAAGTTTAAAGGGAGAAGGGGTTAAGGCCCTGAAGTTACTTTACGATGGAGAGGGAAGCAAGCGTAGAAAAGACGTTTGACTGTAAGCTAAGAGAGTAGGGAGGGCATCACATCTCTCGCGAAAGAGAGAGAGAAAGAAGAGACCCAACCAGTCCCAAGTTGGAGTCCGGCTTTTACTCCTCCGGCTCTCCTTCTGAGTCCTCCATGGAAGGATTATGTTATCTATATTAAACGTGATCCCAAACGTCTTTCGATGAAAATACACCTGTTCTTCTCCCATGAACCGGCGACCGGGTGTATACGGTTTTTCTTTATGACGTCGTTCCTTTCAGGCCCAAACTCTCCTCGCCTAAAGTGGTAGAATTATCAAAGTGGTAGAATCAATTGCAACGGGTTGCAAGTGAATCGTTGGTTCGTTCTGCCAACGGGTGCTCCTCCTTTTGCGCTTTCGTTGGAAGCTGCATCGGCTCGTGCAATTTATCGTGCGTCGTGTCAGCTGTGCAGTGCAAACAAGTGTAATCAGTGCAGTTGCGTTCTCTCGCGAAATCGAGTTTGGCAACGATGAGTTTCCATTATTGTTTTCAAGTGCGGTGGTGCCCTTTCGTCCGCTCCCTTCCCAAGTGATGTGGGAACCAGCGCGGGATAAATCCCAGTGCGAGCATCCCAGGCCACGTATTTCCGGCGCGGAAGAAATTTCCGCCGCTGAAATCTAGCGCGAATTGGGAATCCGAATGCGAGTGTTGGCCTTTTTTCCCCGCGTTAGGCTTATTTTCCAGTGAGTGAAGTGCAGTGAAAGTTTCCTCTGGATGCTGCTGCATCTCGGTGCAAAGGGGAACCAACCACCGACATCAGGTAGGCATATAAAGTTTCTCTCAATTGGCACGAGCTAGTGCGGTTCTGATTCTCGGCTTCGGGAATCGGAATTATCGTAATGAGGATAATCCCGTGGACGGCCTTTTCGTTATCGTCATTATCGTGAGATTCTAACGATAAAATGAAGTGGTCCGATAAAAGCCTCGTCGAGTAAGGCTCCCTTTTTTTCATCATCGCCCGCTAATGACACGAATTCTGACTTGCAAGATTACATTTAGGTGTTACGGGCACACTTTTTGCGGCCGAGAATGTCTCCCGCGTTATTAGCAAGCATGATTTGTGGGAACTCGCGGCTGAATTTGTATCCTCGATTGATGCGAAAAAGATACAAATAGGCGCTCAAGTATTTCCATCGTAAGGGAAGGAAATTGTTTAGCAAACATCGCTGGAAATTACAGACCATTGCTGGCGTAGAAATAAATGTGCGTTGGAATTATTACCGTGGGGCAGCACCGTTTGCTATACACATACTTACCATCCTTCGTGTCTGCCTTATTGTTAGTGCGTGGAGGTATATGAAAATCAAGGAATGGTTTTTAGATCGTTTAATATAATTGCATTAACACTATTTTTACCGCGCTACTTATACGTAATCAAAAATCCAAAACCAAAAATATAGTGTTATAATTCAAATAGATTTTCTCAATTAATACGAAATTTATTACAGACGCATAATTGCTCCACTAAGCACTTCCCGTTTGTGGATTTGAAAAAAAATGTAAAATTAAATGTTGAAAATAATTCTAGATTAAAATTAAAACTGAAAGGTGTCTTTCGACACCTTTGGTAGAAATAGTATTAAATATAACTACTCAAGAACCCGGTTAATAAATGGAGTCCATTTGTTTCGAAAAAACGATATTCCTTTTCGGTTTTTTTTTGCTACTTTCTTGGACAAATTAGATTTGGTTGAATCCATGTATTAGCTCATAGCTTTCTTAACCGTTTTTTAGGCATCTTTTGGTTTTGAAATTTCCAGTTTTTAACTTTCCCTAGAATTTCTTTGAGAGCTTTTTCTAATTCACTGAAAGAAAGGTCAAGATTTTCTAAATGATGTTTGTGACTGTGGAATCATTTTCGCAAAAATTCCTGTTTAATTTTCGGTAGCATATAAAATGACGTTTAATTCTATTTATTTATACCTATAACTTTTATTATGTCTTGAAAACTCGTAAGGCTATGTAGAAATTACATGAGAATTACGTGTTAGAATATGAAATACAACATGATACTGCAATGAGAAAATAATAGATACGCTATAGGGTAGAAGAGGTAAATTACAGTTTTCTCGGTCAAATAAAAATTAATGCAGACGAGTTTTGAAAGTAGACACGAGATGATATTTGGAAGGATTTTTGAAAGGTATCGATTTTTGCAAAGGGAATAGCGTATGCTAGTGTTCGATACGCTAATCTGCACGAACGTCTGATACTAGGATTAATCTTTGGAAAAGTTCGATCAAGTAACTAAGTCTAAAATAAAGAAGAGGCTTGACTTTTAGAAGGGTTTCCTTTATGTCGAAATTGACGTTTTGATGAGTGAGGGGTTAAACAAAGATATACATATACATTTTTTGAAGCACCCTAATATACATACACAGAAAAAAATATCAATAAATAAAAATAATTAAGAAAAAAATATTAAACCCTAAACTAAATTTGTTACAGAAACAATGTAAAAATTCCTTAAACAAATCTAATGCTTAACGCACCGTTATTGTTATTAAATAATTTTATATTTTTCAATTAGGCTAATGCAGTTGAAATCCAGAGCATTTTTTTCAGTGTATGTAAATTAACTGGTAAATTTTTTGAAGGAAATGGAAGATGTTTAATTTTCAAAAATTGTATTTTAAAATTAAACCAAACGTAGGTCCCTGATCCCCCCCCCCCCCCCAGAAAAAAATGTACACGCGTTTACTTTCGAGCTAACTGAAATTCACCATACAGATCAAATTTAAATTGTTTGTAAATTAGCGTAGAATATACATAACTCAACTGAAACCTTTCTGAATTGGCCTCCAGGATTGATCCTAGAAGTACCATTTAGCCTGCTGAACTGTACGCAGGTCGTTCTGAAAGTGTAAAAACTATCTGATAGACCCGATACTGGTCCACTTCTGCACTTGCTCGACCTAATATCGCGTTCACGTAAAACCTCACCGTGAAAGGTCTGAAATGCAAGTGCAATGAATAAATCGATCCTAAAGAAATATATTAGACATATTAGCTTCTTTATATGGAAGTTTCAAATATCATTATGAGCTTTTTTCAATGGGTTGTTCCCATTGATGCTTCATTAGGGTCTCATGAATTATTAGGTTTCCCTAATTATAAAGTGCCGATATTTTTAAACAGAAGACGATAACGAAATAATTTGTTATGTGGAGGAAAATGTAAAGATAGAAAGTAAAATAATCAAATAGAGTAGGAAAATACTGGATTTCTACAGAAAGCTGGTGATTAACTTGAATTTAATAGTAACTGTTTGCATTTATAGTTTAATAGAATAATTAATATCAAAATAATTAATGGAATGATTCTTAAGTTCTTATTTTCAACACTTTTTTTATAATGTTTATTATTCCTGTTTTCATTTTATTATTTTCTATTACGAGCACATTTTTATTATATTTTTAACAAATTCTACAGATAAAATTACTCTGTGTAATATCAATAAAGGAAGAAACGAATAAATGAATGATTTAATAAATCTTTAGTGGGCCAGAGATTGAATATGTGTGGGACCACGTATGAAAAATTTTTATAAATATGTCAAAAAATTCTCAGAAGGAAGTTATTAGTGCATAATCTTGGTAAAAGGACATGGAAAAAACGTGGTTGGATATATCATGCTTGGAATATAATGTATGGGATTTTACCATTTTTCAACCAGCGATCACCACAAAGAGAGAGTATACTTACATTCCAAACACCATAAGGTGGTTATTTTTACTGCAATTAGAAGTAAATCTTGCTATTTTCTAATGCAGACTGGTATACATTCATATATTATTGCATCACATGTTTTATGTGGATTTGAATGTCTCATAAATTATAATTTTGTACATTATGTAGATAAACTTTTCATAAAAGATAAATTAATAAATGTTGTACGTCATGAATATTATTAACAAAGTTCCATACGATTTGGATTTATAAATTATGTGGCCTCCACAAAGAAGTTTCATTTGTTAATGGTAGGTACAAAATTGTAACAAAGATGAGGGAGTTTGTACAAATCATAAAATGGCGTTAAAGATTGAAACTATTTAATTGTTGAGAACCGTTGAATTTCAAAAGATTTGGTTTTTTAAATATCATTATTATTATTATTACATAGATATTGAAGCATTCATAATGAATAAAAATAATCAATTACGAAAAGTGTGTCTTTATAGTATCTATATAATGCTGCTTTGTTTGTTTCGCGAATTTACATAAAAGCCTTGGAAATATTTTCCCTCTTTTCAAAAAATATTTATTGTATAATTTTGAATATAATATAATAATAAAATTTGTGTATAATACAATAAAAACTTCTCAATTTTCTCTGGAAGGTGTGATATGATTCAAAACTGCTCATTTTTTAATAGTTAATAATCTTGAATAATCCTAGAAGTTTTTAAAATTTGATAAATTTCGAATTTTTGTGCAAGCGATTCGCTCGAGTAGAAATATCGAAGTAATTAAATTAAATGAAATTGAAATAATTGAATTATAAAATGTTACAAAAAAATATTTAAAAATATGATATTTTAAAGAATAGCATAATGCAGAATTGACGGCACTATATTTTCCATTGAAATATTTATTAAAATAAATATTTTTAACAAATTTCCATACGATTTGGATTTATAAATTATGTGGCCTCTAAAGGGAAGTTTCATTGTTAATGTTAAATCTAGTGCTGTCAATTGTATATTATGCTATTCTTTAAAACGTCTTATTTTTAAATATTTTTTGTAACATTTCAAAATTGAATTAATTCAATTTAATTTAATTTCCTTCGATATTTCTACTCGAGCTAATCGCTTTCACAAAAACTTGAATTTTATCAAATTTTAAAAACTTCCAGGATTATTCAAAATTATTGACTATTGATAAATTAGAAGTTTTGAATTGTACCACACCTTCCGGAGGAAAATGAGAAGTTTTTATTATATTATATTCAAAATTACAGAATAAATATTCCTTGGAAAGAGGGAAAATCTTTCGTAGGCTTTAATATAAACTCGCGATATCTGAAAAATGGGTGTATCCGGAATTAATGTTTTCTTCAATTGTACTTATTCTTATTGTCAGATTACAAAAAAGGAATATAAATATTCGAGAAAGGTTCATAATTTTCGAAGAATATTCAATTTCCAGCTTCGTAAATAGTTTCTCGAATACAATAAGGGAAATTTACTTTATTTATTCAAACGTTGCGCATATTGCGCTACGTATTATTTACTTTAACAATTTTTTATGAGAGCTTAGAGGGACACCATTCCCTCTGAATTTCTTTAGTATAGTGACATCCAAGTAGTATGCCGACCACGTAGGAAGGAAGATACATTTGTTTCTGTGTACCTCGCGTTCCACAACGCTGTTCCATGTCTTCGTATTACTCGTGTAAAGAGGAGACTTGATTGTCTTCGAGGAACATTACAATTATCGTTACTTGTTCGAACAGACTTTCAGATACCATTTTTGTGGTTCACTGGAATCATTAAAACTACCTCTCTTGCTCTCTCTTTTATACCAACGAAAACTCCAATGATTTAAATTCCCCTTTTTTGGCAGATGCTTTAGAGAGGAATTTTTTTCTTTTCATTCGATTGTTTCTTAGATTTTTCATGGAAACCTTGGATAATTGTTGGTAAATAATAGACAGACGTGTACCATTACAGCACCTACCTTCAGGAAAAAAGAAAGAAATTGAAGGAAGGAAAAGTCAATATCACTAATTTTAACCCTCGGAGCACACATTGGAACTCTACTACCCCGTGCACTTTTTTCGGGGTGTAAAATTTTGGGGTATTTTGGTTTTATTTTTGAAAACGAAAATTTACAGAATTTGATGGCACGAATCGTGCCAAAATTAACAAAATATCGGCACAATTTTTTGTCCGACTGCGAAGCGGTTCGAAATTCCATCACGAGAGAAAGAATTTCCAGATTTCACCGTTTCTCCTCGTAGCAGATACTGTAAAGCCTTACAGAAATATATTAGTAAAAAAATACAATAAGATGAAGACTGGCACACCATTACCACTAAACCTTCCGACGTTTTATATATACCTGTTTCTACCGATGACGGTCAAATGACCACTTTTCAATTAATCGTTATATTCTTTTCCTGTTGATTATAAATAATACGGAATTTAGCGTAGGCAATAAAACACAAAATAATGATCATGTAGTAATTGAAAAAACATTTATTTTTTCGGGCTTTAGGAATATACATTTTTAGTAAGAAGATTCGAAACTAAAAAATGGAATGTTATTTAGATGCTTCGATTTGAATGATCGTTATTTTACGTCGTGAATTACCAGCAGTCGGCGCTCTGTACCTAAAACAAATTGTACATAAGCACATGGCGTGTTCCTAATAAACAATCGGATGATATTTCTTGGAAAACTCAAAATTAGTAGCAACTTTAATATTTCAATGCAGATAACTTTATAAAATTTCATATATTTTCCAGCGGTCAAAAGACCGCTCACGGTAGATAATGATAGCGTACATACGTTTATCAGGAAAAACAAAAGAGGAAAAGAGTTAGATGTTGAATAATTAAGTAGCTATAAATTATAGAAAAAGTCGTGCAGTAAGTTCCAGAAAAATAAAATTTTAGACATTAACGGTTTTGATTAAAATTTGAAAAACGGTCATTTGACCGCTCTAGTACCTTTAGTATTGCATATGTTACTAAAAATATAACATTTAAAAAGTTAATGTTATAGAAAAATCGTAAAATGGAATTGCTTATTTTCTACCAACAGCACTAATGAAGTAAATCCTTTTTGTACTAATATTCGGCGATCATTTTATTACTTCATGCACTATTAACCATCAGTATTAATTATCTGCGACATGCACTGATTGATTGCGAGTGTCTAAGCAGTTACGCATCCAAGTTCGAACCATAAATTTTGTACACTTGACTTTGATAAGCTTCAGGGACGTCAACTAGTCATGCAAACGCTTATCTTATTGCAATTGAAACACTCGTGAGTGAAAGACATGCTGTCAAACACTACTTATCAACAATAAATACAGCGTTTATTAATGCAAGTTCGATAGTAAATTAGCAGACTCATTGTCAGCAATTATTGTTCAGATGTTTTGATATTAACACTATTTCTACCAAAGATGTCAAAAGACACCTTTTAGAATTTTAATTTATAATTATTTTTTAGAATTATTTAATTATGCGTCTGTAAAAAATTTAGTTTTAATTGAGAAAATCTATTTTAATTATAATTCTATACTGTTGGTTTTGGATTTTTGATTACGTATAATTAGCGTGGTAGAAATAATGTTAATATAGTTGTTTATAACCAAAATAAGCGTATAAAATATATGAAAAAACCGATTTGAAACAATTCTCTAAAAATAGATAATAGATAGAAAATTGCATATACAAAATTAAGAAAATTTAGGGACATTCCCTGCAGGTTTGGGCAAAATCGACCCATAAATATAGAAGTTAGGCTCCAGCGTTGTCTATCGGAATGAAACATAATTAAAAACCTTATACACCACCTGAATAATATATGGTGTTAATATGACCTTGATAGGTCCAGTGGTTTCTTAGCGATGATGCGGTTTACTCACGCACAATCGATTTTACATATAAAGAAGATACTTAACATTTTTTTTTGTAATTAATTAGCAAAATAACTCCACGTGGTTCGTGGATTGATTTTCATAAAATTACGAGTACAAAATACCCGTTGGAAATAATACAAGTGTTTTAAAACAAATGGGGTTAACTTAACCCCACGTGGTTGACGTATGTTGAAATCTGCGCGCGTCGGCAAAAATTGGCAAACATCGCTTACCTTGGTTTTAGCCCTAAATTTAGGTTTAGGCTAAATATGACGCTCAACTGGAGCTTGCAAAGTTCACTCACCCTGTTACTTCCTCGTAAAAGCGATACAATGCATTGACATGTTTAAGAAAAGCACGTTTTTGCCTCATAAAACCACGGGCAGTATACTGGGAGAGGAATTTCAGGTGAATGTTTAGTGTTGCAGCACGCGTGTCAGGAGCACGTGTTGAACTCGTAAAAATGAGCATTACAGGCGCTGAAAATTCAATAAATTGGAATTTAGAATGACCGGTAGTTGGGAACAGCAGGGGAACTGGAGGCAGAAGAGTGTGATTAGTCCTACAATAATTACTACGTCGTTCTTTCCTCGGCTTTTTTGCGAATCGTATTATTGTTAGTGCGTACGAATACCGGGAACTATCCCTAAGATAAGGCTAACTCAGTTGTTCAACTTCGTGGTATTTTAACGGGCAGATATGAAAGCAGCGCATCTTTCCTGTAATTCGTTAAACGACCAATTAACATTCCCAGAATGGGCAAGAATCGTTCTTACACACTGTTTTCAAGTTTCTCATCCCCCTAGTAATTGTACTGTAACGATTACCTTAACGGATGTGACATGGAAAATTCTTTTTTCCTACCACTTTCTTGTTACCCGCAATTGAATTACAATAGATTTATGGTCACAGGTGTAATAATTACTTTCTGTCAGAAAAAAAAGCTTTTATACGATTTCACGTTGAATATGTCACACGTGGTTCTTGAGTTTACGTGGCTAACGTAGCATATATCGTTTAGAAATGCGACACGGTAGTTTCTACGAGGAGCACCATATAATCGTGCAATTATACATTTATAAGCGGAAAGAGGTGCAATGTTACAGCGAATCAGGAAAATGTAGGTATGGACTATGAAGATTTTCAATGGATACATTGAGGGAAAAGGAACAGCCAAAATAATGGAAATTGTTATAAATAATGCCGATAAATGGAGTAAAGTCTCTGGAGTAAAGTTACGAAATTGAGTAACGCAGTAGTAGATGTTTATAGGGGATTAATAATTAATTCTAATTTTATACTAAATGTTCGCGTTTACTATTATATACATTATTTTGTAAAGAAATTTTGATAATTTGCAAAATTTTTTCCAGCACTTGCTACAAAAATGATGTAACTTAAAAAAGACATAATTCAGGAAAGCGATAAAGTAACTTCTAGCCTTACGAAAAATTTTGGAGAAACGACAAAGGAAGCAACGATTAGCACTATAGCACACTACCAAAGGTGTCAAAAGACACCTTTTAGAATTTGAATTTCGAATTATTTTTTAGAGTTAGCAGTTTAGAGTTATTTATTTAACGCTTTGGGACACGTCCTCTAAAGCGCGGAAATAGAATATACAATACAGAAAACTTTTATAACATATATAATTAATAATTCATAGTGGACGGTAAAGTAAGTATATAATAAATAAATACAAAACAAAGAGCAAAAAGCACGTACTAGTTCATCATTGGTTTCTCGCAGAGACGATGTAATGGTACACACTGTTTTTAAAAAGCAGCATTTTTGAAGTTTAATTTAATCTGTTTTTTAAATTTAGAACTGGGAGGTGCTTAGTAGACCAATCATACGTCTGTAAAAAATTTACTATTAATTAAGAAAATTTATTTTAATTATAATTTTATATTTTTGGTTTTCGACTTTTGTTTATGGATAATTAGCAAGGTAGAAATAGTGTTAGATTACCTCAAAAAAAGATTCTATAAACAATCATGCGATCATTTTTCTTATTCTACCGGAGTGATATTTATGGTGAGCGTTTGAGCTTATAACTGAAAGTTTATGTTCTTAATTTGTGTCATTTTTGTAACAACCCTGGTAGAAAGAGAAATCATCCAATGTCCCAGTAACTGGCTCTCGCACTACGACGTAGCCCAGAAAGAGACTACCATCTTTACTAGCCAGTTTCTAAGTCATACTTTTTCCAATGGTTTTCTAGCATTTAATGGAATGCTAAAGTGCCGGCATTTTCAAAGAATCAATTGACAAAAGGAATTAGACTAGCAAAAAGCGGCGGGAAAATTAAATGATTACACTTTTGTGCGAAATCAAATTAACTGCTCCTCCTGAAGGTTTAATTTACACCATTTGAGGTAAATTCTGCATGCAGCTAACACAAATCAATATTGAGTGGTTTCGTTTGGTATGAAATTTTCACGAGGTAGTGTGATGCTTACCATTCGATAAACATAAACAACACTAGCGCGGATAAACATTATATGGTTTATAATGGTGTTGGTTTATAATATAACGATAAATACATTTTTTAACAAAATATAATGAAGTAGATATCATATTCAATATAATGATATAAATAAAATACCAACAAGTGCATATAAATAAATTATAACAATGGCATATACCATAAGTTTACAATTTTTACAATGAGTTTATAATGAGACAATCTTTTTAAGCTCATTTTGAACGAATAAGCCGAATACTTATCCCGTAATTCGGAAGGTAGAGAATTCCAAAATTTGCTTGCAGAGGAAATAAAGGAATTTTTATAAGTTTCTGTACGGCATTGGGGCGAACTCTTAAAGTCGATAAATCTGTCCCACTACTTCTGTTTGTGATTTGATTTCTCCCAGAGAATTTTTCGTATACAGGGTGGCTGAAAAGTTCCCGCAGTTTCTTTTTTCAACTGTTTTTTTGGCATCGCAGAGGGTTTTTGTTTTTGAACATTTGTTGTAATTTTTCTTGCATAAATTCATTGTTATTGTTCTAATAAAGTGTTTTATTTCTTGAGTGCATTTGTTTGTTGACGTATGTGGTAATTATAGCCTGTTGAAATATCTAAAAAAATTGCGGAAACTTTTCAGCCACCCTGTAGATATTTTGGATATCTGTTTTGAAGAATGTTAAACGTGAGCTTGCCCAGCGAAAATAATCGTCTTTACTGCTTTCTCTACTATTTTTCTACTGCTACTATTTTTCACCTTTGTTACCTTTTTCGCGAATTTTGTAAATCATTTTTTCCCTTATATGTAGCTGGAAACTTGTTTTTCACTCCAATTCGAAATCGGAGAAATTGAAATTTATCAGGTAACAGGAGATTGAAACTTATAAAAAGTATACAATAAATTAGATTACTGGTGTGCAAATGACACAAAGGATCATAAAAATAGTGTGTTGGATGACGACATCCTATTTCTCGTATTTCATGTATTATCAACAACCGAAAGTTTATATAAGATAGAATTTAGAAACTAACAGGAAATCCACATGTAATAAACGGTCCCTCAGGACTATCACAGTTGAGGCTTCCCACGTTATCCCAAATATACCAAGTTTCCGGAAGCGTCCTTACCTCCCACTCTTACAATTAGAAATGAAGTTAGAATTAGTAATATTGTAACATAGTTTTTAGCTCATCTTCAGTCTAAGAATTGCATTGGTGTAAAAGAATTACTTTGGTGTATAAATACGAAATAATACCTCTGTATTAGTAACTAATAAATATAATATTAAGTTACCAGAGAGTTTCATTTAGAGGAACACAACAAGTGTCATCCAATTTATACTAACTCTGCTACGAATGAATCGCGTTATTGGAAGTTTGATGGTATAGCTGTAGATGACCTACCTAACAATCTAATCTTGCTGCGTTAGTCTCACTTTTTTCCTCCTCAAATTCAAGTTGAAATCACAGAAAAGTGAGATCAAATGATTTTTCACGATTTAGTGTACTGCTACAACCGCTGATTATATTAAATTCCTTGTTTACGTCTTTCCTGAACGCACGTCCAGCGTATATCTTTCTATCTATCTTTCTTTGCATGGAGTATTACTTTATGGACGATGACATTGTACCACGTCGCCTACGGTAGCTCGTTCAAGATTCCAAGGCTACTTTACTCACATTCTCAGAAATGTCTACTTGTCCAAGGGCTCTACGAGAAAGGACGAATCAGAAATATCCTCTCTCTTTCTCGGTTTAACGGCGACACTTGACTCCGTCTTTCGTTTTAAGATACAGAAAACAGGAATCGTCACTTCGTCAATTGAATTCCGGTAAAACTTTGTACGCACTACATGCGCGTGCACATACACGCGAAACTCACGGGTACACTTTTGAGCGACATGAGAAAAAGACGAAATTGAAGTTGATGTTAAGAAGGAACACATATTTAAGGGAACGTATCTCCTTTTATATATATTTCCTGTGGCTTGTGTATTGAACGAAGTAAATCACCTATGATGCTTCGAATATGCATACATACCGTGTGTATGTTTTAAAAATTACCACCTGAATATCTTTTCCCCTTCGGTCATATTTCTAAAAATTTTAATTTTAGAACTATGATATCAAGAATATTTTGTTTGAAAAAAATTCAACAAAAAGGAAAACTTTAAAAACTTTACATATAGTTTATTACTTCGTTGGTCAGATTGAAATTCAAATATTGGTCAAATTTCTTCATTTTATTGTTTGACCGTTGTAACACAAAAAATTTAGGATACGACGTTTTAAGTACCTTTTTCAAGTACTATGCAATTAGTATTTACATCTTGCAAATATCGCATTTCTAGGGTCATATATATTAAGTTTTACATATTCAAAATAATAATAACAACAATGTAAACTTAATAACGAACTTTAAAGAAATTGTTAAAACATAATAAAAAATTGTATAAAGTAACATAATAATAAAACAGATAAATTTCTCATTAAAAATCCTTTATCATATTTCGTTAAATTTCACATTATTGGGTTTAAAAGTCTGAAATGAATACATAGAAAACTCATATCAACAAACAGAAACAGTCTTAAAATAAAAACATTTCATCATCACACATCCACTTCGACACTATTTCTACCAAAGGTGTCAAAAAACACTTTTTAGAAATTTAGTTTAGAATTATTTTGGAGGTGTAATATAATCTTTTTTTGAAATCCACAAACCGGAGGTGCTTGGTAGAGCAATTATGCTTTTGCAAAAAATTTAGTATTAAGAAAATCTATTTTAATTATAATTCTATATGTTTCGTTTTGGGTTTTTGATTACGCGGTAATAATAGTGTTAACGAACACTTATCTGTAGTTTGTATTTATAATGAACATAAATGACTTCTAAATTAATAACTGTACACATAACCGTCACCACTAGTACAAAAACATATTCCAAAACCTCTCCGCGATGTACTAATGTATTAATTTGTTTTATTTGCAAAAGATTCTAAATATGAAATAAGTTTAAAAATTCAATACAACAGTGGTAAGTATCGAATTATGGATAAGGATAACTCTAAATGCATCAAAAACCGTTTAGGATCCATATCATTTTTGTCCCTTCAATTTACATATCTTTCATCAATACTTAGTCCTATAAACATGTTCTCTAAACATCTTTTCTATGAATAAGCCACACAGAGCTAAATAAGAAAATGAAATAATGAAAATAATAAAGATTAATTTTTTTCTGACGCTAAGCGTAGTTACGTCGGTCCAATAGTAAGACAAGATCATTTTTGTATACAATAACAGAAATTTCAATTTTTACATTTAATGATTGTGCCGTTGAATATCTACATAAAACGTGTAAAAAGAAACAATTTTTTTGTTTTATATATATATTTTCGTAAACCAAAAAAACGTTGTTACTTTTAATATTTTTATACTAAATATAATTTTTTGTATAGTTCCGAAGATGACAACGTATAAGTAGTCGAAACTTTAATACGAATAATTATAAATCAATAATGTTATAACCGAAAGACTGAAGAAAAATTATATATTTATTGTTGAGGGTTATGCCTACTTGAAATCGGGAGAATAATGAGATTTTGAATAATTTTTTCCCTGTTTTGATAAGTATTAATTAAATTTCACAAAATACGACCATAAAATAAATATTTCATATTGAAATATAGTTCTTCTTCTAGGGCGTTCGTTTGCTTGCAGTAATCACGGCTTATCTGAAATTAAAATGAAAAAAATTTACGTTAGCGAATTGCAATAGGGCTTAGATGAATGATTTTTTATTTTGGTTAAAATTTGTTAATTTTTATAGCAACAAAAAAAAACGAAAATCAGTTCGTCCCGAAAAATAAACTTACAATTAGCAGGATAAACTAGATAGTGAATGACCGATTTGTTGAATACGATTGAGGCTACATTTAAATAAATTGATTTATAGTAATGAAACAATTATTGAAATGAAAGTGTTAAAGGAATACTAACACCAAAAATAAATATTCGAAGCAATTTTCATTTGCTCTTAAATAATGGTATGTTGACCTTTAAAACGTCCTAACATCCCTGAAACCAAACCATTTGTTTTTTAAACATTGGTTTTTAAAATGCGATTTTTGAAAGGCATTCTGCTAGTAACTTTTCAAATACACACACGGTATATGCACACATGTGTGCATCAATGTAGCTTAAGTGCTTCTAGAAAGAGAAACTTGATCTTCTTAAAGAGCAAGAGAGGTACCAACATAAGCGTCGATATCGCTGTAGCATAAACCAGCTTTATCCTCATCTATATCGAGGGAATGGTACAAGCTTTGCAAGTGAACACGCTTTACTCTTGCATCCAGTGCAATGCCAAAGTATATAATCATTAGACACGGCTAATTTATTTTGCTCTTTTACGTTCACTACCTATCTCATGTCTTTACTTTTAGCCTCATTAATATGATAAAATTGTTTCCTCGAATTTTGATAACATTGTCTTTAATTAGTTTGTATCTCTTCGTTAAACGACAAGAGAAAGAGCGATGCCCGGAACGCTGCGGTCGGTTGTTAGTCCTTTCTCGAAAGGATGTAACGAAACGTCATACGAGCGCCTCGCGCTACTGGATAACTACTCAGTCTCGAGCGATAACGCGAAATACCCGATATTTATAGGTGTAAATCTTGAAAGTTGCGAGATTTGGTAAGGCAACATGGAGAAATTCAAGCTACAGGGGTATCACCATCGATTAAGGGTCTATGGTAGGCATTTAAAAATACCGAGCATTAATTGAAGTTACATGGAAAGATTTAAATTAGCATCTAGGAAACCTTCCAAAAAAAGTTGGAAACGTTTTACTAAATAGTTAAAGAGTTAATAAATCATAAATAATGAATAAAATTGATAGCGTTAATAAATCAACACAGGCTCTTATGACGATACGACATATCGGTGGATATATTTCAAGAAAGTGCATAGAAAAAGGACTGATCGTGAGAGAATGTTTCAATTTTGGTAGCGTGTTAGTTATATACAGGATGGACCATTTTAATCCGACTAGGGGAATACCTCCTCAAGTAGGACCGATAGCGGAAAATCCCTTGGACAAAAGTTGTAAGATAAGTAAATTTAGTTGGATTTTGAAATTACCTAAAAGTCAGGTTTAAGGTTATGACCTAAGGTTATGACCTGTCCATCTCCAAATATTAAAACATTTGTCCGAAACATTTTTCACTATTTCGTTTAGCTTACGAGTACTTGAGAGAATTGATTGATATTACACATTTGTCCTTAAAGTGACCCCTAAAGTTCATTTTGACCACAGTTATGAGTTACCTATTTGGATGTGAAATTTTCCGTAGTTTCCATTTTCGTAGTCAGAAATAGAGATTCTCAAAGAAAAAAAAATCAGTTTAACCTTAAAATGACTTTAACCTTTTATTTCCACGTCAAAGTCAAGGTCACCTTAATTTTTCAGAAAAATTGCCGGTTAACAATGTATTAAGTGATCAGACCTGTATAGAGTCTTCAAGGAACCTATTCTATAAAATTTGTTAAGAAAGCAGGAACAGACAGAGAAGTAGAAAAATGAATTATAATTTAGTATACTACTCTAGGTATAATTATAAATGCTGCGTCTTTGTTCAATTGATAATAAATATACAGCATTTTGCAGCTACTACCTTTGATACTCTGTCATATCGCAAGAGCTAATTGCTGAGAGAAATATTGGACAGGAGGAATGCGCCAGGAAAAGCTATGACGCTAAAGTGCATTAATAACAAGAAATGTTATCAAGGATATTTATTTCTCATCGTTTGTTTATGGACTCTTCCTCTGGTTACCATTATTAAGTGGTTACTGCTACTTCCTTTAGTATTGGAAATAAAAGCATCCGTAAATAAATTATTTATAATATAGATTCTGTAAATATTACCACAAGGTAAGATAAAATGAACTTCACGATTTGGTTTAAACAAATTGGTTTTAATTAAAATATAAAATTGTAATAATAATTCAATTCGGTGTTCTGCAAATGACAATTAATTGTCAAATTAAAAATTGAAATGATTTAATTATGTTAACCATACATCGTAAAGATGTTTTCAATTATGTTGTTCTACAAGTAATGATTACATAATTATGTTAGGTAAAGAGCATAAACTGAAATTAAAATCAGAGTCACCCAAAAACATGAAAAAGTCATATAAATACTTGACAAAAAATCTGATGTCACGTTACGGTAGATTTACGCTCTAATAAAGAGAATGAAAGATTATACATAAATAAAAATTCTTAAAAAAATTCTCCGTAATAATATAACGTTCACAATGGGATCAATCTTATCCCGACAATCTTAAAGCTCACTTTGCGTAAATGCAATAGATACACTAACAGTTAGCGAGTCGTGTATCATAGTTAATGGGGAAGAGGGTATCCTGAACTAATACTACATGACGCTAGAAGTTCAATTTTCGAGTTTTCAACTAAAGCAAATTAATGCCAATATTTGATGGAGTCAATGTGACCTCAGAGTGAAGTTAAGTGCTAATTAGAGTTATATGTAGTTCGCATTACTAAACTTTGTCTTCGAAAATTATATATCAGAAAATATAAAAGCCAGAATAAAAAAATATATAAGCTAGAATTTGAATTTTCCAGTTTTCAATTAGTGTACATTGATACCAAAATTGTACGGAGTTAATCCGATCCCAAAATAAACGTTAAGGGTCAATTATGGTTATTGTTAGAATCGCTATACTTTGTTTATATAAATTATATTTCAGAAAATATAAAACTAGAGCTAGGAGTTCAATATTCGAGTTTTGAATTAGTGTCAAACCGATGTCAAAATCGTATGGGGTCAATATGACCCCACGGTAAACGTTAAGGACTAACTACAGTTATGGTTAGAATTACTAAACTTTGCTTATATAAATTATTAGTTATTAAGAACAAAGTTTTACGAAAAATTTTTGGCCCTGAACGTAATGAAAAAACTGCAGAGAGGAAAAAAATTCATAATGAGGAATCGCACACCTATGCACCGCCGGATATTCATGCAGCGAAAAAAATGAAGGCCTTAATTATGCAATTTCTAGTTGGCATAATCATCAAAATAATTAGAATAACCATAAACGTAGTCAGAATTACTAGAAATATATTGTTGATGCCATATTTAACTATAGCAATAGTCAGAATTATTATATATTTTTTTCACTGTATCAATAGAGTTCAAAGCGATTTTCGATTTTGATGATACCATTAATTTGCTTCACCGCTTGTGTCTATTACATACGATGTGTAAACGAAGAATGATCTTACAATTAATTTATTTTTGCTAGTATGATGCAAAAAGTCTTCCCAGTTCCGTCCGCACTTCGCTTCATAACCAAGCACGATCTTATCATTCGGCTTCAACAAATAATCATTAGTCATTAACATACCGGTTTCTGTTCACTGATTGCACGTTCTACAAACTATTTTGGTTTTGTAGACATAAAAATAAGCAGACAGTGAGATAATCAATCCCGTATCTCTCTGTTGCACCTTAGGAGTAAACAGAAGCAACAAGTGTCAATTGTGTTAGCTGGTTATTGAAACCCAAAAAAAGTGTTTTATAATTCTGACAATATATGTGGAAATTTTTATTCCGTGCCTATTTTCCCGCGAACAAGAAGCGCGAGTGCCTTCAAGTGCTGAATCCTTGTTTTAACACCTTTTATATACGGTGAAATTTTCAATTTGCACTCACACGTGTTCGTTTTGCCAGCAGTTTTCCTCGGTGCAGTAAAATAAACTTTTATCTTCGCAACACACTTTATTTCATGCCGCAAGAAGGAAGGTACTAATGGTTTTATACTTTTACACGTTATACTTATTTACTCAGGAAAAAAACGATAGCAATTTTATGGTTTTGTTCTGCTTTCATGGCTGAAAATTTATAATTTTTCATTATTGATACCCCGAGTAATCTTGATGAAGTCTCATTTTTTAACAAAAGCGATGGAAAATAAATAGCAACCGTAAAACTGCAGATCCCTGATATAAGGATAGCCATATAAAGTAGTAGATGCTATAAGTTGCAGCGTACGGAGTGCAGTGTGCTGCATACACCGCTGCCAATAACGTTTTGTATGATTGAACTTAGAATCTTAACTCATGTTGAATGGGAGCTATACATACTTTGTAAGGGATTTAAACAGGGATGTTGATGCCATTTTTTGCGAGTCCCTGACAAGGGTCTATTACGTATTTTAAAATGCGGTGTTTAAGTCGACTTCGTTCAAAGTCAAGTTCAAGCCATTGGGTGTTACCTCTAACGTTCTCTAATCCGGATTTCCTGTTGTTAAATAGCAGAAAAGTAATAAATGCTAATAGCGGAATAATTTAAAAGGCAAGTTTCGGTATATTTGTATTACTTTCATTTACATATTTTTTTGGTTAAGATTTTGGCGTATGGACTATCTAGTAAATATTTATCATTTAATAGGCACATTGAAGTAAATGAGGAGAGACTTTCCCAATGGTAACAAAGCTAGGACGAGGTTTCGAATTGGAAACGTAATCTAAATTAATTGATATTCCATCGCTATTCCTTTTGCTCGTACAAACTTTTCGATGAACTCCCTTTTGGCGTTTGCTGCACGTTTCTGGAATTCCCTTTCGTGCTCCTTCACAAATTCTGACTCCATTCTGACTTTCAAGAGACTCCTATACAATCACCTGCTAGAGTCTGAACGCAATGTCTGGCGTAATGTGAATGCTGTCTCTAACGCTTCGTTTAATCATGCTACCACTTATTATCTTTTTCGTTTCCCTATTTTCGGCTTTTCTTAACCCCTTGACTACTGTGGGCGCCTATAGGCGCTCAGAAATTTTGCGTTTGTGATACTGACAGCGCCTATAGGCGCTCGACGCAGATTGGCTTTCCAACACGGAGGGCGCCTATAGGCGCCGCGAAAATTATACAGGTATTTGTTCCCATAAGTCATCTCTCAGTGAATGTAGTAAAGTTCAATTTTTTTTATTATTGAAAGACGTTTTCACAAAAATCCATCCCTACCCAAAAAAGTTACGATGTTCTCGGTGCACATCGTAACTTAATTCCAGCCGTATGGTACGATCGCTGCGTATCAAAATCTGCCGTAGTCAAGGGGTTAAATAGTAATTTGTGCGTTTGTTTTTCGCTTTCTGCGCTATCAGTTTTAGTATACAGCTATTGTCATTATTATTACACTTCGTGCCTTCACTGTACTGCGCTATTTAACACTTTGAACACCACTCAAATTTACGTGAATACCTATCCATGCCGCATGGGTCGCAATGGTATACACTATTGCATTCGTCATAACCAACGTGGTGTGAACGTAGAGTTTAGTGTTGGTCACCGGTGATCGCCATGGCAGTCAAAGTGGCAACCCTTTTAGTATTATTTATTGTTGCATGGAACTATCACTATATGCGACGATATTCACATGTCAGTCATTAACCCTTCGACTGCTAAAGGCGTATATATACGCTTTCACAAGTCCATCGATATATACAAAAGGTGTAAATTTACGCCCTCTACATTTTTTCGCTGGAACACCCTTTAAGAATATTTTGAACAAAGACCCCTCAAAAAAATATTAACCCTTAGCCACCTGACGTGTATTCCAGATATACTACCACCTGACGTCGGTCATAGAGAGCGCTTGCATATTTTAAATTTTATATTAAAGTACGTTAAAATATTTCAATAAATTAAAGTCACGTCTTTGTTTTGATTATATTTTTATTCATAACACAACTTCAAATTCTGAAACATTATGCTTAAAGATATGAAAAATCAACACTTCATAAAAATTTGCTCATGAAAAAAAATCAACAAATCCTCGAGAGTCTCTGAGACCGACGTCAGGTGGTTAAGGGTTAAAAACTTCGTTCGCGTATCACGCAGACCGTTGCGATAAAAAAACGGTTTCGAGAAAAACGAGTGTACGTGGTAGTCTTGTATTAATTCCCTCTAGAAGCTGCATTTTTGACGAATGATTATTATACATTGTAGCGCAACTCCCGGTCGCTTGCGACCGTGGTAACGAAAGGGGAGTTGCTGCTGCAAATTTCCACGCTCAGGGAAATTCGGAAGATAGAGAGTTGTATCGGAAGGAAGGAAGTCGGGAGGTTGGGCGCCAGTCCGATGATTCGGACGCGGATTTTCCCTGAGGGGGCCCGGTCCAGCTCAGAAGGAGCTATGATACCCTCTCAGAGGAGATCCGTTGTCTGAATTCGGAAATAAATTGTCAGAATTCAGACGACTTTTGGTTTTTCTAACCGATTCGAGAAAGGATCTTGAATCGGCGTATATTTCAGTCACAATTATTTTACAAACTTACAAACTTTAGCGTAAGATAGGAAAGATAGTGAATTTCGCGGTTCCGCACGTATAATTTAAACGAGAACACGCGAAATGACAAAAAGATAGTTGCGAGAGATTAGAACGACTCCAAAAAGAAAAATAATAAATCAAAAGATGCTAAACCGAATCGCTTAATAATCGGAAGAATGGATAGCGGAAGCGGGATGACAAAAAGAAAGGTTTCGGGATTTTTACCGGGGAAATAGGAAAGTGGAGGATGCCAATTTCTCCAATCACCTGATCGCAGCGGCTCCTGGACTTCCGAAGACCACTCCCGGCGGACGAGGATACGGTTTCTCCGTCGAAATCCTCTCAAACGTCCCAAAAATCCCGGAGGTAGTTGTAGGTAGTTGAACACTGACTGATATCGGTAGCGCCATCCTAGTTGTCGCAGGATTCGGGAATTGCGATGCTCGGGTGATAGTTATGGCATCGACCCATTTGTCGTTATCGACCCGTGTCCTGTGAATCGCTAGATGGCATCCTTCCTTTTCTAGAGTGTAGCCGATCCTGTATTTCGGGAGCCTTCCTTCCTTCTCTCTCGCTCTGGAGTTGTAGAAGATGAAGTCCTCTTCTTCTTCCTTTTTCGTCCTCCGTATTTGATCTTCGTGATCCGAAATTGGCAAGAGGGTGTCAGAAAGGGAATTAACGGAAGTATACGATAGGGATCCGAATAGAAAATAGAGATTTTAGCCATAACAACAGAACATAGAATAAGTAAAGACATAATAAATGATATCGAATAATACGCAACAAAAATAACAAAAATACATCGTTACCAAATAGGTTTCGGGCGTTCTCGGAGAGGTTCCTGAGCCTTATTCTCCGTTTTTAGTAACGGGCGCGAAAGAAATTCGAAATAATTAATGCCAAAAAAAAACTTAATGTAACGGAGGAAAATTTCCACGTTACAACATAAACAAATGCCTTTATTACACTATTTCTACCAACTTAAATTTCAGAACTTAAATTTCAAAATATTTTCGAGATTTAATTTAATCTTTTCTTAAAATTCACAAACGGGAGGTGCTTCGTAAAGCAATTATGTGCCTGTAAAAAATTTGGCATTTATTAAGAAAATTAATTTTAATTATCATTATCATTTTATATTTTTGGATTTGCATTTTTGATTATGTACAGTGGACGCGGTAGAAATAGTGTTAATATTACAATGTTTTTTCTATTCTGTCAGAATATAACTTTCCCTGAAAAAATATTGTATACCGTTACGTGCAGTAATTTTTTTTAAAGAAAATTCGTCAAAAATGCTGCTTTTTTGGAGGATCCACACAAAACTACCCCATTATGAACCTATAAGAACTGAATGGAGCCTCTAAAGATGGTAGCTCCCAGCATTCTACGTCGAACCTACAAAATCTCGCTTTGTCCATAATTCTGCAACCGCACTTGTTTGGCTCTATGCAACTTTTTTCCAGTACCCAAGCTTGTTCTGCACGTACATAAAATTGATGTATATATAAATATGATAATTTGTACACAGTTTTATCAGATTTCGTGATAAGCGGGTACTCGACTTCCCATCCACTTCACGTCCATAATAAATTGAGCAGCATTATTTATACAACCGAAAGTCACAAGTGAAGGAATAATAAAGATAATAACAGAGTACGGAAGAAACTAGTTAATCGATCACGATCGAAGGCGGTAGAACGAAGCGCTGCACCGCGACACCATTTACTATTTAATTACTGGTCTCGGAGATATTAATTCACCTCGAAGATCTAACCATCCCTTTTAGCCTATTAGATAGCGCCTTTAATTAATTATTCCCCGTCTCTCGCGAACGCAGAATATTTATATTGTATTTATGCGCATACCCTACCCTCGCATTTCTCCATTCGTGGATTCGTTGATCGGTTTTATTTCATATGGTTGATTACGCCTTTGCCGTTCTCTCAGCCCTTGCCCTCTTTCCTTTGAATTATTCCTCCGCTTTATATTTTCAGAATGCTGTCGTCCAGTCAAGGTGTATCATCCAATGTCGTCTTTCAAGGTGCACCTTGCAACCAGTGCAGAGAACTCTGCCCCGCCGGTTATGTTCCTCACTTCTGGCGGTGAGTGATGTTTATCTTTATTTCTCCATTGTACTTCACTTAATTGAATCGTTTGCTTTTCAAAGCTCTCAAATCGAGAAAATGCTGCTCCGCTAGGCTACATTTTTTCCCCATTGGTAGGAGAGTACCTACTGTTGGCGATCCAAATAGTACTTGTGAATGTTTGGCTAATAAGGAAAGTGCTTACGTGTCATTTTCTTTTTTAATGTGACTCTACAGCCAATCTTAGAGGTTCAAGGACTAAGTAATTTTTTGAAGCAAAAAAAATACATGGAAAAATAATCCTCGACCTGGATTTGAACCAGAGACCTTTGCTTCTTCGCAGTGAAGCTCTTTCTAACTGACGGAGCTATCTCGGTCTCGGAATGCTCTTACATGTATTAATACTATTTCTAACGCGCTACTTATACGTAATCAAAAATCCAAAACGAAAAAAATTGTGTTATAATTAAAATAAAATTTCTCATTCAATACCAAATCTTTTACAGACGCATAATTGCTTTACTAAGTATTTTCCGTTTGTGGATTTTAAAGATTGGTTAACACTTTGACTGCCATGTTGGTCATCGGTGACCGACACTAAACTTTTCGTACAGGCCGCGCTGGTTATGATAAATGTGATAGTGTATACCATTGCGACCCACGCGGCGTCAATAGGGAGTGACGTAAATTTTACGTGGCAGTCAAAGGGTTAAATGAAACCTCAAAAATGATTCTAAATTAAAAAGATAAAATTTTGGTAGAAATAGTGCTAACTTGTATACGTTTATTTTTCACCGTTACTGATAACACGCAAGAATTTTAATATCTAAGGTTGTAATTAGAATTGATGAATGTTATGATTGTGGTGGATATAGGGCAATTTTCCTGTATTATTAATTTTGGACAAGGGGGTCAATCAAACAGTAAATGACCGAGTTGCTGAGTTTGCGTATATTTGAGGTTATGTTTGAATAAATTGATTTATAATAATGAAACAACTATTGAAATTGCATAGAGAAAGAATTTTTGCTTCCATATTTGTAAAAATAGTTACTTTTCGTTATCGCAATTAGTTTTAAATTGACTGTGAAGTGCAACAAGTGTAAAAGCTCAATAAATGACTGAATAATTGTAGAATAATTTCAATAAGAATATTATTAGTTACTATTTTTTTACCATGCTTATGCGAAAATATGTAAAATTTAAGCTCCAAATAAACCAGATTTTAAACATTTACTCATTTCTAAGCCTATAGTTTACATGTATTTGTGCAATTGCCATTCACTTGCATGCAATCAATTACTGGACAGTTTAGCCCACTTCACTCCAGAGAAGGGAGTGTCTCTGGTTCAAATCCAAGTTGGAGGATGGTACTTTTTCAAGGGTTAGTCCTCGCTCAAAAACTACGATATTTCTTCTTGTGATACTGGTGTTGCAAGACTTGCGATAAAATATTCAGTTGATTTAGATTAAATTTCCAATTTGAATATCGTCTTGTTTCTTTCAATGTAAATCGTTTGATGAATACAAGTTCTTTGCTGACCGTAAATACTTAAATTGTTTTTGCCATTCTTCCTAATATTGATTCTCATTCGACCGAAATAAATAATTTAAATTTGTTTCTTAGACCAGGCGTTTCAGTATTTAGTAAATTCTTAGGCTTGACCAATGGTGTGATTATATTTTGTTGCATTAATTTATTAGGTATTACATTTGAGTACTTCAATTAAATAATGCTCATTTTGTGTATTAGCAAAATATATTTTCCTGGTCACCGATTATGTTGTCATACATTTTTTCTTTGCTTTAAAAAATTGCTTAGCTTCAGAACAATAATTGAGACATGAAATTGAAAATTCTGTCGAATTTGGATTAAGTTTTCAATTTAAATTGTCGAAGTTATTTTTCTTGGCTATTCGACCACAAATTGATACATTCCTTGTTGTAACAAACAAAAATGAAAATCGTAGTGAATCCATGTAACAAATACTCATGTGACCGCTACTCTTGAAATGGTACAACTATTTCGAGCTCGAGTTCAAGTCCTGGTCGTGGGATAATTTTTTTACCTTGAATTTTTTTGTGGTTAAAAAAATATTTCCTTGTTATTAAGAACGTATTAGTAATCATCTACCTTTTATGTTGCAACTCTTTTACTGCGTAAAATTGACGTATAAAATTAGTCATTTTGAGTAACGAAAATAATTTTTTGTTGCTTCCCGTAGGATCCAAGAAACCTTCGAAGCGGAATAAAATTCGACTGGTTCCAAAAAAACCAGTTTCCATTTTATCTTCATTGTATTAAATCGAAACAAGTTTGCTGAACTCATTGAAACTGGATTAAATCGTGCCTCAAAGAAGCCGCATTTACCACCCCTGCCTCCCCTCAGAAAGACGTAATTCTTCTTAGAAGATTTCCTGTTTTGAATCGAAGAATTTTTTGCTCAATAATTACGTGTAAATTCTGTAGTTGGAATTACTTTGACCGATGGAATATTAAGAATTTGTAGAACGTCGAAACTTTAAATGTATGCTTACCGTTTGTATATCTTCTGAGATTTATGATGAGCGTAAAAACTAACAATAAGTTCTGATTTCAAGAGTAGAGAATAATTTTGAAACGTATACATAAAAAGCCGCGGCTGTTTAGTCCGACAAGGACGCCTTTTGTACGTACTCGTCAAGCAAGACGGATTCTCACGTGTACTTTGATCATAATTATACTTTCATTTTTATTTGTTATCTGGAGAATACATTAAATTCAACAATTAAGGTAATAGGTGTATACAAATGACTGCTTGCCTCTTGAATGTTTTCTTAAATTATGATACGAGGCTTTATCAACTTTATTTTCATATCCTTCCATGTACGCATTGGAATCATTACGGAAATTCAATTTACCCCAATGTTCATTTTACCCCGGTCTCCTCTTCAAGGGTTTTCGATATGTTTCTTTTCTATGTAGGTGGCCAATTATGAATCTAATAGCGGACTCGTAATTAGCGACAGAAAAAAATGTTATCAATTCAACAAAAAAATTATCACGGATTGCCACAAACATGATAGTTACAAACATGATAGTTACTCTACCTACTTTTGTTACTGAAACAATCACAACGATGTCTTATGGGTGAGGAAATATTTGATGTCTCAACTCGCGTTCGGGAACAGGAATATTTGTTATGTAACTAACGTATGCCGTTAACTTTTTTCTGTCATGTGTGGTCTTACGCGAGTTGACGTATGTATATTTCAAGAATCATCAATATGATAATATTGTAAGATTCGGGAATTGTTAACAGTCAGTGGTTTACATACAAAAGTACCGGTCTCATAAAATTACCAAATCATGTTATAGTTAGAATCTTAAAACTAAAGTGTTTACTTTTCTAAAAAAAAGAACGACTACAAAGTATAGGAGTAATATCTTGCAAGCTTTGCTTTAAAAATTGGTTACTGTGAATATTTGTTTGCACTATCTTCAGGATGTTACATAATATTGCAAATATTATATTAATAATAATGAAGCATATAGTATTAATAAATTATATTTTTTTTATTTATATTATCCTCCAGTGAACCATATATTAATTTTTTTTCCTTCTGTTTTTCTAAAAGTCAGAACGAAGAATAATATAAATAAATTTTATTGAAAAGTCTAATTAAATATTTAACGTCAAATTATAGTTTTGTTAAAACTGCCAAATTTACCATTAAATTCGAATCTTTTCATTTATCCATATACTTTTGTATACGTAAGTAAATTTTAATATCAACATACCACGGTAGTTTTTCATTTTCATTATATCTTTTCATGTTTTTTTCAAAGTTCTTCTGCCGCAGTTGAGTTTCCCAGCGTATTTGTGATCTTGAAAAGCAGGTTTTTTGCAAGACACGAATAAAAACGCGATTCTTATTTTTACACTAATGAAATTGAGCCGGGAGCTGACATACAGCTATTAATTAATGGTTGTCAGAATGATTGAAATAAATAGAGCTCAATTAACGATAATTATAAATAATCAAGTTAAAAATCTGCTGCTACCGCAGCACGCAAGAGTGAAGCGGATTCAAACTTTAGTCAGTTATGTGCAGGTCGACCATACGCGAAGATAACTATAAATTACATTCTGATTAGCTGCAGCATGGTAGATGCATTCTGCTTCGTAATTGACGGAGATTCACTTTTTGAAATAAGGCAACTTCTTTGTCTCGAAAAAAAATAACGAGTAATAACACGCTACCTAAACATTCAACAACATAGTGGTAGTAGAAGATAGTGCATTTGAATCCAGGAAATTATCGTGCAAATGCTACCAGCAGCCAAGTTTCTAGCTACAGTGATAATATTATTACACCGATGCATTGGTTTAGCCGAATATTCTATGCGCTGTTGAGGGAAAAATTGTAAATTATACATTAATTGTAATATGAAACACTTAGCAAGTAATTGAGTTAATAATGCGGTAATTTTTTTGAAAATAGCAGTTGAAATTTCAAATCTCACGGAAATCTCGAAATTCCACCATAAATAAGATACAAAAGAATTATTTGGAACCTTAAAAGTGGCGGACATTTGTATTCAAAGCTTCAGTGAAGTTTGTTGCGCATTAAAAACAACAACAACAACAACAACAACAACAACAACAACAACAACAACAACAGCTTCGCAATTGCAATCTAAATCGCAATTGCAGTAGCAATAACAATAGCAAAGGCAATAGTATTAGCAATAGCAGTAATAATGAATGTTGCATATATATTTCAATTGTTTCATCTTATAAAAACAACTATCTAATAAATAACTTATCTAATAAAAATAGTAACAATGAAATTATTAATGTAAAATATCATCTTTAGACGTTTCTTTAAGTAGTCAAACTTGGATTTTCTTGAATTCTGCCGCTTTTATTTTTCTTCCTTTTATGACCACACTCACGATTAATAGTGCATTTATTTATGTATCTCGTTAATTATCTCCAGATTTAATCCGATTATTGCTACAAAAATCAAGATACAGAATAAGAAAATTTTATTATTTTACAATTCTTGAAATAATATTGCATGTGCATTTTTACAATCCTTCACAGACCTCATTTATTAAGGTACATTATATTATTATGAAAGTAAAATTTAATTTTTTAATTTTATTATTTTCCAACCTGCTGAGAAAATGATTCGTTCAAATGACATCAAGAGGACGTATTAAAAGTATTAAAATAGGTTTATAGAAATATTAGTATAACTAATAAAAAGTAAAACCCAAAAGACTTTAAAGAGCGCTCACGGACCAGAAAGGTTGTAATTAAGATTAAATTTTCACCTAGAAGCCTAAATTTTGATCTACCTCGCAAATTACACCTAATCAAAAATCTAAAACCATAAATATAGAATTATAATTAAAGTAGATTTTCTTAATTAATACCAAATTTTTTACAGAGGCATAATTGTTCTACTAAGCACCTTCCGTTTGAGGATTTCAAATAAATATTAAATTAAACCTTGAAAATAATTCTGAAGTAAAATTCTAAAGGGTGTCTTTTGACACTTTTGGTAGAAATAGTCCCAAATGTTCGTTTTTTCATAATCACTTTGATTTTTACCTGTTTCTTCATTTTAGGCCCGTGGGCAGATGATTTTGCCTATGCGGTCCAAAATAGGTGCACTTCCCCGTGGGTCTAGTCTATACCACCGAGTATCCTGTTTTACCCCACCATCTCGTTTTGTGCATCTTCGTCCTGCTGCAATTCTTGCAATTACAAGAATTTCCCACAGATTTAGTTTTGTCCCGTTTTTCGCCATGTCCCTGAAACAAGAGACAATTTCAAGAGAAACTCATACTTACCTATGCCATTGGCTTGCATAAATACGAAAGTATGGGAAAAGTATCAGTTGGTTCGAAGAAATTGAGTTTCTTGTCCATACGTCACGCTACATTGGTATCGAAGTCATGGGAGACGTTTAGAAGAATCTTTTGCAAAGAAAGAAGCGCAATAAACATCGATTAGTTATAACAATAAAGAAAAAGAAATTCCACATAGAAGGTTCAATGAATCGTATTTCTGTAAAGACTCCATTATCGTTGTTTATCGGTTTCTGTTGCTCTCTACTCTCTTTTTACACGGCTACGTACCTAGTTTCTCTCTCCTTGAGCTGTCAACGAGTCGGATGTTAAATTCTTAAACATCATAAACTTGAATGAAACTTCATTTTTTACCGCACTTATTCCTTATATGTACGCTATATATCAGTTACTTCTTCTACACTGTGGAACTCTTTCGGTAATTACTTACTTACCGTGGCCAGTCTTGAGAAGTGTCTAGTTAAAGGCATTTAGACATCTTATCTAGATCTAAAATATATCTCGATATCAATCTAGATACAGTTTGTTTTTTGTATCCGTGTTTGTACATACCTTAATTTAAGTACAAAAAACCTTAGGACACAAAGTGAAGCTTAGCAATAATTTATAAATATATTATTAACCTAAAAATGTATTTCCTTTATTTAGCTTTCGCACTTCATTTAAAATTGTATAATGTCTAAACATAATGTGCATATCAATATTTGTTTGACGTATATTGTTTTTTTCCATTTGTTAAGGCGGTATTCTCGTCTAGAAATTTCAAAAGTTCGATTTTTTTTGCATTTTCTTATAGTTAGAGGTTTTGAGAAAGTGTCTCTAAAATATTAACTCGAAATTCGTAGAACTATACCATAGTTACAGAGGCTTAAAGGCTGCGGTGCCGCATTAGTGCTAAATGTATAGAAAATTTTAAACGTGTTTTTCTCAAACGAAATTTTTCAAGTCGGGTGCACGTTTTTCTCAAAAACTGTTTGACCGATTGACTTCTGCTTTGATACACATTTCGAGGGAACCGTCACCTACGGTCCGAACTAGAATTATACCGATAGGTTCAATTATTTTAGCCCTGCTCTTATGTTTTAGTTGACAATTTTCCGTGAAAAATTAACTTTAATTTTCAAACAGCTGCGATTCCGACAAAAAATTCCGTACTTACTTAGTTTTAGTTCGGACGATAACTATGTACATTCATATAGATTGAAAAAATATGTGTTTTTCTGTTTCGGACGACTAGAACCGCCACAATGTGCGCGCTCGATTGGACGAGCGTCTCACGCCACGACGTGCATAACAGCGTATAACTTTTATAAATTTCAATAAAGTATTTCATAAAAATTTCTATTGGTAGTTAAAACATGTCTTATTATACATCCAAAATCCTGGCACTGTAGGCTTGATAGTTTTCGCAAAATTAATTCCTAATAATTACTTAAAAAACAAGTAGAGAGCGAAAATTTAACGTTTTTTTCGATTATTTTTGCTTGGAAGGAAAAGTAAAAGGATAATTCTTTTCAAGGATGTTGTTAAGCATGTCTTAAAGTTTAAAGGCATTTTTGTTTATTAAAAAATATTACAAAATGGCTGCCCGACAGCCGTTTCTATGGAACGGTTTTTTCAAATCGGCACGCAGTATAACTCAAACAGTTTTCAATTTTTTCACTCCAAATTTATATCACATCTTCAAAACAACATTCCGCAATACAATACGTAGCTGATTTTCGATAAGTTAAAATTTCGATTTTTTAGGTACAAATAAGTGCCCATTTTTTTCGTAGTAAAATGAACTTTTTTTTTCAAATGCTCGCCAATTTAACAAAAATGAATATTTTCAAAATCCCCTACAGATTGTACTAGCTATACTAATGTAGTTTAAGAAAAAATTATTTATTTTGTTACAAATTAATTTTTGCGGCACTTCTGCTGCGTGCCGCGGAGCCTCTTCCAAAAAAACCGTTCCACAGAAACGACTGTCGGGCAGCCATTTTGTAATATTTTTTAATAAACAAACATTTTTTTAAAACTTTAAAACATGCTTAACAACATCCTTCAAAAGAATTATCCTTTTACTTTTCCTTCCAAGCAATAAAAAAATCGCAAAAAAACGTGAAATTTTCGCTCTCTACTGTGATATAACCCCTTATTCGATAACTGAAATAATGTTATATATTTGGTAATTTAGGTATTCTGTGGAGTTTTTTTTATATTATAAACGATATTTATTTTCATATAGATATTAGGTTTGTTGTTAATATTATAAATATTAGCAAAAACGTAGCCTTTCTGAAATTCAAATTTCGGTTCTTCCTATTGTTTACTTCTAATTTTGACTTTTGGATTTTCCCAGACAGTTAATTTTCCATGAATTTACCGAATAATCAAAGGAATAACCAAGACACTTTAATTATATCTCCTTAGAATTAATGCATTTAAATTTCTTTTTCGTCCCTATTTCTGTATATTCATGAATACCGGAAACGAAAAATGTTTCTTTGCGATGTTCTATAAAAATAGTCGGTATACCTAATAGTGAAGAGAAACGGAAACCCGAGTTTCCCATTTGAGGTTTTCACGTTCATGAATGGAAAGTTTGAAAAGTGCAACAAAATAAAATCATTGCCGAGAGTATGCGAACGTGCGCTTTATCTTTGCGGCTACTGTGTGGAAAAAATCGACACGTTTGATCTAAACGTTACCAAACCGCAAACCACATGCATATCATGCACCTGCATAACAGGAAGAAAGTTGTAAGAGCAGCATTTTCTCACGGGTTACGTTTTATGGCAGCACTTTTTAAACATTTTTCGTGACATTTGAATACAATTGATGTATACCCGAGTATTCATAAGTACCATTTTCGATCCCAAATTTAAAATAGAAAGATTAATTTCATAGAAAAAACTTTGTAACAATTGTCTTTTAAAAGCAGCTATTAAGGAGGTACTTTCATTCTTAAGTCGAATTTGTAGGCCTTTTTGCTTAATGTTTTTAGAGAAATCAAGAACTTTTTTGAATAATTTTATTTTGCATACATATTTACTAATATTTGAAATATATACAATGTTTGTTTCACACAGAAATAGTAGATCGTGTAAGTAGAAAAGTAAGCAAAAAAAAATAAGTCGAAAAATCTCCAATGCCGGCCGAAAGTGTGGAAACAGTATCAGCACACTTTTTTGGTAATTTAGGATTTTTTGATTCGGTACTGGCGAAATTATTACACAAATTAGATTCATTGCAATTTTCGGTTCGTCTACCCTTTCTGAACAAACATGTCTTCATTTTTTGAGATCGCATTAACTATCGACGTTCATTTAATTCTTTTCTCAATTTTTGTAGCTTCAATCTTTTACAAGGGAACAGTTTTTACTCGGAATATGTTATTGGGTATTTTTCAATTTACAATTTTTTTAAAGTTGAATTATTATCTTTTTTTAAATTGTTTATATAGTATAACGTGTATTTACTTGACACCGCATAACAAACGTGCAAACTTTTTTTGCACGTGTAAAAAAAGTACCACTTTTGCATCTTGAAAAAATATATTTGAACTATTGCGATTTGACTGTACTTTGGTATTTACGTGTTTCTGGGGGCACTCACACTGAATCTGAACCGAAAATTGAACTCAAAATTTAGAAATTTTAGATGTAAAATCTTTTCTATTTTTTTAAACTTGATTTAGTGATCAGTGACTTCGTCTTCCCAAGAATACCGAGTTTCATTCGCGTAAAATAGTTTTTGAAATTTCAGTTCGCTGTTTTGGGTCGGTCATTTTAGATTTTGCGAATCTAATATTAAATTAGGGTTCTGCCCCCTCACCAAAACACATCAAGCACCCAAATTTTATAGAAATTCCATTTTTTTCGAATTTTCGTCGGTCATATTAGAACCGTCATTTTGTATTTTCAAATTTCGACCGTCAATTTGGATTCAGCGACACAAAAAATTATTATTCTGAAATATACTATACGTAGAAAAAAATAAAAAGACTTTTACATCCTGAAAAAACATATTCATTTTTTAAAAAATGTTATTCTATTGCGATTTGATTGTGCTTTGATATTCACGTGTTTTTGAGGGCACTGAAACTGAATCTGAAACGGAATCACTCAATATTTAGAAATTTGTAGTAGCAAATCTTCGATTTTCTGAAAGTGCTTTGGTGATCGGTGTCTTCAGCATTCCAGGAATACTGACTTTCTTTCAAGTATGAAATAGTCTTTGATATTGGATTATGGGAGTTGGTATTTTAAATAACAAATTAAGAAGTCCGTATATCTTTGTTAAATCAATTAATTTCTTGACTCGGACGGACGTCCTTTCTTAGCAAGAGTCGAACTGAACTGAAAAGGCTTTTCTAAAGCGCATAGGAAAGCTGGCCCCTAATTTTCGAGAGAAAATTGACGGCCTAGGTCTGCCATGTGTTTTTCACACTGGCCACTTGGGCACAGATACCACAAGATGCCCATTGAACGATGACAGCAGAAATAAAACTTTTCCTTATTTGAGACCTCGCGTCTCACAATTCTAGATTTATTTTTGCTTGTTTATTTACTAATAAATCAACATTTGAAAGGTTGATTCAGTTGAAAACTATTCTTTTTGAAATTTTGGGCAAAAAATAAAAGATTAAACTACGAAGGGGTTAATGTTCCATATTCGATAGCCGTATTATTTACTGGAGCTTTTTCTACTAAAAATGATATCACGCGAGTTACAAGTACCTACGTGCACACGATCACAGTAAACTTCATTAAGACGTTTCGTTTTACCTGGGCGATTGCTGAAAAGAGCCGTCGAGATATGACACATTGGGAACATTACGATTGTAAGATGGAATTTACCGAAAAATCCCATGTACCTAAAAATGAGGATAAGATATACCCGGATAGAGCGGATGAATCCGACGACGGCTTCTTTTTAACAACTTTTAAGAACCCAGTGAGATACCACAGCACGCTGCCGTTTGGAAATAAAACGGGGAACTCGTCGCGTCATTAAACGTGCCGATAAAGTTCCTCTGGTAGCATTAAAGTCTCGATTTCAGTATCCATTCGATGGCCTGGCCTTTTAGTTTTTCTCCGACTTCTTCTCTTTCTCGTTGTTGTATAATTCCTTTTTCGTGTAATGAACACTTTCACGAATGCAAAACCTAACGAAATTTATGACGATTTTAACTAAAGTATTTTCTGCCTCTGTACACACGCACACATGCACGTACAGTAGCACATATCTACCGTAGCGTTACATTTAAATATTTAATTGGCTTTAATTACTATTAGATGATTAACAAATGGGAGTAATAATCATATAAGATATTTATGCCACCGGAGTCTTACGAAATATAATAGGATGCGTTCCCATCTCTCGAATTTATGAGTGTATCTGTGTCAATAATTTCAGTCCAGTTTTAAAGCTTATCTGGGAAGAATCCCAATTAGTTTTATACCGTGAAAGAATGTTAATTTGCGGCGCTAATTTGGCCTCTGGAACCACATTCGTAAAAAAAGTATGGTTTTAGCGGAAAGTTTCGTCGAATGGGGCGCTTTGGGAAGTTCAAAATTGATTATGCTCCCGCAGCAAATTATCGCTGTAACGTTGGTCTCCTTTTGTGGGAATACTTTGGCCCAAACCGAAATCACGAGAACTGGAACCTCGAAATCCGACAAAGGAGCCGGTAATGAATATATTGAACTGGGGGATCACCCAGGTTGTACAGATATTCCGAGAATGCAGAAATAAGCTCGATCCATGGAACCAACCGTTTTTTACAGAAAAGATAAATTGGTTATTCCGTTATTATTAATGTTCAACACTTTTTATGGTTGATATTATGGGTGTACGAATTTATGTCTATTAAATTAAAATGTGATTAAGATATATAATTGATAATTAATAATATAGATAAGCAAACAACTTTATAGCGCCTCCAAATGATGGAACTAATTTTAGTTCCAGATTTAATTAATTTAGCAGATTTAATTCTGCTTGAGCTTTTTCGAATGTAAATATACTTACTCCGAGACTTCATATTTCACAATAATGTTTAAAAACTACAGAAATTAATGTTATGGTGTTTAAAAAATTCCGTATTAATTTGTTTATGAAGTTTTTGGGTAACGTTCAAATAAATGCTCAGATGGTTTATGCAGTTGTTGAATTATGCAAATTTTTTTTGTAATACCCAACCTGTAATAAGTTTGATTCACTTATCGCAATGAAATATAACTAAAAACCTTACTCGCTACCCTAGTAACATATGTTATGAATATGGCCTCAATATGTCCAGTGGTTTGCCAGTGATGATGCGGTTTACTCACGCGTAATGGATTTTCTTATACAAAGATGCACACGTACCATTTGTATATACTGTTTCTTTTATATGCTGCTGAGAGATGACAAATAAATATTTAGTTGATTCAATTAGTTGCAAAAGATTTTACCATATCCAACGTGTAATAAATATAATTTAAAACCTTGTGAAATTGCGAATTTCGCGGGGGAAAAAATAGACTGATCCCTAAATCTGAAAATCAAATCAAAAGTAATGTAATTTTCGAATCGATGTAAATAGAATCTATTATTATTATTAATATTAAATAGAAAATGGATTTTTTTAAGGAGCGAAATAATGTTATTGCTTTACGAAGAAGCTGCTTACTTTAGAAAATGTATAAAGTTACAGGTTACTCTAGTGCGACAAAAATTCACACTTTCTTCAGGAATTTTTTTTCCAGGACAAAATCAAATACTACCCTTTTAATATTATTGTACGTGAATTTTTGTATTTTATATTATTCAGAAAAATATAATTTGGTCGAATTTATACTAGGGTAAACTTACCAGTGAATGACAGAATTCTTGAGTTCATATTTGAATAAATTGATTTATAATTATGAAACAACTACTAGAATTGCATAAAGAATTCATTTCTGTTTACGTATTTGAAAAAATAGTTACTTTTTGTTATCGCAATTACTTTCAAATTAATTATAAAATGCAACGTGTGTAAAAGCCCAATAGATGACCGAATACTTTTGGAATATTTTCCATAAGAATATTATTTTTTACTATTTTTTTATCATACTTCATACTCTACAAAAATATGGGAAATTGTATTTCTAAACAAATTTTAAACTTTTCCTCATTTCAAACCTTATAATTTACACGTGTTTACCCTGTGTCGATGTTTTTTTTTACGATCAATCTTTTCTTCTAATAATAAGAAAAATTAAGTGGTTGGTGCAAGTGATTCTGGGTCTCGTAGTAATCTGATCTAAAAAATCGGAGTAATTATTCTTCTGTAGGTTTATCGCTGTGGTCGGAAGCGAAATTAATGAGTTTCATAATATAATAACAAAATGGGGGAGGTCTTTAAAAAATCGTCCCCTTTTATGTTAAAAATCATTGAGAAAAACATTATTTACTAAAAGTCACGGTTCCGTTCCCTGTTAGAACTGTAAATGTGTAGAACCTGCATCATCCGGAAAAAAGTGGTTTCAACGCTTATTGGGAATGCATTTTTCCTAAATTCACAGCATGCTCTTTTTCTCTCTCTCTTTATTTCTCTTACGTGCTGTACCTCCATTAATATTTCGAATTTCGGTTCAAAATTTTTACAATTTACTTAACCTTGGAAATATGGAAAACAAAATTCGAAATTTCGAAATCGTTACGCTAGGAGTGACCCCTTCAACAATTATTCCTTCTATTTTCTGTGTTATCGATGCAAAAGAACTCGTCTCCGAAGTTACTTCGCGACACGATGAGGGTATTACGTTAAGAAAAAAAGCACAAAGACGATACAATCCGATTAAATAACACCAAAAAAAAAATATCGCGAGCTCGTAACGGTTATTAAATACTTATAAGTTGCGGATCTTGATAAAAAGAAGGATTGTAAGGATTACCTTATTGCATCAGTATGAGAAAAATGATTAAGGGACAATAAGATTCCTACCATGAAATTTATACTCGATCGTAAAAAGAATATGAGGGGTATCAAATTAAAGGCATAGAGGGAGATAAGGAGGTCCCTGGTCAAAATATAATTTTTGCCTGAATACGCCGAGGATCTCTCCTCGGTGAACAAAGAGAAGCATATTATTTTGAGAAAACGAAGCTGCAGGAACGAACGAAAGAACCAAGGAACATTACAGGGAGGTTTGGTATGTTAATTACAGACCGACGTGCGTCTTCTTCTCCCCTTCTTTCCCTTCTTTTTCCTTTGGTTCAAACGAATCCTTCTCGCTTTCTCGCTTTCTCGTTTCATCCTGCAAACTGTTAATGCCCACCATCTTCCTTACACACGGGGGATCGCGTGAGAGCCAAGACTCGACCTCCGACCCGATGCGAGAAGAGCTCGTTTTACCCTCTTACGATTCTTTCCATGATACTTCTTTTTTCTGTTTACCCTTTATTTCTTGCATCCTTTTCTTGATTTTTAGAGTAGACCGTAGACCGTACGCCATAGACCGCAGATGCAGCTTCCACGGATCTTCTCAGTTCTTACTTCAAGGATACCTCCCTACTCTTGATAGGGAGGGAAAGCTTTTCAGCCAAATCAAGGAAATTGTGGCTTGCGTTGTGTTTCATTCGGCCAATGATTGCCCGCTCGAAATTGCTGCAAATTACAAGAAATTGGCTAGACTTAAGTGCGTATTGTAATTACTAGTGAATTTATAGCACTTTTTCCTACGCATGTACGTTGAGATAACGATGCTTTTTAAACGTGCCGGAATAGGTACCAGATACATACCCTCATATATCAGTAATAGTACCGTCCTGGTCTCAACCAACTTTCAGATCGTATCGGACACTACGATGTCTCTTCCATCCCTTGCTTGTACTTTTATACTTCTATGCGACCAGCCAGTAAAAAATGACTATATATAATATATGTACGTTGCAAAATATACAGTTTCGATAGTTATCAATAATTCCAGTTATATGATATATCTGTTTTTCTCCTTGCGTTGTAACAGATTTATTGATTTTCGTGCGATTGTTTTTATTTTTATTTCTATTAGTAGGTTTTTCAATGATTGTATAAATTTTCTTTGTTGGTCGATACATTCTTCAAATAGAGGTCATTCTTCTTCGTTTTTTTGTAGTAACTATTTAGGTACAGCTAATATCTTATTCGAAATTTCCTAAATACGTGAAGAAACTAGTTCTAGCTTCTATTCTTGAAAAAAAGAAGAAAATAAATTATTGTTTACAAGAAAATGTAAATAAATAAAAATCTGAAACTAAAATTTTATTACTCAAATTTTCCTAAAAATGAGGAGACACTAATTGTAGTTTCTTCCCTTAAAAAGGAGACGAAACTAAATTTGGATTTTTTAAAAAAATCTGTTTAAGTAAAAAACTTGTAACTGAAATTTCGTTATCCAATTTTTTCTATAAACGAGAATAAAATAATTTTAGACTCTTTTCTTGAATAGAGAAGAAACTAAATTTGGTTTTTTACAGTATTTGAACAAATAAAATCTACTACTAAAATTGTTTTCTTCGAATTACCTTAAACAAGAATAGAAACTGAATTTTCTATTTTAAAAGAATTTGCATAATAAAATTTTAGTTATATTTGGTCACAATAAAAAGAACGAGGGAATATCATCATCAATTTTTAGTATTACTAATTTTCAATAAGAATTTATAGTTCGATTCTGTTGTGAAACGGATTAAATAAATTATAAAAACATGAAATGTATTTTTTTTACAATTAACATATTGAAAATTCCCAGTTTGGAAACATCACATTTCTTCAACTCATCAAATTTAACATTATTTTAATATCGTTCAGGAATTACAATTCGAAATTCTACACACACGAGTTATTCCAAGGTTGATTAAACGTCTTCGGTATCCAACATTTCAACACTGAGGCCTCTGATTTTCGAGTTTTATGGAGTCTAAGATAACAAAAGTCACGACGTACCCATTTACTTGCGAGGAATTTTATACCATTCCGGAGTTCCTACAGCTTCCTAGTTTTTGCAGCTATCTTTCTGAAAGAAGTAGCGGGAAAGTTATATCTGCTTCTTCAATCGAACCTGCAACGTATGTATGTACGTTGTTCACTCTGAGAAACACAATTCCTTGTAACAAAAGTAAGATAGAACAATCGCTGGAGGTCCTTCCCTAATGGGATGTACCCAAATCTTAGTGTAAAAGCCATAAAGAAGAAATGCGCCTAAATTGGATCGGTTGGACCTAAATTGAATCAGGAAATAATTCACATTAGAATTTTTCGGGATAAATTTTCAAACTAGTTTTAATAACATGTATATAGAAAAACAAAAGCTAGTAGCAATTCATCAATTGTGTCTCCTACAACAGTTGTTTGTTAGGAAAGTACACGCATATTCTAATTTCTGCTGCTTCGCATTTGAGTGCTCGGCTCATCCCAGTTAAAAATTAATAAATGTAATTATTATATCTTTAATCTACGCATTTTTTTGGAAAGATTTCATATATTGTTTTGTGTAGTTTCGTTTGTTCACATCCTACTAAAAATATTTTTTGGTCTAGTGGCAAATTTGCCTAATTTAGGATAATAGTGGTCCAATTTAGGCAAAAAGTTTTGAAATTTCCAGTTGGTTATGGTTTTCTATTTTCTTAATACAATTTTTACTTTTCTGTTTATGTGTATTTCATTCGTTTCTAGTCATAGTTAAGGTATTTGTTTCCCAACCACGTAGATCAAACGATAGCAGTCGCTTGGTTGTTTTACGCAGTCTTGAGATCTGGCAATGCTGTTTAACGATCAATTCTATATCAGTGTCAATATTCACATCAATGTTTCGATTTCTCATTCGTGACATTTACTATTAATTCAATTAACGAAAATCAAAACGAGAAATCAAAAGTGTCATCACAAACTCGATATAAAGGTCGATTTATCGAAAATACGGTATTGGTGCAGAAGAAAAAGTGTAGTGAGGGTTTGGCAAAGAAACGTGAAGAACAACGAAACCTACCTTTCGACAGCGAACCAGTTACAAATTTTTTGTAATTTAACAATATTTTAATAAATTAGCTTCATATATATTTTTCCATGTTTCTACCCGCGCGAGAAACTATAGGTTGACATGTCGCGAAGTTATTCAAAAATATATCTATACATATATACACTCATGCACAAATCTTACTATGTTGCCAAATCTCACACTGTACTTTCAACGATTACAAATTCTGAGTATAACTCCGACTTTCGATAAGTATAACTTTGGTTATAAACGGTAAAGCGATCCTCAATTAAAATATGTAATTAGTCAATGTAAATACTTTGTACATACAAAATTTTGAACCTCTCTGGAATCGCGTTTTCTGATAAAAGTTGTGTTAACGAATTGTTTCATAAGAGTGCATACTAAAAAAGCAATAAAATTGTGTAAAAATTTAAAAAACAAAAACTGTAAAATCATAACTTTGTTAAAAATACGTCTAATTCATATGATTTAACGAAAAAAAGATAAATTTACTCATTTTTCTTGTTATTTCCTTGATTGGAGTCATATTGAAAAATCACGAATTCAAATACGTATATCTCGGAAACTAAACGGTAAATCTTCCAGAAATTTAGCATCAGTGTTTATTTATAGCAATACTATATTTATGCAAAGTTTAAGAATTTTGTCGAATCAATTGATTTTGGGAAACAAATGCCTTAAATGTACGCTTTTTGGTAATCGCTTTGATTTTCACCTTTTTCTTCACTTTAGGCCCATGGGCCGGTAATTTTGCTTAAGTGGCCCAAAATAGGCGCATTTTTCCTACGATTCTTCCCTTCTGTGTGAGTATGTGTAGGTGCATGAAAATTATAGAATAGTTTTTAGATCAGTAAATATAATTGCATTAAATAACTACTCAAGAACCCAGTTAACAAATGGAATCTATTTGTTTTGAAGAAACGATATTCCGTTTTGGTTTTTTGCTACTTTCTACGACAAATGTTTTTTAGGCATCTTTTGGTTCTGAAATTTCCAGTTTTTAATTTTTGTTCATTACTTTGAAAGCTTTTTCTTATCATTTATCGTACGCTTTTTCATAATCACTTGTATTTTTGCCTCTTTAGTTTATTCAATTCTTAGTTGGCCGATAATAACTTTTTATTTTCCTTGGTTTTCTAATTCGGCCAGATTATAATTGATTTCCTTTAAGGATAGTAATAAAATAATAATAGGGATAATAAAAAGGATATCAATTATAATCTGGCCGAATTAGAAAACCAAGGAAAATAAAGAGTATTTTTTTTTAACCTTGGGCTCGCGGGCAGGTAATTTTGCTTAAGTGGTCCAATATAGGAGCACTTTCCCTATCTACTAAAAATCCAGCTTTTTCGGGTTTTCCCATAAGTCATTGCGGGGAATTAATTCTTGGGAATCACACTTACTTTTACGAATCAGCTTTGGGCTATCTTGTGCTAGAATTTCATTAAGATGGGTACACGTAATCGATTCTTCCCACCGAAGTGTCCCTAAACATGACTATGACTTCCTTATTTTGGACCCATTTATTTTCACACGTCCGGTGATGAGTCACAGTATGACAAGAACCAAGTCAAGTGTTGTAACAGGAGAACTTTCGAAAGTCGAGATATTTAGTAGGATTGTCAATATATCTAAAATTCCAGTACACGTTATACCTTTTAATTGAAATATGACACTTCATGGCTAAAATCTTCCAGTTTACTTCACCGAAAAAAATCGAGGCGCGAAATATTTATCTTTTTTTGTTGACTTTAATAGTAAGTACACTTGATCTTTTGGCAGGTCGAGTCCAGAAACCTCAAAGCTTTTGGCAAAATGCAAAAAACATTCACGGGCCACTGTCATTGGCTGCCAGGGCAGTGAATATTTGCTTCGACACTCGTCATTATGCGTTTAATTACGAATTTTTCGTATTTAATCGCAATTAATCGTATTAAAATGTAATTTGCATTAAATTTGCAAAATAAATGTGAATAATAGTGCAAAAGACGTCAAGAGTATGTATATCCTATGACATATAGTTTTTCCCCGATTTGTTTTTAAGCAGAATATAAACGCCAACCCAATCTGTCAAAATTCGTAACGAATTAGCAGAAAATGCTATTTTAAAGCGATGATTTTGATTATGCAATATACTTAACATTACATAATTTGTAGCAAGAAAATTTACTGCATTTTCCCGTTGAAAAACAAAAAATTGCAAACATCATAAATATTATTAATATAGTCTGGGATCATTTAGACGAATGTCACGTTTGAATGTCGCGCGGAAAATGTCAACCAGAAGTGGGCCTTGCCTATGTCAAAAGACTTGAAACAATAGTGTCAAAAGGTTTGAAGCTCTAGTGTAATTGGAATTTTAATAAACGTAATTAGAATTAATGAATTAGTCTTCAGTTAGTCGTCGATACATCAAATTAATTTTTTTCAGTTTCTTCTGGTTATAAAATGACTATCAAGTAGCACGATATTAATTCAATCTGTAGCGTTTCGGTTTCCAAATTTGAATTACTAGAAGTATATAGTTGACGTCACATTTAATTGTATCAATAGTTAAAATTTCTACGTTTTTTTTCACTCTACTTTTCTAGGATTTTTAACTCCGGGGTGGACTCTTGAAGATATCTATGGGAGTGATCGATTCTACTTCTAAATTACCTCCATGAATACCTTTCCTAGTTTCGTTCTTGACTCTTCATCGTTACTTATTTTTGGGGAAAAACAAAGCCTGTCAAGAAATCTAACAATAAGAAAATGTTTTCTGTGATAAAAAACCACAAAAGAATCTTTCAAAGCATTTGGAAGATTTTGCGTTTCAAAATAATAAAGTTCTTAGAAGATTCTTATTTTTTTCCTGTCAATTGATAGCAAAAAAGAGAATGAAATCAAAAAATTGTATAGTTTTCTATATACTCTTTTAATTTTTTTACTAATTAATACAATTTGGCTATTATTCAATGAAACTGTAAACAAAAAAATTTAATTTTTGTTAATGGTTTCCTACGTCACTAGACATTTTGTAACTTTTTTATCTATATTTTTCATTTTTTATTTTTCCTGTAACGTAAAATTTTCGAGAAGAATACTTTTGCATCCATGACAAAATTTTATTATCATCAAATCTAATTTCTTCATTCAAACAAATTTTTCATCATTCAAGCAATTTCAATTGGTAGAAGAAGATATTTTCTTCATTAAGTGAGTACCCTTTTTTATTTGACTCTCTAGTTATTTCAGCTTGCTCTGATGACAGTTAAATGATGAATTTGCTCAGTCTACTTTTCTTCAATGGACTTGCAGAAGTTGGAATTTGTTTTGCAGTATTTATTTATATCCAAACACGCTTTCATGATCCATATTTGGGATTATATTTCCTCGTTACTCGGCATTATTTCGAGGCTACTAACAGCTACTAAATCTATAAATGGTCGAGATTCCTTTTTCTCTCCGCGTCGGCTTTAAATATGGTAATTTTGTTAAGCAGCTTTCTTGAATCAAAGCAAACAGGGAATTTATATCCCTTTAATAAGCATATACGCATTCGCTTATCTTCATTGTAAATAAATGACTTTGCATCCATGTCAACGTTAAGTGGATAAAAAGCACGTAAAGCGAGTACACAACTAGGAAACTAAATTTTCGTTTTTAAGAAAATTTTAATAAATAGAGAAACTGTACCAAAAATTTGTTGTTCAAATTTTTCTAAAAACAAAAAGAAACTAATTGTTCTTTCGTTTCTTAAGAAGTAGAAAAAACTAAATATTCGTTTTTAGGAAAATCTGAATAATTAAAGACTATGACTAAAATTTTATTGCACAAATTTTTCTAAAAACGAGAAAAAAACTAATTATGCTTTCATTGTTAAGAAAGAGAGAGAGAGAGAGAGAGAGTGACAAAAATTGTTATTTAAAAAAAATTTTAATAAACGAAGAAACTATAACCAAAATACTGATTTCAATTTTCTCAAAAACAAAAAGAAATTAAATTTTCGTTTTTAAAAAATTTTAATAAATGGAGAAACTATACCAAAATTTTATTATTCAAATTTTCCTAAACACAAAAAGAAACTCATTGTAGTTTCGTTTCTTAAGAAATAGAAAACACTAAATATTCGTTTTTGGGAAAATCTAAATAACTAAAGACTATGACTAACATTTTATTACACAAATTTTTCTAAGAACGAAAAAAAAACTAATTATGCTTTTATTGTTGAGAAAGAGAGAGTAACAAAACTTGTTATTTTAAGAAAATTGTAATAAATGGAGAAACTATACCAACATTTTATTATTCAAATTTTGCTGAAAACAAAAAGAAACTAATTGTTCTTCCGTGTCTTAAGAAGTAGAAAAAACTAAATATACGTTTTTAGGAAAATCTGAATAACTAAAGGCTATGACAAAAATTTTATTACACAATTTTTTCTAAAAACGAGAAAAAACTAATTATGCTTTCATTGTTAAGAAAGAGAGAGAGAGCAACAAAAATTGTTATTTTAAGAAAATTTTAATGAACGAAGAAACTATAACCAAAATTCTTATTTAAATTTTCTCAAAAACAAAAAGAAACTAAATTATCGTTTTCAAAATATTTGAACAAATACAAAAACTATAATTGAAATGTTATTATTCAAATTTCTGTAAAAAGAAAATAAACTAAATATTCTTTTTTATGCAAATTTCAATAATAAAATTTTAGATAAACCTGGTCCTAATACAGAAAACGAGGGAAAATTCAAGGGAGGGAAAATCGTCAACTTTTAGTAGTATTAATTATCGAAAAAATTTATAGATTTGGTGTTCAATTTTGTTTCGAAACGGGTTAAACAAATTTTGAAAAAATCAAACGTATTTTTTAAATAATTTATAGATTTCAAAATTCCGTGTTCGAAAACATCACATACATTGTAAATGAATGAGTTTGCCTTCGGGTGAACATTAAATGGATAAAAAACATGTGAAGCTAATAATACCCAACCTTACTTTTAACAAAATATCTGCATGTTTTTAAGTCGATTCTTGAATAAACCTCAAGGAAGGGGTTGACGTTTCACAAAGTTCCTAATTAACGACCATGAATTTCTCGGATTTTATCAACACTCGAATAACTGTGCTGCAATAAAAAGCGTAACTGGACGTGTTTTACGGTTATTTTATATTTCCCCTTGATCGTCGGTAAAAAAAAATTCGTAATTCACGCGTTAGTCGCTGCTGAAAGGAACTGGATGAACGGTAGAGGCGCTGTAACTGTAAAAGCCTGGAACTTTTACCAAATTCACCGGGAACAAGAGTGATTGAATATCATAAACCAGCTCAGCTGCACCGTTCCGAAGATCTATGCGATAAACAAAATTTGTTGTAACCGATTTCGGAAAGTAGGCTAACGGTACGTACACCCATTCTTAGACTATAACGTCTGTAAAAGGCTGTAACTATCGCGCTGTTCTTCAACGCAGCATCTTCTTGGAAATAACAGTTTCGGTGAGAGAGCCGATCATTTGCAAAAGCTCAAGGATAGCAGCTTAGATCTCGGTGTATGTAAGTATAGGTTCCGAAATTGGGGATGGTTCTTTTCCTCCAAGAGAGAAGAACGTAGCTTATTAGTGTTCAAGTATATAGAACGAATGGTAGAAATTTGAGCGCCTTGTTAATTAACACAGACCTGCAGGGTTCTACTTTCCTCCTTTTTTTAGATACACTGTAAAAAATGTTTATATTAAATAACATAGAAAAACATTGATCATATCAATAGCAATCATAGCAATTGATAAATACAAGGAAAGCGCGCCTAATAGGGCTGATTATTGAATCAAAAAATAATTTACAATAGAATTTTTTTGTAATAAATACTCGAACTAGCTGTAATAATATAGGGAAAAACAAAAACTACTAGCAGTTCAGCAATTGCGTCTCCTGCAACAGTTGTTTGTTAGGAAAGTACGCGGATATTGTAATTTCGGCTGCTTCGCATTTGAGTGCTCGGCTCTTCCCAGTTAAAAATTAATAAATTTAATTATTATATCTTTAATCTACGCATTTTTTTTGGAAAGATTTCATATATTTCAATTATGGTCAAAGAAACTATAAACTCTGTAAGTAAATAGATATGGTATATTAATATTATAATGAAGCATTAACGTAAACTAAAAAAATATAGTATACTATTTTACCATATGTACGGTTAAACAAACTCTAAAATGTTTAACTTTGCTCAAATAGTCAATTTTACTAGATTTGTTTTCGTTCATTAAAAAAATATATGGTAATTCTAACTATCGCTATAGTTAAACTTCTAGTATTTGTAATTACATTTGTTGTTATTCCTAGAAATTTCATGATTGAGTCAATGGGAAATTACATATGGGAGACGCGCCAAAATTGGACCGGTTCTTGATTTACGAAATAATTCACATTAATATTGTTTTCGTGACAAATTATCGATCTAGCTGTAATAATATATAGAAAAAGAAAAGTTAGTGGCAATTCAGCAATTGCGTCTCCTACAACAGTTGTTTGTTAGGAAAGTACGCGCATATTGTGATTTCTGCTGCTTCGCATTCGACCGCTCGGCTTTTTCCAGTTAAAATTCAATAAACCTAATTATTATATCCTTAATATACGCATTTTTTCGGAAGATTTCGTATATTGTTTTATTTAGTTTCGTTCGTCCATATCCTACTAATAATATTGTTTGGAAAAGTGGCAAATTTGCCTAATTTAGTGAAATAGTGGTCCAATTTGGGCTAATACTTTTGAAATTTCCAGTTGGTTATGTTTTTCTATTTTCTTATTACAATATTTATTTTTCCGTTTATGTGCATTACATACGTTTCTACTTGTAATTGACACTATTCCTACCGCGCAAATAATACGTCATTAAAAATCCAAAAGCAAAAATATAGATTTATAATTAAAATAGAGTTTCTTGAAGTAAAGATTAAATTAAACCTCGAAAATAATTCGAAATTCTAATTTTGAAAGGTATCTTTTGACACCTTTGGTAGAAATAGTGTTAAATATACCTTTAACTGTATACAGGTATACTAAAACGCAATTGACCCGAACTGATAATCAATGTGCAAACGTATAAATTGCCACGGTAACACTATACGTTTCCGATTCAGTCTTATGGAAATTGAAGTATACTTGGGCACAGAGTGTTGCAACTGTACTGTAATTTTTGCAGACAGTGTTCCGTCTGGCAGGAACTTCTCGTGACCGGAACGCATGACGTTACCGCTGTTTATGGTGAACTTTTAGAGATTCGTAAAAGATCCGATAATTTATGGATGCTGAATGACAATTTTAGCATTTTGGAAAGTTACTTCATGCCAACACCTTACTATTACATCTCGTTAATTTGAAACAGTTCATGCACGGTGTAATTAACTTTTTATATTTAGTAGAAAATCCGTTTGAAGCTCCACGGCACCCAACTGTAGAATGAAAATATGGTTAATTCGACTATATGTATATTTTGCGGTGATTTGTCAGTTATGATGCAGTTCATTCACGCACAACGGGTTTTATGTATACAAATTATTTTGTATACATAACGTTTTGTGTTGTTTTTTTGCAATGTTGGATATGTCAGAGCAATTTCATATGTTTTCCTTTTTTTTATATAGAGGGTGGTCTACGGAACTTGCTCACCTATTTTCTGTAGGATGCATAGCTTAAAAGTTATATGCGTGTGCAAGTTCCGTGAACCACCCTGTATTTTGCACATTGAGTACCTTCAAATCCAAGAATAAGACTCCAATCGATATTTTCAACCTTATTTCAATTTAAAGATCGTTCATTAATCCCAATTATTGGTCCCTGACATCTTTCTACAGTTTTTCATTCTTTGTTTTTTATTATCTATTATTATTAGACCTTGTAACCCCATTTCAATATATTTTAATACTTTTGTCATTTTTCTATCGCATTAGTACCTACCAAATTATTACAATAGCCAACAAGTTATTGATTGGATTTTAATCTTAGTATCTTCTAATTAATTTTCTAACAGGTATGTTTTTTTTGTTTTTATCTTACATCACACTTAATCCTATTTAACCTATCATAATATTTATTAAAATACTAATTAATTGACTGAGTTAATAATCTTTTAGTTAACCTTTTAGTTAATAATCAAATTCTTATTTCTTTCCTTATAGTATTCAAACTACTACTTGCACTACTGGATAGAAAAATTTACGAGACTCTCACAAATTTTAAATTATCGACTTCTGTATCAGTTGGACAAGAGCTTCACTGCGGAGAAGTGAAGGTCCCTGGTTCAAATCCAGGTCGCGGGTTATTTTCCATGTATCACTTTTCGCTTGAAAAGTGCGAGTAAAAGGGATATTAATTAAATAGCTTTGTCTTGGCATTACAAGACTTGCTATAACAATAATTTCAGTTGATTTAGATTAAGTTTCCAATGTAAATCTCGGCCCAGACTACATTCCATCGGAATAGTCTCAATTTAATTTACTTCATTAGTAAAAATTAATAATAAAAGTCGATAAACCAGATAAATAACACCTAAAAATTTAACATATTATCGACTTCTGTATTAGGTACGACAAAATTATAGAATTGTATGAACTTACATTAATTTATTATCTGTTAAAAAAAAACTAATTTTATTCTAGATGTCCGAAGAAGGCTTAGAAATCAAGCCGAAACGTTACAAAACTTAATATTGTACATTAACAATCCGGATAATTCTATAAATATATTGAATATATACGATTAACAAAGGAAATATTAATATACGATTTGGGCTTTTTCCTTACTCGCGATATTAAATATTAACTTATAGGTGCTATTATTTCTTCTGGCTTAACGACTCATTGGTAAATATTTACAATGAAGTAAACAAGGAGAGACCATCCCGATGGAATATAGTCTGGGACGAGATTTAGATTGAAAACTTTTTCTAAATCAACTGAAATTATTTTCATTCGCAAATCTTGTAGTAACAAGACAAAGCTACTTATCTAATTTTTATTGCAAATCTTGTCATACCAAGACAAAGCAATTATTTGAAACTCAATTTTCATAACAATATTTTGTAATAATAAATGGGACACCAACCGCGGAGCTTGATTTTATTTAAAATGTTGAATTCGACTGGCAGAACCAGGATTGCCATCCGTAGGGTATTTTCTGTAGGGTGGTACAGCCTATTTCCTATAGTGCCGTCCTCGGTAACTTATGCTGCACCATAGAAATTACCCTACGTTCGGTAACGCTGGCCAGAACCGAAGGAACCTCCATGAAGCTTCGCGTAACCTTTGATTAGTACAACAAAGCACATAATATCATTGAATGAAAGTACGTTCCCTGATAGTTGGCTGATCATAAACCTTATAAAAGTCTCATAAACGTTAGAGGGATCTGTCACGTAGAGACAATTGAATAGTGTTTGCCTTCCCTTCGTTCTCTTGATTAGGGGGAGCTGGCTTTTATTAAGGTACCCATTGGCACGTCGTACAAGTTTGCAGAAAGGAAACGGGACACATATACACTTTCTGCCTCAACTTCCTTTCCTTCTTCTTTTCTCTTCTCGCACATCGTTTTCTCTTCCTCGTTGCCATCCACTTCTTCTTCTTCTTCTCCTGGTCAGACGAAACATCTGCTGTACCGTTAAGACTTATGTACATTTTACGTTCCCAGTTCTCTGCCATTCCACCTTTCTTTTCTTCTCATACATTCCAGTTTCTTCTTCCTCGGCCTTTTATATGTATTTCCACCATAAAACATTGCTCCAAAATATTTGCCCATGAATTACTGTTACATATATCTCGTGATGTAACGTATAAGCTATAGTTAATACTTTTAATGACTCTGCGAGGCAATTTGGGAATTATTGTGATGGGGAGCCTTCACGATTTGAGACTTGCAGCAATAACAAGTAACTGGTCCGATGGCAGCCAATTTTCTAGGTGTTTCCATTGGACTTCCTCCGGCCTGTGGGCTTATTAGTCCCGATAATTATGAAAGTGATCGGAGTCTGATACTTTTTGATTCGGGATATTCAAAGTTTTGCACTCACATGTAAGAGTAATTTGTCATTTCTCAGGCGAGAAACCATGTAACCAAATATTTTTTGATATAGAAATATGTTTTTTGGTAAACAAATTTCAGTTGTATCTTTTTACCTACTGAGTGCAAACGACCCTAAAATAATTTCTTTTCGGTCAAAAAAATTTTTTTTATCTAGGAAATAAAAAAGGTACAGGAGGCGGATGTCTTTGACGGCTTGGGTTGTTACCTGTAGCGCCACATACCAACGAAACCGAGCCATAAATATAGAAGTTAGACTTCAGCGCCACCTATCAAAATAAAATATAACTGAAACCTTACTCGCCACCTGAATAATATATGGTGTGAATACGACCTCCAATAGGTTCAGTAATTTGTCAGTGATGATGCAGTTTACTCACGCATCATGGGTTTTATATATGAAGATTATGTTTTTTCTAGTGTTGTGACGATAAAAAACAATGAACTTCATTATAATTTGTATGTGATTTTTGTAATCTAACTTCTGAAGATTTAAATTTCAATGCATTCAATAAAAAATATGAAATAAATTAATTTTCATACATATTTTACTTAAAATCAGAGAATACAAGTTTTTTTAAACTTTATTTTAACTGGAAAACCAATCATTAATCCTAATTACAACCTTGTTGGTCTCTTCGATATTTTTGAAGTCTGTTAAATTTTATTTTTTTATCTATTATTATTACAGACTTGGAAATCACGCATCAACATATTTTGATATTTCTGTCATTTTTCTATCGTTTTAAAAAAATCATTTTCTTATTACGTTGTAATTTCCGAGAAGATGACTATGAAATTCCAAACCAAGTTCATGGTTTTTGCTGCCATAACTCTTTTCGAATAACGGGTAGTTTAAGCAGGAAGTAATTAACAAAATATATAAATAATTATACTACCCACAAATGATATTGTGGATATTTAAAAGAATGGAATATAAATTAAAGAGTCCAAAAGATTCTAAAAATTCAATCTAAAAAATTGAAAACATAAAGAAATTGTGATTTATAATTTCTATAAATCATGAAAAATAACGAGCTAGGTTTTATTGTTTTTTACGAGGGCATCACTCTTAACAATAATCACCATCTTATAATGTTACTAACTTTCTATTATGGTCAAAGAAACTATAAACTCTGTAAGTAAATAGATATGGTATATTAATATTATATTGAAGCATTAACGCAAACTAAAAAAATATAGTATACTATTTTACCATATGTACGGTTAAACAAACTCTAAAATGTTTAACTTTGCTCAAATAGTCAATTTTACTAGATTTGTTTTCGTTCATTAAAAAAATATATAGTAATTCTAACTATCGCTATAGTTAAACTTCTAGTAATTGTAATTACATTTGTTGTTATTCCTACAAATTTCATGATTGAGTCAATGGGAAATTACATAGGGGAGACGCGCCAAAATTGGACCGGTTCTTGATTTACGAAATAATTCACATTAATATTGTTTTCGTGACAAATTATCGATCTGGCTGTAATAATGTATAGAAAAAGAAAAGTTAGTAGCAATTCAGCAATTGCGTCTCCTACAACAGTTGCTTGTTAGGAAAGTACGCGCATATTGTAATTTCTGCTGCTTCGCATTCGGGTGCTGGGCTTTTTCCAGTTGATATTTAATAAATTTAATTATTATACCTTTATTCCATGCATCTTTTTTGAAAGATTTCATATATTGTTATATTTCATTTCGTTCGTTCATATTCTACTAATTAAATCTTTTGGAAAAGTGGCAGATTTGCCTAATTTAGGAAAATAATGGTCCAATTCAGGCAAGTACTTTTGAAACTTCCAGTTGGTTTTCTTTTTCTATTTTCTTGAAACTATGCCGTCCGGTGGCACCACGTTGGTGCCTTGCGAAAACTATCGGGTAAGCGCCGGTGGCACCGCTTTGGTGCCGTACATAAAGATTTATACCGGCGCCAAACGAAAGAATCATGATCAGACGTGCGGACGGCAAAGTGTTAATATAACTTTTACTTTTCCGTGTATGTGCATTACATACGTTTGTACTTATAATTAATACTGTTTCTACCGCGCAAATTATACGTAATCAAAAAACCCATTGTGCGTGAGTAAACTGCATCATCACTGACAAATTACTGAACCTATTGAGGTCATATTCACACCTTATACTATTTAACTGACGAGTAAGGTTTTAGTTATGTTTCATTTTCATAGGTGGCGCTGGAATCCAAAAGAAAAAATATAGAATTATAATTAAAATAGATTTTCTTAATTAATACCAAATCTTTTACAGACGCATAATTGTTCTACTAAGCACCTCCCGTTTGTGGATTTCAAATAAAGATTAAATTAAACCTCGAAAATAATTCTAAAGTAAAATACTAAAAGGTGTTTTTCGACACCTTTGGTAGAAATAGCGTTAAATGTACGTTTCTCCATAATCACTTTGATTATTACCTTTTTCTTCGTTTTAGGCCCGTGGGCAGCTAATTTTGCGTAAGTGGTCCAATATAGACGCGTTTCCCCTAATTAGAGCCTTCACTTTTCTCGGTGCAGTGTAGGTTTTTATTATAGTAGGACTAAAAACGTCGATTTGGGAATAAAACTAATTCACAGTACATTCTCCACAAATTCTTTGACGATCCATCTATCGTCAAACATCGAGGTCTAAATGAGGTTTAAAATTTCCACTCGGGAAGCCTATCGACGGGATGAAATGTCTCCTGCTGCGAAATTAAGAGTTGTGTACGATTTTCAAGGGTAATGTGCAGTCGTTAATCGTTGTTAATAGTAAGATTTATGGTTTTTGCCAATTTCGATCCGGAGTGCGAGCGCTTTTAACACTGGTGCCATACGTATGCACATACACGCGCTGTTTACGCGGTATAGCACGTTGCTCGTTTGTCAACCGTTAAATACTGCACCTACCACTAAACCTTCTCCCTTATTCTCTTTCCCCTTTTGACACCCTCTTGCTAGCAGGCGATAGCAAACGGACTTGTGTAATATATACACACTACTCTCTCTCTCTCTCGCTCTCTCTCTCTCTCTCTCTCTTTCCTGATTAACGAGACACCCCATATATCCCGTTGTTGCTTTCCACGAGGGCTCTGCATTGTTGCACATGTGCTTTACTGCATATTGCGTCCGATCGTTTTCATATAATCTGACTTTTACACGAATTTTAGCGGAGCTTTCAACCTACAATTATTTGCACGTGGTTAAAAGAAGTGAAAAAAAAAGAAAAAGCGGGAATCGAAGTTTGGTTTTGCGGTATACGAGTGCGAATGCTTTCAATTATGGAAATCAGCCGAAGCTACGAAAGCGGAGGCGATTTGTGAAATTTACAGTCGCGGGTAATAATATTTAATATGCTGCAGTTCAGGTGTTATTTGTGTGTGTGTGTGGGCGGATGAAACTCGTGTAGGAAATGCCGAGATACGTTGCCGATAGTGTAATCGGTGTAATATCAATCCGCAGTTATTTAATCCTTTATATCCCGGATTTTCTTTCGCTTCTGAACGAAAAGTTGAAAATGGTGGAAAAATAGTAGATACCAATAGTGGAATAATTTAGAAAGCGAGTTTCATTATTATTTTTATTTTAGTTTAAGTGACTTTTATTGAGGAGCGAAAAGAAATAGCAGTTACAACGATCAGTTGTTCAACGGGAATGTTGGCATTTTATAGTTATGAATAATCATAGTAAAAAGTGATAAATACTAATGGGGGATTTATTTAAAGTGTACATTTCAGTAGAAATAATATTTTTGTTTAAATCACTTTTAATATAGGAAAACACAGCTGTTAGGAATAAACTGTTCGATAGCAATTTTTCTATTTTTTAAATACAAAAGTAACAGTAAAAAATAGTAGAAAAATAGTAACAACTAATAAAAATAGTAAACTATAATGGTCAAATCATTTAAAAAGCAAGTTCTGCTATAATTATTATTCTTAATGAAGTGACATTTATTGAGAAATAGGAACAAAGAGCAATTAAGAATCCACTATTCTATAGCAATATTGTTTTTTTTTTTATAAATATAAATAGTGATAGTTGAAAATAGTAGAGAAATAGTAAATACTGATGGTGGAATAATTTATAAGGCAAGTTTCGGTATAACAATGATTTTTGTTCAAGTAACTTTTACCGAGAAATAAAGAGAAACAGCAGTTATGAATAAACTGCTCTACAGAAATATTACTATTTTACAGTTATTAATATTAATAGCAAAAAAAATAATAGAAAAATAGTAAATACGAATGGTGAAATCATTTAAAAAGCATGTTTTACTATAACTATTACTTTTGTTCGAGTGAATTTTATTGAGAAATAGAGAGAAATAGCTGTTAAGAATAAATTATTGTATAGCACTATTTTATAAGTATAAATAGTAATAGTTAAAAATAGTAGAAAAATAGTAAATACTAATTGTAGAATAATTTAGAAAGGAAACTTCAGTACAATAGGAACAATAGGAAGAAATAGCAGCTAAAAATAAACTGTCTTGTGGCAATATTACGATTTTATAGTTCTAAATAATAATTCTAAAATATAGTAAATATTATTAGTGGAAAAGTAAGTAATTGAAAAAGTAAGTTTTTAAAATTTTAAATAATAAAAGTAAATTTTTACTTTTATTATTTAAATGACTTACATCGCAAAGTATGTGTGGCAGTTATGAATAAACTATTTTATGTTAACATTATTATTTTATAGTTCTAATGGTTCACGGTGGTAAGAAGAAGAAATTAAAAAAAAGAAAAATGTGATGAATACGAGTATGTGACTTGAGAGTCACATAACGTTACAGACGGTTATAGCCAAGGCTGGTTTTTCATATAACCTGCTGAACGTATGAGTCCGGAAGTGTAGGTGTAAATGGATTTCTGACAGGATTGTAAAAATTGCCGAAAAACTGAGGACTGTTATTGGTACTTCGATAGAGTCAATTTTAATATCGAGTTAATAATAGTTATTATGGACCTCGATTGGGGTTCCATAGTAACTATTATAATACTTTCCACAGTAATTAGTCTACGTTAACTATTTCCGTAACTGGATTGCAGCAAATTTAACTCAAAAAAATAAATTATTAGGAATAGTTTTCTGCAATATGCCCTTAATGTTACATTACATACTACATATATAATTTTTGTAACTATTCATTTTTCGTAAGTTTTTGTTTAACCCTTTCGGTACGAGCGCTCTTTCCGCCGTGACACTCCCGCTGTACGAGGTGCCGTGCCGAAAACGCGCACATAGCACATGGTCAGTCCTCTTTTGTGTGAAGGCTTTCCTAACCTTATATAAGATCTATGCTTAATAAAACAATGCTTTTTTCCAACAAGTGTTGCTTGTAACTTTAATATTACGAGATATTTATGTTGATTTATTATTAAATAAATAAACAAAAATAAATCTAGAGCTAGGAGACGCCAGGTCTCAAATAAGGAAATGTTTTATTTCTGCTGTCAACATTCAATGGGCCTCTTGTGGGATCTGTGCCCAAGTGGCCAGTGTGAAAAACACATGGCAGACCCAAGTCGTAAAATTTTCTCTTAAAATTAGGGGTCAGCTTCTCTATGCATTTTCAGAAAAGTCTTTTCAGTTTTAGTTCAGTTTTGACTCTTAATAAGAAAGGACGTCCTTCGAGTCTAGAAATAAAATCGACTTTAACAAAGAATACAGTCTTCTCAATTTGTCTTTTATTTAATACCAACTCCCATATTCCAATAATTTATATAAATTTCTATCAAATATACGTAAAATTTATACAAAATTATATACAAGCTATATGATTAGACATATACGAGATTGTATGAAAAATTATATAGGGTGACCCAGCTAACTTGACCACCTTGAATATCTCGCTTAGTGTTGGTAATATATATTCAAGGTGGTCAAGTTAGCTGGGACACCCTGTATACACAACAAAATTTGTTGTTTACATATTTTTAGTTGATTATACATAAGACGACTAATAATATAATTAGGTTTTGCTGTTCATCAGATGAATGCCGGATATATCCGGCGCTCGTCCACACAGGTCATTAGATAGATGCCGGATATATCCGGCCCTCGTCTACACAGGTCATCAGATGGACGCCTGATGTATCCGGCACCCGTACCGAAAGGGTTAAATCAATTGGGTATTTCATTTTATTTAAAATCTGTTATTTGTACAATGACTGAATCACACTTACAAAGTTTAACGATTTCTTTTAGAAACACTTTCTACAGTTGTGGTCGTATAAAGTAAATCTGATTTGTGACGCCATGCAAGTAAAAAAAAAATAGTTTAGTGAATTATTCATGCACTATTATAATACATTGATACGTTTATACCGTTATGATGTTTTTAATCTTGAATCCAAATCGTCATACTTACATAATATTTGAATAGGGGTGGAATAGCAATTCTAACTCTTACTGTGGATAATAGTTGATGTTGTTACTCGCTATAATTTGCTGTATATATATTATAGAGTGGACCAATAAATCGTTCCACTTTGAATAACTCCGCTATTTATAGACCTATGAAAAAACTTGTGTAGGCAAAGTTGCACCGTTTTATGGGGCACTTATAATGGTAGAGCCTAATTTTTTTAGGGTCTTTTTTTATAAAATTTCAAGGTCATCAGTGGTTTTTTTCTTCAATTGAACGCTACATTCTTTAAATCATTGTGAAATAACCGTTGATGAAACGATTTCAGAATGGTATTATACAAGATCATTCAAGGTCACTGAAAACCATGAAATCACAGAAACAGTAGAATCACAATTTATCGTTGAATATCAATATTCATTGGCCGATAGGTTTAAGTTTACAAACAATTAATACCGCAAAGAGGAATCGGCATGCCGATTAACGCTATTTTCACCGCGCTAATTATACGTAATCAAAAATCTAGAATCTTAATTAAAATAGATTTTCTTATATAATACTACATTTTTTACAGACGCATAATTGCTCTACTAAGCACCTTCCGTTTGTGGATTTTACAAAAAAAATTAATTTTAACCTGGAAAATAATTCTAAATTAAAATTCTAAAAGGTGTCTTTGGACACCTTTGGTAGAAATAGTATTAAGGTCCCCTCTAGCCCCGGTGTCATTATTGGGACAAGCTATGAACATAAATACCAATTCTACGGCCAGCTCGTTCTCCATATCTAACTCCATTAGATTTCTTTCTTTGGGGAACACCGAAAGATGTAGTGTATCAAGAAGTGCCGGAGGAAGTATGAAGCATAAAATTACTGAAGCATGTGCCAAAACGAGCCCAGAATTGAAAAGGCGCGCACTTGATTCGTTTAAAAAAGATTAAGTAAAGTGCGTTTGTAATTCCTCAATTTTCAGGGACCTCGAATGACCCTGTATAATACCATTCTCAAATCGTCTCATCAGCGGCTATCACATAATGATTCAAGAAATATAGTCATTAAAAAAACACTGATGACCTTGAGATCTCATTAAAAAATGGCTCTGGAAAAAATGACGTTCCGCCATTTTGAGTACTCCTCAAAACAGTGTAACTTTGCCCTTATAAGATTTTCCATAGGACTATAAATAAATGAGATATTCAAGGTGGAACGGTTCATTCGTCCATCCTGTATATACGAAGCTTGTAAATATTATCTACACAATATTTATTCTAAAACTGATTTTTGATAGCAATGTTTTAAATATTTACTAAATCATTATTCGTTTTTCTTATTGTAATAGTGTTACTTTTAGAAGAGTTCTGTAAATAACTGAATGTTTTGCATTTGCTACAAATAACATATTTTTGAAAATTTTTCAGTAAATTAAAATCGAATAAAAAAACTTTTTAGGTTAGAAAAATCAGAATCAGGTAACAAAAAATTGTTTGTTCTCAAATGACCGTAAAAGATCTGTTAAAATGTAAAAAATGCCATTTTATGTACCCTCGATAGCAAAAAACTTTCATTGAAACTAGGAAAAATGGTCTTTTTCTTCGAAACAGCATTGTTTTGGGAAATTTAATTCCAGCAGCTTGAAAAATTCAGCGTATATGTAAAGAAGTTATACATGTTACCAAAAATATTCCGGACGTTGACCTAGACAACATATTTTAAGATCATTGAAATTAATGAAGTTGTTGCCAAAACGCATAATTGTCAAGTTAAATTTATAAACCAAAACTTGCTCTTCAAGTTATTCGGCTGTTAACATTTGTTTATATTTCCCTGCTATTCAACAAGTATCGATACCCACGCCTCGATATTAAATACACGTGTCTTATACAAGTCAAAATGTATTTAAATTTAATCCAAATGCTTTATATTTCATATTATTGCTTTTTCAGTTATTTATTTACCAAGAATAAATTAACGTAAAATAAAATCAAATTAAATTAAACATAGACATAATCTTTGTATATTAATTACTACATATACCGGTAAAAGAAACAAATAAATAATAAAAAATACATTTTTTGTTATTCATGCAGGAATTATACAAGTTATTAACAATTTATTTTTATTATAATCTTTATAATTACAATATATATGTAGATTAAGAACCATTATATCTTGACAAAATAATATATATACATATAATACGAATATAATTAAATAACATTATTATAGAACCAAAAATTATTAATAAATACAAAATAATAAATAAATTACATACCATTTCATATAAAATCCTAAAAAAGGAGGTATACCCCCTAAAGAAAAAATAAATAAAGAAATTGATATTTAATAATATGCATAAAATAGGAATAAATAAAACAATATTGTAAACAGTAAAATGCATTTTTTTTTGCGACAATGCAACGTGCACTTTCATTCAACGTAATATATATGTCATAATATTTTCATTTTTTTTAAAGCGCTTATAAATTTAACAACAAATGTTTCATAATTGTTGTTTATAAATATGCATTTCAGCTAAAAATACAATAAAATCTCTTGTAGTAATTCTACATGAACCTATTTACTACAATTACGACTTTTACTGAAACGAGTGTGAGATTCTTCTTTCTTCTTTCTAATGTATATTTAAGGCAAGGTGGAGCCATTTATGGCTCTAGTTTATATCGTTTTAGTTTTTCTCTATTCTGAAGGGAGCCGACAGTATGAATCTCTGAAAGCAAAAAGATGATTGAATTCAATGCTTCGCAAAGTCATTTAAGTTACATGAAGACCCCGCTACGTTTTCAGAATAAATTCTCTTTTGAGATTTTCCGCGAGTACATATTATATCTGGAATACAGAAAGAAATATTTAACCTTTTCGGTGCGCAACTTGCGTGATCGCGTGTTAATTTGACGAGTATACTCGCTCAGAGCACCGAAAAGGTTAATGACTTTATTATTGTTTAGTAAAAGGTTGTACAAATTTTTTACCATTTTGAAATATTTCATGATTTTTATCGGTAAAGAATGTTGCAATATCATAAAACATTTAAAGGGTTAAGAATGGAAGTCTACAAAACGGTAATTACTAATCAGTATTAGAGATACGGTTTGGGTTTTTCGAGTTATTCTTCCTAGGTAATTTTGAAAAAATGTCTGTTCAAAACTCATAGAGTGCTTTCTCTCTCTCTCTTTTATCTGCTGTAATTTCATTAATATTTCAAATTAAGGTCCCAAATTTTTCCAGTATATTCTCAATATATACTTAAGTTTGGTAATATGTAAAAAAAATCGAAATTTTGAAACCGTAGGCACACTACAGTGACCCCTCGAACGGTGCATTTTTTAATTATGAGGTAGTAAAAGTATTAATCAACATACTAACAAAACCAAATTTCTTGAAATGGTTAATTGGAGTTTGCAGTAACACTGTTTATGGTATTAACGTGCAATTTTTAAAAATAGAGAAAAAGTTACATTACTTTTTTTGGCACTGTTTCTAAGATTGACAAATTCATAAGTTTTGTAATTTTTTTTCTTCTTCTATTATAATTTTCCAAATTGACGCTATAAATGGTAAATAATTAAGTAAATATAAGATAATAATTAAGTAAATAATTGAGTAAGTTTTTCAATAAAATTCTTTAAGGCATTAACTTTAAATATTTTGAAATAGTAAAAATAATTTTCTTTTAATTAACGTAATTAACTGGGCTGCCATACTCAGGGACACTGAAATTCCGTCTTTGTATGTGTCGTAAAAAAGTTACAACACTTTTACAACATTATTTCCGAGATTGATAAGTTCCAAATTTGTTAATTCTTTTTCTTTTTCTATAATAATAATTCTGCAGATTGACGCTATAAATGGTAAATAATAAAGTAACTATAAAGTGTTTTTACCTGCAAACGCACTATCTTTTTTCATTCAAGCTTTAATACCTGTCGGGATAAAGTGGACAAGTTTAAAACGTTTATCGATTACTTTCGGCGAATCCGTAAATGGATTCATCGCATATAAATAAGAGTTAAGCCGATTCTGATTTTAGTCTTTTTTTCCTTGCAAAATGGAATAACAATTCACCCAGTTTTCGATTTTTTATCGATTGTCGGACCTCGTATGACAAATCGTTAAATGCATCCAAAAAAAAAAGAAATTAAATATGTTAATTTAAAACAGTATTATCGCATCGCATATGTGTATGTGTACACTTCCCCTTGCTTAATTACACATTAAAAAGATAAGGAATAAAATGTTTTTCTCATGAGTATAGGGAAAGCTTTGTAAATGAATAGATAAACAAGAATGTTGTTGCTTACAGGTACCGTGCATATAATATCGAAGGGAAGAAGGAAGAAAAATACATGAAAGTGTACATCTATATATATTTCATACATTTATATATATACATATATATGTGTGTAGGATGTTCAAACGTGTTCAATGTTGGATTCCAGAAGCGTGTGTGGCCTGGGAAAACCAGTCGTGTTCTTATGGAATTCGGACGATTGCTTGGAATAATATAGAAGTTCCTTTGTAATTTCGAACACCATAGAGAAATGTTGATGAATTCCCTCACATATATCAAATATTCCTTTACACTGTGCTAAGGTTCAGGCTATAAACTTTCTTTCAGAAGATTCACACTTTTGCCACCAAAGTCACACAGCTTACATACCGAACTTTTAAATCTTTTGTCATCAAACTTCTTTCAAGTCTTCTGGCGTAGGCGACGCCTACTTCCAGCTGATATTTTCCGCGCGAAATTTAAATTTGACACGACATACGAAAAATAACTGAAAGCATAAAGGCGAGTATCCACTGTACGCGAGCTTGAGGCGAATATTCATTGCCCTGGCGGTCAATGACAACGGCCCAAGGGCGTGGTTTATTTTGTTAAAATGCTCGAGCGTTTCCGATCCCGATTTGTCAAAAGGTTTAGAAGTCGAGTGTATTTATGTTCAAATAGTTTGACTGTTTCAATATGAGTTCGTTCATCAAACAAAAATTAAAAGATTGAGAATTTTCGAAATATCTATTCGCTTTTCCAAGAAAGTTGGAATTTATATTGCTGCGTATTTGTGACTGTTTCATTTCTTCTCACAGCTATATACAATTTGATTATGCTGAGAAATTTTACTGGTCCGAGAACAATAACGCGAAGAAAGGACGGGTGCTCGTACTGCACCGATATTGTTGAGACTTAATGTCATAAATTCTATTATATGGCCGCGAGACTTAGAATTTAGTGGTAATCCTACGACTTTTTTTCAGTGTGCGGATTGATCTCTTTATCTACTATCTCCTACAACCACGCCTTTGAACCACTCGATCAATAGAGTACATTTACCAGAGTTCCACATTTACACTTACAGCTATAATATCAAGCCGTTTAACTAGTTCATTATATTAGAAAGTTCGATACTTTGTCACCCATCTTTTCAATCTTCAGTGGATATTCATTTCTAGAGTCAATTTCGAAACCTTTTTATATGCAATATTTAATCCTCTTATTCTCAACTTTGTCGTTACATAAAACTGTTTTGATGACCCTTATGTTAAGCGGGCGATTAATATTTAAGGAATTATATGAATCACCTTCTAGAAGTGATCTTTTATTATGCCGAAATAAAATCACTTTATTCTTGTTATTTTTTTTTCTTTTGATTTATTCCAAACCAGAAGGTCAAATTTGGAGTTTTAGTTCTAAGTTATCTCTTGAAAATGTTTTAAAAGCTCCTTTCGATAAAAATAGTAATAGTAATAATAATAATAATTATTATTATAATAATAAATGTAATGAATGTAAAAAACATCGAAGAAAGAGGAAGAATGATTTGGAAAATTATACATTTTATGGTTTAATTTCAAAACGAAGAATATATTTAAAGAATAATAACAACAATAACAATAATAATAATAAGAGTAATAATACTAATGAAAATAATAATAATAATAAATTCAACCTTTCTGCTATAAGTCTGGCACAAGTGTTAATTTTAATCAAGGCGATTTATTTAAACTGTGACTGCAGCAACAAGCACTTCTTGTAAGTATGAGTAAACGTCCCATAAATGTAGATGTTAAACTCCATGGTTACCTATCAGAATGAAACATAACTAAAAACATTACTGGCCATCTTAATACCATATAGTGTGAATATGGCCTCGATAGGTTCAATGGTTTGTCGGTGATGATACGGTTTACTCACTCGCAATAGGTTTCGACTATGAAGGGAAATAAATAGTAGAATCATAAACAGCGATGAATTTATTATAGGAGAATATATTTGTAAATGTAAAGGATTAAAGAAAACAAATTTTACAATATGAATGCAAATTAAAAATTATTGAAAAAACATTAAACGAAATTAAAATTAATTGAATTAAAAAATATTCCTACTCTTAAAGCCACATGGTTACAATCTTTAAATACTTATTATACATAATAAACAGTCCCTCATATCCTTATAATCCTGTTTATTTCTTTTATTGTAGATTGCGCAGTTTCGGGAACCGTAATATAAACATTAACACTATTTCTACCAAAAGTGTCAAAAGACACCTTTTAGAATTTTAAATTAGAATCATTTTCGAGGTTTAATTTAACGATTTTTTGAAATCCACAAACGGGATGTGCTTAGTAGAGAAATTACGTGTCTGTAAAAAATTTGGTATTAATTAAGAAAATCTATTTTAATTACAGCACTATATTTTTGGTTTTGGATTTTCGATTACGTATAATTAACGAGGTAGAAATAAGTAGTGTTAAGCTGTCCTAAATATACCTAGTTTCGAGAAGCGGCCTTACCTCCCACTTTTGGAAATTAAGTTATAATAAGTAACATTGTAATATAGTTTTTAGTCTATCGTCAGTCTGAGAATTGCATTCCAAAAGATACAACAGATTTCTTGAAAATAGGTCTCACCGGAGAACTTTACTGAAAACTAGGAAATAACCTCTGTAATAGTGACTAAATAAATATAATATTAACCCTCAATGGTCACACGTTCTAAGAATAACGTATTGGTCACACGGGATCAGAATGACCCCAGCCATGTTTAAACAATTACTACGTTGCCAATATCATTGCGAGCGACTCATAAAAATTCAGGATATTAGTTTGAACCTTTTAGAATGAGAATATCATCGCAAAAAATTTTTATCAAATTTCCAAAATGGCGAAAAAAAATCAGGAAGGAGGCAAGCCGTAAAAAATACCATTTTTACTTAAAAAATCATAACTCTGGCAATTTTTAATATTTTTTCATAAAATTTTAGGGTGATATTCTTGAGATATCAGAGTGTATTAAAAAAATAACTTCATAGTGGGCGCTTCAAAAAAGGTATTTATTTTGACATTTGAAGAGGGTTTTCCCGACGTTAACCTTATCTTACAAAGGAAATCCCAAAGCGCTATCAGAGGGAAGGCTAGACCAATCGGGCGCCAATAACTTATAGTAATTCTACTTAAAGATTCCGTTGGGGTCATTTTGACCCCGGGTGACCATTAAGGGTTAAATTGCCAGAGACTTTCATCGAGAGGAACACAGCAATATTATACATATTAAAACTGAAAACGTCCTCCGAGAAGTATGGAGAGTATGGCAGCAATCTGGACAAACCTTAAAAATATCGTGAACGATTTGCAGTCACAATTAGAAGAATTTTCGCGTAACTTTCTGATTGTTTTAAAATTCTCGATAAAATTGATTTACAAATTTTTTCAGGTCAACGTATGTTTTCACGCTTGTGTATCACTACTGTAGATACTACTGTAAAACCACTACTACTGTTACCAGACGCTACTGTGTTCCCCTTTGGTTCTCTGGAAAGAATGCCGTTTGTGTTTGAGACCGGTACTGGAAAAAACACTGATACCTTTTTCTCCGCCTTTCGTCTTCTCTGTTTACAGTGAATAACCCGCAGGCTTGTTGAAATACTTAGGTGGCATCAATCACAAACTATTAAACGTTTCGTCAAGTCATGCCTTCCTCGTTAAACAGTTTCCCCCGAAATTTCCTCCTTCTTCCCTCGAATGCGTGAAACTCATTTACTTGGAAAATATCCTCTCCTCGAGGATAGACTTGAAAAACGATGACTAACCTTCTGAGAATTGTTAATGTTTCAAGTGTTTTGTCGGGTTATTTTTTTCAATACACAAAATTAAGTGATTAATCTACTGGCGGAAAATAAAGCCTATATTATTTAAGAGAGATGTATTTCAATAAATATGTTATTTAATTATATGATATACGGTAATATTTCAGTAAATAAGTTTAGTTTTATTAAAAATGAAGGTAACCGAAAATTAACATCCAAAATAGCAATTATTTTTCGCATTATTTAGATATGGGTGAGATAATAAATTGAAATTAATAAATTTTTACGCTTAACATTAATTAATATTAAAAGATGATGAATAATCTTTTGAGAATTTTTAATGATTGCAATGTTTTTTTACATTTATTATTTCAATAAACAAAGTTAACTAACTAATCTACTAGCGAAAAATAAAACCTATGTTATTTAAAAAGGATTTTTTCGGCATAAACACTAAACCTACCAGAGCGGCCTAGTGGCCGCTTTTGAAATTAATCAAAATTATTGAATTCCAAGTTATCATTTTTCAAAATCAATCTCTCTTCTTCTTTCGTTTTTTCTGATGACCATATGTTCTCTACCGTTATCTACCGTGAACGGTTTTTTGACCGCTAGAAAATATATGAAATTTTATAAGGTTATCTGCATGGAAATCTCAAAATTACTACTAATTTTAAGTTTTCAAAAAAATTGTCATCCGATTTTGCTTTAGGAACACGTCATGTCCTTATGTACAGTTTGTTTTATATTAGCTACAGACCGTCGACTGCTGGTAATCCACGAGGCAAAATAACGATCATTCGACTTTAAGCACCAAAGTAACACATAATCTTTTAATTTCGAATATTATTTCTAAAAATGTAAATTCCCAAAGCCCGAAAAAATAATTTTTTGATTATTACAGGATCATTATTTTGTGTTTTATTGCCTATGCTAAATTCTATATTATTTATAATCAATTGGAAAAGAATATAACGTTTTTTTAAAAGGGGTAATTTGACCGTCATCGGTAGAAATAGGTACATATAAAATGTCGATAGGATTAATGTTAAATACATTATGATTCCCTTAAAAAGTCCCTAATTGTTGCACATTCATCACCGAAATAACCCATACAATCTTCCGATCCTTCGTAGCATCAACATTTGGATTTTCCAGCGACCTACGTGTTAAAAACAATTTTTGTAACATAGGCTTTATCCCAGACGAGGCCTTATTTACTACCGTTACGCTATTTTATGCATTATGGATGCATTGAATTCCCGGTATAATAATCTTTTTCTACTATGAATACGGTAGAATTTTATTGATAAATTCTGCTGTAACTGATTGTCCCATCAATTTCGCGGGAATCATCTTTAAACCGCCTCTATTTCTGAATATTATTACCATCTACGTTTTCAGTCTAAGTGGAAGTCATTCATTTTGTAGCTGCAGATAAGAGGAACACCTGCTGTTCCTGGAAATACTGTCGCATCATCCCATACTGATATCACTCGCGAGAATAATAGACACACGTATTATAAGTGATACTAATAGCATCTCCTGTACCGCTTATAACCTCTGGCTTTTAATCGCGTGGCTTTTATTTATGAGAATAGACTTCGGTGTCAGGTTCAGGGTTCAGGTTTAAAGGTTTAAGGCCAATAGCTAAGAACTTGCCGCGGCAGTTCTCTCCTTCCTCGTGGGTAGCGCAAGGTGTAAAGGTAGACTCCCGCATACATTTACATAAAATCTTTGATACTCGGCCCTTTTCATCACTTCGTCAAGCTATCATCGTTTCCATTTACATCTTTTGACTCACCTTCCTCGAAAATTTCATTAGGCAGTAATCCTTACACCTAACGAGATTAGGGAAAGTGTAAGATTTCATTATTTTATACGTACATGCAATGTATTGTATACATTTGCTAAGCCTTATGTTCCTGAGAAAGTAGAAATAAGTCGGATAACTTTTTCATTGACGAAAATTTAACACATCGCACTATTATTACAAAAGTGACACGACTCACAAAGCACAAATTTTCAATTCACCTTGAATAGGTGAACTGAAATTACTCCGCTGCGATAAGAAAAATGGTTTTATAAAAATTGACAGAGTTCTTTTTTAAACAATTATTTGATCGGTGCTTGTTTTTTTTATTTCCCCACAATATTTTTTTGGAACTAGAAATTCTTGTTTACTTTTCTGAAAAATTGTGTTTTTTTTTACGTTTCGTCACTTTTGTACTAATCATTGAAATAATGGAAAACCTCTTAGTAGATCGAAGTTACCATTAGTGGCCATTGTTTTTTAAGACTATTTGTACCAAAGGTGTCAAAAGACATTTTTTTAAATTTCAATTTAGAATTATTCTCGAGGTTGAATTTAATCTTTTTTCGAAATCCCCAAACGGGAGGTGCTTGTGTTAGTACAGCAATTACGTGTCTGTAAAAAATTTGGTAATAATTAAGAAAATCTATTTTAATTATATTTCTATATTTTTGCTTTTTGATTTTTGATTACGTATAATTAGTGCGGTAGAAAGAGTGTTAACACATTCGCGACCGCTGACGTGAATACCGAATACTGAATTCACTTCAGCGGTCGCGAGTGTGTTAATTATTCATTACACCATTAATCACCCTTTTATTTATTTTCTGTTTCCTATGTTTCTGCAACCAAGAGTTGAATATTTTAGAACGTTTTAATTTAGGCGTTTATCTTTTAATCTAACTGGAGGAAAAAAATAAGATTAACGGGTATTAATAATTGAATTGAATAATTTTGAACGTACATAGAATATATTGTATACATTTTTTGTGTTTTGTATTTCTAAGAAGAGAGTAAAAAAAAATGATAATAGTTTTTCAGGAAGTTTGAGGCATTATTATTAAAATACGTAATGGAAAATATTTTAGACGTTCACAATTACTCCGTTAGCCATTTTTTTTGTTATATTTTTAGAATCACAAGTTAAATATTTTTAGAGGCTTTTATCACTCTTTCTAATTTCATAAAATTTTATTTTTGTATGTTTGTTAACCCTTAGTTGGCCTAATGGGGTTTGAGACGCCCAAGTCTAGTTCAATTCCAATTTGAGCATATTTATTTTTCATACTAAATATTACATTTTCATAAAATAGCCTATACTAGGGTATTTAAAACAACATTCAGTAACAATTATACAATTTTTGTAGATTAGAAAAGTCAATATCTGCGAATTAATTTCATTAACATATTTGACAAACTTTTTATACCTCGTGTCTCTAAGAAGAAAGCAAAAAAGCCCTGAATATCTTTTTCAGTTATGAAAATGTAGCAGATTATCACTGAAATAATGGGAAACCTTTTATCAGTTCCACATTACTCCATTGACCGTTTATTTCCCTTTCCGGGCATTTTCAAAAATACGAGTTTCACATTTTAAGAGGTTTTAGTTTTTATCCTTTATGCGCTCTTCAATTTAACAGCGAGTATAAAGCACCATCAAGGGAGGTTTATGTCCGGTATGATTTCCCTCGAACTGTAAAATTCAGTTGAGGGTGTCATCGGAGTGTCAAATGGTGGCATTGGCGGTACAGGGGATTGTGCATTTGCCAAACCGTAAAAAAAAAAATGAAACATAGGTCGTATATACGGAATGCGATATGCAGAAACAACGAGAATCCTTTTGACGAATTTTGAGTAATGCGTCTGGTGTTGTAGTTGGAACTTATGGCGAGATTCGAACGAACCCCTTTACACATATCCCTACAGACTCATCGCTTTAATGCAGCAACGTTTGGGTTACGATATAATCGATCGGCGATAAACTCGATGAATGCCCTCTCTAACGTATTCAGTCCTGCATCTCTCTAATCTCTAATCTGCAGCTCGAATTTCCTAGTACTAATTTGGTTTCGTCCGAGATTATGTGATCATTCGGGAAAGAAGAAATTTTATTACGGTTTCTTAATACCCAAAGAAGTATTTTATGGCGAGTTGTTTTTATTGCCGTTTTATCTTTATTAGATTTAATTATATCTGGCCATTCGCTTTAGGTGCGTGGAATTTTTCATTTTGCCGCATTCGTGTAGAAACCGGGCAACTAAATGCCTAATCTCCAACTTTGAACGTTACATCAACCGCTCAACGCATTTTAATTACCCTTTAGTCCGTACGCTGTTAATTGGTTTGATGCTTCGAGTGTCTACATACTTTTCAATGCGAAGGAAGCGGAGTGTACCATTAAAGCTGTCAAGCTTTTTTTTTTTTACCGCTCAGACGATGCAGAGCCGATTGAAGTCCCAGGAAGTCATACTTTTACGCCTGATCAAACTTTGCCACAATATCATCTCGGAACTAAGTACTGGAACAAAAGAATCCCAGATCATCTATATGGGAACCACTTCGAGCCAGAAAATGGGGTATAATCGACACTATCCGTGTAGAAATGATAGTATGGGGAAAGTCTGTGGTACACTGAATAAAAAATATGGCAAAATGGAATATATGGGCAAAACTACGCTTGCATTGTTCGATGCAACATCGTTTATAATATATACATATAATTACAATACAGTAAAACTGAGAATAAAGTTATTCTTGTGAAAATCTTCGTGTCGAACAAAATTTCTGCGATAGGTTCTACTATACATATGGCAATGTATTTATTATAATTCTACAAATTTAATGAAATTTAAGTAATTTAATTATATAAATTATTATAATTGTAAAACAAAGTATTTATTGTAATTATAATGGCACTGTATTTTTTTTTAATACCTACCATACATATTCCAATACGGTTTTACATACGTTTTTCAATATAGTTTAATACACCATTGTCCTAATAACTTTAATTTTGCTACAATATCATCATGGAGCTATGCCTGGAACAAAAGAAACTACGATCTCTTATATGAACCATCCCTCCCTATAAAATGGAAATCCAAGTATGGGAAAGATCTGAGGCATACTGAAAAATATGGTAAAATGGACTATATAAGCAAAGTTAAGCTTGTATAGTTCAATGCGTCATAGTTTATAGTATACATATATAGTATATTGTATTAAAAGTGACAACAGAGTGATTACTCCCGAAACGTTTGCGCCGGAATAAGTTTTTATAGTAGAATCTACCATACATATGGTACAGTAGTACACTGTATTTTCAAAGTTCCTATAAAAAGTTTATATTTTTTTGTATATTGTTTAATATTGTTTAATACTATATATATTTACTTACACACTTTATAGTTTTTCTAACCATAATTGCAGTTTCTCAAACTTTAATATGGCGAGTATTGCACTATAGATATAGTTACTCAAATTTCCTTCAAAATTATTAATATGTATGGTATCTGTTGCGACATGTTTTGGTAACGATCACGGCCGCAAAGTCCACGTAAGGCCGCTAGGTGGCTACTATGCTCATAGGAGAATTCGCACGACTGGCTTATATCACATCCCGTGTTCTCTACTCAATTATTCTAATTCGCTTTTCTTCGTATGATTTGCCCGTCAGAAGCTAATATACGATAAAATATTATTGCAATATTTTGTTTATAACAATATATCAGTTGATCCAAAATATCTATTGGTTGATGTGACGTGCAACCAGCGAGAAAAAACAATATTTTATAGTTATAGAAAATATACATTGTTGACAGACTGATATAGTTACTTATACTATATTCATATAGTTAACGCTTATTGTTCCCACCATCATTATCCGTAGTGTAATAAACTTTTCAGGTGGACTATTTATCTGTTAGAAATCCCACGACACCTAGCCGTATAGTAAAAATAGGATAATTTTAACTATATTTTATTCTGAGGGCAGGTTTTGTAACTTTGTTAACAGATTATTAATCAAAAGAATTATAAGATATGTCATTGAGCTATAGAACCTGATTCTCCTCTGACCGTATAAGAGTCGTCTTGCAAATACTAAGTTGATATCAGCACTTTATTACGATTCGACTTGACTCGGTGTTTAATTATATATAGCTCCTTTTCTGAATCATTTGCATTGAAATTTAAAAAAATTACTTCGAGTTCTTAGCACTAGAACTACCGACAGTTGAGACGTAGCTATCTCTACTTTAAAAAAAATGACTTTTATTTTAAATGAATAAAACAAAATTAAAGTACATTATATTGGTCCTTTAGCTATCTCTCTAAAAATCATTAAATCATTGCGAAGAAAAAATGTAACATGAAGTAGGAATAATAAAATAAAATTGTCAAACCAGTCAAAATGACTGGTGCGGTAGTTCTAGTGTTAGTGCCGCGTAATATTAAAAGTTGATTTTAGCCTAATTGAAAGGAAATATCAGGTTAAAAAATCGCGCTTCAAACAAACTGTGCTATTAAATCATTTTCAGGGGATTGGCATCCAAATCCATTTAAAGGTATAACCCATACATTTAAAGATTGAAGAGATAAGGGTTCAATCGACCCAAAAATTCTTTAATAATTTCTAAAAAATATAATTATAACATATAGAGGTTAGAGACGTAAATTATAATTTTTGGAAAACCGCATAGATATGTACCAGCTTGACTAGTCGGATTTGTAAGCAACAGTTTGACATCAAGTGGCAGTTGTACGTTAATTTTATGGAAGTTATGGAATAATTTTTTTCTGTCGGTGTTGTATAGTGAGCATTGCCAAACAATGCGGTTTACATCTTGCGATTCATTGTCATATGTAGGGGAGAGGGGGTCAATTGAACTGAAAAATCTTTAACAATTGTAAAAAAATAGAATTATAAAAATTAAATAACTTTTTTTTAGAACATAGTAATTTGATATTCACCTTTCGATTTCCAGCAAATAAATTAGTCGCTATATGAATATAATTTAACAAAAATATAATTATTCAACCGTGTCAATTGACTTCAGTACAGGGGCAGTTGAACCACTATTTGGGATCAAGCTAATTGCGGAAATTAGTATATTAAAAATGATTACAAAATTATTTCAGTTTTAATTGAGTTAGAAATTTTAAATATAAATAGAGTGACACATTAATACATTATGATTATATGTAAAAATTAAAATGATAATGATGAAGCATTTTACCAAGAGCTGAAAAAAAGTTTTAGTAGTCGTAACTGCAAAAACTTGAATTTTTCAAAATTCAATGATCATAATGATTCGAAATATTGATCAGGTCAAGGGTTCACATACTGCAACATGATTCTGAAAGGACATTTTAATTTTTTCTTTTTATTACATTTTTAGGTCGATTGGTTCAATTGCCCCGAGATTCAATTGACCCCCGTCTTCCCCATCCTAGTCCTTTATCATACTATTATTTCTACGTTTATATTATTGCACAAATTTTGTTCGTTTCTTGTATCAGCAACTTTGTCGATTAACTTAACTCCAGGTAATTCGATTATGAGATTTGAAAACTGTTAAGGGTTCCATATTTTATCTCTGCGGAAAAATGCATGAATTGGTGGAAACGTTACATTATTTAATAACCACTGGACAATTTCGAGGAAGGGTAACGATCTAACAATACGTTGGCTGTGTATGTGCACACAGAGGAAAAGCGAGAGTGGAGAGAAACCCCTTGGGTCTATGAGGAAGAAGGAAATATTCATAATGCTGGATTAAACGCGAGACCCAGTATGTTGCAGGGAGGGTAAAGTCCAGCGGAGGTGCAGATCGCCAAACTAATCAAGAGTCTGCTCCATTTAATTCCCACCCTCGTTTTCTAGCCGGCAATGCTTGCGGAGAGAATCCCTTGGTTCTTCTACCCTCGGAATCTAACGCTTATTAGGTTCTTCGTCCACACCTAATAGTCCCTTTGTCTTTCTCGATAAGGATCGTGCCTTTTTCTCGAAAGTAGGCTGCTTTCAATAACAAACGTAACCAGGATCGAGATCTTCGACGCGAGTCCGCATTATCCTTATCCGCCCGCGGCGAGCGAGCGAGCGAATCTTTCCAGGCATTTACTTTGGGGTCGTGGTACGTTTTCCATTGCGAAATGAGTTTTTGTCACCGTAACGAAGTTATAAATATGCAAAGTCGCAGTCGTGGAATTTTTGCTCCTTTTTCGAAGTTTCGAAAGAGACGGGAGAGAATGCAATATAAAATGAATGTCAAGTACCGACGTTTGCGGTTGTTTGGCGCGAATGTAATTTTCATGGAAAATTGTTATACACATATGGGGTGAGAAGAGTGGCGATTCTCGCCGCACGTAATTCCCATAATGCGTGTGTAGGTATGCATGTTTGAGGCGAAGGTGATGTTGAGTGAGTTTCATCGTATCCCTTTGAATTAGTGGAGTTTGAGTTTCATGCTGATGCGACTGGTGTTGATGAGGGAACGTCACGGGTGTCACGGTAGAACGGCACGCCTCGCAAACGTGACGTAAGATTAACGTACCGGATAATGACGTCGTGCTACGACCCAACATTGACCCTTCCTTCCTCATCCTTTTACTACCGTCTACTATTCCATCTTGATACCATCTAACTTTTCTCCGCTTCGACCCGGCTCGACCCAAAACACATAAATTCCTCGCCATTCAAGTTTTGGTGACGATCATAAGCGCTCTTCCGGATCTAAGATCTAACAGTCTCGTGGTACGTGCAGCTATGAAGAGTGACGACTCTCCCAGGTGAAAGTACAAGTGCCTCGGAGACCGCAGCTAGACTCTACAGTCCCCCAAGGGTGTGCTAAGAGCTTGTTTTTCTGTGGGTTGTCGTAGATTTTCGAGTTTCAAGAAAGTCTATTGCTCTCCGACGATTAAGTGGCGAGCAAATTGGACGAACGATACTCCGGCAATTATTCCAATTGAGTGTGAGAGGGTCTGGCGGTATCGCAACTGGAATGTTTCTCAAGTTAGACCGGGCATACGTGTAACGGTTTACCTGCACAGGTCGCTTATACGAGCAACAGTAACGCGTATGTCAGCTTTCGAAGCTGACATATATGCTACGGTTTGCTAGGGTTTTACTAGGGTTATACAAGCAACCGTAGCGTGTGTGTCAGCTTCAGAGGCTGACGCGCGCTAACGGTTTGTTCGTATAGGTGACCTGTACAGGTAAAACGTTACGGCCTGGGACTTTTCGACTCGCCTTCATTCTTTACGCTCGTGCGTTCTGGTTTTGCACTTGGTTGGAAGCCAAATGATCCCGGGGCTCGGCAATTTGCATAAACGATGAGTCTTATATAATTAAAGTAAACACTATAACAACGCTGCTTTTCACAATACTTAGCGTTACTAATGATCAGGCTTTTAAGACCATAGTTATTACGCTCCCAGGCTACAAAATGCGCGTTTCTTCTCAATAACCATAAATTTCCAGATGAACGTGGAATAAAGTCCGCTTGCGTTTCCTGTGATAAATTATTTGGTAGACGAAAAAAGGAGAGATTCTTCGGTCACTTAAAAGGTGCTTGGTTGGTAGAAGTAGTCACTCAACACGGAATGCTGTCTATACTCCAGCTGTAATAGTTGGCTTTTAAATCTTCCGAGACAGTGAACAGTTTTTATTCGGTGCGTTCATTTGTCAGTACACATGTAGAATCTAAACCTCTATCGTGCTCATGTTGGGATTATAGCGGGAGAAACGTTTCAGGTTAATCACGACGTGCAGATTCCGTCTTGAAAGATGCACGTCACACATAGGTGTAATGGCATTACAACGTGAATGGGTTTAGTAGCATTGCCAACTGCGAATACCGTCAAGTGTTTTAAATACACTCGAACTTTAAGGAGGTTCAGGAGTTATATAAAAATACAAAGATCAGACTGAAATGGCGAAATATGTTTCTTTAGGGTATGACAAAGAGCCCTGATTTTTTTCGATAATTTTCACCGTTAGTTTTCATGAGAAATAAAGCATTGAAAAGTGCGTTTATTACCATTGTCTCTCATGGAAGTCAAGCATATTGACTTCGATATATCGAGAATACTCTTTCAAAAATGCAGAAAAGTAAATGAAACAACTATATTTTAATGAATGATTAGTTGCAGAATAGTTTTGTGTTTTCTCGAACAGACCTCACCACCCATTTCTAAGAGTAATTCGTCATTAACCGTAAGTTTTCCACGCGGTTATTTGAATGACGAGCGGCTAGCAAGGAAGTCTGGCAACGTCGCAGTATATATAGATATACTTACAGGTTAAGCTTTGAGTGTGTTAAGTTTTTAAATTCTCGTAACAAATATAAACATAATTTGATCATAGGTTCTATTTTATTTAATAATTTAGTTTTTTTTATTAATTTAGATAATAATTAGAGACACACGATTGCCCGACATCGTGCAATATTTCCTTTAGGCTAGAGATTTTAGGTTAGGTTATATCGATGATACTGGCGCGAAATGACCCACTATAAGTATACGCACACTGCTGCCAACATAAGATGTAACGTGCAATAATTTGCGGTGTTGCCAGACTTCATACATTATTTCGCGCACAGACACAGTCAAAAGTATATAATGAATTATATAATAAAAATTTCAGAAATATGTCATTCAATAATTAGTAAGGCCCAAAACTATTTTTTAAATGAAAATTTGTATGATATTTTTATATACGACGCTTTTAACAAAATTCAAATTTAATTATTTGGAGTTAGCATTACAATTTCTTTACCATGTTAAAAAATAGGAAGCGCCCCCGTGCTTCATCCCCCCCCCCCGCATGATACTCCTGAACCACCTTAAATCTTTTGCCTTTAAACCTTTTGATGCCTCAAATTTCTTTACACTTTTGCTTCGAATTTTTTGGCTTTGACATAGGCAACGCTGACTTCCGGTTAACATTTTTCGCGCGAAATTTAAATGTGATATACACTCGAGTCCAGAACCTTTAACCTTTAAATCTTTTGATGCCTCAAATTTCTTGACACTTTTGCTTCAAGATCTTTGGCATAAGCAACGTCCACTTTCTGTTAAAATTTTTCACGCGAAATTGAAATGTAACATACGTTTAAACGCGTGCTCTAGAGACGAATGTTCACTGCCCCGGCAGCTAATGACGACGGCCCGTGGGCGTGGTCTATTCTGTCAAAAAATTTGAAGCTTCCGATCCTGATTTGTCAAAAGATTCGAGTCTCGGGTGTACTTCAAATCCTTTCACAACAGCGAGACTATTCATTCGTCACCGTTGGTCGATTGCACATTGTTTATCTACGATTTACATAAGCGCGTGTGGCTTAAATGCATAAACGGTTCGTTCTGACAACTTGTTGTTTCTTATGTAAATCGGAATTTGAGCTGTCAGGCCGGTTCAGTTGGGATAGGCCATCTCGACCGTTCCCGTTTTCCTATAGGCTAAGGAGATCATTGGATCTCCGACTGCGGCTTGAAGTGTGCACGTTGCGTGTCACAGCCTCGATAAATTAATTTCCATTCGCAAATAAGAAGAGATTCTCGAAAAAAGAAGAATCCATTCGACTGAAAACAAATCGGACGGCGAACGTCTCGAGGGTTACAATTTGCTGGGCTTTTGTAAGATAAGAGGAGGACTTTGTCATGTTGCAGGTTGTTTACATTCAGCGTCCGGCAAATTATAGGTATAGCAACGTGCAAATTCGCGATTATTCGAATTATGTCAAGTTTATTGGCTTTCAGCTACTCCGTAAGCACAAGTCGTTAGCATCGATTTGAGCATTACTTTGTGCATTAATGTTTTTTGCGGATAATAAATGTCAGACTTGGTTGTAATAACTGCGTACTACTACGATCACTACTGGACTAGGAAGTGCCGCGGCTCTAGACCCTCGAGCAATGTTATTTACTCATTCAGGATAAATAATGCTATTACTTTCACTGCATTCGTCATCAAGTTGAAGATATCGAGTTCAAGTTTCGAGAGCTAGGTTCTTGGGTGGAAAGAAGTGTTACGCCTTACGTTAGAGTTGTAATTTATTAGACACGGTAAGGTTATTAAATTATCGTTAAGGAATATCAAGGAATATTAATTATCGCTAAAGATTGGTCGGGCAATTATTTCTAGAAAAATGAGAAAGGTTCTGATACGTGAGAAAAATTAGGAAGCCATTATTCATATGATTAACTATTATGGAAAATTGTTTCAGCAATGATTTCTGGAAAAATAAGGAAATTTGTGATACCAACGAAATTAAGGGATCCTTTTATTAATAGTATATAGGGAATGTTAACTATAACTGAAGACCGTTCTAACAATTGTTTCTAGCAAAACGAGAAAATTTGTGACAATAAAAAAATCGTTAGGTCATTATTAATATATAATTGAATATTAATGAATCGAAGTTTTTTTGATGGTCGTGTTTTAAACAAAATTTTTTAATAAGATTTGCTTGAATTTTTGACGGCACTTTTTTCAAAAACAAAATCCAATATGATAATTTCATAATCAGGTTTGGACTCGATAATCAAAAATCTACGAAACAAGAGTAAAAAAACTAAGAACAACGACATGGCGGCGTTTTTTTTACAATAAGTAGAAAAATACGTATTGTTCTCCTAAAATTTAAAATCAAAATTTGATCACAAGTGAGACCCCGACGATAGCCATAGGCATACAGTTGAAGAGTCTTTTTAAATTTTAGTTTCAGATTACCTGGAGGCTTGAAAACATTAACTCCAGCAACAATGTTTGTTTACGCTTATTATTATATAAATGTTGATATTTTGTAATAATGAATACGTATTTTTACATTATTGTAATTTTTTCTATTCTTTTAGGGTGATAACTTTGGGTAGAAAATGTTTATGCCGTTACACGCAGTAGTTTTTGAGAAAAAATTTCGTCAAAAATGCTGCTTCTTTTGGGGTTCGCATAAGACTACATCTTTGAACCTCTGTTTCTTTTTTATTTCGGTGCACATTTGCATCTTGCGCGAGCTATTTTCTACAATTCAACTTCGACTGTGAAACACCCTGAAGGTATTTTCAATTTATCCCTTTGCTGACGTTTCGTTACAATCCAACAGTCTCTTTAAACAACACTAACCCCTTTTCGACCCTTTTCTCCTGACGACAGAATCTATAACCTGTCCGACAAAATATATGGCTCTGATAGCCATATTCAGCCGTTGGAGCCATAAATATGTCTATCAGCTCTCTATATTTCATCGCTGTTTTTTCTTAGTGCTAATTTTCATTTCACGTCAGAAACTGTGGAAAACTTTACGGTTTGAATTGACTAAAAACAAGTGGAGTAGGATTAAATATCATAAAGGCAAGAAAAAGGAAACAAAAATATATACCTATATATAGCGTGAGGGTGATGTATAGGACTTTTATTTACGACATAAGGGATCCGCTCTTCTGCCGTTAATTAAATAATATTTCTCCGGAGGAAGAAAAGAATGAGCGAGATAGAGAGTGGCTGCGTAAAGCTATGATAAGAGTCCAGGGAGGGCCATCCAGTTCGGAAGAAAGGAGAAGAAAAAGAATGAGAACAGTAAGAAGGAAAGAAAAAAAAGCTATGGTACCGCTAAGAGCACTTATTGCAGTATTGAGATCGTAACTCAGACACAGCCTCTGTCATAAACGTCCCTCGTGGCCCTGTGGACCATGCTCTCTCTTTTTCTCCATTCTATTTTCCCGTGCTTCTTCCATTCTTTCTTGGCATCGCTTCTAATTCCCGCGAAATGTCCACAGTGGAAATCACCCGTCTGTAAAAATTGATACTTTCCCTTCCCTTTAAAAATATTTCGAGGTTCCAATTCGGGAAGAAGGAAAAAACCAGGCTAGAGATTACTTCCATCGATTTTTACATTGAATGGAGCCACCTTCGTCATTCGGAGATAATTTGGAGAAAGTACCATGTGTATTATATTAATGCGAGTTGTTTTATTAATATATAGGGAATATTAATTATTATTTAAGAACGTTTTCATAATTATTACACTGAAAGGTATACTCTAACAGAATAGAAAAACAATTTTTTATATTCTACTAAAAACGTACAGTAGAACCTCCGTACAAGATACCTTCGAATGCTTTCGTACAAGATACCACGGGTTCCTCTTCGCTAATCCACTACCCCCACTCCTAATGCCTCCTCGCTTCTGAATGTTTGGAGTTGCGCACTCCGTACAAGATACCACGGAAATAAATGAGAAAAAATGAAAATTATTTACACATAACGATTTTCTTTTATTTATTATCATAAATTATTAATTATTTAAGATAATATTTTTATTTTTTGTTGGTTTAAAATTCATAGAGAATTTTCAAGGACTTATAAACGTAGTTTTTTGTCGGGAAAGTGGCGTTTCCCTGACGCACTGGACTAGTATGTTTAAAATTGATTTACTTACGTGAGATAATTGCACAAACGGTAAAAATAATTTTCTCCTCTCTTTCTTTCTTGTCAACACTGCGAGAACTTCTCGTTTGCGGACTTCTAGTCATGTGACAAAAAAAGAAGGCAAAGGATGTGGAATACAAAGCAATCTACATTATCGGTTTAACTTTGAACTATTTTGCATGGTATCTTATACGAAGGACGTGAATTCTATTCCTCTCCGGTGTAGCAGGCCGCTGAGTCCTGACCCTCCGGTCCCTTGTGGTATCTTGTACGGAGATTCTACTGTATATATGAAGTGATAAATTTCTTTTGTTCCTTAAATTAACATTATTTCTATCAAAGTTGTCAAAAGACCCCTTTTGAATTTTAATTTAAAATTAAATTCGAGGTTTAATTTAATTTTTTTTGAAATCCAAAAAGGGGTTGGGGGATGCTTAGTAGAATTACGCGTCTGTAAAAAATTAGGTATTAATTAAGAAAATCTTTTTTGATTAAGATTCTATATTTTTGGTTTTGGATTTTTGATTACGTATAATTTGCGCGGTAGATATAGTATTATTACCATATGTAAATAGTAATTCTTACAATTATATACGTTTAATTAAATTTTAATTAAATTAGGAGATCAAAGGATAATAAATCTACAAACTGTCAATACTAAACTATGACCTGAAATTGCATACAACAATCGTAAAAAATAAATATTATTATATTATAATAATATCGTAAATCCAAAGAACTATTGAATTATATTATGTTGAATTACAATGATTTTATCTACTGACAAAAAATCTTATTTTACGTATAATGCAATAATTATCATAATTATAATAAATACTATCTATCTCGAGGATGAAAATATTACATATTATTAACAATTATACTGAAGAGGGTCTGAAACTGGGTTCGAAACGCATATAATTATAAAAATGATGTACAACTGGTCTTAATCTGAGAAACAAACGATCAATTACAGTTCATCAGTTTACAGTTATATAAAAACCACCAAAGAATTGTTCATTATAAAACATATTTATTTATCTATGATAATAAGCGTAAACAAGCGAAGAACTATTGTTGTTACTGACGTTGATATTTTGAGGTGGGCAGTTGGTCTGAAACAAAAATATTATAAATATATCTTTTTGCTGAAATTAATTACCTGGGTAATGAAAAATATTGTCGATTCTCAGCTATCCAATGAATCGAACGTGACTTTTATAAATCTCCGATCGGCCCCATCAGTGTCATTATCTTCTTATATACACTCCCATCGACGGATCAATGAAACTCCGCTACCGTGAAATAATTTCGAGGGAAAGTTTTTATCGATATTCGAGGATGATCCTTCTTATACGTCGTAAAGTCATGAGTATCGGAGTTGAATCACTCGGGTTCACTCGAAACATCCGTAGTTTCCTGGAAACAAGCGAAACTCTTGCTTTTTGCTACGGTTATCTTTATTTGCGCCGGTAGGTCGTGCTGGACTTTTTGTTCAACTCTTTTCCTTTTTTATGCATCAGCTTTAGTCCAACGACTTGTTTGCGGGCATTGTCCGGATGAGTCTAGGATAACGGGCGCCCCGTATGTCTGGGCGTCCCGGCGCCTAGCGTCTCTCTCACCGAGTCTTATGCTCTCCAGACACACTGGCAGCATCCGTGAATTCTCGCCGACTTTATGCACCAGAAAATATATGCATACTGTCACAAATATTTCCTCGCTATGGATGTTTTTATTCAAACGCGTCTCAAGTACACTCGAAACTCGAATCTTTTGACAAGTCGACACCGGAAGCTCCAAATTTTTTGTCATTGGCTGCCGGGGCAGTGAACTCGACACTCGCCATTATGCTTTTAGTTACGTAATTTTCGTATTTAACCCTCAGCGGGTACTCTGGGTCTGACAGACCCGAGCGCAAAATCGTATATGTGAATATCTCGGAGGGGCGCAGGGGAGGGGGATTCGTTATAGCGGTGAAAAATCCTTCTTTGTGTGCCAAATCGAGGGAGCACTTGTGCCATTCCAGTGCGACGTCACCTACGGAGCTAGGAGCATTGAAAAATTCAATTCGGGTCTCCTGGACCCAGAGTACCCGTAGTGTCAGAAAGTAAGTTTTATGAAAAAATTATAATTATTTAGAATTTATATTTAAATTACTTAATAATGTGAATATATATGTTTTAATGTATAGTGCGCGTGAAAAAAAATTTTTAATAGCTTAGTTTTTTTTTTTAAGGCAGAAATGGAGACGCGGTCTCGCACGCGGTCCGCCGCTGAGTTGGCAGCAATCGAGAACCGTAACACGGAGGAAGTTTACGAAAATGATGCTTCTTCTGGGGAAGAAGAAGATCGAACATACATCTAAAATTTGTTCTGCTTGTTCAACTACCGATATGTAAAAAATAATTACAATGTTATAATGATAATAGTTTTCAGATAATAAATACTTTTCAAATAATATATCTCGATTTTTATCTTTCTTTACCATTGCAACTCTATATTTATATATATATATATATTTTTTTTTTTAAATATTATATACATGTGTATATATATATGTATGCATGTATACATATATATCTTATTTTATGATAAGGTAGGCTAAACAATTTTTTAAACAATTTTTTTTGCAAATTTTCTAGCGATAATGGCCGTGTATATATAAAAAATACGTTGTAAAAAATACTAACTTTCAATCGCAAAAATAAATCGTTTATCCTAATTTAATCGAAAAATGACCTATACAGCCTTAAAGTACAACACTTAAGCTTTAAAAAACCGTTTTTAAAATTAATTTATCTTTATTTTTCATTTTTTTACAACAATTTGAAAAAAAAAATTTTTTTTCGAAAGGTCTCCTTGTATTTTGTTAAATATTAACAAAACCTTTAGATTTGGAGTAAAATGGATCACGCATTCGTTTTTTTGAGATTCTGGCAATGGATTTAAAAAAAAAAAACGTCTCCCTACGATGATTTGGCTTCGAGTTATAAGCGATTGAAAATCGCTCGGGTCTCACAGACCCAGAGTACCCGGATCGGGACAAACAGTATAGAGTACCCGCTGAGGGTTAATTGTACTTTACCGTATTTTACCATATTAAATTATAATTAGCAGAAAATGTGCGAAATGAATGTGAGTGATAGCGTTTTAACTCTAGTTGTAAGTCTTTAAGTTGTGATAATTTCTATTTCATCCAAAATATTATATTTTAAATGTTCAATTTAATAAATAACAACTCATTTATCTTGTAGTTTATTATTTTTCCTTTTTTTTCATTATTTTATATTTTTCATTTAATAGAATTTCAAAAATTAGGAAGTGGGCGTTGCCCATGCCAAAGGACTTGAAGCAAAAGTGTCACGAGATTTGAGGCATCAAAAGATTTGAAGGCCAAATATTTAAAACTCGAGTGTATTTCACGTTTCCACGATAATTACGGTAAATTTAACACCGAATACTTGGCAGATGGACGTGACAGCAACAGTGACATCTGGCAATAAGCGAAATTGGTATCGCTGAGCCTCGAGTTCTGGAGAAACGTCTTCAACCAGAATGCTCGAGTGCTCCAGAATGTTTGAGATGTTAGGGCGAGCATGTCACGATGGGTTTTTCTTTTTCATAACCAGCATCAGATAGCGAAGGCCGATGATTGAAGGATGACTCCAGATACGGTGGTACTCATTTACATGCCGATCGAACTCTATATTTATTTTCAACACGCAGTTAACTCGAAACCTGGAGACTCAATTAGATATCCAATTTCACCGAAAGTATCGTGTTACCGGTTCAACCGCACAGAATGGGTGGCGGTTGCTCGAATCTTGGCCCCCGCATCGGAATTCATATCCTCGCCGATCCGAGAAGATTTACCCGCTACCTATTGGTTTTTGGTGTCCACAGAAACTAAAAGTCCATAGATAGAAAAGAAGGTGAAAATTTATTTTAATTTCACGAGAAAAGTTAGGGTGACAGAAAGTAAATGCGAAGAAACTAGATGAAAAGTCAGTTTTCTTGTCCGTATCAAAATTTCTACAGCTCAAAATTTCTACAGCTCAATCCGGTAAATATAAAAGATTCGCCGTACGTGTATAGGGAATTTTTTATTAGATCGAGTAGGAAAATGTGCATAGCATGAATAAAAATAAAAAATTTTGATGTATAATAAAAATTATTACTACTTCTTACACATTATGGTGATATGAATCATTCTTAAGGTAGGTGTCTAGTCTAGAGAGCGAAAAACAAGCTTATTTTCGAAAACGTGTTTCTCAGCTTCTTTATTAGATATTACAATTACAAAATTTTCTAGGACATAATGCTATCCTTATAGAATGGAAAAAAATGGTTTAGATCGTCCAGCGTTTTTTTTCCAATTTTCAGAAGGCGCCAAAGTCGAGTCCTCAATAAAAAGGTGTTCCCATGGCGGACGAACAATCTTCGGATTGGAACGTTTGAAACAAAAATAGGAAAAAACTTTCTAAAGAGGAAGGTTTGTCACATGGTAATTCACCACAGTTTGCCAATAATCGATAATATAAAAACATGGCGGCTATTTGAAAAACACTGTACGAAAGTCGACATATTTTTGCACCGTTTGCGTCCTGTAAATTTTTATATTATAAATTTTTTTTAAAAATTTGGTGAATTACCATACAAAATCTTAATAAAGAATCGTACAAGGTTTCGTCAAAATCGATGCACTGGTTGCGGAGATTGTTTGTCCGCCGTGGGAACACCTTTTTATTGAGGACTCGACTTTGGCGCCTTCTGAAAATTGAAAAAAAAAAACGTTGGACGATAATTGTAATATCTAATAAAGAAGCTGAGAAAAACATTTTTGAAATTAAGCTTGTTTTTTCGCTCTCTAGACTAGACACTACCTTAATTCTACCGGTATAGTTTAAATAATACTTACTTAAGTTTTGAAACCTTATAATTAATAGCAACTTTAAAAAATAACATACCCATTGGCAAATGTCAATACATGAACTTAAACAAAAGTGTCACACGGCTATTAGAAAATTCGAATGTAGTAAATGTAACAATGGCGATGAAACTCTGATAATTATGAAAAAATATAATTTATGTGAAATAGTTTGAAGATATATAAGAAATGTGTAAAAAAACACGTTGCTTTTGAAAAAAGGACACTTATTGGCTAGCACGAGAAAAAGTCCATGAATTTTGCAAATGTTTATAAAAAAACAGAATACACAAGATATATGTTTTTTTTACGATTTTCCTGATTAAACAAATGTGGCCAATCACTGTCACAGAGCCAATAACTGTATGGCTTACCCTTATCGCACTGTTGCTACAAAAGTGACACGTCCGATAAAACAAAATACTAGGGGTAAGCTTGACAAGGTAATGATTGACAGCAAAAATGCCACAAAAATGGATATTAGAAAATTCGAATGTAGTAAAGGTAACAGTGAATTCCATAGCGGTTTCTATAGAAAATTCTAATAATCGTGAAATAACATAATGTATCTGAAATTGTTTGAATATATGCAAGAAATGTTCCAAAAAAGTGTCGCTTCTGAAAAAAGACAGTTATTGGCCAGCCCAAGAGAGTGATCCCCAACTTATGTGATAGCGATTGGGATGCAAATTATGAAGCAAAAAGTCCATGAATGTTGAATATGCTTATAAAAAAAGCAGAATATAAGATGTTTCTACACTTTCCTGATTAAAAAAGTTGGGATAATCACTGTCACACAGCCAGAAACTGTATCGCTTACCCTTATTGACCAACATGAGATAATAATGGCCAACTTTTGTGAAAGTAATTAGCATACAAATTATGAAACAAAAAGTCCATGAATTGTGAATATGTTTACAAAAAATCAAAATACATAAGACGTTTTTACACTTTCCTCATTAAACAAATGTAGCCGATCGCTGTCACAAAGCCAACAACTGTATCGCTTACCTCTATCGCACTGATGCTACAAAAGTGGCATGACCGATAAAAAAAATACTAGGGGGTATACAGTATAGTGATTGGCTCCTTCAGCAAAAGTACCACATAAATTGCAATTAAAAAATTCGTATGCAGTAATTGTAATAATGAATTTAATAAAGGTTTCCATATACAACTCTAATAATCACGAAAAACACATAATTTACTTGAAACAGATGGAAAACATACAAGAGATGTGTAAAAAAAACGTGTTTTTTTCTGAAAAAAGACAGTTATTGACCAACACGTGACAGTAATCGTCAATTTGTGTGATAATGATTGGCACACAAATTATGAACGTCCATGAGTTTTGGATATGCCTTCAAAAAATATAATATACTATATAAGATCTTTTTACACTTTCCCGATGAAACAAATGTGACCAATCGCTGTCACATAGCCAACAGCTGTATCGTTTACCCCTATTAGAGATTTGTCAGCATAAAGCAACGCCGCTGGCGAATTTCTTGGAGGAGTGATAAAACTTCCATTCCACGCCAGGAAACAAAATAAATTCATTAAGAAAATGTCGAAAATTTCTCCTTAATTTCTGTAGTTTGCTCCAGCGTCGGCGAACATTACTTCCAGTAGACGAGAGAAGAGAGAAACCTTTTGCTCGATTAGCCTTGCGGTGAATTCAAGTTCCATTCGAATTGCATGCTCGCCCAAGTTTGTCCCTCGAAGAATGCCTTCCTTTAATTGTCCTCCACATCTCCCTCTATTCTTACAGAAAATATATATGCTTTTTCGTAGCAAGAAGTGAGCAAGAGAGGAGCGGCGGAAAGAGAAGTAGCGAAGTAGCTGTTCGCCAAGTAAGAAACCCAGGCTTTAAACGACTCCGGAAAGTAATCTGCCTAATTACCCAGCAAGAGATTCATTCTGCTCTCGGAGAATCTGCTGGGGATCCTCCGGTTCACTTTTACCACCCCCTCTTTGCCCACTCTTCTTCTATGAACTTCTTTCCTCCTTTTTTGGTTTCATTGTGATTTCCTTCTGGAATTCTTTCATTTACATTTTTATTCCGCAGCCGAAGACTTTTCTTCTCTTTTGTTAATTGAAACATTTTCGATGGACAATGCATAAAGTTTCTTAATCAACGATATAGGAGTTTCGCTGTTTCTTCCGTCAGCTTTGATTTTAACGTGGAAGGGGAATGAAAAAAAAAACGGGCAAATATTTTTCTTCCCGCCGAGTTTAATAAGCGAATGCACGAAGCGTGATATTAGCCTGTCAGCGGATAACGAGACATTTCAAATTTTATTTATGCGTTTGCAAATGGGATAGGAAAAGGAAGGTATTTTGTGTCTCAGGAAACGAAACCGCATCGACCGTTTAGTCCGGGCAAAAATTGCTCGTGCTGTCCTATCGATAGCGTTGATAGAGACGAACCCTTTGCAGCGTTCACTTGGGGGTTAGTGCGATATGTTTATCGCGTGGAAAAGAAGTTCGGTGGTAGTTTTCTTAATATTGGAAAGGATCAAAACCTATATTTTGGAATCTGAGATTTATTTGTCACGAAAACGCAGGGAAAATGTGTGAAAATGCAAAGTTAGTCGATAAAACCCGAGAAATAGCATCGTAATAAGATACCTGGTGATCCATATCTACTGAATTAGGTTATACTCTGCTAGCTCTCCTTCGATTTTTATTTACAGTTGTGACACGTTTACCGGGTAAAAAGACTAAACCAATCGAGTTTTCGAGCTAGGGCGATATAAACAAATTGTAAGGACAGAAAAAAAACCAACTTTTTTAAAAATAATAAAGAATTTATTCAGTGTGTTTAATGCATCAACGTCAGATTCAAAATTTATCTTTAAATTGATTGAAAAGAGTTATTCCAATATTGATTTTTTTATATATACACCTAATTCTCTTTTTACACGATAGATACGTTCCCAAAAAATTCGTGCAAACAAAAATTCGTGTAAAAAGAGAATTAGGTGTAAACAATGTTAAAAAATTTTTGTTAGAGTTCACTTAATTTATTTCGTGCTTACACATTTTAAGCCATTAAATATATTATAAAAAGTAAATTATACTTTGAGAAAAAGAAAATAATATCTGAAATTCATTAATATAAGAAAAGTTAAAATAATATAAACATAAGAAATATTTGCTCTATGAGATTCAAGAAAAATTCATAGAATATTGAAAATCGTGCTAAAACAAAACAATTCGTGTAAAAAGAGAAATTTTTTGTATTTTTAACTCGTGTTAAATCAAATTCGTGTAAAAAGAGAATTAGGTGTATGTCGACCTTTACAAATTTTTTTTATGAGATGGATTGTTCTACAAACTTTTTAACACGTTTACCGGTAAAAAGAGTAAACCAATCGAGTTTTCGAGCTGGGGGCATATAAACAAATTATAAGGACACAAAAAACCAACATTTTTTTAAATAATAAAGAATTTATTCAGTGTGTTTAATGCATCAACGTCAGATTCAAAATTTATCTTTAAATTGATTGAAAAGAGTTATTCCAATATTCATTTTTTTATGTATATGTTGATTAATACCTTTACAAATTTTTTTTACGAGATGCATTGTTCTACAAACTTTTTAACACTGTTTCTACCGAGGGTGTCAAAAGACCCCTTTTATCATTTTATTTTAAAATTACTTTTTAAGTATAATCTGATCATGTTTCGTAAATTAACTATTTGACATCAATAAAAAGTTTATTCTACTTGCGGATGTAAAAGGCTTAAACCTTAGCCTTAATGACTAACATAGTTAGCATACTAGAGGTTTTTAGATCCTGCCGATAGAAGTTTATAATGCGCGGAAGATCTCGACTTATTTAACACTGGTAATTATACGTAATTAAAAATCCAAAACCAATAATATAGAATTATAATAAAAATTGATTTTTTTAATTAATATTAAATTTTGTGCAGACGCATAATTGATCAACTAAGAACCTCCTCTTTGTAAATTTAAAAAAAAGATTAAGTAAACCTGAAAACTAATTCTAAATTACAATTCTAAAAGGTTTCTTCTTTTGACACCTTGATAGAAATCGTGTTAACTTAAAAAAAAATGATACGATAATTAATTAACATTGTTTCAATATATAGTATAGGTAATTTTATTAAGATACAATGTTTAGAATGAATAATGTTTGTAGAATTTTCTTACTCTAGAGGTGCTTAAATTGGAACTGGACTAAAGTAGAGCGCCTCAGAACCTAGAGGGTTAGTTAACAGTAAGTGTCAACCTTTAGAGAGCGGGAAAATTTTCGTTCAAATCGGTTTTTCATTCGATCCAAAATTTATATAAAATTTCAACGGATTACTCGTTCTAAGTTTCCGACCTGACAGGTGGTCGATGTAACGACCATTCCCGAGCGTAACGTAAAAGCCAATATAAAAAAATTTTTGTTATTTCAACCTCAAAGTTGGTATGTTCAAGTTTTTTGATGTTCTGAGTACGAAAAACCGATTGAAAAAAATATTTAAAGCATTCTTGACCTCAAAATGACCATCTATTTTGTACCAAAAGCGCAGTGAACTCCAACTTGAAATGGCAATTTCCAAAGTCAAAGATGCCTCTAGGATTTTGTTTACTATTTTCTCTTATTCGATACACTAAATTTTGCCTGGAAATATCAAATAGTTGGTGTGCCTTGGGAGGCCGAAATATTGACCACCCCCGCCTTTTAAAGGTTAAACTAAGACACCTTAAATAATTAAACTTGTGGTTTTGAAAATATTAGGTTGTCCCATAAGTTCTTTCCGCGCCACGCTATGTATGACCTCGAGCCGGAAAGGAAGAAACTTATGGGACACCCTAATATATAACAAAAAACAAAAAACGATCAATGGCGTGAATTTTAACTACTAACAAATTTCCCATTTGTTGCGTTCCCATTATAATACGTTCCAAACAAAAAAAACCGACTACTTCTTCCTGCTTTTACTTAGAATTTAACGCCTACATTAAAATGTTCGAAATTGTCTAACTTTTGCTTGCGAAAATATCCGAATCCGTAAATAAATAATAGGGAAATTAATTGCGTAATTAATCATTAATAAACAATGATTCCTTAATTAATTTGGAGTTATCAAGAGTGTCCCCATTATTTCAAAGAAAATGTGTTTCTTAACCTCAATTTCCTCAACTAAAAAACAACTATATTAAATTAGGCTGGGGTGTCTCAGACCCTAGAAGGCCAGCTAAGGGTTAAAAATGATCCTAGCTATTTATTTATTTATTCCCTGGTCACGCATAAAATCAAGTAAGCAGGTAGCTTAAAGTTCGAGAGGAAGAAAAAGAGATTCAGCAATAATAAAAGCGTTATGGTTTTATACATCTATCGTCCGATTACTCATGGTGGATTTCTTAAAGTAGGGTGTGACATCAGTATCCTCAACGGGAGGTTGAAAATTACTATATGAAATGTATTATACGAAAAGTTGTTCCGAGGATACACCTATACCAACATCGATGTCGTGTTGAAGCTAAATGCCTCACTCTTTGTCCGAATTTCTAAATGAGTCACGCTTCGCGTCACAGTGGACTACATACATAAGGTTTTCTTCAATAATAAATTGTGCATCCGCTGTGAGACCCCCCACTATGTCGAAGCTTTGGGCAATGGCTTAATTAGCCTGTCGAAAAAAAATGTGCTGGCAAATTTTCACGAATGTCTTCTACAAGCCCTGGTGCTTTTAAAATTTATCTTGCTCTTGCGAACCCGTTGCTTGGAATTCACTTTTTTAACCGCCATAATCTTATTGCCGTATGACCGTCTTTTGGACAGTAATGACGTATTTATGTCGTGTTAATGCGCTGTATAGCCTAAATACTGTCGTAACGTTTAAAATAATGGCTCTAGGCGATGCTTGTTTTTAAGTTTATTACATCGTGCGTTATTAACGTTTTGAGAAAACCCTTCCGTCATTATTAACGTCCGACACGCAGCACCTTTTTCGTGTATTCACTAGTTAGGGGTTGTCTGATATTGAAGCGTTACGGTGGAATTAAAAAAAAGCTAAATTTAACTGTCTTACTGATGTAGTTATGTTACTATTTATTATTCACCATTGGTATATATATATATTTATTTATTTATATATATTCACTACCTCATTGTAATTTTTTAGGTTGGTGCATAATTAACGTCGATTTTTTCAGTGCTGTATGGATGCAAAGTGGTCGTCGTTAATTATTCACCAAGCTAATATGTTTTTCGTTGCAGCAATTTCTGTATGATGAGAACGTATTTTGCATTATCGGCAAACTTTTGCAACGCATAAATTAAGTTTGATCATATACTTTGAATTTTTTATTGCTTCGTTATGAGTAAAGAAACAAAATGCTCTATTGCAATTTGTAAATTACAATTAACCTAGGAATATATTAATTAAAATACAATAGAATATATAGAAGTAATTATAATAATAATAATAATAATATTAATTATTCTTTTATAAGAATAATGGTCACTTTTGATATCGATTTGAAATTTTTAAGCCTATCAAGCAATTGCTTGTAAATACAATGAATTGAATGGCATTTCCTAATGGAGACTTACAATTAGTCATTTTTGGTCTACAATAATTAAAGAATTAATATACATCAAAAACTAGTTTAGTACAAGTTTATTAACTTTTGCTATACATTTTCACCATTTTTTTGTTTGAGCGTTTTTAAATTTTTACCATATGTGAATTGGTAAATAATTCTGATTCCGTTTCAAGATTGATACTAAAAATATACTAATTTCAACTAAAATTCATATCGAGAATTAAGGGTAGGCGATACATAAGCATATTAAAAATTCATGGACTTTCCGGTTCATAATTTGTATGGCAATCGCTATCACATAAGTTGGCGATCACTCTTTCGTGCTGCCCAATAATTGTCTTTTTTCAGAAACGACACTTTTTTCGTACATTTCTTGTATTTCTTCGAACTATTTCAGACAAATTATATTATTTCACGATTATTAGAGTTTTCTATAAAAACATCTATGGAATTCATTGTTACGTTTACTATATTCGAATTTTCTAATAGCCACTTATGTGGTACTTTAGGTTAAGATGCCAATCACTGTACTGCTTACACCTACTTAAATTTGGAACTTCACTTTTCTCCGTTTTCTTCAGAATGGGACATTAGCTCTCAAGAAACTGTGACTCGTGTTTAAATAGAATTCTGAAGATACAGGGGTTGAAAGTCATACTATTTCCAATATAATCTGATCAATAAAACAAAAATGCGTATACCCTAAGTCCATTGAATCAGAATCTATGAACCGAAAACTCATGATGCAAAACTCAATAACCCTGAACCCATTCATCAGAAACCCCTTAACTCAAAAATCCTAAAACCAAAACCCCAACGCCATAAATTTCATAAGCTGAAATTTATAAATCAGAGGCTGAAGATTCCAGGTTTGCAAAATTATAAATCCAAAATTGATAGGATTAAATGTCGGAAACCAAAAATCCCAAAACTCCAAACTTTAACTCGAAAGTCAATTACCCAAAATCCCATTATCACTAATAATTCTATATCCATAAATCACAAATTCACAAACTCAACAATTCTTAATTGATGAATTCCAATTACAGATAAGTTATTAGTGAATCAGAAAACCCCAAGTAGAAAAGGCGAATCAGTCAATTTACTCGACAAAACCCAGATAGGCTTTAGTGTCCCATGTCTGGGACTCAAACACTGTTAATTTCCGCCCTCATATCGTTAAACTCGTAACCAGGCTTCAGTAAAAATGCCTGAACAAATTTCAAATATAAAAAATTGACGAAGAAAATTGGTTAATTTGGTGTCACTCCCTGAAAACACCTTTCAGAGATTTTTCGTCAATTCTTTTTCGACAGATATTTATTCAGGGAGTTAATAAAAAAGATCATGCGATTATGCTGCATTCGTTAAAAATTGTAACTCGCGGAGAAACCGTTGCATTTTAAATGCGATTCCCTTGATTTGCATGAGGTTTCCAAAAAATGGTTTGACAATTTTTGAAAAACTAACTTTTTCTCGAATGCATTTACAGTTAGAATTAACGAGAATTCGAGTCAATTTTCCAATTTGTTTCCACAACCGTTTCAATTATGGTGTTCGCGACTTTTAACCCTTTCAGGGGCAGTGGGACATATATGTCCCACCTATTTTTACTCGTTTTTTAAATGTTTCTGACATCTTTTGCCCTATCTATATTTACAAAAGTATTTTTTAGACTCTTGGGTACGTAATTTATGAAATTTTGGCGTAAAATTGCAATAATGAATTTATTTAAATACTTGTTATAAAGAATTAACATGAAAAAAATGCTGTTTTTTCACTGAAAAATCAGTTTCTCGGTAACGCATATAGCTACAGCTCTGAAATTTTTTTTACGTATTCCCAATATATAGGTTTATAACATAATTTTTATTCAAAATTTTTCGTTGCTCAGTTTTAAAAAAAAAATCTTAAAATTGCAAAAATCTAAAAATTGGATTTTTGACAATCTGACTTCGGATTCGTAATCAGCGACCCCAAAAACCCTAGTAGTCACAGTAGTTAGTTATTTTTTGCCAAACCCAGTAGTTATTTTTTTAATGAGTTTTAAGGAAAAATGTGCCCCTGAAAGGGTTAAAAGATGCATCTAACGCACTTGGAGTTAGCATTAACTAAAGTTCTAATCAGTTGTCCAATTTTTCTTCAGAACCGTTTCGAATTTGGCATTTGTAACTTCAAAAAAATGCATCGAGTGCACTTGGACTTACCGTTAACGACAGTTCAAGGTAGTTTTCCAATTTTTCTTCACAACCGTTTCGACTCTGGTATTCGTAACTTCTAAAAAATGAGCCGAAAGCGGAACCGCCAGGCGTGACAGGTTGTGAGGGATATAAAACAGCTGAAAAGGGAGTTTAGAACCGACTTTTTATCGAAGATCGAAAGCTAGATTTATCCAGGGCTATTTTCGAGAGTAAAAAGGGGATTTAAGGGTACATTGCTGGCTTTCGGTTGCGTGGGTATATAGGTAAGGGGCTGGGCAGTAAATTAATTACAGCTTAAAACATCGTTAGGATCTCTCATGACCGTGTGGGCTTGCGTGGGTTTGGTTATTAGCGCAGTACATCATACTTGCTGCTGGATAAACCCTCTCTGCCCTTTCCATCCAGTTCCACACCCCATGGCCATAGCAATGCAATTCTAGACTTTTTTTGTTCTTCAACACATGGTGCTTCCATTGATCTCCTTTTTTTCACACATGCCTCCCTCGGAGCTCGCCTTTTTGCCGCACTTTTTCCGCCTCTTGTCGTGCCTTTTTTTCCCGAAGAAATCTTTTGTTATGCAAGTATAGTTAGTGAGTGAAGTTGAGCAAGCAGAGATTCGATACAAAGAGGCAATTAAGAGGAGGCTGCACTTGCAGAAAATCGATTTCTTTGTTTTCCTCCGTAAAACAACGTTTCTTTTTCAACATTTACCGAATAAGGATAGTATTTCACGATGGAATGCAATGAAAGGAGAGAATGTTTGGAAATGTCGGAAGATTTATGGCCAGCAGAGTCCGCCGAGGAGAATTAAGAAGGGATTTCTTGATTGATGCTTCGCTGAACCAAATCGTTACGTAATTGTGTGTTGCTGAACTCTTGCCCCCGATTGGCAAAACTTCGGAAAAAGGTCGATGGCGCGTTGAGGTTCTCAAATATTATCGGCTCGTTAACCTTTTTAAGTAATTGCCATTGAATAAAGCACTGACAGGGATAAGTGTAGTTGGCCAGACGCCAATCCTGTAAATTATTACGGGTGACTCAGAGGATGCGTCTCAATTTAAGATGGCCCGGATAAGAGATGCATCTCTCCGCTCTTATCTCGTATCCGACAAGAGGTCAGGAAACCACATGTTCGATGTCGATTTTTTTTTTTTTTTTCAAGGCGGTGAAGGAGTATAAGTCAATATCGCGGTGATGGAACTTTCATCCCACGCGGATTTAAGGGGGTATTCCAATGTGACGGGTCGAAAGAATCGATTTTCTTTTTCGCATTTTTTCATAGTTTATGAAAAAATGCAATAATAATCTATGGTCCTGGCATTGCTGATTAGCCGTAAGAGAATGTTTTTTTCTTTTAAGTGCGTTCTCTCAAAATGACAGTTCTGCATCCGGCGCAAATGATTGTTCATGAACGGTTTTAAATGTCGACTTAAAATTCTAACACAACGTTCAGCATACTTATGGCTACCGCATGAACCTCAACCGTATTAAAATTTTCATTCTAACCTATAATTTTGCCTTATTCATGGCGCAAAAAGCGTATTAGTTTATTTTATACTTGTGCGAGAAACACCGCTATTTTGTTAATTTACGATAAAATTTAAGAACTGAGCTTCATGCGATAACAACGATGACATCGATTAAGAATCTCTTTCGATTTTCTGTTCCAAATATCTAGGAAAACTAGTATCACCTGCGTCAGAAGATCGAATATATTTTATCGGTGTAAGAGCACCTTTATTATTAGACAAATAAATATTTTTCAATGAAATTAAATTTTTTTTCTATCTTAAGTCATACTTTTTCAGGAAGAAAAGATTCCCTAATTATATGCAATAGTTTGTAAACAAGAAAATGTTGAAAGTTTGTTTTTCTTACGCGCTGACGTTAGAATTGTCAGCTTTACCAGGTGTAGGGTAATTTCTACAGTGCGGTATAGGCTGCCAAGTGTAGCATTGTAGAAAATAGCCTGTACGGAACTATAAAAATTACCCTACACCTGGCAAGGCCTACCATAAGTATTTAAGGGAGTATTCTACTGTCAACGCCTAAAAAAACAAATTTTCAACATTTTTTTCATTGCAAAGCTATTAGATATTAGGAGTGTGAATTAATCTTTACAGATTTTTTACAGATTTTTTTCCCCAGTGCATGCAATCTTTTGGCAACAGTTGTCCAATCAACTCCCAACTGAGATGCCAGTTCCGTTTGCGTTTGAGCAGAATTTTCCCGGAGTAAAGCTTCCAAATCATCGTCGCGAAATTTTTGTGGCTGCCCAGGACGTTCACAGTCGTTGAGATCAAAATCACCTTCTTTAAAACGTTTAAACCAGTAACTACACGTTTCTTACGATACAATACTATCTCCAAGAATCGAACAAATTGATTTAAGCGCTTTAGCGGCATTTTTTCCTTGTTGGAATTCATACAGAATACAGTGACGTATATGTAACGTATCGGTTGCCATTTTTAAACGCACTATTCCAACAAGTCCTCTGGGCTGGCTACGCAAATCACATAGCCTACTAAATAGTCCGGCTCTCACACTATAAAACCCTAAAAAGACTTTAAATTATTTTAACTTTTAATAGGTTTACTAGATGATTAACCGTTTGGGTACCAGAGTCTTCTTTTGTTTCCAAATAAAAAATTGCCAAGCGGCGTGATAGCGTTCGTTTTATTCCTTATTTCAAAAATGCTAGCATTTTTGGACATGGAACAGAAGAAGCGCGATTGCGCCGCTTGGTACTCAAACGGTTAAAAAAATCTGTAAAGATTAATTCACACTCCTAATATAATTAAGCAATTTCTAAAGTGTAATATAGGCTTCCAAGTGCAGCCCTGTAAAAAACAGCGCATACGGCACTATAGAAATTACTCTCTATGCCTGGCAACGCTGTTTATGGTATACCTGCACGGATAAAAATTCGATTAAAGCGGAGTCGGATGGTTATGGGTTTCGAATCCCCGTGAATGTAGATTTCAGGATAAATAAAATGTAAAACAGAACGTAACGGAAAGCAAAGGCTGGGAAGGGAACAATAATACTTAGTGGTATAGCTTCTAACAACGTATAATCCCACAAAGAGATAACAGAACCCACTAAGACTATACCTATAGGAGACTGTATTGGAATAGGTTCTCGGGTCTTTATGCAGCATGTAAGTAGGTGTTCCTTTACATGCTTTTACAATAGAAATTTCATGTATTTGAGAGCAGAAGATGTAACTACTTAATAGCAAGGCAACCGGTGGACGAGACGACACAATTACAGCTTTCATGGAAAATAGGTCGATCCGTTCTGTCCACACTTGTCTCCACTACACTTGCTTACTCGCATACTTACGTTACTTGTCTTGCTCGTTTGTTTGTCCCGTAAGGGGAACAGCTTTCTCTTCGTTCAGGTAGAATAGGACTTCGTTATAACAATCTCATTGGGACAGCAACAAACTCCTTATAACAATCTTTCAAACAAGGTTGTAAAGCATAATGCGCAGGAGTATGCGCAGAAGACAAATTTTCCTTATTGTTATAAGACGTTTGTTAGGTCCCGAAGAGATTGTTGTAACGAGGTTCTATCGTAGTATAGAAACGCACGATATTTACGCCATCCGTTCTTGAACTCACAATCAATTATTGTATGTACATTCTCATGCACTCGGAACAAGATTGTACTCGTTGTAATTAAAAACAATTTCCAGTAATAAGAGGTAACGGTTGGACGTTGTTTGAAGTTTGGAACGTTTCTGAAATGAGGTGTCTTGGAAATTGTTATTAACGCGAGGAAATTGAATAGAGGTTCGAAATTTTGGGACTACATTTCAGAAATATGCAATTTCTATATTTTCAATTTGAAAATTGCTATTTTTCCTTTTTTCACTGATTTTTTTAGACCGAAAGATTTATGAAATTTTACAAAATGTTATTGATTTCAAATTAATTACGAAAATGGTGAATTAATTATGAATACTTATTAATAATTCGAGTAGTAAATATGGAAATAAAAAAAATTTTGGCATTAGTGCGATTGGCACTAATGCCAAAATCGTAGGTTGCCAAATATTATAATAACGTTGTTATAAATGTATTTCCAGCTAGCGATTTTTAAAAATATTTTATTAAACTGACAAATTGTTTTTTTAAGCACACCAATAAGAATTACTATAACAACAGATTTAGTGAATTTATGAAGGATTAATAGTAGTTAATATAAAGAGTGAATTTTTATAAGTTGCAATAAATAGTTAAAGTGAACTTGACTGTTTCCTTCTTGCAAAGAATTCATTTCTAACAATCAAGTAACCCTAATTATTAGAAATTTGCAATAGTGAAAATTATTAATTATCTATAAATCTGAGAAAGGTAAGGAAACAGTTCTATTTTTAATTGTAATGGTAATACCCTCGTTCCCGGTGATTAATTAAAGTGAAAAGCCTATAGTGAATTATCTAAACATTTAATTGTGAATAATAACTGCTTAAGAAATACCGTTTATTAGTTATACCAACTAACGATATTAAGAATAAATTGGAAATAACGCTGTGGGGCTGCTTTTGTAGCCTCTCCATAGAACTTCTATGTAACTCTTACATAATTAATTGCTATATCATTAAAATATTATGGTGTTAATAATAGCAATAATACTTGTCTATTACTATTTTATATAAAAAGCGATATCATCGATTAAACGAATAACTCTTACAAGTAACTCTGCTTTACTAGATTCTTAAATGAACAAATTCAGATATTACCTTTATGCAGAGATCGTAAGTTACCAAGTTCATAGACAACAGGAAATTTAATTTTAATAAATCATTTGCTTTTAATTACTACTGGTATGATTTGAAAAAAAATAACATTTTACTCCTTCAGTGATACATATATTTAAAAAAAAGATCGTTAGCTGAGAAACTTTAATTTGCATTATTTGGTAACGTGCGATCTCTGCACGGTAGATACATTAAATTCAATAAGGACAACAAGAGTAGAAATTTTTCATGAATTTATTGACTTCCTAATAGCTTTATCGATAATATTCCTAATAGTAACATCAATAATCTCTTTAATAGTACTTTGCAATAGCATTTAATGGTACTTTTTCGATTGCGTTTATTACAGTTGATAATTGGTCGTAATTTAGAATATCAGTCGCGGTAACTAAAGAGTGTGATACCATTTCCTATGCTGTAGTATCTCGAGTGATTGCATTTGGACAATCTATCGGTTGATACAAAAGAAAAAGATGTTTCCGCTTCGGTAATTACGATTACTATCGTTACTCTTCTCGATTTGCCGATAGAAAACGTCGTTTCAATAGTACTTGTAAATGCTTATCATTATCGTTAAAGAAACATCTTCGATTATTCGTTAATCAATTTCCTACAGTGGTATAGTTCCGTATCACGGAATCATTAGATCATTACGGGATCATCTTAGAATCGTTAAAGAAAGGATTAAGGGGTTACATCTAGTTGGCGGCCGAAAAAAAGGCGTGTTTTTGTGAATTATTTTTTGGAAAAATGATTGCAGGTTTCGAACTGTTTTTTTTTCATAGTAAAGGGTATATTTTCGACTATGTTTTATAATTTTTTTATTGAACAAAATTCACAAATATAGGAGATACAATGCATTTCCCGGACCGCTAGATTTTTTGCGGTGACCACTGTATCTTCCACCTCACTCGTCTAACATAAAAAAATGAAATAGATGTTTTTGCATCGTATTATCTAGTACTTAAGGGGGGATTGCGGTGTAACAGCTTTAAAAATAGGTGATTTTTATGAATTTTTTTTGGGAAGACTATTAATAATTCCGAAATAATCTCTTTTGGGATATGAAGAAGCATCCATGAAATATTGAAAAAAATTTTTTCTTGCCATTTTCTGTATTATTTATTTAGTATTCATAATCCTGCCAAACACTTCCGGATTGTTGGTGTCTAGTATAGCACCTGTTACAAGCATCCGATAACTAAAAATGAAAAATTTTCTTAAAGGTAGATAGTTTATGCTGGGGTTATACCACTTGTTAAAAGAAAACATGAAGAATCAAAAAAGTCCTAGGGGTTTGAAGAAAAAATGAATTTTTTGACACAAAAATTGATTACATATTGCCACTAAAAATGTCGTTAAATGAGATTAAATTAAATAATACCATTTAAATTGTTGGTATAACCCCAGGAGAAATGTCTATTGATTGGATTAAGCCTTCTGTGAAGTTGATCGATTGATTAGTTTTTGCGCTATCCTAGACACCGATTTGGAAAACGTAGTTTCGAAATAATTGCGTTTAAAATTTTTGGCGATGATTTACGATACTTACAGCTGCTACTTAATTGCGATAGTACTTTTGGAACACATTTTTGAAACATTGTACTTTTGATTTATGCAAAGAAAAAAAATTCGATTTTTTGAACCTGTTATCCCGCAATCCCCCCTTAATCGAAGGATTTGAGAAAATATTAATTTTTGAAAAAATGGTCGACGAAAGTGAAGTGATTTATTCATCAAAATTTGGACTTTCACGTTCAATCGTCGACCATTTTTTCAAAAATTAATAGTTTCTCAAATCCTTCGATTAAGGACTAGATAATACGATGCAAAAACATAATCTATTTGATTTTTTCATTTTAGGCGAATGAGGTGGAAAATACAGTGGTCACCGCAGAAGACCTTTTTTGAACAGCGGTCCGGGAAATGCATTGTATCTCCTACATTTGTGAATTTTTTTCAATAAAAAAGTTATGAAACATAGTCGAAGATATACCCTTTACTATGAAAAAAAACAGTTCGAAACCTGCAATCATTTTCCCAAAAAAATTCACAAAAACACGCCTTTTTTCAGCCACCAACTAGATGTAACCCCTTAAGTAGACGAACATGGGATGGAAGAATTTTTTTGCTACACAATGTGACTTTTTGTACATGATTTGTTTGAAAGATGTAGCGGAAGAAATGATGCATGCGATGTAGTTACTCCCGAAAGTAATGAATTTAATTACTTCTCGGAATTAATTCTCTGGAAAGGAAGAAGGACAGGACAGGGCAGAATGTGTATACGTTTCGATAAAAATGTCAGTAATGCATGTTATCAATCGTAGATTGATCGGAAACTTGAGATAGCCTCGTTGACTAATACCACGAAGATAACTGATAAATGGCTTGATAGTACTACCAATGAAGTACTAATGATATCCTTTTACTCCAACTGGAACGATATTCGTTTTTGCGTTTCCTTTTTCTTCGCTGTAAATTGTCCAGAAAAGTGATACTACCTTTTTTTCATAAAAAAGGAGGAAAATAACGAGACGTCTCTATTTTAGATCGAAGTGGAGAAATACCGATTGTTTTATTTTGTTATTGATTATTGATTATTTTCTCATTCGAGCTGGATCTTGGTGTTTTGGAAGAAGAAAAATCAGAAATGGAACAAAAATATGTGTAAAGTAAAAAATAAAAGTCACCTCTTCTAATTTTTCATCGTTTTTATTTTGTATTTGCTGTCTACTATTTTTATAAAATTAGTGTTGTCTGTAACAAATTTAATATGAAAGGATAAACTTTTCCAATTGACATAGTTTAATTATTAACATGTTAAATGCCATGTCGGTCACCGGTGACCGACACTGAACTTTCCGTTCAGGCCGTGCCAGTTCTGATAAATGCAAAAGCGTATACCATTGCGGTTCACGCGGCTTGAACACGGAATTGAGTAATTTTGACTTGCCGTTCAACGTGTTGATCTCTAATGTAAAATTAGTACTTCATGATATTGAAATTCAAATGCATTCAATTCAAAATACCGTAAGACCTGTTCTTGTGTGGTAGATAGGGACGGCATAAAAGAAACCGCGCATAAAGATATTCGGAAATTTCCTAAATATTTACATATGTATATAAATAACTTTGTACAACCTATTAGAGAAATTTTTTTTATGCGGCGGAGAGGGACCGTATAAAAAAAGTCGCACTTGAAAAATATGTCAATTATTTTCGAAATACATGAGAAAGTGCTTCCAAACAAAATAAATAATCAAGTTACACATGGAAATATTTTAAAACATTTAATTTCTCATTGTATACATGGAGAAATTTTCAAAATGCACATACATAATTCACTGCTAGAAGATACAACTTCAATTGATTTATTTTTTGTCACCATAAAGTCAGATTGTTAGCAATAAATGAACAGAGCGTCTTGAAGTGCGCAAATTTCATTGATAGAAAACACTATAATGGTGCCAACGCTGTTGGATTTCATATACCGCATAAAAAAAATCGCAAAAAGAATCGCACAAAACAAATCGCATAGAAAAGGACCGCATAAAAACAGGCTTTACTGTATAGTACAAATCTATTTTTTTTTCACATTTTGTGTTAATTATGGGTAACATCAGCGTACAAATATTAATTACTGTTGCACATTTAGCTGTATTTGCAATAATTGTAGTGTCAAAATAAAACCCTTTTTATTGTTATCGTAAAACTAGCATTATCGGTTATTATAAAAGTGGCATATCATAGAACATAAGTTACATGTATGTTATTTGTTTTGAGATATTTAAAGTTTTTCATTTACATGTATAACAAATTATTCGTTAGTATAACGACAAACACTATCTAATCAGCAATTTGCTATCTCGATGTATTAGGTTGATGCATAATTAACGACGATTATTTTGCATGACTGCTTTGAAAATTATCGCCATTAATTACGCACCAACGTAATAATATATTTTTTAAAATGATTCAGTGATCAATATTTGTTTGTTTGTAAATTTTTATTTACATCTTATAAATAATTATGTTTTTTCAAGCGTCAAGTAACTTTAATCACTTTCACAATTAATTCAAAGTTTGTAATATGACGTTTAGGAATGAAAGAAAATTATCATTGTTATAAATTTCATGTAATTTCTTCACCGATTCACCGATTTCACGATATTGGAACTTCAATGCATTCAACACAAAATATGGAAAACATATATTTTTCACATTTTGGACATAGGCCATTTTCATAATTACCGTAACATATATAATATCATGGCATAAATATCAATTATCATTATAAAATTATCGTTATTAATTTACAACAAATGTGACAAGAAAAAAGAAATTTCTACTGCTATCGCATAATTAGTGTCGTGTCAATCATAACGTGTCGGTGGTTGTGAAAGTGGATTAACATAAATCATATGTTCTCCGTTTTGAAATTTAAAAAAACTTTTAATTTAATTCAATTTTATTTCATTCAAGATTTTTCACTTACATATTTCAATGTTGTTTTTTTTTGGTGTAATGACAAACTATCTATTCAAATTTTGCCGTTTTAACGCAATCTATTTTTTAAAATGATAAAATAATAAACATTTTTTTTTGTAAAATTTTATTTGTTCATAAATAAGTTCATAAATTATAAGCGTTTATAAATAAGTGAGTTTTTCCAAACGTTGGATACCTTCAACCACTTTCATAATTAATTGAGAGATTCAAAAGTGACGTATAAGAATGAAAAACAATAAATTTTATTTGAAATTTCATGTGATATTCCTAAACCAACTTCACGATATTGGAATTTTAATGCATTAAACACAAAATATGGTACAAATCTATTTCTCACATTGAAACTTAGCCCATTATCACAATTACCGCTACACATACATGTAATATCATGGTATAAATACTAATCGCCATTATAAAATTAGCATGATTTATAATAAATGCAATTTGAAGAAAAAACATCTTTACCGATTACCTTCGTCTCGCTTGGAAGCCGCAGTTGAAGTTTGAATGCTGGAGAAGCAATTGATGCCCAGCGTTCGACTTTTAATCTTTGTTTTTGAAGGGGCAACATTTTAGCAGTGACTTGCGAGTGGTTTTCAGGCAAAAATTGAAGGAAGGCTCATTCTCCCATATCACCTTAAAGGGCTGATGGAATGTTTCCTGTAAAAGGCAGCTGCTGGAACATCTTATTTCTCTGCATTCGTAGGCACAAGTATATTCTTCCCTCGGCATACTTCAATATTCACACCTGAAAGGGATGGAATACCTTATGTATAAATTTGCTGAAATTTCCTCGGTAGCGCGAGGACTTCTATAAATAAAAAGCCCTTGAATTACATAGTAGAATATTAAAGTAAACTTGAGAACCTCTGTCTGCATAACCAGCATAGCTGCAGGCTGCATGCCTATCTTCTTCTCTGTAGGTTGATCGTGTGCTCTTATATGCACCTATGCCATTCACATACACACATATGTCGCTCGAACACTCTCGAGGATAATGTGTATGTACGTGCACATTGGCGAACTTCTACTTCCCGGCCTGTAGATCTTTAGAATAAGTTCTTTCCCGCACGAAACCTAAGCTCGCGTTGCAAGAAAGCCTCGAGCAGTCTTATCGCCGAATTCAGATTATTGAGATGCAAGAGGAATTATTCAGTGATGGTATTATTATATTAGGTTGTTGCACCATTTATGTCGTATTTTCAGGTACAATTTCTTAGAATCGTTTTAGAAAAAATTCGATAGGGGAATTTTGATGCAGAATTGTTGAGTTACCGAAGGTGACGAAAAAACCCTTTTATCATTTTTACACGTTCACGCCGGGGCGGATATTTACGTTTTTCCGCGTGAGGCGGGACCGCCCACGGAACAGTCAAACGTGACCCACCGGTGGATCACGCCGCCCCACGGAACAGTCAAGTGTGACCCACCGGTGGGTCACGCCGGCGTGAACGTGTTAATTCAGAAATACAGTAGGACCTCGTTATAATATTCTCTTCGGAACCGAACGGTCACTTTATAACAATCTCTCCCTCGATTCCCACCCTACGTGACCATGCGTGACCAGGTTGTGGGCTTAATGCGTGGGAGTATGCGCGAAATTTTAATTTGTCCTTTTACATACGTTTCGGACCCCGCTCTGGTTTATTTTCAGTCTCAAGTTTTTGTTGATTCATATTTGACCGAATATAATAAATAAATTACAAGACAAAAATTAAAATGAATATCAACATTTTTGTTTAAAAATATAAAAATTGAAAATGTTCCACTGTTTTAATAAATTGCGAGTTTTTACTTTACCTCGTTTGGTTTTAAAATGAATTCGAAAGTAAAAGGGCCGTAATATTTTTCGTTTTGGATTTTTCATTACGTATAATTAGCGCGTAAAAATAGTGTTAAAAGAAAATTATTAAAGAATTGTTGGTAAGATTGACCCGCTCTCCCCTACCAACAATTTCTCAAATTAATTTCGTTCACTTAAGTCACGATCGCATTTTTGTTATTTCTTGCAGCAATTTTTATGAATTTGACGGCACGATTTTTCTCGGTGTGCGAGAGTTTCGTGAAATCATACCGGCGGTAACATCTCACTCTCACGGTTCGTATCTCCATCGGAGCGTTGAAATCGACAAGGAAATCGATAGATATAATCGAATTGTGGTTCGCGAAGGTGTAGAAATTAATGGACGTACGTCAAAATAAAAATAGTTGTGATTCGCACCCCTACGGAAGGAAGGAAGGAAGGAATGGAGGGAGGGCGAGGGTGGAAGGGTGGAAAGGAAGAAAAGTAGAAAAGTAAATGCTAACCCCCAGTGAAAAACGAGGGAATTCCTATACTTTTGCGAACGTAGAAAGAAAGTTTAAGTCGAGTGGCTTTCCCTGTCACGTAGCTCGATTCACGGGGAAAATCTCCGTCTTTTATTACTGCCGTTTATATCGTACTGCCAGAACCGTCCCTCGTTATCGACAACTCCACTTGTCGCCCTCTTCTTTACTACAGGAAAACCTGTTTTAGATCGATCTACATTCCCACTCGCATTCTCTGTGCCTTTTTTCACTCCTCAAAATGATTTATAAAAATTCAAGTGACTCTTTTGTGAACAAAACGAAAGGAATACGAACTTAAATAAAAATCGTTACTGCACGAAATAAAAAGCAGCGGGCATTCAGAAGAAATAGATATGAAAAAGAGAAAGAAAAGACTGAAAACTCGTTTTCGTCGTGGGAAATAATAGAATTGATTACAAGGAGTGGAAGAAATGGTTTGCACTCTAAAAAAGAGTGCTTTCATAGAAAAGTTAATTAAGGGGTTACATCTAGTTGGCGGCCGAAAAAAAGGCGTGTTTTTGTGAATTTTCTTTTGGGAAAATGATTGCAAGTTTCGAACTGTTTTTTTTATAGTAAAGGGTATATCTATGACTATGTTTCATAATTTTTTTATTGAAAAAAATTCACAAACGTAGGAGATACAATGCATTTCCCGGACCGCTGTTCAAAAAAGGTCTTCTGCGGCGACCACTGTATCTTCCACCTCACTCGTTTAAAATCAAAAAATCAAATAGATTATGTTTTTGCATCGTATTATCTGGTACTTAATCGAAGGATTTGAGAAAATATTAATTTTTGAAAAAATGGTCGACGATTGAACGTGAAAGTCCAAATTTTGATGAAAAAATCACTTCATTTTCGTTGATCATTTTTTCAAAAATTAATATTTTCTCAAATCCTTCGATTAAGTACTAGATAATACGATGCAAAAAGCATAATCTATTTGATTTTAGACGAGTGAGGTGGAAGATACAGTGGTCACCGCAGAAAACCTAGCGGTCCGGGAAATGCATTGTATCTCCTACATTTGTGAATTATTTTTAATAAGAAAAATTATGAAACATAGTCGTAGATATACCCTTTACTATGAAAGAAAAAACAGTTCGAAACCTGCAATCATTTTCCAAAAAAAAATTCACAAGAACACGCCTCTTTTTCGGCCGCCAACTATATGTAACCCCTTAAGAGGGTTACCCTGGATACTGCTTAATTTTTAAAATATTGATTACGCGTAATCACCTAGTATCGTCATTGTCTTTACCATTACCACTATTTCTACCGCTACTTACACGTAATCAATAATCAGGAGTCATAGATATAGCGATTTAAATAAAACAAATATTCCTATTCACTACCAAAATTTTTACAGATGCCAAGCAATTTCCTCTTCCTGATGTAAAACAGCTAGCTGACGAAAAATGGTTAAATTAAACTTGGAAAGTAATTCTGAATTTAAGTGATAAAAGGTGGTTTTTGACACCTTCAGTACTTTCGCTTTTGCTCATCATCTCTTGTAGGGTAAACTGCCTAGTAATTGACCGCACGCCAGTGAATGACCATTGCACGAACAAATGTAAATTGTAAGCTTTGAAATAAGCAAATGTTTGTAAATTTGGATTGTTTACAGGTTCATTTTTCCATATTTTCGTGTGAGTGTGGTAAACAAATAGTAATAAATAATATTCTTATTTCATTCAATGAAAGTATTCGGTTATCTACTGGGCTTTTACAAGTGTTGCACTTTATAGCTAATTTAAAAGTAATTTCCAGAACAAAAGGTAACTGTTTTGAAATATGAGAACAAAAGTAAACTATTTTTCCAAATATGTAATCAAAAATTAATTCTCCATACAATTTCAATAGTTGTTTTATTATTACTAATAAATTTATTCAAATATATAATCTTAAACGCACGTAGACCCAACAATTCAGTCATCCACCGGTTAGTTTACCCTACTTTCAAGAAAAAGGGAAATGTGCCCGTTTAATATTTAAAAAAAAACCTGAAATTACTTCCATTAGAATAGGAAAAACGGCCCTATGATTGTTGACAGGAGCTTTTTTGAGACAACAATCTGATCGGTGCTTCTTTGTTTAATTTCCATTTTAATTTTTGTTTTGTTGAATGTGACAGTGATTGACCACACATTTTTAATCAGGAAAATGAAAAAAACATTTTATATGCTCTGTTTTTTTTAATGAGCATATTCAAAATTCATGGACTCATGGAAAATTCATGAACTTCTATTTCATAATTGGTATTCCAATCACTATCCCATATATTGGCGGCCACAGTCTCGTGCTGGCGATAACTGTCTATTTTCAAAGAAACTGTGTTTTTCACGATTGTTAGAGTTTCCTGTAGAAACTTTTATTGACTTTACATTTATTACTTTCGAATTTTCTAGTCGCCATTTATTTTGAGAGTTTTTGCTTAAGATACCAATCACTATACTGCTTACCCCTAGTGTTTTTTTTGTAGCAACAATCTCGTTTAAATTTTTGTTTCAAATTTTTCGCGATATAAATTCCACCTTTATTAGTGGAAAATCCTACATTCTTACTACAACTTCTGTATTTATTATTAAAAATGAATCAAACAGAAAATTTGAATATACCGAACTCTAAAAAATTATGTCACGAATTAAAAACAAACCGATTTACCGGTTTCTTTAAAACAAATTTCGAAATTTAGATATGATTGTAGCTGCGAAAATTGCAATTTGCGTCTTGAGAATCTTCACAAATTCGTTTTACACGTAAATATATTTTTCTGTACACTGATTATGAATAAAAAAAGAAAAAAATTGCCACCAGAACGTGGTCTGACGAACCGGCTACGATCGATCAAATAGTTGCAATAGCGCTTCATTTATCTCGACCGCGCAGTCGAACATTACTATTGTTACGTGAGGAAAGCAATGATTTGCATATTCTTGCCCATCCTTTATTGGAAATGGTGATTTCCCTGAGAAACTACCGCAGAAGCTTTGTTACGGTTATTCGAAGCAATATTATGGAATTCAGTTCCATCAAGTCTGTGGCGTTCGAATTCGACCCTGCGTGACTGCGGTATAAAGTTACCGATACTGTGGTCTGCATTCCAAAGTGTACTTTAGAAATTCGATAGCGTTTCTGTGGCGAACGCAATGTAGTTCCAAAAAAAGACCATTCAGAATGCCATTCGATCCAAGGTATAATACGTTCTACTTTTTGATTATAAGTCCATTCGATAGACGACTGGAAACGTCTACAAGAACTTTGAACTTTTTCTGCAGCTACCGGAGAGATTTCTGCAGAAATTTCATTATTAAGTTTCCTTTTTATGGCCAAGTCTCACGAATGGGGACTTTTTATACATCGGATTGTTGCTTTACGAAAAAGGCAGGAACTTCGTTCTGGAACTTTGGTTATTGAGATTCCTTATAGAATTTTATAGTTCACCAGAACGTGCTTCATTAGTGCGACCAACTGGCCCATTAGGAATTCCTATTTGGATTATTGTGCGATCGGTTTGGCACGCAGGGGCCGTTCCAGTCATCGTTGTCAATAACATTCAGAAATTGGTGACGCATCGATAAATTTATGCACCACACTCAACTTCGAACAATTGTCGCTCTTAAAGGTATCCATAAATGGGCAATTTTCTTTTTTCAAATAAATTAGATTAATACTATTTCTATCAAAGGTGTCAAAAAACACCTTTTAGAATTTTAATTTAGAATTATTTTCGAAGTCTAATTTAATCTTTTTTAGAAACTCACAAACAGGAGGTGCTTAGTAGAGCAATTATGCGTCTGTAAAAAATTTGGTATGGATTAAGAAAATCTATTTTAATTATAATTCTATATCTTTGGTCTTGGATTTTTGATTACGTATAATTAGCGCGGTAGAAATAGTGTTAACACTGGCATTGCATTTTTACAACCTGGCTGTCACAAATATCGGGTAAACTACCCAGTAATTGACCACATACTAGTGAATGACCACTGCACAAACAGTGTACAGTGGGCCCTCGACTTTCGCACACAGTTGGTTCCTGAAAGTGTGTGCGAATGTTGAATGTTCGAAAGTAGAGGGATGTAACAAAGTATGCACCAAAAACGGTGTTTTAAAGTATTTATTTATTTATTTAGCTTTCGGGTGTTTTCTTTATAAACTTGTCAAGAATTAGTCGAGTAGCTCTTTTCTTTTTCTTTTCGTAATAAATATTTCTATAACACGTAGTGTCTTTTTGAATTGCTCTACGTACTTGAAATATACGTTCTCCATTGAGATCGCATTCTTCCATAATAGTTAAAAATTTGTCTTGATGCATAAGACTTCATTCATATTTTTAATTGTCAAACTCTTTACGTTTTTATCGGCTTCTTCTTCCTCACTTTAGTCGTGTATTTTATCGTTAATCAATTGTTGCTCAATTAGATATACATTTGACAGCGGTGCCGAGTGAGATTCAATTAATTCATTAACATCGTCGTTGTTCACGTCCAAGTTAAATTCATTCATGAGACTAACTATTTCATCGGTGATAGTTTCCGGTGTTTCTTCACAATTTGTAAAATCATTCGTCATTTGTGGGCACAATTGTTCCCAGGAACCTTTTATTGTCGACTCTTTTCTGTCAGCCCACAGAGGGTACATTCGACTGCGAAGGCTTATAAAGTTGAATTTTGTAAAATGTGCGAAATAGCGAATTGTGCGAAAGTCGACGGCCGTCTGTATAATATGAGGTTTGAAATGAGTAAATGTTGAAAATATCATTTATTTAGAGCTTTAATTTTCCATATTTTCGTATAAGTGTGATTAAAAAATAGTAACAAATAATATCCTTATTGAAAATATTTTACAAGTATTCAATTTTCTATTGGGCTTTTACACATGTTGCATTTTATAATTAATTTGAAAGTATTTACGGTGACAAAAAGTTACTATTTCTTTCAAATACGTAAATAAAAACGAATTCTTTACGCAATTTCAATAGTTGTTTCATAATTATACATGAATTTATTCAAATATAACCTCAAACGTACGTAAACTGAACAATTCGGTCATTCACTGGTACCCTGTGATAAGGTAAACTACCTAGTAATTAACCGCATGCCAACAAATAATTAATCTGAAAAATGTGAAGACTAATTTTTCTTTAAAGCAGGACCTTTTAAAAGTTTCTAAACCACTGTTGCTTGCGAATGCATAGGTGCAAAATTAAACAGCTTGTCGTTTAATTAAATATTTATGTTTTTAGTTTTCAAATAATTAATTACTTGTGGATACCCCTTTATATTTTATTATTACTAATTTTTTAACAATTATCCCATAACCTATGATCCGTTATTTTGGATTTGGTGCAAGAAAATATAATGCAATACTTTCTTTGCAGAAGTAACTTTTTCTTCCTGATATTTATGACCAGTTTCTTAGTGGTCTACAGGTTGTTCCTTGCTTCCGGCTTTTGATGTTTTCGGTTTACCTCTTCAGGGAGGATTTTATTTATAGAGACATATAAACCCTCACATATAACAACTGTGCATACATGTGAGTATCCCCGAAGGAAAAAAGTCCGACAAAAATAGGACGAAAAGGAATTTCATAATTTTTTGTGAACTCCTTTAATGATTCCAAAAATGTAATATTGACTTTCTAGAAATTTCTAGAAACCTCATTTGTCAATTGATTTAAAAAATAAAATTATTAAAAATTGTTGTACTTTTTGGCAAATCGCGGAAATGCGTTGTTCAACACTGCTAATTAATTTTAATTGATGTCAAGCTTATTTACGGAATTGGAATAAAAATACAGTGAATTTTTCAGAAAATGATTCATAAAATGTTTCTCTCGTACCTTGTCTGATTTTTGGGAAAAAAAAGTTTCCCAGTGCTGCTTAATAAAATTGATAACAAGTTTCTTGTTGTGATAGTAGCTGAACAACCAACTCATAGAATTCCTAATATTTTGAGTTATAAATATTAGAGATGGTATCAGTGTCTATGGCGCTTTTGAAGAAATCGTAGAATGTTAAATTTCGAAGAATACAACTACATAATTAAAAAGGATATCTGTTTTATTTTCTATTTATCGTAGACATATACATTTGATTTATCAATTTAATATTATGCCTTTGTTGCCATGGGGCAATGTGGAATATTACAATAGTTTAATAGTTAAGGTATAAGATTTAAGTAATTGAACCTAAATAAAGTAATGAAGAATTACAGATTTTAAGAATTAGAGAAATCAGAAAATTAAAGAATTTGAGAAGTAAAGAGCAACTTAACATTATTTAGAAGCATTACGCACATTTTTCAAAATAAATTCCGAAATTATGAATTTATAAGTAATTATTATAAAATTTCATGTTTGTAACTCCAGCACGTATATATTTTCAATCGTTATAAATAAACATTCCGACGATGTTGATTTTTTAATAAAATTATTAATGTTCTCCTTTAGAATCAACAGCTTTCAGATTTCCTATCAACATGTCCCCCATACAGGCCAAATTTGTTAGAAATCGTTATCGAACCGATCTGCAATGCTTCAGATAGGATATAAGTGAAACAGTACTTTGTTATTTGCATTAGCGATTGAGAGATCAGATTATAGAACAGATTCGAGAACTTGTTATTCAGATATGGAGATGCACGGGATAAAAGTACGGTCATTAAAAGCAACCGCAAGTCAAGACTCCGTATTGTAGAAAAATCATAGATTTCTTTCGCATTATTTTATTATTTTCTCTTATTGGCAAAGAGAAAAATTTTAATTATGTAAATAAGTAGGTTGTTCTGCTGGTAGATGAGTGTGTTACATGGTATTCGATTCGTTGTAAGAAAATGGTCGCTTTGCATGCAGCTAAACTTCAAATGACATAGGCTGGAAAAATAAGTACTTCCATGAACAATAATTTTTTTTATTCAACCGAAAGTATATTTATATATACATTTACTAAAAAATCTTTTTTCAAAAGTCAGACAAGATACAGATCATAATTTATTTTTTCTATCATATTCGGAAAATATTTTCTGCGTTTCAAAAATAAAGAACTGGAGCGGAATTTGGGACTCTGAACTTTTTACGGGATCAAGTTGAAAAAAAGTTTTCAAATTTTCTTCAAATATTGTGGAATCAATCCCATTAATTGAAATATCTTATTAGAAATATTAAAATATGAAAAATAACTTTAAATGAACGGTTTCTTAAAAGAAAATTTGCGAAAAAATTCGTGTATTTTCAATAATATGTTTTTAATAATTTTGTTGAAATTTAATTTTATATATTTTATATTATATTTTCTATTTTGATTGTATATTTCATATATCGTAATTATACTGTAATAATTTGTTTTTTTTTTGTAAGACTGATGGTCCTTGAATGTTCTCCAAAAAACGAAAACTTTTTGTCATTTTCAAGAATTACACTTATTATTTTTTTCGTTAAAAAATGCTGAAGGTTATGAAGACTATATATTTGTTTTTTTTATTTTATTAAATACTCGGTATCCCTATAAAACTCCCTAAAGCAAGATGATATTTATTTTATCCAAAAAGACGTTTATTCCAATTAAAGAAATTTTCAGTTCACAAATAAGTTGTTTTTGTTTCTCAACAAGAAATATTTTCCTCGTGGAAGAAATACATTACCGTAATTTATTCTTTTTTCTCAGACTCGTGAAATCTATCTTTTGTCATTTATTATTATAAATATTAAAGTATTTGTTTCTCCAAATCGAGTTTTTCATATAATTAATTACTAATATCTATTTTTCGAAAAATCATACAGAAATCCAAGATTTCAGGAAAATGTCAATTTCGATTCACTAATATGTAACAACAGCCACATAAGAATATTAACAACTTCCTTTGTTAGACTTTCATTTTTTCCAGTGTAAAAGTAGTACCTACCTAAATAATTAAGATCACATTTGAGTCCCATTATCTTGATGAAGTATGAACATATTAATAACTTCCGTTCTTCAGCTTCGTGAAACAACAAGATAAACTTTGCAAAAAAGACCATAAAGAATGAAAATTCCAACGTAAGAATTGTTTTGAGATATTATCTTTTGAAAAATAGTACAAATCGAATAAAAGAGAAATAGCATGAAAAAAAAAGTTTACATGTGTGCAATATCGACATCGTGCAATCTCTAAGGATATTAATCGTAATTCTCTCTCATCTTCTTCCTCTTCATTTTCTCATTCGACGATTCCATTTCTTTCCTTACATACCGTTGTAAATATAATACACGGCATCCATATGTATACACCGTATTTTATTATATATTTTTTGTATGAGGAGAAGAAAGAAGAGGCGGAAAACGAGGAAACAAAGAAAGAAAGGAAAGGAAGGAAGATACTTTTTTCCGAAGCTGGAAAGTGAGTTTTCTCAATTTTTCTCATACAAACGGCAGCGTCTTTCGTTTCCTCCTCCTTAGTTCTCTTTTCATCTCTGTCTTTCTCCGTTCTTCCTATATCTTTGCCTCAACGTCTTACACTGAACGAATTTCCTTGGGATAAGTTTGTTAGACCTTTTCATTTCTCGAGAAAAATCCCTTAGGATTCCTGAAAAAAACACTCCTACATGTTACTATGTGGACTACGGTGCCTTTCATTGAGTCAATTTTTTTACAACATAGAAACAGGAGAAAGTGTACATTAATTTTGCACAGTCCAACAATCAGCAGGATTAAGAAAAGGAATTGATTAAGTGCAACCCATGGTCATTGAATTACTCATTATTTTTATCATTTTTGTACTTTTAGGAAACTTAAGGGGGGAGGGTCAAGTAAAATAAAAAATTTCGACCTTTTTTTTGCTTAGAAAATTAGTTTACGATCTGGAGAATGTGCTCCGACTATTTCAGTTAAAAATTCTAAGTCTAAGTGTACCTACAGAGTCGTTAACCCTTTCGCTACGGAGCGCTTGTGACAAAATGTGACCGCTGTGAACGGAGCGCATTACTGAATAGTTGACACTGAAGTACAGAATTCTACGAAGTCATTAGAAGTCGTTTCTTGTTCTCTAAATTTGCGCTCTTATTTCCAGAGCGTGTATATACGCTCATCGTATATGAATGGTCATTCTTCGAGGACGCATATATACGCCCGTCGGAGCGAAAGGGTTAAAGTGATGCGCTCCGAACGGTATGGAGCGCAGATATACACTTTGAACGCATTTTTCCCGAAACGCAAAATTTCGGGTGCTGTGCAATGTAGCTTAGAGATTTCTCAGCCGATTGCTATGAAATTTTGCACAAAATATTCCCTAAACTATTCTCCTTTGCATCAACCTAAAGGTTTTTATAAAAATTGAAATAAACAATGTTTTTAATCATTTTTTTATAACAAGATTTTGCGACTTCTTTTTAAGGTGACGTGGCATTTTTAATTTTTAATTTTTTTTGTTTCACATGGGTTCATGCAAAGCGTATTACTATATTTTAACGAAAAATTGATGGATCTTTGATTTCAGATAATTAGAGCGATCTGTGCGTTGCACAACGCATTTTCGAGAAGCCAATTTCAAGCAGCTGCTGTTCAGTATTCTATGAATATTTTTCCATGAAAAAATTTCTATAGATCGTTTAGATGCTACAAAATAACAAGTAATTAGTTTTAAATAAATATATATTACACACTCTTCAAAAATAATTCGAGAAAATTTCATTTTTTTTTTTTTTCCAATAAACATCTTTCCCGTTTTTAAATTCAATAACCATTGTGTGTCTAAATAACCTACATATATTACAACAGTTATATATTTCTGCTCAAAAAAACTACGATTTGGATGTCGTCCTCAATGCGAAGGTCAAATTTGACCCGTTGTAATATAGCACGGAACAAAACGGGTAAAAGGCCCTCGCGGAAAGGTAATGGCAGATGCGAGGAGACTCAAGAGTATGGCTCACATTTTACCCCATCATTCTTATGGGCGAATTTTTATCGGAAATGGATGGGGTATATAATTTATCCGTCTGGGGTTAAGACGTGTGTTATTTACAACATCCTAACAAATATCACCTATTAGAGGCTAAAGGAACGTTCTCTCGCATTACGCGAGCATACGAACAGGAACATTTCCCGTCTCCAGCAGTAGGTTCACAGGAACGGGTGGACTCAGAAAACTCAGAATTCATAATTTCCAAGTACGTTTTCCTGCTAAACCAACAACACCAGCGCCAACAACAATAACGATATAGAAAATGAATGACAAAAATTGCTTCATTCTGAGTCTATAGAAGAAAAGATAAATTGCATCTTTCTTCGAGATAATGCAGCAGACGTGAGATAAGTGTTGTGAACGTGTTTCTTCTTAGAGGGAAGAAGAATGAAAGAAAGAAGGAAGCAGAGGGAGAGAGAGAGAAAGGAATAAGAAGAAAAATAAATAGAATCGCATCGAGTCTCGATCGAACGGAGGCCCCGTGGATGGAGGCTCAAAGTGCTCTCATTTTCCTTGGGCCTGATGCCGGCTATTAAATCAAAGCAAGAGAGGAAGACAAGGGCATGCAACTTGCAGGTAAAAAGAGTGGCTATATATGTATAGCTAAGCCGTATGCCCGCTCAACTTCCAGATATCTGCTCACTCGAGATCTCGTCTTGAAGCTTATACTTAGAGTGGAGCGCAGTGTACGTTTATATTTTCCATCATCTACATTTAGGTTTTACTCATTCTACCTGTGCTCGCGTGATTTATAGCTGACAGATTGTTAATTCGTAATAGCTAGGGAAGAACAGTTAGCAACTTATTTATGTAGCACCAAAAATGTACATTTAATGAAGAAGTAACGTTCCAATATGCACGTCCCAGCGTCTCACATACTTTCTGGCGGTGTTCGAAGAAGTGCATGAACTTGCACTCGCCCTAGAAATTGGCTGCGCTCTATCTCCAGAGTTTTTTACGTCATCTTAAAATTTGCAATGCTAGATAACGGAATAGAAATTTTTTTGAACCATCGATTGGTTGGAACAGTGCCGTTGCAGAAATATGTTATTTGTTTCGTCTAAGCTCACGAACAGTACATTCTTCTTTTTTATAATTCTTTTAACATGTTGTTTAATCTTTCCCAGGTTTCAATCAATCAACCCTAAGCCCTGCCAGTATAAAAGCGTAAAGTAATTTAGTACACATGTAGCAGCAAGGGTTTGAATAGTAACGATTTTTATATGACGGTAACTTTACGACTCCTTACAAATAGTCAACGGAATTTTCAGTTACAAATGAGAAGAAAAATAGCAATTGTCCTAATTCAAGATTAAACATTTGGCTTCCCGCCCCAATCATTGTGCTGATTGAAGCCATATTCACGTTGACAAGTGTGCCCATAATTATTCAAGTGGTCTGAGTCATATTTTTTTGTGTTAATAAATTTAAAGGATTTGTTTTAAATAAAATAAAAAATGTTTTTACATTCTGCAACATTGAAAGTTGGAGTTTTATTGGTCTTGAGTGATAAAGAAAAAAAATTTATTCCAAGATAAAATAATGATGCGAGGTAACTAAAAATCTCATCTTTTTCAAATCGTGACTTAGACCACTTTCATAATTATGAGCACAAGTGATAAGTGATAATTGTATTACATTTTCTCTAATTTTTTGTAACCGTAATGATAAATTGTCTTAATGAAAATCCAGACAAAAGTGAATTAGAAAACGGGAAGACAAAAAACCAGCAAAACTTGCGCCTACAATTATTTCAAATCTTTTATCTTTATATATATGCAGAGTGGTCATAAAGTAAGTATCACTTTCAAAATTCTGTATCTCACACACCGTAAGAGAAAACCCTATAATCATATATATGAACATATTCAGGGTAACACGGGATTTCTTCCTAAATTTTTTCAGATTTTTTAGTGCACTTTGAAAAATCACATAAATTTGACCATTTTTCCTGATTCTACTCGATTTATCGCTAGTATGAAGATTTTTGGCTAAGGTGACATTCAAATTAGATTATGACAACATAATCTGAAGAAAATACAATGCCTCACGATGAGCTTGATACAATAATTGTCAATTTGAATTGATTTTTGATCGGAACACCATTAAATTATGCGCTAACGTTATGAATTACTTTTTAGGTTAGCGATGAAGAAGGGCTACGCTTGGTTCGATTGGTTCTAATGCGGAAATGATAGTGTAGATTTTTGGAGTGCCAAACTTAAGCTCCGTCACCGCGACAAGGTGGAAATCCGTCGATGGAAGTTTTTTGTCTTTTTTTCGTTTCGCTTTTTTTTCAATTGTTTTTCTTTTGAATTTTTGGGTCTTCTTCCACGTTTTATTACTCTTTTTTGTTGAAAGAGCAAAAGAAGTAATAGAAAAAAACCCAAAAATTCAAAAAAGACAATAGAAAAAAAGAACGAAAACGAAAAAAAAACCTCCATCGACGGACTTCCACCTTGTCGCGATGATGGAGCTTAAGTTTTGCACTAAAAAAATCTACACTATCATTTCCGCATTAGTCAGATTTGAGTTGATTGGATGCAGCGTCCTTTCACCGTACCTGCTCCTTGAACCCTATAGTTTCCATCCTTTTTTTTTAAATAACAATTGCAGTAACTAATCAGGGTGAACAAATAATTTTTACCTCCCACAAACAACTCGACAACACTGACTAAAACATGTTGAAGAGTCAGTCTAAAATCACACGTCCAACAGACACAACATTCGCCTATCTTAATCTGTTAATTGCATCAGTTCGGTTAAATGAAATTATATTTTGTAAGTATAAGTGTCCAACAACCTTGTTTTTATTAATTTAAGAATCCGGTAGTTCAAGAGCTAGAAAAATACATAATTATTTTTCTAATTGCTTAAACATTATTGAAAATACGAAAAATACAGAATTTATACGATTAGAAGTGAAACTTCTTGTTTTGTAGGTGTCTTTGCTAACATTATAATTTATAATAACTTTTGTTTATACAGCTAACAAACTTTGGAACTCACCATCCTCGCTACGCCGTGAGCCTAATGTTTCATCTTTTCAAAAAGTCTAAGTAACTACCCTATCTCTGTGAGGTGTCAAGGTTGACATTAATTTCAATTTATTTTTGTACGTTATTGACTAAATGATCTAATTTCTCAGTTTTTGTATAAGACCAAGAATTTAAATTATTTAGTCAACAACGAAAATCAATTAAGGACAACTACAACTTTTGTATGTTATTTTTAAAAATTGTCTTATTACTTTTTCATCTCTTTTTACTCTACGTTATAAATAGTATTATTTGGCATACAGCTTGTATCCCAGCACATAGCTGTCGCATATGAAAATCATACAGGCTTCCATCAAATACTAATCCATCTCGAATTCAGTATAGGGTTCACTCCATTTATTGCTTTACGCATCGTGGTCGTTATTCACGTCGGTCGTGGCGCCAGTCTCCTCACAATGTAGCAGGTTTCCAAAATCACTGCTTTCTGTAGCTGTTCTGAAACGCTTCTGTTGGGATGTCAATAATTTTGAGACCAGTCTCTACCTACTTTGGGATGGTACTCGTTGATGAGATCATTTTATTACTAATAATTAATAATTAATTAATAATCTATTATTTGTTTTTCGTTAATTAACACTTTATTATTATTATCATTGTCATATTATATTATTTTAACTTTTTTTATATAATTGCTAATTGAATGAGTGGAGTCTATTATTCATTTTAAAGAACATGTAATTCGTTCCTCTACTATATTTATAGTTTTATCCGCTGTTTAAGGGACTTGCCTCAGTGTGTTAGTGACGTTCCACGTGACGTGACGAATTAATCTACACGATAGCTGATGCTTCACTGTAATAGTTGCTCGTTGTGCCGTTCGTAGCGTCCCCTTCCATGAGCCCTTCCTCTTTTTTTGTCACTTCCGTTACGAACTTCCGTTGCACGTCTGTTACGAACGAAATTACAGCTCAGGTTTCCTCACGTATGACGATTTCAAAGAAGTTTCACTTCGAAAATACAATACTAATCATTCAATATGAAATTGGCGTGCAACTGAAAATCTATCACTAAAATATTGCAATGGAATTCATAAAATGAAATAGAGTTGTTAATATTAACCGTTTGAATGCCACAGGTCTTTTTTGCTTCCAGATCGAAAATTGCCAAATGGCGTATTAGAACTCTTTTCCTTCCGTTTTCCAAAGATGCTGGCATTTTTGTACATGAAACAGAAGAAGCGCGTTCGCGTCGCCTGGCATTCAAACGGTTCAGTAAAGGCAGTAACGTAACATGATTTTATTATTTTAATAATAATGTTCGGCGAATATTCTATTATTCAATGCAGTATTTAGACATCAGTAGTAATTGCCTACGGCGTGCACTGATTGCGAGTGTCTCAGCGGTTACCTAACCGAGTTCGAGCTATAAATTTTGTACACTTAACTCTGATAAGCTCAGAGACATTCTCTGGTCGTGAAGTCGCTTAACTTACTACTTTGAAACACTTATGACTGAGAGTAACGCTATCAAAACATTAAGTACTTATCAGTAACAGATACACCTTCTATTAGTATTGGTTTAATAATGAATTATTGCACTTATTGTCATAAATCGTTCCTCACGCATTCCAATCCTATTAGGGTGACACCAAACTTTCTTCCGATTTTTCTGTTTTCCTTACATCAATGTTCAAACTTAAACCGTTACTGGGCAAATTTTGGTGGAATGACGTACTCGGCACACAGGGATGCTATGCATCCCAATGCACCCCAATGACAAAAACCGTTATAATAAATAAACTGTGCAATATTTTAACTTGATTTTTTTGCATCTTCTTAAAAGTGTACTTTTTAAAGTAGCATAAATCAACCAGTGAATGACCGAATCGTTGAATCTACGTATGTTTAAGATTATATTTGAATAAATTTATTCGTTATAATAAAACAACTATCGAAATTGCGTTGAGAATTAATTTTTATTTACATATGTGCCCATAATTATGAAAGTGGTCTAACTCACAGTTTTTTGTATTGATAAATTTAAAGGATTTGTTTAAAATAAAATAAAAAATGTTTTTGCATTCTGCAACATTGAAGGTTGGAGTTTTATTGGTCTTGATTAACGAAGAAAAAAATGTACTGCAAGATAAAATGATGCGAGATAACTGAAAATCTCATATTTTTGGATAGTTGACTTAGACCACTTTCATAATTATGGGCACATATTTGGAAAAATAGTTACCCTTTGTTTTCGAAATTAATTTTAAATTAACTATAAAGTGCAACACTTGTAAAACCCCCGTAGGCGATTGAAAACTTTCATTGAATGAAATAAGAATATTATTTATTACTATTTGTTTGCTACACTTATACGAGAGATGGCGGTAGATGGCGAAAAATTGAGGAGAAAGTTTTTTTTTCCGTTTTTCGAAATTCACGATAATTACCGAGTAATTAATTAAAATATTCTGGCCAATCGGAACGACGAAGAGGCTCGGTGGGCGTGTCAAAAAATTTAAACTTCAAATCTCCTAGCAACGATGACCATACTTTGTCAACTAGAGGTGCCCCCCTTTCCCCCGGAACTAATATCTCCTTTACCTATCAGAGTAGTCGTTATTGCTAGGAGACTTACCATGAGTCTAAATTTTTCGCCACGCCCACCGAGCCTCTTCGAAGTTCGATCAGCCACAACATTTTAATTAATTACTCGGTAATTATTTCGAATTTCGAAAAATAGTACATAACCCTTTTTTCAAATTTTCGCCACCTGCCACCATCTCTCGACTTTGGCTCCTTACACCGCATACTTTGTTTGTATTCACGCAATTTAGTTAAATATTAGATAAATAAAAGGGATCCCAACAGAAACGTGGTTCCTTTCAGCTATTCCTTAAAAAAAAAAGCAGAAGAACGCTCTTTTCGCTGGAACGTTAGATCAGTAAAATTGAGTGACTCTAGAGTCAAAGGAGCCAATGCAATTTATCAGTAACATCTTCCTGATCCTCCTCTTTCGAGTACCTTCCTTACGCAAGGCACACCCTCGTCTTTGAATCTCCGTCAGCAGCATTTTCTTCATCCCTCCACAGCGACTTCGTTTGCTTTTCATAAGAATTTTATTAAATAGAAGGACATTTAAAAAAAAAAGAAAATGAAGAGTCACTATAAATTAATAGCGAATCTGTTTCAATTACTCAAGGATGTTACGACTTCATTTTATAAAGAACAGAAACATTTGAGATTCGAAAGAGATGAGGTGATAGCAGTTAACTTTAGTCGTAAAATGAAAAGCAAGTTGTAATTATATTTTCGAGATCTTATGAACTACGGCGTTGCGCATTTAACGTCAGTTTTATTACACCAAAAGCAACATTATTTGAAATTATAGTTCTCCACAGAGGAACGCTGAATCCAATACCGTTAATATCCAGCCTTGGAAATTATTACATTCCGTATAAACACTTTGAAGGAATTTTCAGGAACTTCGAATTAAGTATAGGAGGAAGGGTATTATCTATTATTGCCGGTATCTACGGTAGAGCATATATCTTTCTGCATCCCGCCTCTCCACATTATGCACCACCTTTTATATTAAACTTCGTAGAAGCTTTCGCAGAACGAAAAAAAATGCCGCGTGAAAGAATCTTGGTTTTTCCATTGCATTTTTTAAAAACGTACCTTCATGGATACATACTATATTATCACTCGTTGAGAGAAATATACCATTTATATTGAGTAGTCTCAATATACATTTTATGAATATTATTAACAATAATTTAATTGGGAGAACATTATTAAAAATTAATAGTATATCAGTATATAACTATTGAATCTATAATTTAATATAATTCCGATACATTTGGTTTTTAAATGCCCGAATAACAATTAATTAATCTAATTAATTGTTTTTTCTTTATTTCTTTGTTGTTAATTTCGGCCGAAGTATGATATATAATATTTTACAATTTTGATTCCGTAGACGTTTCGATCATTGATTTCTGATCTTCTTCAGTAATTTTTAGTTCTTTATTTTTCAAAAATTAATGATTGTAGATATAGTTATATTGTTAGATTTGTTTTGTTATTGTACATTTGATCTTTGTTTCCATTTCTTAGGATAAAAACAGATCTTAGATAATTGTTATTGTGTAATATAAAATTATGTTATTATCTTTGTTATTTTGTTACTTATTCGATGTTATTCGTTTGTTTTATTTTCGATTTCATTGGATCCGATTTCTTAGATCTCATAAAACGATTCTAAGAAAACGATCTCATAAAACGATTCTAATTAACAACAAAGAAATAAAGAAATTACATTATATGTATACAACATCGACCAACAAAGGATTAATCAATCACTAATTAATTGTTATTAAAATTAATTATTAATAATTATAACAATTGTATTAGTAAGATGTAAATTTATCATTGACAAGTAGTGTCTTGGAAGTGGTTCATTTGCCTCAAGTAATGCTGAACCTTAGTATCATAAAACTGTCAATAAGAATTCTGTTGATATAACCCTTAGTTGGCCCACTGGGGTCTGGGACGCCCGAGTTCAGCTCGAATATAAGTATTTATAATATTTGTGTAATTAATTAATTTATTATTATGAATTATGCAATATTTTAGTATAAGCGTTTGTGTATAAAATCTATTGGGCGTGAGTAAACCGTATCATCATTCATAAACCACGGGACCTATTGAGGCCACATTCACGCCATATATTATTTAGGTGGCAAGTAAGGTTTTTAGTCACGTTTCATTTCGAACTTACATATTTATCCACCGATTTTGCTCATGCTTGCAAGAGTATAAGCGATACAATTTTACTGTGCTTTAGATTTGGGTAAGTGGCGCTACATTCACACTTTAAGTAAATTACACATAAATGATAATTTAAAAATTTGAATGTTGTAAGTGTAACAATGAATTCCATAAAAGTTTCTCTAGAAAACTGTAATAATCGCGAAGTAACATAATTTATTTGAAATAGTTGGAGGATTTACAAGCATTGTGCAAAAAAGTGTTACTTCTGAAAAAAAAAGGTATTGACCAGCACCAGAGAGTGATCGCCAACTTATGTGACAGCGATTGACATACAAGTTATGAAGCAGAAAATCAGTGAATTTTGAATATGTTTATAAAAAAAGCAGATTACATAAGATATTTTTACACTTTCTTGATTAAAAAAGAATCACTGTCACATAGCCAACAACTACATCGCTTACCCCTATTGAATTATATAAAAAAAACAAAAAAAAATCGAAATAAATTTTGCAAGGATATCAGCTAGTTTAAGGAGGCTTTTGCGAGTACAACTGAACCCAAATGTTACAAAAAATGAATGCAAATATTTATGTATGTATTTTATGTTTAAAAATTGAAAATGATTTTCAATAAATAATTCTAGTGTAAACATTACATTTGTTGTGCGCATTGTCTACTTTTTATTTAAAAAAATAGACTGTAACTTGATTAACCCGTGAGTAACCGAAAAGTATATTTCCGGCCCAGGTTTACGAGAATGCCCAGTCATATACGCATAGACATGCGTGCTTCTCTCGCGCAGTCGCGCTATATGAAAAACATGGCTTCCTTACAGATCACCGGATGTAATCAAAGTTTACTCACTTTAACATATAATATCTCAAAATTTTTGAACGGTTGCAAGTTATATACAAAATGTAATCTGAAAGAGGAAGCTTTTATCTTTAAATTCATATATTTTATATTGTTCAAAAATTTGTTCACGCTTTGGAAATATAATTTTTTCATGCAGTCCCATAAGAGCACATGTAAAAAAGTAACAATTTCAAGATTTAATTTCATCAAATTTTACACGGTAACACCATAAAGTAAAAATACCATAAGAATGGGCACAGCTTGAACTATTGAAATTATTACAGCTGAGTTCATAAATATTTGTGCAAGAACCTCCTTAATATAATTTTTTAAATATTAAATATCTTTTCAACGATATATTATACGTGTTATATTTTCATAACCGATATTACCTGTTAAAACATGACATAAACAGTGGGACGTATACGCCCCATCTACTTATCTCCATTATCGCTTCACATTTCCGATGTATTTTACAAATTTCAAGTACATATATGCGCTTCTTAGGTTCTTGGAGGTCTAATTTATGCAACTTTTATGAAAAAACTGCATTAGCTAATTCATTACCATGTTTGTATTAAACATTCATGGTTAAAAAACCTCCAATTTTCCCTGAAAAATATGCCCTTCGAAAGGTTAGGTTACAAAAGTATATGCTTTCACGCGATAAAAACTTTTACCGCTGGGGTCTGAAAAACCCCAGTGTGTCAATAGCAGTATTATGATTAAATGAGCCAACCAAGGGTTAACATCCTTATTTCGAGACACTTCTATGACCAAGCATTTCGTGAAATTATTTCCATCAATGCTGTCTAAAGGCTTGACGATAAATTCTGTGTGTTTGTGAAAACAACGACGAGGAAATTCGATATCGAAAATGGTTTGAATTCTCGTCTCGGGAGACGAATAGTGACAACGATTCTAGAATACTAATGCCATTTCAGGGTTGCATTTCGTGGAAGAGGGTTGAGTTCGAGAAGGAAAGAAATACTCGCGTTTCTTTTTCGTTATTCGGCTCTTTGTAAAGAGAGGAGGGTTTGTCCAAAGGAAAAGCGACGCTCAAAATTTACGAGGCCACGCTACAACGCTTCAAAGTGCTCTCGGGAATTGAGAGATTTTTTTTTCTTTGCCTTTTAAATTATATTCCTTTTTTCTTTCTCTTTCGGTGCGATATATACTTTCATTGTAATTAGAGAGAGCTACTCCAGAGGCCATATCTTATCGAGCGAAGAAGTTGGAACACATTTTGGATTTATTAGGCCACACAGGAAGAAAAATTTGCAGGGAAAACTCGCTATACTCGTATGCATTTTCGTGACGTAATTGCATAAGAAGATACATTGGTGAAAAGAATCAGCAAAATAATGGAAATTGTTAGGGAAAGTATAATAATCAGGTGATTTGTCGTAAAATAGTAAAATTGAATAAAAAACAACGGATGTTAATATTGACTTTAATATTTACTATTAAAATTAGTATTAATTTTGATACTAATTTAGCAACAATTTAAAACAGTGAAATAGAGTAGAAAGCAACAAATATTAAAACTTTTTAATATTTAGTGTTTAATATTAGTATTTAATATTTAGTTTTATAATTATTATTAATTTTGATACTAATTTAGTATCGTTCAAAATAGTAAAATCAAATACAAAGTAAAGATATTAATACTTTTTGATATTAAGACGTTTTTTAAAATTTAAGTTTACTATTTTTTTCTATTTATTGAGTAATTTTACTTTTAAAACTGATTGTTTTGCAAAACAATTTACATTGTACAATACAATTTATACATTACAATGGTTTATAATGAAACACCTGATTATTAAACCTTCCCAACCAATTTTCATTATTATTAGGCTGATTTCTTTAGAATTAATAATGGATCCTAATAGATTTTGTACCGAATTATTTTGGTAAAGGGATTTCGATATTCTTGAACATTTCTGATAATTTGCACTATTCTATAATTTATGTACTATTTTAAACACTTCCTTATTATTCTTAATAACGATTTTCACATGCAGCTTTTCTTTATAATACCATCTTGGAAGATTCATTACGAGTCTGGAAAGCTGAAGCCCCTTTTTATGACATTTTCTTTTGCAACTATGTTTGGAAATTAATTTTTCCCTAAAATGGGCATAAAAGTACTAGAATTTCTGCTACAAACTTTCACCAGACTGCTAAAGAAGCGAAAGAAACTTCAAACTATTGGAAAGGATCGCAGATTCCATGTTGAAAATCTGGAACAGACTTTTTTTATGAATTCATATTTAAAGGGGATCACAATGAATTTCCAAACCATGAATAAGATTGGAAATGAATAAGGACCCTTTTAATAGCGGAGATGAAAGGTTAAAGGTTTAGCTCCGAACGACAGGTTGAACTATTATACGGAATGGCTAAGAAGCCTATCGACCCTTTCTTATGGTGGATGGGAGAATGGGAAGAATGAAAAATTGCACTGACTTATTAAACGAAAAACTTGTCCAAACAACTGTGATATATCAGCCCCGAGGAAAGTTTCGGTAAAGCAGCACACACCCTTTTTTCTCGACATTATTGTCAAATTACTGGGCATTTCTCATAGTAGTGTACGAAACTTTTGGCATTATTAATATTCCCAGATTTCGCATCTTTTAGGATAAACTTATGGGTTTCTATTTTTCATACTGTTCATTGTGTAATTAAGATATCGTTTTAGGAACAAGCAAAGCAAAAATGTCTAAGACATTTTTATGAGATATTAAAGAAATGTTTCCTGATTAACATGTATAATTTAAATAATTATGATTAATATTTTTTAAGGAACATATAACATTATAAGTATTTTAATTAAGGTTAAATTAGATAATAAAAAAATAATTATTAAAGCACAAGTAATTGCGGTGAGACGAGTGATTAAATTTAATTTTTTAGGTTCATTTAATTAATTATGTAGTCGAATAAATAAATTGTGAAGTATAAGTAGGATCAAATTTATTAAAAAATATTTCATTTACAAAAATAATGCTTAATTCAGTAAATTTTATTGAAAACTAAGATTAGATACCCTATTTTGAAATTTTTAATTATTTTAAAGCTTGATTAGTATTTAATTGTTATGAAATCTGAAGAGTGTAGTAGTGTTTAATGTTTTTTAAAGGAACTTGACTTATGATTAATGATACATCAAATGATTCTTTTTTAAAATATTTTCGTAAAGCGAAATTTTGTAGGGAAATATAATTTCAAAAATGTAGATAGTTATATTTTTAAGCAAAATAACAGGGTTATTATTAAGATCAACAACATTCAATAACAACTTTTTGCTAAACTTAAAGTCATAATTTTGAAGATTCCAACTATAAATACCTGAGAATGTTATACATATACCTACAGAAAATCGATTATTTTGGCCTTAAATGGTCCCTTGGTATCTCAAATATGATGTCCCAAAAGATTATGGCCGGAACAAATCTCAAAGTACTCGATTTTCGAATTCTAATACACGGCCGCCCGGTCTGCAGCGAGCTACCACTCAAAACTTCAAACGCGTTTATCTCGAAACTACATTTTTCAAAATTGCCGGAAACAGAACTCAGACAATTTTCAACCGATTAACTTGAAATTTTAAATATATTTATAAAATTACATTACCCATAAAAGTACATATCACTTTTTTTTTTATATTGCATAGTTCATTTGTTATTAATAATTTTCTGACGATTTTGTTGGCAATTTTTTTCAGAAGTGCGCCATTTTATCAAAAATCAATATATCGAAAAAGTGATATGCACTTTTATGGCTGCTCCAATATTTAATCGACAAAAGTAACTGACTTATTATAATTGAAAAATTACAGGCGATGCGTTTCCGGCAGTTTGGCTTGGAAAAACGGAGGCTTCTTCGCAAAAACGCTGCACAGTCGCCATTTTGAACATAATCGCTTAAAAAAATTAGTGTACAGGGTGGCCATAAAGTAAGTATCACTTTCAAAATTCGATATCTCATTGTCAGACACCGTAAGAGAAAACCCTATAATCGTATATATCATTTTATTCAGGGTAAAATGGGATTTCTTCCTAAATTTTTTCAGATTTTTTGGTGCATTTTGAAAAATCACTTAAATATGACCTTTTTCCTGATTCTACTCGATTTATCGCAAGTATGAACATTTTTGGTCAAGATGACATTTAAATTAGATTATGATAACATAATCTGAAGAAAACGCAACGCCTTATGATGAGCTTGATCCAATAATTGTCAATTTCAATTGATTTTTTATCACAAAAACATTAAATTATGCGCTAACGTTATGAATAAATTTAAAGGTCAGCGATGAAGAAGGGCTTTGCTTGGTTCGATTCATCAACTCAAATCTGACTAATTTGGAAATGATAGTGTAGATTTTTTGAGTGCAAAACTTAAGCTCTATCACGACGACAAGGTGGAAGCCCGTCGATGGATGTTTTTTGTTTTTTTTTTTGGTATTGTTTTTTCTTTCTATTGTTTTTTTTCATTTTTGCTTTTCATTTTTTATTACTTTTTTTTTGCTGAAATTTGCTTATAATTTCGTCCTAATTGTGCAGCATTTGTTCAGTGCGCCTTCCTTCATTTTCCGCATTAGTTAGATTTGAGTTGATGAATCGAACCAAGTGAAGGCCTTCTTCATCGTTAACCTAAACATTTATTCATAACGTTAGCGCATAATTTAATGTTTTTTTGATCAAAAATCAATTGAAATTGACAATTATTGTATCAAGTACATTGTGAGACATTGCGTTTTCTTCAGATTATGTTATCATAATCTAATTTGAATGCCACCTTGGCCAAAAACATTCATACTTGTGATAAATCGAGTAAAATCAGGAAAAAGGTCATGTTTAAGTGATTTTTCAAAATGCACCAAAAAATCTGAAAAAATTTAGGAAGAAATCCCATTTTACCCTGAATAAAATGATATATATGATTATAGGGTTTTCTCTTACGGTGTCTGAGATATCGAATTTTGAAAGTGATACTTACTTTATGGCCACCTTGTATACAGTCGATGATATGTATAATAAACACCCTTTTTCGTAATTGCGATTTATTTTATAGTTTATCTAAAGAAATCTAAAAAAGGCCTGTTTTTCGGTCTCTAGAGTGGCCTAACTTTTTAATAAACTTTCCATTTTAAGAAATCATGAATTTTAGCTAAAAATAAGTTCATGAAAAAATAATATGTACGCGAAGACTGGAACTTGGATGTCTCCCTTTGTCGAAATGGTGAGCTAAGGGTAAGTCGGTTGACGGTATAATTTTCCTAAACGCGAACGATATCAGTACCTTTCTCTGGCAACGAGCGTCTAATAAAGTCCTTCTAGGTAAAAAGACTGAGTTGGCTAATTTTTCATAATTGCGTGATTTAACTTTTCTTAGAATCAATTAAGCAATTCATTAACTGGAACTATAACAAAGGGTTGAGTTTTCAAATATTCTCGAAATTAATGACGCGCCCACCTCCTCCTTCGCGTCTTTGTTGGAGAAGAGAGAAAGTCTTTATCGCAAAGTGTAAGATGTATGGAAAGGAGACAGAGACAGATACAGGGACGAAGACAGAGAAAGAGAAAGTAATGCTATGCTGGTGTTAGAGGGAGCTCAGAAAATTTGCATACAGAGCATCTGTCACCAACCCCTTAGCCTACACTTCGACCATTTTCGACTAGGGGTATCTGCAGACTTGGATCAACGGGATAATAGCATCCATTCTTATGTTAAATCCAAAAAGGGGGTGGTTTCGCCTTGCCACTCTCTCGCTATATACCTTTATCACTTTCAATGTTTTCTTACACTAAACGAGAATAGCCAGCCGTGTCTTTAGCTTCAACGAAGTACAATGAAAACGTTCAGTTAAAGTGTTACCTTCGATCGTACCATTTGCACTTTACAAAAGAGGAGGAAAAAGGGGCAAAAATAGTGGAGGAAAGAACGAGATTTAACACGGCAAGCAAAGCAAAGAAGTTATATAGAACTTCGCCTGTTTTTGCAGCCAGGATTAATTGATATGCTTGAAACACGGTCTAAAGGATTGCAATCGATTCTTTGTATTAAGAAAATCGAATATTTTCATCGCAGGATGTACCGAAAGAAACGTTATTACTTATAATATGTAAAGTATCTTCTTGCATCCAATCAAGTTTGTAAAAAAAATTTTTTTTCCTCGCTTTAAGGTATTATGTTGATCAAACAAATTATTTCTCATTCAATAAGTAAGTAATTATTACTTCTAAAAACTAGTGCGAATTTCTTATAAGAAAATGTTGAATTGATACAAAAGAATAAGTACTCCGAAAAAAATTCAGCATAATTGAAAAAAATGACATCGATTCAATAGCAACAACGATGCGTCAAGTACTCAACAGATTTGTTTAAACAAATTTTCATTGCTTCAGTAACGAAAGAGGATTGAAGATCAAGAAATTTTCTTATTGAATCAGTAATATTATTAATGTTAATACAGAATTTTTCGAAAGCTGATGTTTGATATAAAAAGATGTAAAAGAAGCTCCCCATAACGCTATTAATTAATGTGCCAAAAAATGATATCGGATTTGGACTCAAAAAACTTTCGTTCTGAAATTTTTGTGTAATTATAGTATGTCAACAGTCTGGCCCATAATTTAAAGTACCTATGGGTTTGGATTCTTGGTGATTTTGTGCCAGACATTTACTGTAATTCCAATCCCATCATTTCTTGAGCTCAGCGATTTTTCGAAAACTGTTTAAAAAATTTTGAAAGATGCCTCCCATAAAGTTACTAATTAATCTGTTAAAATTTGAAATTAAATTTGAACCCAACAAATTTTTATTATCAAATTTTGGTGCAATTATAGTACGTCAAGTGTGTCAATTTTTTGCGCAAAGGAATTTTTTCGAAATCTGATATTTGACCAAAAAAAGAATATGAGAGAATCCCCCATAACGCTATTAATTAAAAATGTTCTAAAATTTAATATCAGACTTGGAGTCAAACAAACTTTTATTCTTACATTTTTCGGTAATTTCGAGAATAAAGACATTCTAACTCATTTTCCACACGAAAATCTATTTTTCGTCAAATTGCAAAGGGGTTAATCAATAAAATAGCTTTTGTACGAAGGAACTGTTCCTTTTTGTTTCTTTGATCATTCCAGGAAAGTATTTTCTTGCATCGGGAATATTTTTTGTGACGAGTAATTATTTTTCTCAGTATACCCCCTTTGCGAGTTTCTTCACTCATGAGTAAGCGGTTTCTTGTTATTGTAAAACCTTTCGAAGGACGAAATTTCCTTTCTTTGCCACGTATAGAAGCGAGTCTGGCGTAGCTTTAATCCATCGAGACTTTGAAGCGACCCTCGGATTTTTATCACTCCATCGCTTTTGCGAGAGTCGAGAGTTATACGAATTTTTCCAAACTGGAAATTGGAAACCTACGCGAGACCGAAAAATCTTTTACCTGAGATAAAAGCATTAAAAAAGCCTGCGAGAGCAAATGAGTTTGTTGAAACGAAAAACTTTTTGCCCGCTCCAAGCGTTTTTCGCCAGAGGAGTCAGGAGAGAATGAAAATATAATTCCTTAATATTCTGTTGGGCTTCCTATTACTTTTTCGTATTATTCGCAACTCAAGTTATTTTCAAAGCACGAACTTTCATTGAAATTCACGATGGATTCTACTTTCCATTTCTATCTCTGTCTTCCCACCCGCTGCTTTGATCCATCCCAAGAAACGAAAGAGAGAGTTTCTCCCTTTGGGATGGAGAAGAAAATCGAAAAGAAGAAAAATTCGACTGTTTTACTTTCCAAGCACATCCACACCCCTTTGTTCGACGGTCTTCCCTTTCTATCTTGTCTCAATTAACTCTTCGAAACTCAACTTTCGCAACTTACAACAAAGCTAACAGTAGAAAACAGACTTTTCATTAGTATAAAGAACCAAGGGAAGCAGAAGACAACGTGACAGATATCAGGGTGTTATGAAATTCCAAATTTATTAACCCCTTCGAACCTGATGCATATTAACATGTATTGATGCGAGCACGAATTTTGGCGGTCGGCTCTGATTGGTTGTAAGGCAAAGCAGGTTCCCTTTCCCACTTTCTCAGGCAAAAGCGATGCACAAGTATTTTTCGCGATTTTTGACGCGAAGAAATTTTTTCGAAAACTGATTTTCGGTATAAAAAAACGTAAGGAAAGTCCCCCATAACGTCCCCTATTAATTAATCTGCTGAAATTTTACATTAGATTCGGATTCAGAAATTCAAAAAACTTACATTCTGAAAGTTCGGTGTAACTTTGAAAAAATAAAGTTTTTTTTTTACACATTTTTATCATAAGAAGCTATCTTTCGTGCGACTGCGAAGGGGTTAAATAAAACCACTCTGGAGGTAGAAAAAAAGACCTAAATTTGACAATTTATTTTGAGAGTATGACAAACTGAATAGAATTTATTTTCAGAGGGTTTATTTAGCACATATTGAATTAGGAAAAACAATTTTTGTATTGTCATTTTCGTATTAAATTGGCGGCGACGGAACCCGTCGTCGAAAACAGCTTTTTTGAAAACAGCGCCACGGGAGGACGGATTTCTCGGCATATATGAGTCATGGAACAAAAAATTAAAAAAAATTTATAGTCTATATACAATTGGCTTTGAAAGTACGTAGGGTTTTGTTTTTAATCAAATTTTGTGGAAGTGGTGCACATTTTAAGAAATGAATCGATTTTTTGCTCTAAAACTGAGCATTAAATTGTTTATAAAAAAAAAGTTTATATTCAATCAAAAAACGTCTACGTACTTCCAAAGAGAATATTGTTGTGAAGCTACTGTAAAAATGTCAAATCGATCCATGCAATAGTCTCCGAGAAATCCGTCCTCCCAGTTTGGAAAAAGTGGTTTCGAGGAAAACGCGCTTAAAGTTTTATGAACACTTTGATCCTTGAAATTTTTGTTTACCTCTAACCCTTTAACATTTGTTTTCCACTATAAATCAAATGGCATATTGTTTTTATGACCCTGAAGTATCATTTAAGCGAAAAAAGCAGCGATTTTTTGAAAATCCTAGAGTGGTTTTACCCCTTAAGAACTCGTTAAAAAATGACCTTGGAGAAAATTACGTTCTACCATTGTGAGTGCCCCTCAAAACAGTGCAACTTTGCCCTGATAAGTTTTTCCATAGGTCTCTAAATAGTGGAGATATTCAAGGTGGAACGATTTATTGGTCCACCCTGTATATAAAAAAGATGTGCGAGGAGTTCCTCTAACGGTATGAATTAATTTGTTGAAATTTGATATTAGATTCAAATTCAGGAACCCAAAAAACTTATATTCTGAAATTACAGTGTAATTTGAAAAAAGGGAATTCTACATATTTTTTACACAAAAAAAACTTTTTTTTGTCCGACTGCGAAGGGGTTAAAAAAAAGGCTAGAGTCGTTGTATGTTTTTATTTAGAATTAGAACTAAGAATTTTTTCCGAATTTTCACCTTTTTTTTTACAAAATTCCATAACAGGATTCGAAAACTGATTTTCGATATAAAAAAAAGCGTGAAAGAAGTATTAATTAATCTGCTATACATAATACCAATTAATTAAAACGAATTATTTCATCTGTATTCGAAGCTTTTGTGATTGAATCTCATAACTGTCGTGTTGTAAAGTAAATGTCGACGAGATTGTAGGATTGTAGCAAAGGGTGATTTCGATAATCAAAGTCGAGGAAAACGACAGGTGCAATGAACGAGTATTTAACTGAAGTTTGAGGCCAGACCGCTAATTAAATTAATTTCCAACCCTCTTATTACTGTGCACGAACCGCCAATAACCCTTTTCATGAATGGAGAAATTTAGCTGCACGCGGGGAAAGAGGGATTCTTTGTAAAAACTCATTTTCTTATAACCCTATATATTTTATATGAATTTCTATGAAGATTCATAAGTGCGCATGTATACACGTATGGTGGTTAATCATAACAAGGGCTATGGGGAAGCATTCTTTTCTTTTTATAAGTTAAACCACGCGTATTTTCAGTCTCGTTTCAAGTGGGAGATAAATTTTTATGGCAAACAAATTTCTAACAATAAGCCTTTAAATTTTAAGAATCGAAATTTCCTAAGAATTTGGAATTTCTAAATTATCCAGAATTCCCAAGTTTCGATTGAAGTCAAATTTTGCGATTACTGGTTACACTGTGAAATATTTCGTGCCAATTTTAACCCAAATTCATGAAAAATGAAAACTTTGGATTTTGTCTTACACGAGTTCGTGTACTTTTGTGAAAATGTTCAGTGTGAATATTCAACTTTTGACATCGTATTTCCGGATTAACTATTTTAGCAAAATTAAAAACGTTAAAATTACCGACAATGTTTTTATTTATATTGTGAGAGTCATTTAAGAGGGGAAATACATGTAGCAGCTTCAAAAAATCAATTTTTTTTTCATAAAATGTTAGTTAAACATCTCAAGAATAAGGTGAGAAAGTTTTAAACTGAAATTCAATGTGGCCCTGGAATCGCTAATTAGCTGGTAAGTTACTAAAGTGATTGAGTTTTCGTAGTTCGGAACTTTAAAAACGTTTTGCGGAAAACTACATTCTTTAAGATTGTGGGAAACATAACTTGAAAATGAATCCACCGATCGTGCTAAAATTGTACACACAACTCAATAACAATATTGCCTTGAACTTATACCTACTTATTTATGAAAATTGCTTTTCGAAACTGCTTTTTTATTGCCAAAAAGAAAAAAAATTTACGTAAAATTGCAGTTTCTTTTCTGAAGTATTCCACTTTTGTAATTTTCAACTTTTTTAATGTTTCTTAGGTATAAGTTCAGCATCTGGGTGTTAAAATACTAAAAATTTCTGATTCATACTTTTAAGATGAATATTAAAGTCGTTGGGACTCCCACAAATGGGTAACTGCCGCTAAAACCTTCCTGAAAGATCACGACAGAACGTCGCCATTTGAGAATATTCCTTACTGGAAAAATTTATTTAAACAGTTTAATTATGTAATAAAGTGTACCTAAGTTTCAAAAATTGTAAACGTTTTGTTCCATAAAAAAATGATAAAAATTAACTATTTTCTTACCGTCTACAAGTCTTACCCGGAGCTTAAAAGAAAGCAGCATTATTGATGAATTTTCTCTCAAAAACTACTGCAATCGTAATGACATAAATTTTTGTTCACTGAAAGGTATACCCTAATGGTATATAGACACAAATTTTTGTTATGGTGTAAAAAAGATATTTATTAATTTATTTGTAATATTAAGCGTAGACAACCGACATAAAATCATGTTGCTAAAGTAAAAAATTGCACAGAAGGTATAATAATGTTGTCATCTGCGTATGCTGTTCAAACAGTCACTAAATATAGAGAATAACTGTAAAACGTGTTTCTTTAAAAAAACGAGTTTTTTTTCTTTTGGTTATAACGTTATAATATTTCAAGTTATGGGAAATTTTTATTAAAAATATTAGTTTCTTTAGTAACACTAGGAAGGGGTTTGTATGTTTTGTTTATTTAATTCTTAACCTTATAGCATTGGAATATATCACAATGTATAATTAAAATTGTTATGGTTTTCCATTTCTTAATTAAATTACGGTTGCTTGCATCTTTATAGATATGAAAATATCAATGTACCAATACAAACGCTATAATGAAATTAATTGAAATAGGACTGAAAGGACCCCGTGTGCTAAATTTATTTTCTTCCATACATTTCATTTTGTACAATATGCTTTTTCGAATGTATATTGCGCTGACACAAAGAAACAAAAAAAATGTTTTTTTTTGTTTCTTAATCTTTTTCGTTTCATTATTATTCCCACCACCCGCATTCGAAATTAAATTTAAAAAATATCTATAAATCAAGTAGCGGGAAGAAAATTCGTGTGATTAAGATTTAATGATTTATCGCTTCATTAACAAATTTTTCAAGAGAAGGGGAAATGGAGATGCTTAACGTCTCCTCTTTTATAGTGTCATTTTTTTACTTAGGAATGCCGGAAAACCTGAGTGGCAACTTATCATTGATCTACGTCTACCTGTGTATCTTTTACTTTGGTACACTTCGTTTCGTTCTACAAATAAGAGGACTGGTGTCGGAATTTGTAGATTTGCATCAATTACAATACGGTGGTAGGAGAGATACATTGTATTGTATTTGTATATTTATACATGTAACTCCCATGAAATAGTACACCTATTATTCAAAATCATCGTATACATGGACAAAAATTCAGCTCCAAATTCAAGTAAATTTTATTATGCGTTTGACTTGAAATTAGTACATTTGAATATGAATCTTGAAACAAGATCGGAATTATTCACGAACTGGTATCCACGTGCCGTAAAACTTATAAAATGGAAATAAAAAATAGGTATAGATACATAGTAAAAGTTAATAAACTTGTACTAACCAGTTTCCATTTCTTGATACATATTAATTATTTAATTAGTGTAGACAAGAAGTTCCGAAGCCTCCATCAAGAAATGCTATCTATTTCCTTGTATTTAAAAAAAGTAAAAAATTTGTAATTACTATTAAAAATGATTAATATTTTTATGAATGAAAAATTAGTATCGCAAGTATCAGTTTTTCATAAACATTAATTTTTTATTGAAACTTATTGTGCTCTCATCATTAAGTGGCAAATATTTTATTAGTTAATTGTTTTATTAGTAAATTTAAAAAATCGCAGTAACTGATAACATGCAAAAATTAGGAACCTCTTTTATATGAAATACATCTCGGTCCTATGTATTGATAAAGAAATTTTACCTTTACATAATTTTTATGAATTTTTCACAATTATTCGTTTCCCGTTTTTATCCGTATATCAAAATATTTAAAATTCCAGTGAAAATTGCACTTTTTGATTAAAATATGTGTGTTAAATTATGTTTAGAGTTTTATTAAGTATTAAGAGTCATTATTATTCTTGTGACAGAAAAATTAGTATCTCAGATACCAGTTCTCCGATTTCGATCCATATCAATTTTTTACTAATATATGTTTATTCTTTTTTTGAAATACTAATCACAGTAGCTGAAACCATACAAGAAATTAGTACCCTTTTTGTATCAAATACAATTAATTTATAAAGAAATTTAACTTTCTTAATAATTTTTATGAATTTCGCATAATTGCTCGGCCCATTTTTTCTCCGTGTATCAATATACCTAAATGTGCAAATGACACTTTTTCAGACGTTTAGATTCTTAATTAGTATTAGGAATTATTATTATTTTTGTAAAATGAAAATTAGTATCTTATATAATTGTTCTCTATTTTCGATGCATGTTCATTTTTTAATAACACAAAAAAAATTAGTGTCCCGATATACCTTAATACTCCTAATATCGATAGAGAAATATTGCTTTTACATATTTTTGGTGATTTTTTCATAAAGGGTGGGCCTGTACATCCGGTAAATAATTTTTCAAAAATTTGATATAAACGCTGAGATGCGAATTTAATCACGTTTCGGAATGAAAAAAAAAAAATAGCATACTGCTGTTCCACAAAGTCCATTCCATCTCCGGTAGCAAATTAGTGCTCAAAAGTAGCGGGTAAAGCAAAAAGCGCTCTTGCATTGCTGTGCACTCGCGAGTTAAATCTTTGCAAAGCGAGATTACATTGTAGCTTTGACGCAGAAAAATTCAAAGTATCATTTACTGCAATTGTTTTTATACTTTTCATTCCCTTTTCTCTCTCTCTCTCTGTGTATTTCGATTAAGCGATGTATACGTGTGTATATATTCGTACTCAAGAGAAACTCACGTATAGCAATTACCGAGCTACTGTTTGTACTTGCGCGCGGAATTTATCCAAATGATAGCAGTAAAATCGAGTAATAAGATACGGGACGAAATATTAACCATCTCTTGCTGCTCTGGAAGCACTGAGTCACCGGCAAGGATTTCGATGACATTATAAGCTTGGGAAAGAAGGGTCGGCGACTGTTAAGGAGGCGGCCGTGCACCTGGCGAAGAAGGCTCATGAATTTCTTTCGTAAAAGCCTGGAAATGTTATGAAATTCTTTTAAATTTTAATGTATATGATATATTCTTCTACCTGCATATATTTGTGGAGCTCCTAACATCATAAATTTGGATACACGTCGAGATGAAGTTATAAATCCAAGCTGTGAATTAAAGTATTCAAAGGTTTGTAATTAACAGAGGCTAGAGTTATATACGTAAATGAGGTGTTTGAATGATTCGAGTTTTCAATTACAGTAAAACCTCGATATAACGAACTAATCGGGGGGAGGGGGTGTCCGTTAAAGCCGAAAGTCCGTTACATAAAAATAGGTTTAAAATAAATCAAAAAACTTTTTTTTGAAAATACACTGTATTTAGATATAAATAAAAAAATACAAAACACAGACAAAATTCTATTTAATTGTCTTTGGAGACTCGTCGTGAAGTGACGTTGCTGTTTGATATCGACGCGTTTGCTTTCGGTAATTTTACTTTGAAAAAGGAATCAAGTTTTGTTTACACTTTTGAAGTTTGCTGTTTTTTTATAATCAACTCTCTAAAACTACGACAATGCGTATAATATTTTTTGTCCGTTATATCCGAAGTCCGTTAAATAGAGGTTCGTTATATCGAGGTTTTACTGTACTAATTTTGAAGTTAGTAAGACCGAGGAATTGCTGAAATTACTGCGTTTGTATTTCAGGAAAATGATGTAAAGTACAATAATAATCATAATTATTTGAGAATTTGATGATTACAAAGACGTACTTTTTTTGAATACTTTTTTTATCATACGTTACAATTTTCTTATTTTTAAATATATATTTCCAGACATAATGGACGAAGAGGTATTAACCAATTATTTATTATTTTTTACAATGTAAAATAACATTCATAATATCAAATATATATTTTTGGTCGACTCAGTCAACAATGGGGACAGTTACCTTATACTGAAGTCCAATACCACATTTCTTACAATATCGTACTTCCAAGATGTAGCCTTTTAATTACTTCCCGCAAATCGAGAAAGTACTATTACTACTTAGAAAATAATTACTGCACCGCTAGTAATTAATAACAGAACTATTAACTTCTAGAGATAATTATCGTTGGCCCAGTATTCTTTTTGCCACTATATTGATAAGTAGGTAACGCCACTTTTTCGATGAAAGCTGTACCATAAAGATCTGCTCTTATAGGCCTAAGTGCCACTTATGGTACGCTGTGTAAAATGGATACAAATTAACACGTTTGCTTAACACGTTAGCTTATTCTTGTTGCTGCAAATTTTATACAAAATTGAAACTGTTGAATAAGTAAATTTCTCTTTCTAAAAATCTAATCAATACTCTAACACTATGTAAAATTAATTCCAATGATAAGTGCCATTTTAATCATAAGCAAAAATAGATATCGGGCGATAATATTTACTGTGGATCTTAAATCTTGACATTTCAGAAATATATAAATACTTAAATACTTGCTTTAGTCACGGATAAAAATCCTGATATGTGAAATATTTTTCTGAAAGTACGAATTTAATTTAAAATGAAAGTAAAAAAACCCGAGTAAAAAATTAGTAAAAATCCGAGATTTTCTGTCTGAAATTCTTAGAATTAGAGAAATAGGACCTATAATGAATGATACTAAATGATTCTGACAAAATTTAAGCAAAATAGTAACGAAAATAAATGTTTGTTTTCAATTCGTTTCTATTTACTCTTCTAATTACATAAAACAAAATTTAGAAGTTCAATTATGAATGGAATATGAAATAATGTAGGGATTTTGAATTCTATATTAAAAAATTTACAAAAATTACAAAACTATTGCTAAACAAATACTATATGTATAAGTGTGAGATTTATGAGTGTTATTTATTTTGACAATGCGGTTTTCTAGTAAATATTTACGTTAAAGTAAACAAGGAGAGACTACCCCGATGAAATGTAGTCTGGAACAAGATTTTAATAGCAAATCTTATAATGCTAAGACCGAGCTATTTCATTTATTTTTAATGCAAATCTTGTAATACCAAGACAAAGCAATTATTTGTATTTTTCTCGGATTTTTAAGCGAAAATTATGCGTATAAATGTATTTGAAAAAACTATTTTCTTTTACAAAATTTCCTTTTCCGGAAAAAATTGTTTTTTTTTAGAAATTGATTCTACAATATTTTTCGTACTCATTTATTATGCTATGCCTTGCAATCGATGGGGCAATGAAAACAAATTATATGATACAAAAGATTTATAAGAATTTACAGTTTTTGAAAATACCTTAATCACGCAATGCAAATAACATAAATAACCAATGTATGCCAATAAATAGTAATTGGATAAGCAAGAAGTAGACTAGATTGAAAAATTAAATTTGAACTAAAATTACAACTGAAAATAAACAATTCAAAGATTTATTTATTTAACAAAGTTGAATCTTGTTTCAAAATTAAAAGAAAAATTTTTAAAGGGTAGCAAAACACCTGAATTTTTTTATTCAATCCCGAAGATATCTTGAAACAAGAAACGACATTTGAAATAAAAATAAAAATATTTCGCATAATTAGTTAAATTGCCAAATCTTCTAGGCACTTTTTTTCCAAACTCAGAAATCTCCATATACAGTGGGCCCTCCACTTTCGCACACAATTGGTTCTTGAAAGTGTGTGCGAATGTTGAATGTTCGAAAGTAGAGGGATGTGAAAAAGTATGCACCAAAAACGGTGTTTTAAAGTATTTATTTATTTATTTAGCTTTCGGGTGTTTTCTTTATAAACTTGTCAAGAGTTAGTTGAGTAGCTCCTTATTTTTTTCTTTTCGTAATAAAGATTTCTATAACACGCAGTGTCTTTTTGTATTGCCCTACGTACTTCAGATATACGTTCTCCATTGGGATCGCATTCTTCCATAATAGTTAAAAATTTGTCTAGATGCATAAAGACTTCATTCATATTTTTAATTGTCAAAGTCTTTACGTTTTTATCGGCTTCTTCTTCCTCACTTTCGTCGTGTATTTTATCGTTAATCAATTGTTGCTCAATTAGATATACATTTGACAGCGGTGCTGAGCGAGATTCAATTAATTCATTAACATCGTCGTTATTCACGTCCAAGTTAAATTCATTCATGAGATTAACTGTTTCATCGGTGATAGTTTTGGATGTTTCTTCAAAATTTGTAAAATCATTCGTCATTTGTGGGCATAATTGTTTCCAGAAAATTTTTATTGTCCACTCTCTTATGTCAGCCCACAGAGGGAACATTCGACCGCAAAGGCTTACAAAGTTGAATTTTTAAAAATGTTTGTGAAATAGCAAACTCTGAGAAAGTAGAATGTGCGTAAGTCGAGGGTCGCCTGTATTAGGAAAAAGAAGGAATTCTCGACAGTCGAGAAGAAAACTTTCTTGAAATTCTCGAGATTTTTTCGGACGGGATTCCCGAGCAACTGCACTACTTTCCGCTCTTGGATCCGTCAGTTCCGACCGCGACATTAGAATTCTCATTTTTTGGGCTTTCGATGATCAAATTTATCCGCTCTCCTCGTATCGTAGAGACATGTAGCAATTTTCTTTGTCGGAGTTGCCGATAGCGACGGTGGCCACAAAAAGTGGGCTCGTGCCTTGATAAGTGCAATAGAACAAAAAATACGCTTTCGTTATGAAAAACAGACTCGACGTTGTACAAAGGTACGTATACAGCTATGAAATGCCCAAGCTGGTACATAAAAAAATGCAGTATATGTATGCATATACATATACTTGTAATATATCCAGAGATTGGTGTATATCTGGAAAAAGGGGTGTGAGGAACCATATGCGCGTTACAGCTTCAAGGGAGAGCTAAAATATTCTTCGACAATGTTCTCTCTGTACGACAGAATGCCTCACCCTACCTATGAAAACCGCACTACCACTTTCCAGAGTATCACGATAACGCGGAACCACTGCGTGTGCCACGTCGGGTCTCAAAAAAGAGAGGAAGAAAGAAATGGAAAAGGAAAAAAGCGGTTGAGACGAGTGTAGATTGCAAAAAAGTATGAGCTATAGAGGGAGATAGTAAAGAAAATGGAATAACCTCTCGACTTAATATAAGCAACGAGGAGAGGTGAAGAAGTTTTAAAGGGGATGAAATTTCATCGAGGGAATTCAATTAAAAGTAATACCGAAGGGTTGAGAAGGAAGAGTCGAAATGGAAAAAAAAGGCAAGAAAGAAGAGAGAAGCGTTGGTTATCTTCTAGCTCGTAAAAAGGGAATGCCGATCGTCATTTCTTTTCTTTTAAAATGGTTCAAGCTTTCCACGGATTCCGCGAAAGCCCCTTGGTAATTAGAAAGGCACTTGTTAATATCATTTTCTCCGTAAAGCCATAATGCACCAAACAAGAAATAAAAAAAAGGTAGTTTATGCGGAAGAAAATCTTTAATGATGTTTCTTAAATACTTCAATGAAATGTTTTCTTTCCAGCAGTTGTTGCTATGAGTTTCATTAATCGCTGCCATGAAATTGCAACCATTCTGCGATTGTTGCAAAAAGAGGATGATTTTTATAGCGAGGGATAAACGTAAACGATTACGCATATCTTTGAGTGAAACAATATAGAGCTGAAGCGTTTCAAGTATTTTTGTATTAAAAACAAAAACATTTCAAACGTTACGCCTGGTTCGCTTTGCGAGTTTAGGGTGTTGGAAATTGAAGTCACAAATTTTCGGAGCTTCAACATTTTTTACTTTAATGTTATGGTACGTCATATATAATGTATAGCAATATAATGATAAGAAACAAAATAATGTAACATAATATATTGGGTTGGCAAATAAGTTCGTTCGATTTTTACAGTGGAATAAAACACAAAAACCGAACGAACTTATTTGCCAACCCAATACTTTTGCATTTTTTTTTCCTTCGTTATAATAGTTGACCGCTGATGGCAACCCAAATTATATTTTATCAAATAATAAATAAAAAATATCATAAATTGGTGGTCATCAACGGTTAAGGATTACAATGAAAGAAAATAAAATTCATAGTTATGAAAATTTGTCCAACAAAGTACTTCAACTAACTATTTGTATGATATATTTTTACTAAATTATGATTATTCATATTTTTGGATAAAACAATACAGAGCTGAAGCTTTCCCAGCTGATTTGTATTGAATTAAAAAGAAAATAACAACATTTAAAATGTTATTCCTGTCTTGCTTTGCAATTTTCGGGTGTTAGAAACTGAGGTTTCTAAATTTGAGGACTTTTGAAATGTTTTACTTTAGCATTAGAATATGTTATATATAATATATAATAACGTAATAATAATAATAATAATAATAATAAAAGTAATAGAGCAGAATAAGATAGTATATTTTTATTTAACGTTACGTTACATTATATTTTGAGTTTTTTGGTAGAAAAATATTGAATACTTCGACTGCATCTCAATATTTATTTTTTCATTTCTTATTTTTTCGTTCTAAACTCCCATTTTTATTGGAATGATGGAGAATTGTACTATCGTTCATGGTATAATTTATTTTTGTATATTAGAAAAGTATATTAAAGTGTATTAATTAATTCTCCATTCCCTTATTTTTCAAATTTAAGAAATGGAAAAAATTTGATGTCAAATCTATACCTTTGGCTTATCTTGTCCAAATAGTGTACAATTTTTAACACCCTAAAATTGTAAAGCGAGGCACGAATAAAGTTTTGAATGTTTTTACTTTCTTTTTAATTCAATACAAATAAATATATATATATAAGTATAAAATTGTACAGAAAGGTTTCAGAAGGCTTAAAAACTTGTGGGTTTTCTCTGCGGAATCGCAAAAGTAGGTACCTAGCTGCTACGTTTGATTTACTGATCTCTTTCGAAACTTCTCAAATCCTCTTTCCCTAAAAGCTTCTTTTAACAAATAATGTGAGAAGAATAAAGATCTCACTACTCGGAAATAAGAGATGAGCGTAACTTGATACTTAACTTTTCAATGAATCCTCAATTTACTTGGCGCGTGAAAGAAGCGTTTAATCGGTATCTAACTTTCAAAATGGAGTTTGGAAGCAATTGGGAAAGGAAAAAGAGAAAACAATAGTGCATTGCTAAACGCGACTATTACAACAAATTTGTTAATATCATATTCTGACACTGAAGTAAAACTTTTCAAAGGTCCTTAAATTCGAAAACCTCAATTCCTAACATCCTAAAATTGCAAAGCGAGGCAGGATTAACATTTTGAATGTTTTTACTTTCTTTCTAATTCAATACAAATATAATTGAAAAGATTAAGCTCTATATTGTTTCACCTAAACGTATGTGTAATCGTAATTCAGCAAAAATATATCATCCAAATTGTGAATTGAAGTATTTTAATTCAACAAATTTTGATAATTATGAACTTTATTTTCTTTCATTTTTTACCTTTATGCTTCGTGAGTTTGCAAATATGACACATTATATAGGGTGTCCCAGCTAACTTAACCACCTTGAATATCTCGCTTAGTGTTGGTAATATATATTCAAGGTGGTCAAGTTAACTGGGACACCCTGTATATGTTTGTTCTAAGATAGGAAGGTTCGAATTTCCCAATGAGCCTAAATTTAAAAAAAATCGATAATTTATGAATATTCGTGTCCAAGTCCTCTCAAAGTCTACTCTTGCTCATTGCATAATAATTTAACATTACTTCTGCCAAAGGTGTCAAAAAACACCTTTTTTCATTTTAATTTAGAATTACTTTCCAAGATAAATTTAATAATTTTTTGACATCCACAAACGAGAAGTGTTGGGGAATGTATTTACTCCCTAAAAGTGCAACTGTGTATCTGCAAAAAATTTTGTATCGAATAAGAAAATCAACTTTATTTAAAACGCTATATTTATGGTACCTGATTATCGACCCGATTATTTTAACTCGTTATAACAATCTCTTAAGGACCGAACAAACACCTTGTAACAATCTCTCCCTCAATCCCCACTATGCGTGGCTATGCGTGACTAAGTTGAAAATTTAATGCACAGGAGTATGCACAGAAAAAAATTTGTAGTTGACTTAACTTATGTTGATTATGAAAAAAAAATTCGGTTTTCGGCAAAACAATTAGCAGTAAATTGTTTACAAAAAAAATTTACAACGAATCAAATAACGGCTACGTACTTTTGTAATGAATGTAATTGTCAAGCAACTGCCAAAAGTTCGAACCGATCCATGCAAGAGTTACCGATTAATCCGTCCTCCCGTGGAGGCCCTTAAAAAAAAGGCGATTTCGAAAAACGACTGTCGCACCACCATTTTGCAACAAAATGTCAATACAAAATTTTTTTTACACTTGAATACATGTTTGATTAATTGTCTGAAAAAAATTTCGATTCCTTTTTCCGTACTTTTTCAATTAATTCTCAAAGTTTGGCCTTTTTTCGGACCTCTAGAGTGGTATTACCCCTTAATCATGCAAGTAGTTGGAATAGCAATAAATTTATTGAGAATTACTAGAAATATATTGTTGATGTTTTTTTCAACTACAGTAATAATTAAAATTATTGCATCATTTTTTTTACAATTATATTCTTTACAAATATATCACATTATTCTGTTACAATTAGGCTAATGTAATTGAAATCCAGATCATTTTTTTAAGCGCACGTTTTTGTTATCGGCGTCAATTGTTATAAAGCATTTGTTCGGTCCGGAAGAGATTGCTATAACGAGGTCCTACTGAAGTATTGACCCTAGGTTTTCTATAAACCACAAAATTATAAAAGAAACAAGACAGAAAAGAGGTAGATAATAATTGACGGAAAATATTCTGAGTGTACCAGGATTCGAACCAGAGACCTCAGTTACTTTTCACGTTTTCACCAAAAATTCTTTCCTCCTTTCGTGGCTGTTCGACCGTTCTGGATTCAGATTCCGATTTCGTCGTGTTACAAAAGCACATAAATTTGAATCTCGAGTCTTAGGAAAATAAAGTCAAACGGCCTTCAGGAACATTGAAAGCATTATAAAATGATACAGCGTTCCAATCAGAAAAATGACGTTTATGGTAGCCGATATTTTTTGATAAACAGCAATTCTTATTCGCCGTTATCGATTGAGTTAAAACTAAAGTCCCATGAGAAAACAGAGAAATATTGGCACCGAAAGAAAGAATATGAAACCAAGAAGAAGGAAATAAAGAGAAGGGATCATAAGAATGTCGCTTTTATTCAAATTCCAACGTGACATTCGATTTTCGCGTATCGACATAGAGCGGTGTTGTATTTGGAATACAAATGTTTTCGCCCTCTTCCTTCGCTTTCCACTCGCCTTCCTTTTCCTTTTATGCATTTACTTATGTTAACCTTGTTCCCCTAATGATAAGAAAAAAGAATTGACGATTCTACGTTTTAACGTGTAAAAAAAAAAGGTGTACCAATTCCCACCAAACAATGGCGTTTGAAGGAAAAAGGGTATTAGTGAGAAAGAATAAAATGTAACGAGACTCTCCACTACAATAAGCGGGGAAATGAAGTACTTTTTTCCTTGGCAGGAAATGACTTCTCCCTTTTCCCCTCGAATATTTCTCATTGAATTCATTGTACTTGACGATATGAGACTCGGGCTGACGTTTCAATGAAATCATTGTGAATTTTACGGAAGTGATCAGGCGAAAATTAAGGTCGCGAAGAACGAAGCAATTGGTAGAAGAAGCGATCGAAGGTGACGTTACCGAGGTGCTAAATTTTATTTCGCAGGAGTTTCAATTTACAGATGGAATTTGGGGATGGAGACGAGACTTTTCGTTTCTTTCCTTCTAATGAGAATTAGGGGCTGAAGCTTTTTTTCTACTGGGGCAAATATTGCTCATTGAATTCGTTATATACGCGGAGATCGTTCTGGCATTCGCTCCTAATAGAATTAGTAAATTAGTGATGCAATAAAAATTTGGGGACAATCTTGAATTCCCAGGGAATAATTTATTACCATAAGCTTAGCAGCCGTTGCTTACATATTAGAGGTAATTAATAATTGTATCCAGCGACACTATTTGTAACTACGGAATAACGCCTTGGGGTCCTAAACCTATTGCAAACCTTACAAAATAAAATTCTAAAAATAGTAAGGAAGAAATTCAATTCAAACTTATGCTCTTCTTTTAACACTATTTCTAGCGCCCTACTTGTACGTAATGAAAAATCCAAAACCAAAAATATTCTATTATAATTAAAATATATTTTCTTAATTAATTCCAAATTTTTTACAAACGCATAATTGCTCTACTGAGCACCACCCGTTGGTGGATTTGAAAAAAGATTAAATTAAACCTAAAATTTTAAATGGTGTCTTTTGACACCTTTGGTAAAAATAGTGTCAACAGTTAATATGGGGTCTTGCCCGCTTTGAAAAAAATGGTTACGAATTTATGCTAATTTTTGTATAATTTTTAACTCGGACAGTAGAATATATTTTTGTTGGTAATTGAAAATATGTACTTGTATTGTTTTTTCTATCACTATCCGCGCTTTTCTTTAACAAACGTTTCTCAGATTTTTGTTCCCGGTGATTTTTGAAATCTACATTTTGGATAGTAGCTTTATTAAAACACTAAAAGAAAAGTTTACTCTAAAACACCCAGGGCTGAGATAATTAGTCTGCAAGGTTAAAGACAAAATAATGTTTTTAAAGTATCGGAAACGATTTTTAGGTACTTTGCTTCTACAGTTTCTACAGGAAATCAGAATAAACAAAGCAAAACTCCAATTCATCCATGAGAATTCACAATTGTTCCATTCTGTACTACTTTTTCGTAAAATAAATTAAAGGAGTGTCAGTTTTCAATACTAACTCCCGAATTAGTGATGGAAAAAAACTAATTCGCGAATAAGTGATTGAATTTTGCTTTTTTTGAGATATTAAGGAGGGACCCATGTAGGGTTTAACAACGGGGCCAAGTTTGGCCCTTCAGCGGCAGCCATCATTCCAGTATTGGCGCGGCTCTGGGTACATAACTGGCGTGATAACGGTTAAAGGACGGATGATAACTTCGGCCCAGCACTGCTAATAGGTCTAGGCCCATAATTGGGAGCAATGCTGGCCCGTGAATGAAACCAATGCTGGCGCGTGAAACCTATGGCAGCCTATCGTCATCCAATAATGGCCCAAGCCTGGCGAGATACACGTGGACAATCCTTGGCAACCAATATATTGGCCAAGCGTCGCCGCGCTATAGCAGAAACTATAAATGAATAAGTATGGCAGCCTATCGTCACCCAATAATGGCCCAAGTCTGGCGTGATACACGTGGCCAATCCTTGGCAACCAATATATTGGCCAAGCATTGGGCCTGTTGTAAGGCTTGGCATTCCCTACATGGGGATTCCGGCGTAACAGCTTTAAAAATGGGTGATTTTCATGAATTTTTTTTGGAACACTATTAATAATTCCCAAATAATCTCTTTTGGGATATGAAGAAACATCGATGAAATATTGAAAAAAAATTTTATTCTTATTATTTTCTGTATTTTTTTGTAGTATTCATAATCCTGCCAAACACTTCCGGATTATTGGTGTCTAGTATAGCACCTGTTACAAGCATTCGATAACTAACAATGAAAAATTTTCTTAAAGGTAGATAGTTTATGCTGGGGTTATACCACTTGTTAAAAGAAAACATGAAGAATCAAAAAAGTCCTAGGGTTTCGAAGAAAGAATGAATTTTTTGACACAAAAATTGATTACATATTGCTACTAAAAATGTCGTCAAATAAACGATACTATTTAAATTGTTGGCATAACTCCAGGAGAAATGTATATTGAATTGATTAAGCCTTTTGTGAAGTTGATCGATTGATTAGTTTTTGCGCTATTCTAGACACCGATTTGAAAAACGTAGCTCGAGACAATTGCGTTTAAACTTTTTGGCGAAGTTTTACGATACTTACAGCTTCAATCTTAATTGCGATACTACTTTTGGAACACATTCTTGAAACCTTGTACTTTTGATTTATGCAAAGAAAAAAAATTCGATTTTTTGCACCTGTTACACCGGAATCTCCCCTTAAAAAAAACAGAAAGTTCGGGAACGCTCAAACATTCGGTAGATATTTAAAAAAAGATCGATCTTAACTCTATAGTTTTTAAGTCTCTTAACATTCCACCTCTGGAGTCACTTCAATGTCGGAAATTTAAGAAAAAAATCTGTTTTTTTTAAATTTGTAAAGTGTCGTTTTGTGTTGGAGTGTAACGAAATAAGAACGTCTGCTCGCACATACGTAGTATACATACATATTTCGTTAAAGTCATGTTGAAGGCTGTACACAGACTTGGCTTTCTACGAAGGGTGCCGAACCCTCGAAACATACGCTTCGCATTTTCCATGGGACCAAATAGAATTTGCGGTTGTGCGTACTGTGCGGTAGAAGTATTTTGAATATATGCGTTGAAAGTGAGATACGGATGGAAAGAGACAGAGCGAGGGCTGAAGCAGTTCCCTTTAGATTTCGTGAAGAGGAAATCATTCCCCAAAGTTTCTTCCGTTCTTATCGAATGAATAACGAAGTCACTTTCAGCAATCTGATTTTCCTACAACCATTTAAGAGACAATGTAAGTACGATATCGTATCGCGTCTTCTGGTAATTCAGAACAATTTGAGTAACTAAAATTTAATTCTCACCTGGCCTACTTCAGAAGAATGGGAGTTTTCAGACCCCACCGAACAAAATTTGTATTGCGTTTAAGCCATTAATCTTTTTAACATAAAAAATTGTACGATCGTGGTTAATTATTGTTAAATATTGCTTTACCAGATAGTAAAACTTATTTTATGAAAATATAATATTGGTGATATTAAAAAATTGTAGCTGTTAAAAAAATAACGAAAAAACTGTAAAAAAAGAATCTTTAACGGTAGAAAATGCTAAAAGTATTAGGAAAGTAACAAGTTCTGAGCGTTTTCATTGGCGAAACAAAACGAAAAATCGTTAAGAACTTTTTACTTCACCTAAAACGATTTTCTTACTATAAAGGCGACTAAGTTGGAGCTGAACTAGGCTGGAGTATCTTAGACCCCAGCAAACCAACTAAGGGAGTAAATCAGGGAGTGTTTGTGAAAAAAATGTGATAAGTTCCAGACGGGGAGGGAAATTTCATCAATTATTCCAATCAACTATTTCGAAAAAAAGAATCTAAAATTTTCGCAACAATCCCAGTAACTTTTTTGCAATATTTTTTCTACCTAAAGATAAAAAATTGAGAATGTGAATTTTTTTTCAGGAGTTCTAGTAACGTTTTTGCAATATTTTTTCCACGCAAAGAAAAAATAAAGTACCTAAAATTGCCCCCAAAATTATAGTAACTTTTTTGCAATATTACTTCCACGTAAAGAAATAAATTCAGTACCTAAAATTGCCCCCAAAATTATGGTAACTTTTTTTGCAATATTACTTCCGTAATTACGAAAAGAAAAAAAATAAAGAACCCTAAATTGTTCGAATAAGTGTAGTAATTTTTTCTAATATTCCCAATTTACATTTGAATTATAAATGTAAGTCCTAGTTTGCAAAGCAATAGTAATTTTTTGCTATTTTTAGCTCACGTCACCGGATTATTACCAATCTGTAAACTTTAATTCCCCGAAACAAAAAAAAATGAATTCTTACATCAAGAAAAACGTTCAATTATATAATTACAATGTTTGTATCGACAGCTAGAAAAACATAGACGATGCAACCATACAACCTGCGCGATTGCAGTGCCAATTACGAAGGAAAGCGTTATTTGTAGTGTCAATCATAGGAACATGTAAAGCTAATGCGATGCGTAATCTCGCAATTATTGCTTTGTAATATGGTACAAATTACATAGCAATCTCTAGTAATTCTTACATCATTCATAATACGTGTCTCCCTTTTTCGTCGTGTATATGCATACGCGCATCAGGAAACCTGTTATATTTTATCTGGAATTCTTTAAATGCTTTACGACAATTTAATGCAAACGTGTTCTCAAAGGTAGGGAGGAGAAAAGAAGGAAGAAAAAAAGATTACACATGTATTAGGAAGAAAGAATAGGGGAAAAAAAGGAGAACACGAAAGGATGAGAAGCAAATACGACAGCACTGCAGGTGCTTTTCCCTTCAGTTATGGAGTTTTATGAGCGGTCGCCAAAGGGCAGTATACCGGATGTCGTTTACATGGGAATCGCTCATCGGGGAGAAACTCCCCGACAGATAAACTCTAGATTTGCTCATAGCTAGAGCATTTTCTCTACCGGAGCAACCAACGCACGTAAATTTATGCAAAGCTGTCAATTCACTTTCAAACTATTCCAACTGTTTTATAACGTATTACCGAATCCCGTATACGAATTTTGATACTGCGAGCTTTCACGAAATTACTCGTGGAATAGGCTCCCGCGCTTAGGGCTTTCTAATAAATGTTTAAGGTTGCGGAATTTATTTCATGCTGCAGCTTAACTCGAAAGAAATTGCAGATGAAGATGGAGATGGTACGTTTGGGAATAAAATAAGGATTTCTTTGCAGTGGTCATTTTCCTGGGATTTGTTATGGCATGGAGGCATTCGAAATGAGGAATCGGGTGTATGGTTTCAGTTTAAGCGTCTTGTGCAAAATTTTCCATGGTATAAGAAATAGAAACTGCTGAAAATATTTCAAACATCAGCTCCAGGGTGTGTAAGACTTTGTGGAATTCAAATGTAGAAAATTGCACAACATGAAATTGATATCTTGTGCGGGAAGAATGTATATCCATATTTAAATAAATTTATAAATTTATTATAAAATCAAAGCAACAATATATATTCATTGTTACAGCAATAAAGAAAATGGAATTTAAAGAGTTTAAATTTTAGGAACACGCGAATGTCGTCGCTCTTCTTGAAATATCACCATATTTCGAGAACATTGGTTACTTTAGGGACTTAGGATTAGAGGATTTATTTAATGGCAATATTAAACGAGATCTCTAAAATTTTTGACAAGTCGGGACTGGAAAAGCACTAACCTTTTGTTTAAATAAACCACTTTCGGAGCGGTGAATATTCCTTTTAAGATCGCGTACAGTGGTGACTCGTCTTTATGCTTATTTATTATTTTTCGTATATTGCGTCATATTTAAATTTTGCGCGAAAAGTATCAACCAGAAGTGGGCATTACCAATGTCAACAAATTTGAAATAAAAATGTCAAAACGTTTGATGACAAAAGGTTGAGAAGGTAATTCGATTTTTGGTTTATTTTTATTACGTCTAATTTGATGTAGCAATTCATTTTTATTTTTATATTCCTTCTTTGCTGACAGAATTATAAATATGAATTGTACCATCTATATTTATACCCTAAAAAACACCTCTGGTGCAAAAAATCGAGACAAGTTCATGTATGAAAAGGGATCTCTGTACAAAAGTTGTGAAATCCAACAACATTAGACAAGCTCGTTTTTTCCATTATGTCAATACGAAGTAATTACAAAATGGAAAGAATTTTTACTGCTTACGCGATTAGAACCAGTATTGAACTTGTTGGGCCCCGAACAATTCAGATGTTTGAGTATGAAGTATAATTATTCATATTATTATTATGTAATCTGATCTTTACTAATTCATAATGTGGTAAAAATAAATTAAATTGTAAGATATTGATTGCTTATAGTTTGGGTTCGGGGCCCGACAAGTTCAATACTGGTTCTAATCGCGTAAGCAGTAAAAATTCTTTCCATTTTGTAATTACTTCGTATTGACATAATGGAAAAAACGAGCTTGTCTAATGTTGTTGGATTTCACAACTTTTGTACAGAGATCCCTTTTCATACATGAACTTGTCTCGATTTTTTGCACCAGAGGTGTTTTTTAGGGGGATTTGTTTCCTTTTTGCAAATATTATTATTATTATCGACTTTATATCTCGAGATAATATATGTAAAACAATACATAACGTGCGTCGGTAAAGTAAATTTTTCGTCTTTTGGATTCGTGAAAACAAAACACAACGCCACTGCGTGTCATTGAGACCTAGCAAACCCCTCATTTACCGCTACTGTCTGTCGCAAATTTTTCTTATATTACCTAGGGCCTAGCAAACCCCCCATTTAGCCGCTACTTATGTTGCATTTCTCGTGTGAGCGTATAGAGGCATCCAGCCGTGTATGTATACAGAGAAACTCATACAACTTAGTGGACATTTTGCGTTTGAATGTATGGAGGTTGAAGCTGTGTATATACACAACGTGTGGCGGCTGTTTTTCATGTGCCCGCATCTAGTTCGGTCGAGAAAAGATACACGGTAGCGCTCTCGCCCAATTCATACATGAACTTGTCTCGAGACACTACCGTGTCTCTTGATATGAGGTATTCCATCCCGTTTCGCACGGTAATAAAGTTCACTGCTCCGAAAAAACTTACAATTTTGACGTACTTCATAATCGCCTCCTTAGAATACATGAGATTTTTTTCAAAATTTTTGATCCGTAATTTTTTGAGTTATTTGAAAAATTACTTTTTTCCAAAAATCGTCTGTATCTTTAAAACATGCGGTTGCACAGAAAATGCATTAAGACAAAAAAGTTTGAGTTTGTAATGAACTACAATAAAAATGTTTTTCTTCGATTTTTCGAAATGAAGAAAACCTCATTTTTGGAAAAAGTATATAAAAATATTTTTATTTCGTCATTACGTCACGATCGATTTTCCTGAAAAAATTACAGGACATGCTGTTATGTGTAATGAGCGACCACATATTTTTTTTAAAATAGTTGGCGATCTCATATGCATAGTTCAATCGTATTTCTAAAAAGTTAGAAAAAAAAAACTGATTCGAATACTGAATAACAATGTAGTACATTGTACTATATACATGTAGTACAATGCTATGCTCTTTACATACATGTAGTACAATGTACTACATTGTTTTTCAGTATTCGAATCAGTTTTTTTTTTCTAACTTTTTAGAAATACGATTGAACTATGCATATGAGATCGCCAACCACTTTAAAAAAAATATATGGTCGCTCATTACACATAACAGCATGTGCTGTAATTTTTTCAGGAAAATCGATCGTGACGTAATGACCAAATAAAAATATTTTTGTATATTTTTTCCAAAAATGAGGTTTTCTTCATTTCGAAAAATTGAAGAAAAAAATTTGTATTGTAGTTCATTACAAACTCAAACTTTTTTGTCTTAAAGAATTTTCTGTGCAATCGCATGTTTTAAAGATACAGACGATTTTTGGAAAAAAGTAATTTTTCAAATAACTCAAAAAATTACGGATCGAAAATTTTGAAAAAAATCTCATGTATTCTAAAGAGGCGATTATGAAGTACGTCAAAATTTTAAGTTTTTTCGGAGCAGTGAACTTTATTACCGTGCGAAACGGGATGGATACCTCATATATATAAATGGATGTTTCTTTGTATATGATTAGTAGACTTCGAAACTGTTTGACCGATCAACATGAAACTTGGCACATACATATATGTATTTTTTCACGGAGAAGGTTTTATGCTATTCAATTTGTTGTCACTCGCCGCTGTAGGTGGCGCTGCAGCACATCAGCTTCTATACCGTTGATGCTATCGCTAGGAAAATTGGTATACACAGGTATTTGAGCACGAGGAATATTTTCGCGCCGTCCACTTTGTTGTAACTCGCCATCATATGGACGACAAAACACAATAATTTATGATTTTTAATGTCCTCAATAATGAATACCGTTACCGACTATATGTTGGTCGCCCCAGAGTAGGGACTCCAAAAAGTCTATACAAATATACAACAAATCAAAAAACCAAAAATATTGTTTATCCACTTGCCTTATGCTAAATGTTACCATTAGTTTAAATTATTTTAAGATCAAAATCTAAATTCTTCATACTCTTAGCACGGGCGAAGCCGTGTCGGGAGCTTCTGGTTTATTATAATTAGCAACAACGCGCGTGTTTTTTACGTCTTATTTGTAATCGTGTAATAATTTGAGTGTTTTTAATTTGAAATTTATTTAATGAAAATTGAAGCTAGTATTTCCAGAAAATTTGATTTTCAAAATCAACTTTTATGCAATTTCGGGAGACTCTTGGTATTCTCAAAAATCAAAAGTTTAAAACTAACATCAAGCACCGAAACAATCAGAGCTAATGAATCTACTTGGTCTCCTTTACAATAAGATAATTTAAATTATCGTAGAGTAAACCAACCAGTGAATGACCGAATTATTGAGTTTGCGTACGTTTAAGGTTATATTTGAATAAATTGATTTATAATTATGAAACAACTGTTGAAATTATGTCAAGAATTCATTTTTGTCTCCACATATGAAAAAATAGTTACTTTTTGTTACCGCAATTACTTTCAAGTTAATTGTAAAGTGCAACATGCGTAAAAACCCGATAATTGACCGAATACTCGTGTAGTATTTTCAATAAGAATATTATTTGTTACTATTTATTTATCACACTTATACGAAAATATCGAAAATGTAAGCTCTAATTAACACTAATGCTACCATGAGCGGGTCAAATGACCCGCTTCCCATTTAAAATACACGTATGTGACGTCACTAAGTGACGTCACGGTAGGTTTAGTGTTAAATCAAATTTTAAACATTTACTTATTTCAAACCTTATAGTTTACACGTGTTTGTGCAATGGTCATTCACTGGCATGCGGTCAAGTACGGGGCAGCTTACCCTACTTACCTTTTTTAAAGAAATTATCAAAGTTGGAATGTTTAAGAAAAAATATCACTATTTTTATGTAACAATAAATTTTTTTCTTTCTATTAGCTATAAATTAGAGGAGATAAAATATACTGGAATGCTGTTTTTTATAAGTGAGGTATAAAAAATTAGATTCTCACAGCAATTTATTTCCTAATTGTAAGTCCAAGTACGGAGGCTGCACCGAGAAAGAATTTGTTTCGTTTGAACGTCTGGTGTAGTAAAATAAGGTGTAAGTCTCGTTTTAACAGTTACTGCAGCAAGTTTCTCTCATTTCCTTGAAATCTCAGTTCTTCGAATTGCAAGTCGGACAAATCCAAGCGCTACCCCTGTTTTTTTCAAATTCCATGACTGTATTTTTTTCAGCGGAAGATCCTATTCCATCGCCGAGTGAAAAATCGCCAGTCGGATCGTTATACAAATAAATAGGTAGAACCTCGTGATGGTGAAGAATCAAAAGTTGAATGAAACGGACAATAACACTTGTCTTATAATGCTTTCTGATGATAGTAATCATTTTTCTTTTTCTACAAGGAGGAATTCTCTGGGGTCTTTCCAAGACAAGGCATCGGCATGTCCGAGCCACTTGTACCTTGATTTGTGTCTCATCCGTAGAGAGATCTACGAGCAACCGTCAGAAGCCCCTTCAGAATTCTCGTAAGCGGTATTACACTGTATAACCCTGCGAAGCATTGATCTATCGTTTCAATCGTATACACACACACATACATATATATATACGCAGAAAGACCCTTGAGGAAAACTAATAAAAAGCACCGGTCGCCTTTCGCTGGACCCTTAAAAACTATTGCCGACCCTTAAACCGTGTCTTTGGATTTAAGTGATTTTTATGTACATTTAATCCATTCCAATGCCGCTTTCGTAATTAAATACTATATTCTTTTATGCGTATCGATATATAATATTACAGGAGAAATTTATAGCGACGCATTCGTGCACAAATATCGTAAGGGACTTCTCGCTCACAGAGAAAAGAATAGGTTAGAAAGTACCAAGATTTATCTATTGTTACAATTTTTACTATAATATGTTATTACAAGCAAAAAAATATTAATTGCCACAATTTAGTACCTACCTAATATTGGGTTTTTATCTTGTGATGTAATTAAAATTGTTTACCATATTACAAAGGGTGTCCCAACAAAAGCGCCAAAATTAATAAGCTGGAAATATAATGGCACTTATTTTGACGAAATTGCATGTATATTTGTACATCATTACAAAAGGTATATGTTCCCATTTAGGTATGAGACAGACAAATTGGTTTATGCCCTCTATGACTTCAATGACATTTCGGATGACTTTTACGCAAATTTGTTGCTGGACTTGGCCGATGATGTGTTTTATGTCATTTTTGAGTTCTGATATCGTTTAGGGACTGGTTTTATAAATCTGCGGAAGAAAATGCACCGACAATGCAAATCGTGTTACTATGTGCTGTGAATTTTAGGCAGGTGGAGGAGTGGAAGCGTGCCTGTATTGGACCATTTAATCAAAATTACCTGCCCACCTGCCTAAGGCGAAGGAAGAGGTAAAAATCAAAATGCTTATGGAAAAGCGTACACTTAACTATAAGTAAAAACGTATGAAATGTACATAGACGGAAAAGTAAAAGTTATATGAAGAAAATAGAAAGACATAACCAACTGGAAATTTCAAAAGTACTTGCCTAAATTGGACCACTATTTTCCTAAATTAGGCAAATCTGCCACTTTTCCAAAAGATGTTATTAGTAGGATATCAACGAACGAAACGAGATAAAAGAATATAGGAAATCTTTTAAAAAAATGCGTAAATTAAGGTTACAAAATTAAATTAATTCAATTTTAACTGGGAAGGGCTTTTGTACTACTTTCCTAATAAACAACTGTTGTAAAAGGTACAATTGCTTAATTTCTACTATTTTTTGTTTTTTTATTTATTATTACAGCCAGTTCGAGAATTTATCACGAAAAAATTCTAATGTGAACTATTTCCTGTACCAAGAACCAGTTCAATTTAGGCAGTAGTCCAATTTAGGCGCACTTCCCTTAGGTAACCGGACCTTACTTGTTTCAAAATGCGGAAGGAAATAGCGTAACAAATTTTTTCGAGGCCTTATTTGAATGGTATATCCTCTTTTAGAGTTATATGGGAATATTTACCCTTTGTAATGATAGAAAGATCTATGCTACTCATATGAAATGAAAATTTAATGAAAATACAAAATACCCCTTAATTTTATGTGCTAGGGACTTTCCGTAATTCTGAATGTTTACCCTGGAGTCAGGTTGATGCCAGTCAACTTTGTCATCATTTTTGTCCAATTCAAAACTCGAAAATTGAAATTCTAGCGCCATTTTTAGTATTTATTTAAAATCCCTTTTTTCACCAAACGTGATGCATTATTACCAAGTGCCAATGTGTCTTTGGCATTTACGCAAAGTTAAGGCTTAGATTGTCGGGGTCAGATTGACCCCAGTGTGAACATTGGGTTATTCTGGAATACGTCACATACTTTTTGTAAAGTATTCATATGGATTTTGTGTTATTTTTAGAAAGTATAGAATATGAAATTTCGAGCTATGCTCGACAATACGGTAGATCTATCGGATAATCAAGAGTGTTTTGAAGGGAGTGACTTTGATTCTCATTCTACTTTATGCCTTTTACCTAATAAACAGCTCTATTACGTTAAAAACCTTTTTTCATTTATTCATAAAATTCTGCATTTCGATTGATGACATAAGTACCTTATTCGGAACGTGCACTATACTACTCATTTTTCCCTTAAAGTACCGTGCCTTGAAAGTATTTTGTTATATTTTTAGCTTAATATATCGAAATTTGAATGAGTCTTTATTTAAAAAAAAAACAAAATAGGTACCTTTTACGTATTTTCAAATTTAAGAATTTTTTTACATTCAAAATTATATTTCAACTTCATACAAAAAATTTGTTTAACAAAATGATGGTTGTAAGGTATTTTGTACAAATTTCTAATTTAAATTTTCAACAAGTTTATTAAAATTAATATTTTTATCGTCGGTGTCAGATTGATCCTCCTGTAAACGGTAAGGTGTAATCATGTCCAACAATGAATAAACTAACTTGTTAATAATTATACAGGGTGTTTTGTATAAGACTACGAAGCCGGGAGATGGTGGTAGGTGGTGAAAAATGGAGACGAAAGGTTATGTACCATTTTTGGAAATTCGGATTAATTTAATAACTCGGTAATTAATCCGAATTTCCAAAAATGGTACGGAACTTTTCGTCTCCATTTTTCACCACCTACCACCATCTTCCGGCTTCGTAGTCTTATACAAAACACCCTGTATATCCTTTCTTCAGTCTGTCCGTCTTAAAAGTATTTATTTCACTATTGAGTTGACGTTTCAACAACTAATACGTTGTCATCCTCAATATTATAAATGACAATTATTACGGATCAACAATATTTTTTATAATCACCACGAAATTGAACTATTATTTTAATTTCATATTTTATTTTCTTAAAATTCAATTACCTTAATTACATTGAAAATTGTTAAGGTATAGCGAGATTCGAACTCGGAACCTCATACGTAACCAATTGGTTCCTCTTTGCACAAAAATTTGTAGACGCAATAAGAAGTGGATATTACTCGTTAAAAAGGATGTTTGCAAACTAATCTAGTGTTGCTTGAAATACTAATGTGGGCGTGGGTGTGGGTTTCCAGCAGTGTCCACATAAACGAATGTGGGAGAGAAAAAACTAACAATGCACAATTATTTATTGTTACACAAAGTATTTTTCCGTGAAATTTAATGAAATTTCGAGGCAGACAGAACACGTAGGCGACAGTACTAGGGGTGAGCTATACGTCAAGCTAGGGCTCATCAACCGAGCAACTATCCACTGTGAATACCAATGGCATTGGGGATCCCAAAACCAACCTATATGTTCCAACCTGCTTCTGCTCTCTACCCCTGTATGCGTGTTCGTATAGGATTCTGGATAGGTAGAGAAAAATGTTTTTACTATTATATTTATTTCCTACCTACAAACGTTGACTCACAATTAGTGCTATGCGTGTTTCGGTAAGATGGAGGTATTTACTAACGTGAAGTCATGGATTACGGAACCCGGATAAGTTACCACAGTGATCTTTTGGACACTTAAGTCAACAGAAGTCTTGACAAATGATAGAGATTCGTAATTAATGGCAATCCGAATTTGGAACGAAACAATAAAATCTGGGCTGTTGGTAATTCCGATCATAGGCTTTGGCATTCATCTAGAAACTTGAGGTTTTGAGTTTTATTGTGGAAATTTAAAATACGAACATTCGAGTTTCATTTTTTATGGAAAAAAAGTCCTTTTAAATCCTTCTTCTATGTTAAAATTGTCACACCATAGCAGAAAATCAGCAAGAGGCGATAAATATTTAGGGTTTACCAGCTTATCGTAGGCCAAATAGACTGATTAGGTTTGACGTCTTCGTCAAGATGCGAGAAATACGTTTTTTAATGTACAACAGATTTTATTTCAGGATTAATCACAATATTAGGTGTACAAATGAATAATCCAAATTATTTTAATGGCTTGACGACTTTGTCGTGTCCAAAGACAGAATTTTTCCGAGATGGAATACATCAGCTGCTTGAAACATGGCTTAAAGTTATGACAAGTAACGGCGAATACTTTGATTGAACAGTTTAATGTAGTTTTTTTTTAATAAACCTCGAATATAGTTGAAAAGAATGGATTATACATTTGAACACCCGATAAAATTTAAAACACCATACAATTAATATAGGAATGTTTGATTTGCTATTGTTCTTTCAATACAAATTGAATTATTTATAATAAGGTACATCATAAATAGCTTAATTTATATAAAAGAATTAGCATATTAAGTGTCGAGAAAGTTTTACTTTTTTTCATTTTCTTTTTATTAGTAGCTGGAAAAGGTACAAACAAATATATATTTCATTATTCTCATAAATGTCACGTTTACACTTGTTTCTTTTAAAAATCTGTTCTTTAATGTGTTTTTTACTAATCACAAAATTAACAATAAAAATTAGTTACCACCTCTACCTTTTAACGTTTCAGAAAAGACATCTGAAGGTTCAATATTTGACACATTGCTATTAAAAGTTGCTTAGAATATGCTATTGAAATTTATTTTCTCGAAAAGGTTTTTATGAAATATATTTTCCTTACCAATTGCAAAGATAAGTCCGCTGAAAAATAAAAATTAATTCCCAACGTTGAATATTTCACTAGTAAATTAACCCTTAGAGGACCGAGATGACGCCATATGGCGTCATGAACTCACTCGCCAATGTCCCACCTTGGTTTAGTTCTAACTTGTGAAGCTCAAATTACCTTTCAATAGGAATATAGAACACTTAAAATTTTTGGAATCTCGACCTTCCAAGGGTTAAACTACAAAATTTCAAGTAAAGTAAGCAAAATTACATTTGAATAGTGGGAGAGATTCTCCAATCTTTAGTTCGTTATCATGTTTCGTCCAATGATGCACATTTTTTAAACTATAAGAATATCGAAAAGCAGATCTGAAAGAGTGAACAAAAACCGATCACAACAGAATGCTTATTGGTTCACTCCGGGTTCTTATAAATTTACAAAAAATTAATAGAAATACTACAAAATCCCTTGATGAAATTCGTAACGCGTCGTTTTGTAGGCAATCGTTAGTCAGACATCCGCCACATGCGATAGACCATCTTCATTTCTTCTTAACGTCTTTTCACGCGTTATAGGAAACATTAATACTTTTCCAGATTAAATGGTAGCACGTGTCTCGTCTGTAGCACTGATTGTGAGTATCCCATTTTTCTGAACCTCCCTCTACATTAATTATTTGAGAAGCTGCGTTAGTCACTCATCTTCCACACTACGATAAAACTCACATCGAAGACGCGATGGTCTCTTTTCCGACCCACTGATAAACGCTTCAACGCTCACCAGGGCACACCTTCTCAAACCCGATTCCAAATTACGTAATGAAATGGTTAAACTCTCCAAGTGCTTTCAGTGATCAAAGACTCGGTACCACCGGTTCTCGCATTGTCGTCGTTGCGTCGAAGGAATTCTCTTCTGTGACTCGATACAAAGCGAAAACATCCGAAGGAGATGCAAAATGGTCTTGAATCCAATCAGCAGCTGATTCTAACATCAAGTGTTAGATAATGGATAAGACGAACATTCGCAAAGTCAAATAATTCCAGCAGGAGAAGATAAATCAAATCGTTCCATGTAAGGTCATTAACTAACACCTCCCGTGTCTTGTATTATTCTACGGGAGGTTTCTCCATGGCTTTAGAGATATAACGAACGATTACTTCGCCGAGAACAACCGTAGGGTGAACCAATAATAATTTCGATTATATTCCATGTTTCGATTAGTACTACACGCATTTAGGTCCATGTAGGAGCATCTGCTGGAGATAAATTGTATCCTGCATGTACGAAGTGGCATGGTCATATGCCGTACCTAAAAACCCTATACGCGAAGAAGAAGAAGAGCGATGCAAAGTGCACTTTTGTAGCAATAAGTGGTGGAATACGTGGACGTGTGCCTATGCGGTGGAACGAAATGAGATCAGGAGCATTTTTAAATTCAGATCAAGGGAGGTGAAAAGGATAATCATACATCAATGTCAAATACTGAAATTACGGTAAACATGCGAGAGGTTTTTCGACAAGTCTAAGTTTAATAAAGAGAGTTTGAAAGGTAAGCAAAGTGCTGTCAGCCTGCGGTGACCGATGAGAGAAGTTACTTTCGTCGACAAATAAAGAGAAAGAGAGATAGACAAAGGGCTCTCGAAAGTTTAATGGACGACAGTCAATCGTGATTTTACGTCCCCCTCTTTGTTGGAGTTAATGAAACGCAGTCATTAGCAAATGAGTGCCATTTCTGTCAAGAGACGTCGAGGATATTTAAATGCATAAGTCATTTTCTCCTCGATCCTTCCGCTCAATACAAACACAGAATTGAATATAATTATTGAGATTATTGAAAACGTGTTTGTGTTTACCAATGAGTAGGTATGTCATGGGCTCATCCGATTCGATTTTCGATAGACGTTAATTAGAGGGGTGGGTTTGTGGAAGAAATAAATCAATGAATGGAGAGGAGGGCAGACTAGAATGAAAAAGTACGATCTCTTATTTTGCTAAAAGTTCCGACTTTGTGATTCTAAAAAAGGTTTTTCAACTGGATGGGTACCAATTTTTTAGAAAAGAAAATTCAAGAGTAGATATTTTATAAATTACTGGTAATTTTTAGCAATTAGATTAAAGTTTGAATTTTTTAAAAGTTGTTATTGAATACGTTTTTATCACTAATTACAAAAATATAAGCTCGTTCAACAGTCAAATTTAGTTGCCGTTCTACCTTATAGTTTTTCAAAAAAGAAATTTTTTGGTTAACACGTTCACGACGGGGCCTGAATTTAACAGTCAAAAATGTACCACCGGTGGTACATCCCGTCGCGAACGTGTTAAATATGTTACAAATTGCTTCTAAAAATTAGCCAGAAAATGATATCGATATCTGTTTTCTTGAAAAAGCACTTATTAAATCTATGTTTCAAATGATTACAAAGATAAGCTTGATCAAAAATCAAAATTAGTTACTGCACTTTTTTCTAATTTTTCAGAAAAGAAAATTCGAGATCACACATCAAAATAGGCTTGAGTTCATGTCCCCGACAGAAAACTACGTTTACGAGTCCTTGAAAATTCTCTATGAATTTTAAACCAACAAAAAATTAAAATGTTATCTTAAATAATTAATAATTTATGATAATAAATAAAAAAAATCGTTATGTGTAAATAATTCTCATTTTTTCTCATTTATTTCCGTGGTATCTTGTACGAAAGCATTCGAAGGTATCTTGTACGGAGATTCTATTGTACCGTTACCGACTATATGTTGCTCATTCCAGAGTAGGGACTCCAAAAAGTCTATACAAATATACACCGAATCAAAAAACCTAAAATATTGTTTATCCACTCGCCTTACGCTAAATGTTAGCATTAGTTTAAATTATTTTAAGATCAAAATCTAAATTCTTCACACTCTTAGCACGGGCGAAGCCGAGCCGGGTGCTGCTAGTTCAATATATGTTTCCTACTGATTGCAAGGATAAGCTCGCTCAACAATCAAAATTAATTCTTGACGTTGAATATTCTACTAGTAAATGAAATTACAAAATTCCAAGTAACACACAAAAAATGACATTTAAATAGCGAGGGAGATAACGGTTTTTTTTATCGTCGTTTTATCCTTCCACATAAATTAGTTTTAAAACCGAAAAACTGCGTGTAATATAAATTAACGTAGCAGAAAAATTAAAGGATTAATTGTCAGGAGTGTTTTCTAGGGTAGAAAAAATACAAAGGGTCGTTGCGCACGTATATACTCGACATTTGCTCATTGAACAAGTGCATGTTTACATGAGGGGTTGTCAAACTTTGACAATTCTCTATGAACTCCACGTGCTTTGATACGATTGTTCACGGAATCTCACGATTCCATACGAAAGTCAGATCTCGAGGTTTACTATCGGAATGCTTTCAGTAAGGTGCGCGTGCTGCTTCTGTGCGTTCTACCAACGTGTCGGTCCTTTTTAGACTCGTTATTTGTTTTGAGTCGATGGTTTTCTATAGTTAAATATTATTATTTGTCTTCAAGTGTCGTTGAGTAACAAAAGCAAACGGATTATATGTTTACGAGAAGAATTGTCACAGTGAATTTGTTTTGATACTTGGCAGAAAAATCGTGTATATTCTGGATTCCAGTTCGGAACAAAAAAGTATAAATTTGTTGCAAGGTGAGCTTTACACTTTTTATATATAAAGTATTTTTTAGTTTTTATAAATTTTTAGACATTTATTTCACGTCGTGTTTGACAGAAGAATAAATCAATGGTACAAAATATAAAAAATAATAAGATATGAAAAAATAATAGAAGATGAAAAATAAAATAAAGCGTCTGAAATGAAATTTCAATATGGCCCAGAAAGTTTCTGCAACTGGATAAATTTTGAAATTTTGTTTTCAGAGAAATTCGATAGTTTTTGGAAGTTATAGAAATAGCACTATATAATATATATATATAGTTAATATATATAGTTAAATTTTATTTAAAAAATTAACAATTTTTAGCACTCTTTATTAATAATTCAATTGAGTGTGGTAAACTTCAAAACAAAGAGGAAGGTGTAAGGGAACAAGACACTTTTTGCTCTCCCATACAGTGTCACTGCGTTTATTGTGCTTACTAAAAATAACAATAAAACTATTATATTACTGACCAGATTTTAATTTTTTAATATATCTCTAAAAACGTGATACAATTTTAATAAAAAAATGCAGTTTTGTGTATTTGCACTAATTTCACGTCTGAATAACGCCGTTCTACAGTTAAAAGTTCGTGCCAACGTGAAAAATAATAAAATGTGGTAAATAGTACACTGGCGGAGAAAATTCAGTATAGACGTACACTATACGTCATTCTCAGTATAGGAAAAAATTACCAAAGACGTACATTGCACGTCAAAATAGCGCAAGAGATTAATGGCTAAATGGGAAAACCTTCCCTTTTTATTATATAAGTTTAGAATACAAAATAATGAGCAATAATAGAGAAAAGCAGATACGTAAAAAAAAATTCTTAGTAGATATACAAATTCGCCGATAAATACGCTAGAGTTTCGATAGTGGATTAGAGGCAGGTATTGAAGCATCCAAATACTTAGTATCCAACTAAAGCAACCAATTAACACTATTTCTACCAAAGGTGTCAAAAGACACCTTCTAGAATTTTAACTTATTGTTAGAATTATTTTCGAGGTTTAATTTAATCTTTTTTTGAAATCCACAAACGGGAGGTGCTTAGTAAAGGAATCATGCGTCATTAAAAAATTTAGTATCAATTGAGAAAGTGTGTTTTAATTATAAGACTGTATTTTTGGCTTTAGATTTTTGATTGCGTACGTATAAGTAGCGCGGTAGAAATAGTGTTAAATCACAATTTCCATAATAACTTACTTCAATGCGCCAATGGGTGGGTGAAAAAGATCGGTAGTGCTGGAGAACCGATTTCCAACTGTAACGACAATAAGTCACTGCAAGTTTTATAAATTCCTATATGGATTTATTGAAATTCTAATACCTTGAAGAAAACTGTCGCTGGATCTGACGCAGCTACATTACACTAATCTGCTCGGTACCTCCCAAACCTCGAACTACTCGAATCTGTATTAATTCCTAACGGTAAAAGCATCTGATTGTGAGTGGAAGGTGCAGTTGTTTTATATAGGGTGGACCGATAAATCGTTCCACCTTGAATATTTCCGCTATTTATGGACTTATGGAAAAGCTTATCAGACAGGGCACAGTTGCACCCTTTTGAGGGACACTGACAATGGCAGAAGGTAATTTTTTCCAGGGTCATTTTTTAAGGGGGGATTCCGGTGTAACAGGTTCAAAAAATCGATTTTTTTTCTTTGTATAAATCAAAAGCACAATATTCCAAGAATGTGTTCCAAAAGTAGTATCGCAATTATGATTGAAATAACGAAATTACAGTTCATTTCGTGAGGTGTTACGCCGGTCTAACACGGACGCCAAAAAGTTTAAACGCAATTATCTCGAAACTACGTTTTTCAAATCGGTGTCTAGGATAGCGCACAAACTACTCAATCGATCAACTTCACAGAAGGCTTAATCAATTCAATATACATTTCTCCTGGGGTTATACGAACAATTTAAATAGTAATGTTTATTTAACGACATTTTTAATGGCAATATGTAAGCAATTTTTGTGTCGAAAAATTCATTTTTTCTTCAAAACCCTAGGACTTTTTTAATTCTTCATGTTTTCTTTGAACAAGTGGTATAACCCCAGCATAAACTATCTACCTTTAAGGAAATTTGTCATTTTTAGTTACCGGATGCTTGTAACAGGTGCTATACTAGACACCAACAATCCGGAAGTGTTTGGTAGGATGATGAATACTAAATAAATAATACAGAAAATGGCAAGAAAACGTTTCTTTTCAATATTTCATGGATGCTTCATATCACAAAAGAGATTATTAGGGAATTATTAAGTTTTCAAAAAAAAAATTCATGAAAATCACCTATTTTTAAAGCTGTCACACCGGAATCCCCCATTAATGAGATCTCCATGTCATCGGTGTTTTTTTTAATGGAAAGCTACATTTCTTAAATCATTTTCCAAAAGCCGATGGTGAGACGATTGTTACAACATTGTTTGTAAACTTAAACGTTTCGGTCAATGTTTATTGATTTTCGACGACAAATTGTGATTCCACTGGTACTGTGATTTCATAGTTTTCGGTAACCTTGAATGACCTTGTATAATACCATTCTAAAACCGTCTCATCGGCGGTTATTTCATAATGGCTTAAAAAACGTAGCGTTCACTTGAAAAAACACGGGTGACCTTGAAATCTCATTAAAAAATGACCCTAGAAAAAATTAGGTTCTGCCGCTACAAGTGCCTCACAAAACGGTGCAGCTTTGCCCTGTCAAGTTTTTCCATAGGTCTATAAATAGCGGAGACTTTCGAGGCGGAACGATTTATCGGTCCACCCTGTAGATATAATCGCGTAAGTCGCAGTCATTAAATTAATATTAACGTATCGTTATTCTGTTCTATAAATTGTTTCATTATCAAATAAGAAAAAAAGCATCTTGGGGTACTTTTTATTTTCATTCACTCGCCCGCTTCTTTTCTCATTGTTGATCCCGAGGGCTACCTCTTGTCGTCCGTAGTTTGAAATTATACAAAAAGAGGGCAGAAAGTAGCCTCACTGTGTATATAAAAAACAGTATAGAGAGAACGCTCTTTCCGCTCCTCAAGACACGGTTTGATCTCCCGGACGATCAAAGGTACCAAAGCTATTAGCTGCGCTCGGGTCACCGTGAAGAATCAGGTTAACGCGGTATGAGTTAGAGGCACTTTGAAGGTTTAAGATTAAGGTGAGATGATAGTCTTACGTGAAAATAGTTTCGGCAGCTATTGTAGTTTCTAATGATTTTCCTTTCCCAGAGTAGGTATACAGAGAAAAAAAGCTCTTTCAAGACCCGGGCTGCTGGCGTGAATTATGCGTATGGCAGGTACACTTGAACGGGGATGACGGTATTGGGGAAAACGTTTGGGAGGTCCGACCATCGGATAGGTAGAATCAGATGATGGACATTAATTTGACGGGCATTTCAACGGAACGTTATCAATATTTTGCGGTTCCGGAATGTTCCGGAATTGAATAAGTAAATTCGAGGTTTGATGAAAAATTGGATAACACTTTAGATTTGCGAAAAACGATATATACCCTTACCCGACCTACTGGGGTCTGAGGCGCCCCAAACTAGTTCGGTTTTAATTCGAGCATTTTTATAATAAAAATATTCTATGATTTTTCATTATAGACTAAATATTCCATTTTTATAAATTAAACTACATTATTTGTTGAAACAATTTTTAACAACTGTAGCATAATTTTATTACTTACAGTATTAATACAAACTTACATTTATCCGTGGGGTTAATACCCAGTTTGGTAACTATGTTATTGTGTGTGAAGTGAGCCAGGTGTAATTATACCATCTGTAATAATAAAAACAATAAAAACAATAATAATAATAATGCTAATAACAATAATAGTAATGATGATGATAATAATAATAGGTGTTATTTATTAAAGTGTTATAAGACAAGTTCCCTAAAGTGCGGATGGTACATAGCAAATTCAGAAAATGTACAAAATGGGCAAGAGAGATAACATTACAGTGCATTCCATAATATTATATTAATAATATAAACAGTAAGAAGTAAACTATAGTAACAAGATAACAGAAAAAAAATACTTATAAAATGAAAGTATCGACATACAAAAGTCGATAAAAGTTGAAGTTTAATTAAATATTTTGGATTCCTAGTCTAAAAGCATCATTTGCTACCATCAAAGAACAAAGGTTGCCTACAAAGTGTAATAGGTAAGATAATTACCAATTTTCTGGAAGTCACTCTTCATACCTTGAGTAATAGGACTCAAATTTCCGTGTATCACCAATTTTATCATTTTAATGGAAATGACTGGGAGAAACCGGTTTTTCTGGGTACACTTATATTCTTTAATGAGTGCGTCGCGTACAGGGAAGCTATCCAGTAGGTGTTCAGTTGCAGGTTCAAGGAACGGATTTTCTAGCTTTGGGGATCTGTTTCACAGCAGTCATTTCACTGATTCGATTTTTTTTATGTATAGGAGTTGCCGACAGTTTTCAGCCATGCTTTAATTTTGTAAAAACGTTCAAAAGAAGTGTCTTTGGAAAAAAGGATTATTACACAATGTGACGATTTGTCAAATTTGCAAAAAGAAATTAGGAAGACGCACTGTTGACGAAAAAAAGTAAACTAACGTACAAAAATAATATAAGTTACATGAAATTTTGTAAGATAAAATTTCCTGTTAAAATAAAAATTTCATTATAAAAAAAAAACATATAAAATTATAGACACTAACGCTCACAGTGAAATTCCAATTGATCGTTAAGTCTCACTAAATATATATTACCATGTTAGTCGGTTTTATTATTTTACGTCACGGACGCGTGTTCATTTTGTTGTTGCAGTTTTCATTATTTTAACAATATTGATACAACAGGACAATAATTCATAACACAAAATTTGAAAAAGTTACTATAAAATTCTATTTACATACGTAAATACATATTTGTAATATAAATACATAAATAAACTACATATATTCAATTTATGACGATTAATAAAAATAGAGATAATAAAAATAAATTAATATTTACTAATATTAAATATATAGACGTATATTTAATAAATGAAAATAAGAATTTAAAATTTTATATGGAAATTATATTTATTCCCATACAAATATTTCACACAATAAGAGGGTTATATGAATATTATATTAAACTTAATCAACCTAATGATGTAATTCCATATATTTAAGTTATTTTAATTTTAACACGTTGACTGCCATGTCGGTCACCGGTGACCGACACTAAACTTCCCGTTCAGGCCGCGCTGGTTATGACTAACGCAATAGCGTATACCCTTGCGACCCACGCGGCGTCAATAGTGATTCACATAAATTTGACGTGGCAGTTAACGTGTTAAGGAATTAAAATATGAAGTTAAAATGATAATTGAATTTAGAGGTAATTATAAAAAATTGTTAATCCGTAATAGTTTTCTATTTATAATATTGTTATACTAAATACATACTATATAGTTATATAAAAATGACAACGTATTAGCTGTCGAAACGTCAACACAATATTGAAATTAACAATTTTAAGCCAGATAGACTAAAGAAGGAATATATATTTATTTAAAATCTGCGATCAAAGAAGGAATAATTAAGAAATTTATAAAATTCTGGTTTATTATTTCTGATTACCACTTAATCTTACTTTCCTGTTAATTTCGTCGAGATTTTCTATAAATGTCCATGCTTTTAACCCATTTGCATCATAAGCGCATATATGCGCGCAATTTGTATAGTCACTATACTAGATTGCATATACATATATGTATGATGCAAATGGGTTAAGCAATAGGTCCTAAAGCAGGAAATGGTAGTTTCGGTTTTTACCGAATTTTACCGAAAACAATTTTCTGTGTACTACTATTTTCAGCTGTCACGTTCTTTCCACGTCTCGTCGCTTTCAGTTTCTATATATATATTTATATCAACGTTCGGTAGACACACGTCGCTAACAATTTATGCGTTATTCGAGCGATCGATGTTTATCTTTCGAAACGGTTCTTTTGAGAATTGGTGAATATGAGCGGCACGCGAATATCGCACGAATCGACGAGCGGAAATGAAGCTTGCGCCCAAACCGGAATCGTATGGGAAGGAGCTAAGAAGCAATAGCAATATCTTGAAAAAAGAAAACGTTCCCGAAAATTGATGAGACAAGGGGTATGGCAGGGGGGCGTTCGTGGGAAAAATAGGTTTCTTTAAAACAATAGGGACTTTCGTGACAGCGACAAATAAAGATAGCCAGACACAACGCTCTCCTTCACTGGTTCTTTCTGTATACGCGTATGGTTTTGCGGTTCGTGTCGGGCCACCATAAACATCGAATCTGCTTTTCCCCGGTTCCTATATCTTGTTGTTACTTCATTCGGCAGCAGTTTTCGCGAGAAGTCGATATTGAACAGAAATCTCCAAGTATCTCGCCCATCGATCAAATATTGGGGGTTGCAAATAAAACGGAGAAAAGGGAAAGAAGGACATAAAGAAACGCGTTGGAATTGTATTTACATGGATGCAAAGCAGACTCTATTTTTTCCTCTCTTGATTTATGTAAAATTCTAGTAAAGAGGGTGGAAAAGCAGCTTTGGAGAAAAAAAAATTTTTCAAGTGTCTTCCTTTCTCCCTCTTTTTTCCCATTTTGAAAGCTCGTTAATTAGAAACTGTAACGTTTGACTTGCGTGAAGATGAGGACGGTGAAGAAAAAGGGAAGGAAGCACTTGTAAGCTTTAGTACTATACTGTTATACTCGAAAGACTTTTACGCCCCTCCAGCACTAATTAAAGCTTCTTGAAAATTCGTTGGCGCGTTTGATAACTGAAAGTGTATGAAGGGACCCTTTTTTCAAATTATAATGAAGATTATGGGGTTAAGTACGAGACCTTTTGATGAATTTTAACAGATATTTTCATAACCGAATCATTTTTCTTGCTCTGCCTGGCGGAAGCAGCGAATACGAAAACAGCGAATTTCACCATACTGTTCTAATTAGTACATCGTACCAGAGAATGCTACAACGCAGTAAAATATGTATCATTTATAATTATTAAATTTTTTTAAATTGGTCTCGTTATTTTATTTACTGCAATATAGTGCAAAATATATATCATCATATTTATTAATTTTCTTTAAAATATTGTAGTTGGTCATTATTCTACTATTTACGACGATATACAATAGACATTTAAACCTTTTGTCACCGAACCGTTTGGCACTGTTCTTTCGAGTCTTTTGACATTGACAATGCCTATTTCCGGATGATATTTTTTGCGCAAAATTCAAATGTGACGAAACATACGGAAAGTAATTGAAAGGTTAAAGGCGAGTCTCGACTGCACGCGAGCTTGGGGCGAATTTTCACTGCCCCGGCAGCCAATGGTAGCGGCCCGTAGGCGGGGGTTATTTTGTCACAAGGTTTGAGGGTTTCCGCTTTGAAAGTCAAGTGTAAATATTTTATCCTTTAAGTAACGAAATCATGAGACTTCCGATGCTTTGTCGAAAGAGTTTATTAATACTTTTGTGACCATTTTTTCATAAACTTTTGGACGGTTTGCCGAGGTTTGAGTCGCCCTAGTCAAGTACAGCTCCAACTTAAGCATCTTTATAGTTTAAGAAGAAAGCAATCCGTCTGTAACTACAGAGTGGAGCTATAATTTTTTGCGAAATTATTCAATTAATAGTTTTTATTGGCGCTATTAATAATTCCTGTAAGATGAAATCTTCTTGGCCCAAGTACCTGATCCGACTAACGCGAATAGTCTATTATAATATCGAGGAACTCAATGTGGAATTTAATCTATGTGGTAAATTTCAGATAGGTCGAAAGAGAGCGCTTGTAGGTTTATTTGGAAAATTTTTGAGCTACGTTTTATTTAATTTTAAAATACGACCTTTCGAAATTAGGCATTTTCATATTTTTACAAAAATGTACCAGTTAATACGACCTTTCGAAATTATGCATTTTCATATTTTTACAAAAATGTACCAGTTAATTTACGTACACTGATTAAAGTGCTCTGGATTTTATCTAAATTAGCCTATTAAATTTTTCAGGTGTTATTATTTCTTCTGGCTTAACGACTTATTCGTAAATATTTACAATGAAGTAAACAAGGAGAGACTATTCCGATGGAATGTAATCTGGGACGAGATTTAGATTGGATATTTCATCTAAATCAGCTGAAAATATTTTTTATTTGCAAATCTTGTAATACTAAGACACAGCTACTTAAATAATTTTTATTGCAAATCTTGTAACACTAAGACAAAGCAATTATTTGTATCTATTCTCGCACTTTTTAAGCGATAAGTGGAATATGGAAAAATAACCCGCGACCTGGATTTAAACCAGGGATCTTCACTTCTCCGTTTACATTAACCTAATTGAAAAAAATAAAATAGATTTAATAGCAGCAATAATCCGTCAAGTATTCGACAGATTTTTTCAAGGAATTTTCCATTGGTTTAACCGTTTTAGTGCCAAGCGGCACGATGACGCTTTTTCTGTTCCACGTCCAAAAATGCCAATATTTTTGAAATAAGGAATGAAAAGAGCGCTATTGCGCTGCTTGGCAAATTTTTTATTTGGAAACAAAAAAGACCCCTGGCACTAAAACGGTTAATAACAAAAGAGAATAGAATAACTATCGTATATTTCTGGCAGTCCGTGATAATTTTGTTATTGAATCAATAATATTTGCTTTCTGTGTAGAAATTTTGGTGGGTTTCAAAAGATTTCTGAACAGGTTATTATGAATACTTTGATGGGATCCATGTAATAAGTCAATTATGATTGGGGCAAACCAGAATGGACATTGCGTAATAAAACTGACGGCGTTGAAAAGGGGCGGTCAGTACCGCTGTCAACTTTCAAGACAACCGGTGCAGGTCTCGAATGAAAACAAACGTCCACTAGGAAATTATTTTCAGTTACAACCGTCGGTTTTCATTTAACGTTTTAATGAATTATAATACGTATTGCATGCGCGTATGTATTTTAAACAATTTAAAAGGCCGTAAAATGACGCAATTCTAATAATAATTTGACCCCAGTCTAGTATGTTACTCCAAGAGGTTCTCTAAAATTGTTTCCAGCTCATTAAAAATTCCAAATTTGAGCTCTGACCTTATAATTAGAGGGATTTGGTACAGATATCTTTCTAACAATATTGTTTCTCGAAGAAAACGACCACGAAGATGCTACTTTCGAAAGGACCTTAATTGTACAAAATTTGGAATAAACACTTTAATCTCTATGCAGGAAAAATCTAAATGATCAAAGGGCCCCAAATCGATCCCTAGGACCCAAATTTGTGTCACTATGTTGCTCCAAGAGGTTTTCCAAAACCGTTTCAAGCTAATGCTAAGGTTGAAAATTTAAAATCTGAGCTCTGATCTTACAAATAGAGGAATTTGGTACAGATATCTGTATAGCAACATCGTCTCTCGAAGTAAACGAACACAAAGATGCTATACGTTTGAGGGGACGTTAATTATACAAAATTTGGAATAACTTATACGGGAATAATCTAAACGATCAAAGGATCCAAAATAATTTTCTAAGGCCGGAATTTTCATTCGAAAGAATTTCAACCTTCTAATAAATTTCTCAAAGATAGTTCGGGTAGAAAATTTTAATCATTTTCAAGCAGTTTGAGTACAAAGAACCTGGCTGGCGACGAAACATTTTTATAAAATAGTTACATATAAGCTATACAGGGTGGCTGAAAAGTTCCCGCTATTTTTTTAGATATAAAAAATTGTTTTAAGCCATTGGAGGCAAGTTTGAACATTTGTCGTAATTTTTCTTGCTTAAATTCATTGTTATTGTCCTAATAAAGTGTTTTATTTCTTGAGTGTATTTGTTTGTTGACGTATGTGGTAGTTATAGCCTGTTGAAATATTAGGTTATTGCGGGAATTTTTCAGTCACCCTGTATATAAGATTACATTGTAAGATAGTTTACTTCACTCGGTGTGGAAAAGGCGGTTTTCTGCACGCTCAGCGTGCAGAAGACCCCCGTTTTCACACCTTGTAAAGTAAAATTTTGTACAGTCCTCGACGGAAAACCTTTCTCTCAGCTTGTGTGATTGTAACACTCGCCTTCGGCTCGTGCTACAAATTCACACTCGCGGGAGAAAGTTTTTCCGCCCTCGTACTGTAATATACTATTTTACATATCCTATGAAAATCGAAATGCATAATTGTCTTTTTTTAACATGTCGGGACGGAATGTACGGTTTCTTGTCCTATTTTTCGGGTTGAAAGTGGCACATTACTTCCCTTTGAAAAACAAGTGAATGTGCAACTTTTGCCCCTGAAAATAGGGAACGGAACCGAATTTTCCGTCCCGTCATGTAACAAAAAAATGTATACGCATTACAGAGAGGAAGGAAAATACTGCAACCCGCACAAAAATTGTCACCGAAAGCGAATTCTTATATTATACATATTAATAAATATCAATGTTATTAAAGGGAAAATTACAATTATATTTTTCACGTGGTTGATTATTATGAGTTTTAAGAAGTAAAAAAAAATAAAATTTAAATCGTTTCTATGAAAAACTTATTTGATATTAATTAAAAATTTATAGAATGAGTTTAATTATTTTATAAATTAATAAAATAATGTAATTATCTCATATTTAATTTTCAATCTTTAAAACTTAATTTTTTATTTTAAATCTATTTATTTTGGAGTCATATACATCACAATACATCATAAACGCAATGCCCTACTTTTCTCTCTAGGTGCGTAATATATAATGTTTTTGCACATTCAAACACGTTTTTTATTGTCAGCGCAATTACACATAACTTTCTTTTTTATGCATATTGCAGAAGACATCAAAGCATATCATATATATATGTATATAAGAATGAACGTGTTTCGGCTCTGTGCTCCTTTAGGGTCAAGAGCTCGCCTTACGGACCCTCATCCTTTACATTTGATTTTATTTTCATTACACAAGCTTGACAAAACAATTTTGTAGCAGAAATTGATTGAACGTGATTTTTGAATAGTTGAATTCCAAGTGCAAAACCTGTAATTTTATGAATGTCTTGTGACGTTACGTAAAAAGATAAATAGAAAAATAACATTGTTTGCAGAAAAATGAATACCGAGGAGAAGAGTAAACATTTGCAAACTTTTCCGGCTCTGTGCTCTCTTAGGGTCAAGAGCTCGCCTTATGGACCCTCGTCCTTTACATTAGATTTTATTTGTATAATACAAGCTTGATAAAACAATTTTTTAGCAGACTTTTATTGCATTTGTAACATGACAAAAGTCTTGTGTCGTTACATGGTGAAGTAAATGGAAAAACACCATTGTTTGCATGAAAATAAATACCGAAGAGAAAAGTAAACATTTTCAAACTTTTGCGGCTCTGCGCTCCCTTAGGATCAAGAGCCCGCCTTATGGACCCCCATCCTTTACGTTTGATTTTATTTTTGTAACACAAGCTTGACAAAACATTTTTGTAGCGGAATTTGACTTGTGAATAGTCGAATTCTACGTGTGACGCCTAAAATGTAATAAAACCTGTTTTTGTGCGGTCCTTTTTTACGCGCTTTTCTGTTTTGCGATTTTTTTTCTCGATATTCACATACCGCATGAAAAAAAAAATATCGTACAAAAAAAATCGTAGAAAAATAAAATAGCACAAAAAAAATCGAACTAAAGGAAAACGCATAAAAAAAGACCGCACAAAAACAGGTTTGAGTGTATGACAAAATTCTCGTGACGGTACACGACGAAGAGATAAATAGAAAAACCCGATTGTTTGTTGAAAAACGAACGCCGAGGAGAAGAACAAACATTTGCAAACTTTCTCATGAAGAAAATTGCGAATAGCCACATGCAACCCCCGTAATCTAATAAGCCTAAAATTGAGTGTACATCGCAAAAGAGAGAAGTAAGGGCAAGAGAAAGAAGACGAAAAGGGAAGCAAGAACGTAGGTAGCATTACAGCAGTTGTTACGTTGGTTGACTATGTCTTTTGAGAAGGATGCTGACAGCCTAGTACTAGCAGCGAAACGATCCCCTTAGAGTCCCCAAAGACCCGTCAGGGTCTGAAATTTAATTTGGTAAACACGAGAGCTGCTCTTTCTCGTTCCTTCTCTTCTCTCTTACTCACTCATTCCCGATAGACTCCGATCAACCCTTTCGAACGTAATTGTTTCGAGCTTCCCTTTCGTTTCCTCGTGCTTTACCGGAAATTCATCGTAGGTTACCAGCTACACACCATGTACCTACGCATCAGACCCTCGAGGTGCGAAAACGTGTCTGTAAATTATGACATTACTTCACAGTTCCGATAATCATCGCCGAAATTCCCCGTCTATGGAAATTGCTTCGCTAAAGAAATGCCCAAATTTATTGCACACACGAATCTGGAAATCGATTGTCCTGGAATTTCCGATGAATTTTGTACCCCGTGATAGGGTTCACGAGCACCGACGATGTCGAGCATATGTTTATGATCTTCCCTTGATGCGACGCAGTTTCTGGGTGTACGTAACTCAAAATTGTGTTTCAATGCCGAATTTTCAATTTAACATTTTTCATATTCGCTTAGAAAATAATGCAGGTGCGCTCGTGAAGAAAGAAAATTAATGGGAGATGTACGAATATTGTGGAAATATTAATTGTGGAAATCTTTCAAATTCTAAATTATAGAATTATTGTGGAATTTAAGATCAGAAATAAAATATTGTAGAAATTTTGAATTTCTGCAGATTTTAATCACCAGTTTCAAGAAATAACTAAAATTGTAGTATACTTATTATTTAATAAAGGGCAACTAAGAATTTTACAGTGTATTGAAAATCAATGAAAGTTACAAAAAGTATCTTCTTATTATAAAAACATTATTTACAATTTTCAAGTCATCGAGTTTTTATACATAATTATTTTTAATACATAATAATTTATAAAAAGTTAAAGATTTATTATTCATTAATTATTTAAGATATGATATTTTTAAATGTACAAATTAATTAATTTTAAATTGCAATTTAAATATTTTTTTATAAAGTCTGAAGAATTTCCTAAGTCAGGCTTATCAATTTTGTTAGCAAAATGTTTCTACACTTCCGAGTATCCGTTTTCTACAGTAGAATTATTCGTTGGTCCTTCTTATATTAAAAATATATTCTAATGCTAGTTATTTGTTGAAACCCTTGCTTAAAATCTTCAGGATTTTAATATTTTAACGACGAGTCTAGAAAAGTAACTATAAATACAATATTTTTATTATATATTTGTTATGTCACGGGCGCATTTTAATTATTTTCTTAGCGAAATTTAAAAATTCATTTTTCTCCATAAATGTACACTGCCGCTCAAAAGTTTAGAGAGAACGAGGAATTAAAAAAAATACAAATTCGCGTAATAAATTTATTAATTATAACCTAAAACTTTTTTATTGTTATAATCTATTAATTTATTAATTATAATCTATTAAATTTTTTACAAAATAACGTCGGTTTTTCATACAAATGGGTATAATAAAAAGCGATATTATTTTTTAAACAACGCAATAGTAAAAAACTATCTACTGAAAAATGTTTCCAACAATATTTTTGAAGGGTACCACCGACTGAACTTGATGCAATAAAAACTTTTGTTGCAAGGTCATTTTTTTGTCTTCGTCAACACTTTCGGAATGATAAATAAAAAATACATAGTTCCATTTAAAAAAAATCGGTGACTTTGATAACCTTGAAAAAATGACCTTGGAACAAAAGTTTTTCTTGCATCAAATTTGGTCGGTGGTACCCTTCAAATTTTGTTGCAAAAATTTTTACATATCTGTAAATTTAAAGCAGATATTCAAGTGTTCAGTTTTACGTGACGCATCCTGTATATTGGGATTCAGTACTGGAACATAAATTTTCAATTACGTACATCTTGAAACTGGTTCGCATCGAGGGAAGGCCATAAATAAATCCTTAACATTGTCGGTTGCAAATATATTACAAATTTTAACCATACATTTTTTGCACATTTTGAGCAAATTTTATAATGACAGAACCGTAAGAATAGAAAACGGTAATTATAAACAATGGAAAACAATTGGAACTCCTTTAAGGGGGGGGTATGGTTTTGAGGGTTCAAAAAAAGTGATTTTTTTTTATTGCATATTATGAAAGTATAGTATTTCAAGAATGTTGTCTGTTAATAGGAAGTCAATCGGAGCAAAACTCACAAAGATATAGCTTTGGAAGTAGACGTGTCTCGAACGACTACCTGAGCTGTAACCGCTCAGCGGGAAGGCAGTTGTTTCTCAATCTCTTTTGTTATCTTCTTTTGTTATTGTCCAATCTTCTTTTGTTATTCTCCAATCTTCTTTTGTTATTGTCCAATCTTCTTTTGTTATTGTCCCTAAGCAGTTTCCAGAAAGGTCTTAGACAGGGTCGTTGTAACGGTACCCCGGTACCTGGTGTTGCTTCATTTTCGAAGCAGACGCGGAGTGTAACAGTCGTGTTGTATTTTCTTACTCTATTTCGTTGTGATATTTTTGTTGTTCGCAAAATGCCGAGAAAAGTTTCCAGAGAGTGTAGAAAGGAGAGTGGTAAAAAGTTGTATCGAGGTAAAAAAATAGTTCCTCCGCATAAACGAAGAAACGATGACGATATTGAGACAAGGAGTACGTCAACGAAAAAAATCAGACTAAGTTTTAGCCAAGAAGTTGCTGAAGATACAAATAAGCATTTCAGAATCATTGATTTTCTGTTAGTTTTTTCAACAATTTCTACGTTAGTGAAGTGTGCAGTTTGTGATAGTACAGTATCATTTCAGTGTTGTGGCAAAATAGGTCTTGGTTTCAAGATAAAAATAAAATGTGAAAAATGCAAAGAACCTCGTTACTGACTGCAAAAATGATTGATAAGCTCACCCAGTACTATGGTCGTGCAATTCGTTTCAATTCTAATTCTGTAGAAGAAATGAAGAAAGCCATTTGGGCTACTTACTATCATTATGCCTCAACCGATGCAAAACCACAACACGAAAACTGCCCTAGCGGAGAAGACTCATGGTGTGAATGGCAGAAAGCTGCAGCTTCAAACAAGCTGAATAATTTCAAACACACATATTCTGCTCTACCAACTGATGTTTTACAAGGAATCAAGCCAATTTATGAAGATTTAAGCAAAGATGCTCTCCTAGAGCGATGTATTGGCGGATTCACACAAAATAATAATGAGAGTTTGAACCAGCTTATTTGGAAGATTGCGCCGAAAGTTGAGAGTGGTTCAGCAATTATCGTCGAATTTGCATCTTCAGTGGCTGCTTGTGTTTTCAATGAAGGCTGTAAAGCTTATTTAACCTTCCTAGAAGAGATGCGAATAAGTACTGGTCCAAGTTGTCATGGATGGGCGCTTCGAACCAACGATATTCGAATGAACAGAGCAGATGAGCGAGCAGCTGAAACCGCTAAAAATGATAGAATTCGCCGCAGACTTGATAAAAAAGATGCTTTGGACATTCTTGACGAAAGTTCTATACTCTATGGTCCCGGCATTGATGATTCTATGTGAGTAAAATAAAAAATAAATAGCTTACTAAGTTTTATCAGGGTCTTTTCGCTACGAAAAACTTTAAACGCGTTTTTCTCAAGTCGATGTTTTTTGAGTCGGTGCACACTGTATCTGAAAATCTATTCAACCGATCGTTCTCAAATTTTTTACAGTATTTCCTTACATAATTTATGAGGTAACCCTGGCGAGATTTTTTCGTCTTTGATTTTATTTTTCTTATTATTAACAACAATAGTCATGAATTTAGGCCAAAAATCGGTATTTTCACTTTCAAGTCTTGTAAAAAGTTCAAAAATTAAAAAAAATGGAAAAACTCGGCAGCGATACCTAGAGGGACATAAAAATTAAGGAAAAAACTTTGGTTATTTCATTTCAGATGATCCAGTGCTGAGATATGATGTGCACCGCAAAATGTATTTCTTCTGAGGCGCCTGCGAAGAATTGCTGCCATTCGGTCAATTTTCAATATTTTTGAACCAATATTTCACAGAATATAGTTCAATTACTACTCTTTAATGTACAACAATCAGAAATAAATGTACTTTCACCGTACGCCCAAAAAAAAATCTGTAAAAACCTGTTTTTTTCTGCCTTCAAAACCATACCCCCCCCTTAAGGGTGATAAAGAATACGAGTATGCTATAATGGAATGAGATTTTGTTGAGAAATAAATTTCCAACTCGCTTCGCAAAGTAAAAATTGCTTGGAGCAGGTGCATCGTGTGTCTTTCGATCACTTGCGCTCTTAGAAACGCCAGAAAGATTCGAATGAGACGACAAAGAGAGGGCGGAAGATTTCTCAGAGAAACTATGACATCGAGGGTGGGTAAAAGAAAAATTGCATCAAATATTTACCCTTGTTTAACGATGATGTAAACTCATACACTTCTGTCACAGCAATAAAGGAAAATACATTTCCAAGATCGATTTTTTTCCACGAACGTATAGACGCGTAATGTTTGGATATTTGTCGTTACATATTCATTAATTTTGTGTCCCCCGAATAGCGGAGAAATAAAAATCGAAACATATATACACTTACATACAGAAATTATTTAGGCGCCAAATTTTTAATGTAAATAATTAATAAACAATATAAAATAACAATTCAGAGATAGTGCAACACTGATCCTTAACGCTCACCATGGGGTCTTTAGTGTTTGAAAAAAAAATGATTTTTTAAAAACTACTACAAATTTATGAAAAACAAAATGAAAGAAATATTTTTGTTTCTCAAAAAAACCTTTTGAATCTTCCAGTAGACACCTACAACTAGTGCCAAAAATTTCTACAGAATATTCACTACCGGCCAAAAACATCACAATACACCATAAACCCCATATTGACTTTTATGGTTGTCAAAAATCCTTGTTGACTGTTAAGCATTAAATAAAACAATTTCGCAACAAGCAAAATTTAAGTACTTCTTTTGGAATAGTGTAGCATTGATTTTTCATTTGCCATGACACATATTTTTTAAATTCAATTAAATATGTCAATTTTTTAAATATTCAATCTGAAATAAACTAAATTAACTTGTATCATACGTGTCAAATTTTTAAATATCAAATCTGAAACAAACTATTTTTTGATGAAAAGGAAATACTTAAAAATTTGACATTTAAAATTGAACTAAAAAAAATGTATTCTGACAAATGAAAAATCAATGCTACATTATTGCAAAAAAATACTTAAATTTTGCATAAATTTCGCAAGTTAAAATAAACATGCTTCGAAAAAATTCTTCGAAAAGGAATTGAAGTGAATCGAAACAAATTTTCTCACGAAAATGAATTGATGGTAAAATGAAGATAAAAAGGTATTCCCTTTTGAGTTAATTCGAAAGTAGTTTTTGAAGTAAATGGCGTCGCGACGACTGTCTCGGCAGGGTGTCTCTTGCGTGAAAGAAGGAGAAATAAGATTTTATGTGGAAAAAGAGTAAGAGTAGACGTTGTGGATGTCTATTTCCGGTAGCACGTGTCGCTACAACACATGGCTACGTTAGATATTTTTAAAGTTTCACAGGAAACATTTATGTTCTCGGTGGTTTTTGTTTTGCTTTCAATCCTTGCTTCTTTTGCTTTCTCGAAAAAAGGGAATTTAGTAGAGTCTACATTCGAGCAAAATTACCGGTTTCCGGCTCATTTTGGGGCCATCGAGAGATCACAGAGAAAAACGACGCGTTTTTCTCTTTCCACAATTATTGAAGGGGTTACATCTAGTTGGCGACCGAAAGAAAGGCGTGTTTTGATGAATTTTTTTTGGGGAAAATGATTACAGGTTTCGAACTGTTTTTTTTTCATAGCAAAGGATATATCTTCGACTATGTTTCATAATTTTTTTATTGAAAAAAATTCACAAATGTAGGAGATACAATGCAGTTCCCGAACCGCTAGGTCTTCTGCGGTCACCACTGTATCTTCCACCCTACTCGTCTAAAATCAAAAAATCAAATAGATTATGTTTTTGCATCGTATTATCTAGTCCTTAATCGAAAGATTTGAGAAAATATTAATTTTTGAAAAAATGGTCGACGAAAATGAAGTGATTTATTCATCAAAATTTGGACTTTCACGTTCAATCGTCGACCATTTTTTTAAAAATTAATATTTTCTCAAATCCTTCGATTAAGGATTAGATAATACGATGCAAAAACATAATCTATTTGATTTTTTTATTTTAGACGAGTGAGGTGGAAGATACAGTGGTCACCGCAGAAGACCTTTTTTGAACGGCGGTCCGAGAAATGCATTGTATCTCCTACATTTGTGAATTATTTTCAATAAACAAATTATGAAACATAGTCGAAGATATACCCTTTGCTATGAAAAAAAAACAATTCGAAACCTGCAATCATTTTCCCCCAAAAAAATTCACAAAAACACGCCTTTCTTTCGGTCGCCAACTAGATGTAACCCCTTAAATGGAAAGACTGCATCGTATTACGCAATCTAATAGTCATTGTTACGTTACCTGGTCATAAATCCACGGAGAGTAGGCACCTTGCAATTTGCGCAATTAGAGCACCCATGATGGTTTCCAAGTACTTTCCTTTACTCTTCTATGCTGGAAAGATTTCTTGATTGCCCGTTTTATTACACAAACTCGAGCTTTTCGTTATTTTAACGCGTTTGCTGCGAAGGACGTATGCGTATACGCTTTCGATAAAATGACGTTTATTTATGAAAGACGCGATACTTGGAGTAAGTCAATACTCGCTAACGAAAGACGTGTTTATACGTTTTCCGCAGCGAAAGGGTTAATATTATAACAAGCTTCGAGATCAGACTGGTGTTATCAGCGCAATTAGCATTTATTGAAAATCATAACTGGTACCTGGTTCGATTTCATTATTTACCACCAATAAATGCAAAACAAATGACTGCTTGTATTGTTGAGGAAGGGTCAATAGAAAAGCGACAACTCAAAAACCATTAATTTTTTAGTTATAACCTTAACGGTTACCTTAAATATCAGTTCAATAGTATAAGAATAATAAGCCTTGGGATTCTCATGGTGTTCTTATACGGTAGTCTGTTTAGGACCCGATGAGGTATGTAACGCAATTTCTACGATAGAGCCTTATCAGGATCACCTAGTCAGGTTGAAGTCAGGATGTATTGTGATTTGTCGGGTATTAATTAGTTTAACTCGTTTAGAACGGCGCACTTTTTAAGCCATTTGCAAACCATTGGCGTGTGAGCCACCGGTGGTACACGCCGTCCTCAACGTGTTAAGTTAGGAATATTAGAATTTTCATAGTGGAACATCCCAGCCTAGAAATAAAATGTGAAATAGTAAATACAGGAAAGACAAAATTATTGGAAAACAAAAATTATTTAACCTACTCTTGATTATTGTTCTTTCTGTAAATTTTTTGTAACAGGTACACGTTGTTAATGATCATTGAAATTCATGAAAAAGAAACAAATTTTCCAAATAATTTCCTTTTCAAGAAAATAATTTGGAAAATTTACCATTATATTACGTAAGGAAAAGCACATATCACCCTGGGTCAAATCTGATAAGGCCAACCTGATAAAAAAAATCTAGATTTTTTTATAATATTTAAAAAATCCAGATATAGTAAATCAATAAGGACCTGATAATAAAAGATTCTTAGAAAAACGTATTCAACCCATTGAGACAATATGCTTCAGAAGTTGACAAGAACCTACAAGGATCTCGCAACCACAACAAGGACGTCCATACCTAATCCTTACTGGATCCTTTTCAGGTGAACCTTACTCAGGATTATTTTACATAAAGCATATCAAGGTTCTGATACAATATCAGGTTCATGTCTAGTGGGGCTTGTTTCTGCATTACTCAACAATTTTTTCATAATTTTTCAAAATGTTTTTGCTTTTCCTGAAAAATTGTGTTTTTTTCAGTTTCGTCACTTTTGTGAAAGCAGTGCGATGCGTATATTTTTATTATAATAGTCGAGACTATTTTACTTATTATATGGAAACGTTAATACAGAATTACAAATGCTATGAGCAGAGTCTGGTTTTACCGTTGCTTCTCTGGGAATATACGAATAACACAACCCTCGTTATGAGGATCATGAAAATAAAGTACTTCTGTTTCCAACATTCGTGTCTCTAATGTATTTAATATTCATATTTGACTTTTTGAAAATGATAAACATCTTCGAACTCGCATACACACTTCTACACGAGCCTGTAAGAATTTCTCAAGAGACTTCATGCAAATCCGTCTTGATTTCTGCGCTGGCTGAAATTCCTGCGGAAAAGCGGCAGAGTTGAAAATTAAGCCAATTATTTATAACCCTAGTTTTTTGTAGCTTTTTCTACGCATAGTAGTCAATTTTCTTCTGTAAATGCCACTACAGAATATAATAGGATATACTATTATATTCATGGTGCCGAAAATAATGTCAAACGTATGAACTTCGTTCGCTAGAATGCTTAATTCAACATCAAATTTCATAATCAAATTTTCATAATAAATAATAAATAAGAATACGGTAAAACCTCGATATAACGGACCTCTATTTAACGGACTTCGGATATAACGGATAAAAAATCCGGTCAAATGTAAAAAAATTTATTATACGCATTTTCGTAACTTTAGGGAGTTGACTATAAAAAAACAGCAAACTTCAAAAGTGCAAACAAAACTTGATTCCTTTTTCAAAGTAGGATTACCGAAAGCAAGCGCGTCGATATCAAACAGCAACGTCACTTCACGACGAGTATCCGAAGACAATTAAATAGAATTTTGTTTGTGTTTTGTATTTTTTATTTATATCTAAATACAGTGTATTTAAAAAAAAAGTTTTTTGATTTATTTCAAACCTATTTTTATATAACGGACTTTCGGCTTTAACGGACACCCCTTCCCCCGATTAGTCCGTTATATCGAGGTTTTATTGTAATCGCGATTACATAAAGCATCGATAAAGACTGGTAATTTCCTAGCGTTTATCAATGGTATGATTATATTGGGTTACCTTAATTTATTAGATACTAGATTTGAGTCAATCAATAAAATAATGTTCATTTTGTTTATTAACAAAATATTCTCTATTAAAATTCGGAATTCGGAATTGTATGATTCGAATTCACCGATTGAAATGTTGTGGTATTTAATATGTGGAAGACATACCAAAATAATTTACATAATTATTCCATTGGTTAAACGAATTCTCATTTTTTCTAACGAAACTACAGATTTAAAGTATTTCCCACTCCCGTCGATTCAGGTCTCGCATTTAAGGATAGTACAGTTTCAAAAACATATATAGTATTTGAAAATTTGATGCTGCGAAATTGTCACTTATTTCATTTTATTTGTATAAAATATGAAAATTTCCAAGTAAAGAGAGGGTAAGGCAGGACTGAGTGTAATAATATTAACAAAGAGATTCATCCGTTTGGTCTAATCGCAGGAAATGGGGATAAACTTCACCGTATCGAATTTTTCAAGAAGATACTGCTAAATTATCTATACGAAGCAATGTCGTTTACTCTTTTTCTCCTGCTACATATCGCGAACATTTATCTCAAGCCGAATCCCTTTTAGCCGAGTCAACTGCACGAAATCTTTGTAGGTCCTGTATTACCAGAGATTCTTTCAAGGTGGCCATTTCCTTTGCTTTTTTACTGCCCCGTAGCAAGAGGAATCCTGTAGGATTACTTTCCCATTAGGATCCTTGTCTTAGGAGGACAAATCGTTGGTGCGAGCCAACGATTGCTGGCTACAAAATTCTCTCGGTAGCTCCTTTTCTTATCCTCTTTGATAGAATGCGAATTTTGGTAAGGCTCTTCTTACAAGTTGATAACCTCTTGCTTCGTCTTAATTTAGTCTTCTTGTTTCTATGGAAGCTTTTCGCAAATATCTGATGACTTCGGAAAATTTATTTTCTTGTAAGTTACTATTGTAAATATTTAACAACGATAATTATAATCATAATTATAATCATAATAATAATGATAATCATAATTTATCAAGTGCTCTGGGACACGTCCCCTGAAACGGGAAAATCACAAATGTACAAAATTTACAAAAAGGACTAAAGACAAGTCTTGTTGGATTTCATAAAGGATTTCACAAAGAAATATAAAATATATAAAGCATTTCGAGACAACTCTCCCGGCGCGGCGTGGAAGCGCCAAATCATGCTGTTTCTAACTAATGTTTGCGCTACTAACGAATTTCAAAAAACGCAGTTATCACTTATCGGCAAGTTATTCTGAAATAAGTTGTTTTATAGGTTCTGAAAAATCTCGGACGCTTTCGTAAATGTAGTTTTTCTTCTCATTGTAACGTAGATGTCATGTATATGAAGACATGCTGTCACGATGGAATTTGATGAAATTAGCTTATTGGAATCACGCTGAGAAAATTCGATCGTGATGGACCCCATCTAACCTTGGGTGAACGACACAGCAAGCCGAAGATTCGTCAATGTCAAACCCCATTAGCACCAGCCCTCCATCTTACGATGTTCTCACTAATTCCAAGGCGTACTATATCTACGCGATATCTCGCTTGCACCCTCCTTTCGTATAGATTTTGTCAGGTTAAAGCGTTCCCACCACCTTATGTCGTATCATATTTCATAGAGATAGAAAAAGAAAGGACCAAGCGCCGTACACTTACTAAAGTAGCATCCTGTCGTATTTAAAAAAAGGTATCGAATTTTACTTTGTTGGGTGCAAACGGGAGACGTTTGCTGTTTACTTTTCTTCTAGTTGCAATATTTTCTACATCCTGTTTGCAATTTTTTTCTCTTATAATCTGAATTCGAAAAGAGGCTGCTGACGAGAACTCACAGAAATAAATTTGGATCTATTGGAATCCATTCTGAAAAAAATTTGCAATCCAGGCCATAAAGTGCTAAAATAAGGGAATCTGATCCAATACCAGAAAGTAATCCTGAATTTATGGGATATTCAAACATCCCATGACATTAATTTCTTTTGCTCTTGGTTGGTTGTTGTTGAATAAAATCATACTTTCCTTAGTTTTTTTGTTCAACCAGTTTTTATTAATTTTTTATTCTTTAGACGATTCGATCTTATTATGCAGATCCTCTTCAGTAGATATTTTTCCCCGATGAATTCGATTGACAAATATAGGGTCTTCCGTCAAGAGGTTTAATTTTAAATTATTAAAAAAACACCCTTTTTTTAAACAAAAATTCTGACATCTTTATTCTAACTTAAAGTACAAACCCTACGATTAAATGTAGAACGCGATATCTGGTAAATCGCCATCTCGAGATTTCTGACGAATAGCCATCCTTTTTAGGAAGTTTTGCATCACGTTTTTGCATAAATGTTTTTCTCGTAAAAATCAGGGTTACCTGCCTGCGTTTCTAACGCATAATCAATGAACGTACGGCGTTGTGCATGGTCTGTAGGCTTCAATTCTTGCGTCAGCTGCACTTTGTACGCATGCAAGCCAAGATTTTTATGCAAAATGGGATGTAGGCTGGTTTGTGAGATGTTTGATTGTTGCGAACATCTTCCAATGGATAAACCTGGGTTTTCTGCGACACTTTCAGCGACAGCGGCAATGTTCTCGATTGAACTGGCACGACGAGTACGAACTGCGGTCTTTACATCAGTAACTTGGCCGTTTTTCTCAAATTTCTTAATTAAGTTCACAATTGCTGTGCGAGAAGGTGCTTCATAGCGACAAAAACACCACGAACTCTACGAATTGTCTCCGCGAAATTTTCACCATATTTATAGTGAATTTTCACTATTTCTATTTGTTGTTGAAGCGTGTATCGTTCTAATTTCTTAAATCGTATTCCTTTTACTTTACAGTTGTCCGATGAGAGCGCTGTATATTTGACGGTTTACAAATACCGCGAAACTTAAAATGAAACCTCTTAATGGAAGACCTTATATATAAGTTAGGAGATAATAATATTATTGTAATAATATGAATGACACAAATCATTGCTAAATTAATTTTTAATTATTATGATCATCAAATCTGGAATATCCTATTTTATAATATAGAATATGTTGGTCTATTTTGTTCTAGAAAACTGAAAATCTGAATCGGATCACAGTGATTTTAGGGGAGTTCAAGAATTGACAGTTCGAACCTTGAAGTCAAAGTAGTTAGGCCAATACGAACAATTTTTGTGCGTCGTCTTTACGTGTTAATAACTGCGAATGCAAAACCCTACCGCCAATCAGAGTCGACTGACAACATTTCAGCTCCCAAAAGTACGTAATTTTTTTCGAGGTCTCTTTTACTTTGATTATTTCTAAAAATTGTCTTCAAAAATGTTTCTCGCTAATAAAAAAAGTACCAGTAGAAGTATAAGGTATTTCTCGATCATTTTGAATCCTTCAAAAACTTGTCTCAATTGTATCTTCCAGCTAAAGAGCTTCCCTGTTTCAGTTTACAGTCCTCCAATACTATCCAATATTCGAACCGATTCTGAAGTTCCCCTTTGTCTCATTAAAATGGCTTAATTTTTAAGGACTCTTATCTTCGGGAACTACCGAAGCACTTTTCCGGCACTAATTGTTTCCGCTTGGTTAGGTTCTCAAATGGGCCAACCTAAGCTAGCCTGTGAAGTCTAGTAATCACTAAAAAAAAAGGAAGAAGCAGAATGCCAATTTGCATTCGATCCTCTATTTGCCTTACTATTGTAATCCAACACAAAATAACAAATAATTTATTCCGAAACGGGTCCCGATAATTCGAAACACAGTTTTGCACATTATCGATTAGAACCTTTGTGTCAGATTTTAATAATTAGAAATAGAATAATTTTAATTACAAGAAATAGAGGTTGAAAACAGGAAGTACCATATGTCTTTCCCTTTGGAAATGTATGGAAAGGATGTAAACAGGATGCTTTTCTGGATACCGTAGCAACTTGTAGACTTGGGTAGCGTTAATTTTATTACCAATCCCTTTGGATGGTGTTAATTGTAACACAAAATTAGAAAGAAATTAGTTTAGAATAAAACAACTTGATTTTCTTCATTTTTTTGTATATTTCATTTCTGTACGCCCATGCCTCCATTTACGTGGAAAGTAGGAAAACCGCATAAATTGTGTTAAATAATTTACATAAAATTAAGAGATGGATTACAAAATCTCAAAACCGCATAAATGTATACAAAGAACTTATATAAAATTAAAACTGACAAGTATTAAAAAAAGTGTTTAGAATCAAAAATATTAAAAGTTACTAAAATTAAAAAAAGATTGAATTGGTATATATAAAAAAACATTACTATTTTTTCATATTAGTATGTAAACACATAAAAAAATTGATTTGCTTTTAATACTGCGTTAAAGCAGAATTGCATCAACCAAGATAAACCGCATAAATCAAGGGATGGTTGTATACAAATTCTATATTAACACGTTAAGCGCCACGCTAAATTCACGAGACAACCTATTCAGGCCGCGTGACTCGCAGTGCTATACATTATTGCATTTGGCATAACCGGCGAGGCCTGAACGGAAAGTCTTCCCTAGGGACCAGCGTGGCGCTTAGCGTGTTAAAAAAACAATACATGATTTTATATACAAATTTTATGTCAAAATTCTGTATAAAAAAAATAAATAATATTCCGATAAAATAATTCCTATCCGAAAGAAATCTGTCAAAGGTGTCAAGGGTCGTACTTCTACGTATATCGATTCGATAAGGGACAACGATGTTTAGAGAACAGGAAGTATATATCTTGTCCCCAATACTTTAGGAAATGGACGTAAAAAGAATCATTTTCTGACTATTGCAGCAACTGGTAGACCAGTATAGTGTTGATTTGACCCGAAATCTTTTACAGTATTTTAGAAAAAACATTTTGAATTTGTGTGTGTGTATATATAGAACATATACACATAGATACATTTCTGTATAAAAATTATATTTCAGAAAATAATAAATAATACATTGATGAAATGATCGTGATCTAAAAAAAATCTCTTAACAGCATCTTTTTCTGACGATTGCACTCGAAGTGGCTCCGAATGTTGATGGTTTTAACACCAAATTTTATACAGTGTTACAAAAAAAAATGCTTCATTTTCTAAATCATTCTCGCACATTTTTATAAAAAAAAATTCTATGTAAAACTGATAAATAATATTCCGATAATATAATTCGAATCTACCAGAAATCTGTCAAAGGTGTCGTGTTATTGCAAGGATCATACTTCTACAAATATCGATTCGATAAGGGACAACGTTGTTTATAGTGGACTAGCACAACGTGTAACATGGGCTTTTTCTTAGTCATAGTTAACCAACCCCCCCGTTGTAATACGTGGTAGAACCCCTAACGTATCGAATGTACTGTATAGGTGGTGAAGGGGGTTTTGAGGGTTGTGCCCCTCCTAAAACGCTAGTGCACTATCTGCCGCTTGCCCAGGTTACATCGTTTCGAAACATTTAAAAATATCGGTAGCGTTCACGACGCTGGTACTTATTTATTTATCCGCAGTTGCAACGTGCAGCAGTTTGCGTCAACGTGCACTTGACAAATTTTGCCATCCAATCAACGGTTAAAACGTTTCGTCAAAAATTCGACACGGATATTCCTCGAAAGTGGTTTCAAAGATAAGTGATCTTGGACGAAAGTGTCATTATCAATTAGGAGATTGTCGTGTATACCTACGTTATGGATAAAACAATAATAGAGTCGGACGATTTGATAAGAGATCGACATTTATTTTAACAGGCGCTTAAGGACTCGTATTAAGTATTTGATAGGTGAAAATGAGTCTTTTGTAGGTAGATAAAGATATAATAGTTTTGACAATGCTGTTCACAAGAATATTCTGAATGAAGGACCCACAATCGGCCTCTTCCCTTCTGAGGGATGCTGTCATGGGATGCGACGTGGATGTCTTTTGTGAGCCGGTTTTTCTCGTATACGTAACGTGTGAACTGCAGATGTATCGTTATTAGACAGTGATAACAATTTCAAAATGCGTCACTCTCCGTCATACTACTTCACCGAACATTTGAGATGGCAGATGACGAACGTTTATCGTTCGCAGATAAAGTATGCACCCATCAGGTAAGAATGCAAGCAGGGGTTCCTTTTTCACACTCATCTCGGGGGAAAAGGGGTACTACACGCGTGGAATGATTTCTTTAGGCATTCGCAGCTGGTAGTTTTTCAATTTTCTCAGTGGAAATCGGTTGAAATAAGGAAATATAAAAGCTGGTTGCTGCAGACTTTTCTTCTTATTGTGAATCGAGAATTTATAGATTTTGTTTTCAATTATCCACTTTCTAACAAATTGTTCTTTGAAAATAGAAACTTATTTCTCCTTATAAATTCCAGAAGGAGAAAAGATGAATTAAAGTAGGTTTACGTGAGTAGCTGCGAAGGTGTTAAAATGTAAAACGAATTGTAAATGAATATTTCCTTTGTCAATCGTATTTATTCAATATATTTGTAGAATTTTCTGGTTATAAATCTACTTTCACTACTGGATAGAAAAATTTACGAGAATCTCACAAATTTTAAAATATCGATTTCTGTGTTAGGTACGATTCAAATTATATAATTGAATGACCTTAAATTAATTTATTATTTGTTTTTCAACCCCTTGCACTACGCTGAAATTCGGAAGAAGCCGTGCCCAACTATGCCTCGAATAGTCGCGAAAAGAGCCGAAGTGGCGGGGCCCGAGTGTCGGAACTTGTGAAATTCAAATGAATTTGAATAAAAACTTTTAAAAAGTATTTTAATTATTACATATGATTGCAATAAATTTTAAAAATACCACGTTTTATTTAAAAAGACCACGAGTACGGCTCGTGATATTCATGTTTGGCCCGAAATGTCGATTACGAGTCAGACTCGTAATATTCAAGTTTGGCCTTACATTTTCATCACGAGTCAGACTCGTGAAAATAGTGCAAGGGGTTAAAAGACTAATTTTATTCTAGATGTCCTAAAAAGAGCTAGAAATCAAGCCGAAAGGTTACGAAATTTAATAGTGTACATCAACAAGCGTTTTATAATTAGAAAATTCTAAAAATAGATTGTAAGGAAATTTCGAGACTATGTTGATATAACGTGAATTAATATATTGTATTTATAGTTTCTTCAAATGTTCGAAACTGGTATTTTTGCCACTTGCCTAATTGAAAATCGAGTAAAATAAGGAAATATACCACAAAAGCTCGTTACCACATACATTTGTTCTCAATACGAGACTACCATTAATGAATTTTTGGTTTAAATTATCAATTTTGTAACTAAATTGTTATTTGAACAATAAAAATGCATTTTTCGTTTTAAATCCAGAGCAATAAATAATCTGTTAAAATGTAAGATGAATTTTGACAAAGAAAGATGAAAAATAGTGCCAATATAAAATGATTTAATATTTGATATTTATATTTTCCACAATTATTCATTTGTCGATCGAGGTATTAATACATTTTTCATTCAGTAATAATATTGAAATTCCTACGAATTTTTTAGTATTTGTGGAACATTTTGAAGTTGAAAAATGGAAAATGTTAACAATCATAATTTTCATTTTCTTTTTTTTTTCTTTACCTGACTTCTTGGTGTCTGAGACATCCCGGCCTAATTCAGTTCCAATTGAAGTATCATCTTTAGGATTAGAAAATGATACTTTAAACACTATTTGTTCTTAATTGCAGGTTTTTTCTAAAATTAAAATTGCCACTTTTTCCATTAATGTACTTATACAATTTTTTCTTCAGACTAAATATTTACGTTTCCATAAAATAACCTATCTCTTGAAACAATATTAATCCCTTGCACTATTTTCACGAGTCTGACTCGTAATCGAAATTTCGTGCCAAACATGAATATCACGAGCCGTACTCGTGGTCTAAATAAAACGTGGTATTTTTAAAATTAATTGCAATCATATGTAATAATTAAAATACTTTTTAAAAGTTTTTATTCAAGTTCATTTGAATTTCACAACTTCCGACACTCAGGCCTCGCCACTTCGGCTCTTTTCGCGACTATTCGAGGCATAGTTGGGCACGGCTTCTTCCGAATTTCAGCGTAGTGCAAGACGTCAACAACTATCACACAATTAATTTCAGGTTAACATGTCGATAGTGTTAACCCAAAACAAATTTTTACCAATGGGATCTAGAAAGCGCTGATATTCCAATTATGGTATTCCGGTGAAGCGGGCCACCTAAGGGCCATCTCTATAAAAAAAGTTTTCCTCGGAAGTACCGGATCTGGAAAACTGGCGAATTCGAATCGAGTAGGAAAATGAATAGATGCCTAATTAAGATTTGCTTCTTTTTAAGTTTTTCTGTCATAACTTCTGTATAAATTCACTAGTATAGATGAAACTTCGTATGTACGTGTGTCTACACATATACAGCTTATTTTCGATTACTTATTAATTTCGCATTGCGTGATTCTTTTAATCTATTCTTCATTATTCCACAGTTAGCCAGAAATTCACGAATTTTTCATGAGTCATGACGAACTAGCACGCTTTGGTTCCCTTGCGTATGTGCTTTTTTCCTGGAAAGCGATCGTTATCCTACGAAAAAATACACGAAACGAAATTTATGGGCCGACTTTCTACACTTTCTCTTGGAGAAAAATTTGCTTACCGCAACTTTGAGAAATAGTAGGGTAGATAAATAGCAGCTCACAATTACAACTGTTACGACTGAAAAATTTGGTGCGATCTACTGTATCATTTTGCCGATAATTCTACTTTCAACAAGTGGAAAATATTATTCTTATCATTATTAGTAACACTTATTATAGGGTGAAAGTCGTAAGGCTTTAGAAGAAATACGAATAAGAGAGATAACAGTCTGAGATAAGTTGGAGTATATCTGCATTTAGAAATAAATAATGGCATAAAAAATTGTGTACGTAATGTAATATAGAAATATTAATACCATATGTAGAGAAGTGACGAGCATATATTAACAAATGATTTAAGTTACAAAGTATTTTCAATTATAAAATTGAATGGTAGAAGAAACAGGAGGCAGACAGAAAAAAATGTTATAATATGAACTATATCAGCAAAGTTAAGCTTCAATATTTTAATACAACACAGTTTCTGCTGCAGGCGAACGTTGTTTCGCCTCATTGTTTAATATATTTTTTTTTCAATGTAATATCCACATGAGTACGGACTGTAATGAGTATGGATTAAAAAATTATTATATCCCATGATATCGTGATAGCATTCCAAATAACATAGTGATTAAAAAACACATTGATAACATAATAAAAAGAAACAAATATTTAGTTTTCATATTCTCCAAATTTGCTAAAATAATGCAAACGGCACCTATGCTGACAATTTATTATGCCCTATTTGATAGTATCATTAATTATGGAATAATTGCTTGGGGAGGCGTGTATAGAAACAACCTGAGATCACTGCAAAACCTACAAAACAGAATCCTCAAAATAATATACAAAAACACCTTTGTAACTGACAACCACCCATTAAACTTAGAACAAATGTTTATCTTTGAGTCATTAAGGTACCACTATGAAGATTTAGCTAAAGAATATAAAGAACAAAAGAAAATTACTAGGAACAAGAGTATCCAGATACCTAAAACCACAAAAAGGATTAGCGATAAAAATAGCTACATTGCAGCAATAAAGCTTTCAACATACTCCCTATAAACCTGAAAACCTTTGAAGGTAACAAACTCGATATCAGAAAAAAACTAAAAAACTGGATAAGATGCAATATCTAATGTGAATTTTCATTCTAAAACTAAAAATTGTCAAAATTGCACTGTTTGCAGTTTCTCTAACCAACATGGTGGATTGACACTACAATAGCATAGCACACCTACACAGTTAGCCTTCCTTCTACTATATAAGTTAGTATGTAAGATAGTTTTGTAAGTTAATTTAATGCCAGCCCTGCTCTCAAGCAGCCGACTTTACCTATGCAGGATTGCTCTGCTTTGTATTTTGCATTGCTTGTAATTGTTCTGGCTTGAATAAATAAATAAATAAATAAAATAAATAAATAAATAAATAAAATGATACAATAATAATTATATATTAATGTTATTCAAGACGTATTACTTAAAGTGTGACTATAGCGTCCTGTACCGAATTCAAAGCACATTAAAACAACTTCTTGTCTACCATCGAAAACTATCGGGAAGTATATGCAAAATCGGTAAATAGGCACACAATTTAGATTTCAGAGTCACCTATCGCAATGAAACATAACTAAAAACCTTACACGCCAACTCGATAACATATCGTATGAATATGGCCTCGATAGGTTGAGGGGTTTGACAGTGATGTTGCGGTTTAATCACAAGCAATGGATTTTATATATAAAGAAAAATATAACTATATTATAGAAAAAATTAAAATAAAATAAAATTAAAATAAATGTTCCAATACTGTTTATTTGATATATCATTTCAATATAGTTCAATATATCATATGTATTTACTCACAGAATTCATAGTTTCTTCAATCGTAGTTGAAAGTTTAATATGGCGAACATCGCTCTGTGATATAGTTATTTAAATCTTCTCCTATATTCACAATATGTATAACATTTGTTACAATATAACATTTGTTTTTGAGAAAAAACACGAGAGAAATTACGCACCCCGCTGATGTAGGAGGTGGCATTTCCTTTTTAATCATTGTAATTTACTATACTATGGCTTGCCCCTTTCAGAAGTTGACTTAGAAGTTAAAGACAATACATGTTTTAGACAATATTTTTTGGTAATAAAACGGTTACAATAGAAAATCAGAAAAAATTATTTTTAAATAGGAATATCGTAACATATTTAGATATAAAATTCATTTTGCGTGATTAAACCGCATCATCGCTGAAAGGGCATTGGACCTATTCAAGCCATATTCACATAATACGTTATTGAGGTGGCGAGTAATGGTTTTAGTTACGTTTCATTCCGATAGGTGGCGGTGGGGTATATCTTCTACATTTATGAGCCAATTTTTTTCATTATTGCAGATAATATTTGTTGGTCGAAAAGAAGTTACATTATTATTGTTTTATTATAAACTGTTGAATGAAGCTAAACAACATTCGCCAGGATCAGCAAGTATAATATAGACTCTGCCTCGATTAACGTTTGGACAAACCCAAACAGTTTTCCGTTCCATAACAGGATTTTCTTTGATACAATGTTCCTAAGCTGGCAAATAAGGTCATGCACCAGCATCAGTCTGTTAAAAAATCCTGCCACTGATGGACTGCATGAATATTGGACCGCTGTAAATTGTTTTTCGAGAAGTCTCACGTATAAGTGATACCAAAAGAAAACGATACCTTTTTACAACTTTTCTCCTATGCTTTCCCTTTCTTTTCCTAATTTTTTCATTTTTTATTTTCAAAATCTCGGGGCATCACGAGAGTGGAAGCTGTTTTCGCCTATTAAGGATATAAAGAGTTTCATAAATGTCCATGGCATGCCATTACGAGAGCCTTTATCCTGACGTAAAGTGCTATTAGCGATAGTAACAATAGACGAGCGTGTATAGCTGCGCTTCAGATTTTACGTGCCAGGTTTTCTCCGCAGAATCATCTTTGAAAGCAGAGAGAGTGGAGGGAGCAATGCGTGATTGCATTGCCCTACTACGAATGAAAGAAATCTGCTTGTAGGAGCACAACCGGTATCTTATTAAAATTAGTGAACTGAAATACTGTGAGAATCGGTATTCGTGTACGTTGTAAACATGTTTACTGATGTTTCATAGAAGCTATAGTTTAGAGTGCAGCCTGACATTTAACGCAATACGGAACTGGGCCTGGCCAGAAGGTTTTCATGACCTATTGAAGCCTAGTCTCTCTGCTCGTCAACATTGAGTTACACGTTAGGTCAAGCATACCCGGATAATTTCTATCTGCTGTAGGTATATAATATACTTGAGTCTATGATCTCGTGGCGCGAGTAGGTATTAGGATAAACGCTATCGCGTTTGGAAAATAATAAAATGATCCCAGTGTGTTTATACGTAATCCGTGCACGTTACGAAAGACACGTATATACTTATCGAGCATACATATTAATTATATACATACCTTTATATTCTTATATTCGACCTATAAATGATTCATATGTTAATTAATAATCTCTTGTATTACGAAAGAAAACACTTGTGCTTATATTAACGGAAATGGTAGGGACCAGGATGAGAAGAGACCGCTTTTATTACTACCCACGAAACCGGAGTAATTTCATTGAGTCATAAATGCGAACAGAGGATTTAAACCCTCATTTTTCTGGAAAGAAGGATACGAGAGAATTTATTTATCTACTTACAGGTCCTCCAGTAGTACAAGGTGATTTTAAGGTCCATGATTTTTTATATGCTAGTAATTTGTTATGTTTTTCTAGAGATTTAGTTTCTTTATTTTCTAGAAAATTGATTAAAAAAAAGTTTCCTTTTAACCCTTAAAGGGGACTCTGGCTACAGATGACCCAGAAAAATTTTTGTGTAAAGTGGTTTTTTTAATGCTCTAACAGTGTCGATTTTTTAAACAAATTTAGTTTATCTATATCGATTATTTATATCTTTCCTAAAATCATTTTTTTAAAAACAGTTGAAGACGTGAATGAATTTTTATAGTCCGGAAAAGTGCATTCCCAGGTTATAATAGGCACTCAAAGTGGTGTTGGGTCAAATTGACCCGGCTATGCTCTTTATGCTCTATGCAGGAAGTGGCCAACAACAAATTTGAATATTCTACACAATAACATTTCATATATGCGCACATAAAATATTTTGGAAAATAAAATCAACTATTTTTATGAAAAAGATTCAGCGTTTTAGAGATTAAGAAAACTCTTTTGAATCTTTTAGGAAACTAAATTTTGTTTTTTTTTTCATTTAATTTCAAATTCAATTTAATAATTTCGCAGAAAGTTTAAAACTGATTGTGAGGAAGAATTAAACTCCAAGAAATTGGTGCTCAGACCATAAAAATGGATTTACTCGTCAACATCCCACCTTGGTTTGGTTCTAACAATAAGTTGGGGACCTTACAATTAGACCACTTTTTAACTCTTTCGCTACGGAGTGCTTGTCACAAAATGTGATCGCTGTGAACGGGAGTGCATTACTGAATAGTTGACACCGAAATACACAGCGCTACGAAGTAATTAGAAGTCCTTCCTTGTTCTCTAAATTTTCGCCCACTTTTCCAGAGCGTATATATACGCTCATCGTATCTGAATGGTCATTCTTCGAGGGCGTATATATACGCCCGTCGGAGCGAAAGGGAAATAATGAGCTTTTCATATTTTTTGGATCCCAGCCCTTTAAGAGTTAAGGAAGGTTCTATCAGGCTAATTAGTTCATGCAATCGTACCGTACGAGTGGTTCTTAAGTTCTTTCTCCGTGGAGTTTAATTGAAACCAAGTTATTTCGCCGTAAATAACCGTATGCAAACTTGCCAAAGGATTAGCAACATATGCAAAACGCACTCGCTTCTAATTCTCCAGTTACTTATTATTTTGACAAGATTGCCTTATACTCCTGACTAAAGCAGTCGGAAATAGTGCCATATCTGAATTTGTATTTCAATCGGTAAATCAGGATTAGCGTATAAGATAGTAAGGAAGGTAATCCTTCGGCAGGCTAATGTGCCATTCGAATGTGTATTTTAGGGTGTATGTTGTGCGTACGTGGCGAGAATATTATCTTGTTTGGCCAGGACCCACGTGTGTCCTACCAGCCGTATTAAATTATTGTAACGTCGTTCCGCTTGGTATTAATTTTCACCCGTACAATGCAACCTAAGACTTACAAGAGCTTCCTTTGCTCTTGTCCTTAGAACCGTGCGGCTTCCTCTTTCTTCCTTATATTAACAAGATACCCTTAATACCACCTACCAACCCTTACCTCTAGAAAGAAAATAGTGTCTTAAGATCAGGCACGAGATGCAGTATTACTTTTAGGCCGTGTCTTAAAGGGATTAATTTTACTTAAAAAAAGGGAAAGGGAAGAATTAATTTCGTAATAATGGTTCGACGTATAAAAATTTGAGAAACTTTTAGAAATTGTCTCAAGAGCGTTTCTTTAACCCTTTCAGTCCTGATTTTTAAAATTTTTATTTTAGAAAAAAAATAACGAGAATGTACTCTAGTAGATGTAACAAAATATATATTCTAAAAAAATTTATTTTTAAAACTTTTTGAAAAAATTGTATGGGTTTATATATCCCAATTCTATTTCAATGGAATTTATAAAAATTAGGATTTTTTGAACATTGCTTGGGATAAATATATCCCGACAAGAGTGAAACGGTTAAAGGATGCAGTATTTGCATTAACTATCGAGACTGCGTTAATACCATCCATTTCTATTTCTTTTTTTCTTCATTTAACTACTTGCCCTTGCTTCGAAGTAGGTAGACAAATTTGATAACCATTTAGAAAGTATTGGCCTTTGGACTTCATGATAAGGATATTTTGTGAGTATATACACGTATATGCAACATTATTAAACCAGTGGTTATTCTATACATGGGGTGGGATGATATTGTCCCAGTGACACATGAAGGTTTAGGACCAGACACAAGATGCAGTGTTTCCTCGCTATTGAGTCTTAAAAATAGTAATATTACTTTACAAAGGGAAAGGGAAAAAAATTATATAATGAGTCGATAGTTGGGCGGGTAAGTTAATTTTCCGAAAATCTTTCAAAAGAATTTCCTCCAAGGATGCAGTATTTACATTTAATAGTCCATAACTTGGGTTTAAAAATCATGAAACACAATAAAGTGTCAATAACGACATTAATAAAGTCACAATTTCAGGTTTTGCGAAAGAGGGAAATATTAGTTTAGTGCAAGGTATTATAAATAATTTTCAGAATGAAGAAAAACTGGAAATTGATTGATTTATTGATTTACTCAGTATATTCCCTGGGTGCACGATAAGGACAAACATCGGTAAGAATTTCTACAAATCAGAAAAGTAAATAAACGAGAAAAAAGGGACAGTTGGGAGAAAAGAAATCAATTATAAAGAAATTTAAATATGGAGTATATATTTTAATTAATACACTGGAAAAAATCTCGGTGTAAAAGTAGCAAAATCGTTCGTGCAAATCGAGCATTCACAATTTCCTGTTTGTGTTAAAATATGGTGTATTTTTCCTATGGCTTTATACTACATGGTGCAATTTTACGAATTTTGATAGCAGGTGCTTCATTTATAGAATTTCTGTGTAAGTTTTCGTGTATTTTGAAAAACAATTCGTGATTCAGCAAAATTCCTATTATTTTATAAATTTTATTTGAGATGTACATGCAAATAATGAATATGCAAATTTTACGCGAATGGTGTTACACGATGCATTTTCAAGAAAATATACGAACTGGTATGAACTTGATGTGTTACAGTCACAAATTCCCAATTTTCACAAAATTGTGTTGAAATTCACACGAAATTTTTTACAGTGTATATTATAGTATACTAAAATTGATATATTTTAATTTAAAGCCATCGCATATACATTGCAAGAATATAAACCAATCACAATGGAGAATTTTTGAATGGATGGTACAATTCTTTGTTGCAATTGAGCGATACTCTTGAGTTTGTTTTATAGCGTTACGGAATTTTGTGTGTGAAAACCCTTAACAAAAACAAAGAGGACTTAATTGCTATCTTAAGGGGGTCAACCCGTGTGGCGGCCGTGTTTTTTTGAGATTTTTTTCGGAATTTTTCACGATGAAATGAAAAGACATAGAGCTTTCAAATTTTTACTACATATTTATTCATTCTTCAATTATGTCTCTGAATTTTGTTATACGAAAATATACTTATGATCGGGAGTTATACCGTTCAAATGGTACCCATGTGAAAAAACGGTGTCCACGATTCCGGCAGATTGGCTTATCCGAAATAAAAAAATAAAATTGCAAGTTGATCTATAAGTGGATGGGTATCACCGAAATAAGGATTTTTTGAAAATATTGAAAATGAAATTTTTTACATGCTTCCAAGCATTAAGACCCAAAATTTAATGATTTTTTTGGACTATTTTTTCTGTAAAAAGAAGGCGGTTCAATGTTTTTCAAAAATCCTCATTCCGGTGATAGCCAACCACTTATAGATCAACTTGCAATTTTATTTTTTTATTTCAGATAAGCCAATCTGCTGGAATCGTGGACACCGTTTTTTTCACGTTGGTGCCATTTGGGCGGTACAACTCACGATCATAAGTATATTTTCGTATAACAAAATTCAGAGACATAATTGAAGAATGAATAAATATGTAGTAAAAATTTGAAAGCTCTGTGTCTTTTCATTTCATCTTGAAAAATTCCGAAAAAATCTCAAAAAACGGCCGCCACACGGGTTGATCCCCTTAATACTCAAAATTCAGGAAAGGTACATACGTAGACATACATTTGTCTCGAGAGAAAGAGGCAGAGCGAAAGATAGACAGAGAAGTAGGGGGGGGGGGGGGGGAATATCCATAAGTTGGTTAAAGCTTTCGATATTGGTACTTAAGGACGATGATCCTTATTACACTATAGCTTATGGTGAAAATCCAATAAGATGGCAGGAAAAAAAGGAAGGAGGTAAAAGAGCAGAGAGGAGAGAATACCGTATCAAAGTTTCGCCTGCGGCCGCGTAAGTTTTGATGGCACTCTACACCCACTGAATACCAAATACCGCAAAAGAAGACAAGAAGGGATCATCGAAATCCTCCGGGAGTTAAGTTCAACGTCTTCGTTGACTTTTGATTCCGTGCCTCCCCTTTTCGTCTTTCCTTTTCCGATGATCCTTAATGAGATCCTTGTGAAAAATGGGAAAATTATGGTAAACGACTTTCTACAAATTCAATATGACGTAAAAAGAAAGTTTTGCTAGATAAGATTCGGGAATACTTTTAGTTAGCTGATGTCAGAGTTTTATAAATGTATGTGTGTGTCCCTTGGGGTGGTTTGTGGCCTTAAAATGGAATTATGTGGATGGAAAGTGTTATTGGAAACTTGGGTCCTAAACTTTAGGTTTATGTGCAACAAAATCTTTTAAGAAACATAAAGTTGGTATAACGACTTTGAATCTAAAAGGATATTGTTTGTATCGTTCATGTCGACTTTCGAGAAATTTTGGAATTAGGCAGAATTTTTACTTGGAGGCTGCCTTTCTTCGAAAAGTAAAATCGAGGCTATTGATTCGCAATTTTTTATTGGACGTACGAGTAGGCGCAAATATTTTAAGTCTAGCGGTTTTGGATCAGAAGTATTATGGTTTTCGGATTTTCTATTTTAATGTCCACTCACAATCAATGTAAATTTTCTCGTCATATGTATAAGAAATATAATTACGAGTCGAACAAAAATCCTCAACAGTGGATGCAAAATGCCACAATTTTTTCGCCACGTAAATAGGAGTAAGCAGTATAGTGATTGGCACGTCAAACAAAAGCGTCACATAGTAGAAAACTCTTTGTGTAGAAAACTCCAATAATCATGAGAAAACATAATTTATCTGAAACAATTGGGAGATAGGTATACAAAAAAATGTGCGAAAAAACATGTTGCTTCTGAAAAAAGACATTTTCTGGTCAGCACAAGACTGCGATCGCCAGCTTATGCGGTAGTGATTGGCATGCAAATGATCAAGTAGAGCAGAATATGTAAAATATTTTTAACTTTCCTGATTAAAAAAGTGTGGCTAATCACTGTGAGATAGCCAACAGCTGTATCGCATACCCTTACGGGCACGCCCAAACACAAGTAACTAAAAGGATATACAAATTTTGGATTAAAAGAAGAATCGATAATATTTGAAAAAATCGTTCTGAGTATTTCTATGGGGAAGAAAAGGTTAAAATTCTTTTAGAGCTCGTGAAACTCTAGTTTGATACGAGGTAGATGATAAAATGCATTAGAAATAGCTATTCCCAAAAGAAGCAATTTTTGTTGCTGAAATTTTGAATAAAATCTATTTGTTGGAAGAAAGTATTTCTATTCATTGAAATGTAATTTTTTAAAATTATCATGAAATCAGGGAATGGAACGTTTTTCTAAATATTTTGTATTAACAAAAATTAAATTTACTTTCAAATCCTTGCTCATGTTATTAAAAACAAAAATCCTCACAAAACTAAATATATTCAATTGTAACTCAATTTTACTTACATATTCTATATTTTAACTTGAAATAAATATATATGTATAATAATTATTTTGAATGTTTTGTTATATTTTTGAAATTAAATACTGCTTATAGTTTACTTAATTGCTAGTTCTCTGAATTTAGCAGTATTCAATATTTTTTAAAGGAACTTAATTTGTAATAATTCATTGTACTACGTGAAATGATTTTTTTAAGACAAAATTCCGTTACTAGAAATTTTTTGAGGAGAACTTCAAATCAAATCAAATAGTGGCACAGGAAGATAACCTACATTAGGAAGTAAAAATTACTGCGAGATAGTGAAAATTATTACCTATCAGTTGCAGCAGTGGAGTACAATTTGTTGCGCAAATTGTCGATATTCCTGTGAATTAAAAAAATTTATTTTTTTTCCTTCCATTTTTTTCAATTTCTACATGAAAATTATTTTAAAAGGAAACAATTTATCGATTTCGAAGGCTCACAAATCGCATAAAAATATGAAATTTGTTGGACTTCGCGGAACTCGTGGACCACTGTGAAAAAAAAACTGTTTGAAAACATTTCCCTTCCTTTCGTGGACTTTTTTCTCTATTTTATTCACTTCGCTTTTAATATAAAAATTCCTCACGTGAGGATAGTCCGACTACAGCCACAAAAAGTAGTCTAACAAAACCACAAGGATATTAAATCTCTCGTGTACGTTATTAAAGCATTTCAAGAATACCTGTTTCAGCTAACTCCTGCATGCTGATTTGGTAACTTTTCCCCTGTTAATCGGACTTTTCGAGAGGATAATAAAAAATCTTTCATCTCCCGCGGATTTATTTTATATTACATCAATAATAAAAGGAAGGTAGTTTTTAATGCTTTATATGGTGTTTTGAAAAGGGATGATTCTTAGGTTCGACGTTATCTCCCGCATTAAAACCGTTTTATCTTTAGTTGGAGTTTAACTATAACGAGCGATGTTAAATTCTTCCGAGTGTTCTCGACGCCTGGAGTTGGAAGCATTTCCAGTCAGCCTTGTCGATTGGGTTGCCTGCTTCTCAGGCGCATCAAGCGCACCGCAAATACGTCTTTCTTTCGTTTCATGACGATAAGGCCCGTATGAGCCACACGATGATGATACCTTTACCGAAAATGGACGTCGAATCTCGTGGGGTATTCGTTCAAGCGTGAGAGATAAGATTCGTGCTTTTCGTATCCCGAAAATAAATTGCTCCTCTTCTCGTTGTTGGTTTCTTTGCAAAGTATTGTGACGTCAACGGTAACTGAAGTAAATGTGTGTAAAAAAGACGTATTCCGGGTGATCACGAAAATCCGAAATGACAGATCGGTCTGGCAAAAAATCGGAGATCAAATTACAAGCTTTGAAGATCGATCAAGCCGTTGCGAGGTTCCAAAAAATACTATTAGTAGTTACTAATTTTTTGTATCATTATTCCTTCTAATCCAGTAATATTTCTTCTATACATTAACATTGGTGAAATAATTATTTTTGTAGGTTTGATTGTAGATTTGATCTTTTTGGCTTCAGTTGTTGACTCTTAGCCGGCCTACAGGGGTCTCACACGCCCCAACTTAGTTTAACTTCAATTTAAGTGACTTCACAGTAAGGAGACTCTACAATTTTTTATTTTATACTAAATACTATGTTTTTATAAAACAAACTGCGCTATGTGTTGAAACAATTTTTAACAACTATCATACAATTTTTTTAAATTGAAAAAATCCACAGCTGCCATTTAATGCAAATTTTTATCGGCGGGGTATGACAAGCCCCAGTGTGCTAAATATGCTATTCTGGTGAACCTGCCAGTTTTTTGTAACTACATTAAATTCGATGTTGAAATTTTGCTATTGTAGTAATATTTCTTCTACTACAATATTGGGTAAAATATTTATTTTTGTAGGTTTAATTGTAGATTTGATCTTTTTAGCTCTGAATTGTTGACCCTTAGCAGGCCTACAGGGGCTCTAGACGTCCCAGCCTAGTTCAACTTCAATTTAAGTGACTTTATAGTAAGAAAATTCTTCAACTTTTTTTTTCTACGATATATTATAGCTTTATAAAATAGATTATACTATTTGTGGAAAGAATTTTTAACAACTATCATACAATAATCAAAGTTGAAAAAGTTTCCACGCAACACAAATTGTTACCGGTAAGGTATGAAAAAACCCTGTGAGTCAACAATATTAATCTGGTGAAATTGCCAATTTTTTGTAATTATTTTAACCCTTTAACTGCTAAAGGCGTTATATACGCTTTGACAAGTTCATTAATATATACGAAAGGCGCATATGTGCGCCCTTAATGACTGACATCTGAATATTGCCGCATATATTGATAGTTTCGTGCAAGAGTAAACAGCACTCAAAGGATTAAATAAGACTGTTGCTATACATTCTTTACTCTAGATGTCCCTTAAGGGGGGAAATACATGTAGACGGTGAGAAAATAGTCAATTTTTATAATTTTTTTAAGGAACAAAATGTTTAAAGTTTTTGAAACTTTAGGTACACTTTATTACATAATTAAACTGTTTAAATAAATTTGTCCATTAAGGAATATTGTCAAATGGCGATGTTCTGTCGTGCTCTTCCAGGAAGGTTTTGGCGGTAGTTACCTGTTTGTGGGAGTCCCAACGACTTCAATATTCATCTTAAAAGTATGAATCAGAAATTTTTAGTATTTTAACATCCAGATGCTGAACTTATACCTGAGACACATTTAAAAAATTGAAAATTACAAAAGTGGAATAGTTCAGAAAAAAAACTGCAATTTTACGTAACATTTATTTCTTTTTGGCAATAAAAAAGCAGTTTCGAAAAGCGATTTTCACAAACAAGTAGGTATAAGTTCAAGGTAATATTATTATTGAGTTGTGTGTACAATTTTAGCGCGATCGGTGGATTCGTTTTAAAGTCATGTTTCCCACAATTTTGAAGAATGTAGTTTTCCACAAAACGTTTTTAAAGTTCCGCACTACGAAAACTCAATCACTTCAGTAACATACCGACTAATTGGCGATTCCAGGACCAAACCGAATTTCAGTTTAAAACTTTACCACCTTATTCTTGAAATGTTTAACTAACATTTTATGAAGAAAAAAAATTGATTTTTTGAAGCTGCTACATGTATTTCCCCCCTTAACTGACATCAAGTAAAAATAAGATTCGCGACGAATGGAACAATTATGGAAATATTCTCCAGAATCTACGTCCATTTACAATAAATGTTATTTATTTCCGGCGGAATTTCCGCTTTTTCGACGTTTTTCTATTTGGACTGGAGGAGTGTGCAGGGAATATCTATACATAAAACGTATCTTAAAGAAGCTGGTCAGGTCATGATTGGAGTCAGAAAAAAGCCCGGGAATAGAAAAAGAAGGGAGTAACAGATGTAAAAGAAAAGAAAGGATATATGTGCTATATACGTACAGATATATCCCTCGAAACTGTAAAGACAGTCTTTCACTTGGTATTCCAAGTGAGAATTTCATGGGCGAGAAGGGTCGTGATTGAATCTATGGGACTGCAGACTGCCCATAGTCCGAAGAAATAGCCCTTGGGCATTTATGTCCTGAGGGGGGTTAGTAGCCATATATAAACCCTCTTTTCTTATACCTATATATATAAGCATATATAGGTATAAAAGTGGCACAAGTGCTCATGATAGCAATAGTTTTATTACATGGGATAATCTTTCAACACGACCAACGGAGGAAACACCTCTGCATTTCAAAAGATAGCATTTCGGGGAAGAACGTGTCCTTATATTCATTCCCCAAAATCTAGAAATAGTAGAACGCGACGCAGAAATTTCAATTGTACCTTTTAGAAAAACGATGTTTGGTAAAATTGTTCAGTTTGAAACTTCGACAACGCGCATTTTTTGTGGATCTATTTCTTTCAAATTGCGAATTGTAAGTTTAAGGGCTTCTGGAGTCTACCGATATAGATTTGTATTACGTGAAGCTATATTGACTTTTCAAACTCGTGCTTTTCCTTCATCGCGTCTTTTAAAGTTCCTCCTCGTTTATTTAAGAAGCTACATAATTTTAATGTAATGGTATCTGATCTTTCAATTCATTATATTAATTAAATGGTCGCTTTTCCGTGAAATTATCGATTGAAAACTTTTTAATTATTGTACGGTATTTTATAATTAAATAGAAAAATTATAAAGTCAAAATAATGGGGTTTAAATTATTAGAAATCAACTCTAAATCGTAGATTTAGGAGTAAGTAGTAGAGTAAATAATAGATCAAATATTATAATTCACCATTTCCCTTAAATCATGACCTGGAGGGTGGGAGAATTATTTTTGGCTGAAAAGTATCATAGTTGTTAAATGTTTTTTTTTTAAAATAGTGTAAGTAATTTTGTGAAAATATACTGTGTTCTGAAAAAAAAATGTGATCTTTTTTTCGTGTAAAGATGCTTAAAATCAAGCTGAACTAGGCTGGGACGTTTCAGGCCCCAGTAATTCAGCTAAGAGTCAACTAATTTTCTAAATCGTCAATACTTTGTAATTCACTCATACTAAGACGTTTATCATACTAATCTCATCAGAATTCCTGATATACATATTTTAAACAGCCTGATAAATTTCAACAATCGCAAAACTCTCAGAACATTGCCCAAGGATCGCAAAGTCATTTATTATTTATGACAAGAGACTTCTTTTTTCCCCGAATTTGGTGACACACCTACTAAATTAATCTTTCACGGTTCTCATAAATTATTTTGAACTATAACCACGTTATACTAATTCGCTCATTTATTTGCTCATTCATAAATTAATACACTCATTTACTAATCCGTTAATGCAATCATTCGTTAATTAATTCGTCAATTAATTAATTCATTCACAAATTCATTCATAATTCATTCATTATCTAACATCAAGTTTTACATTTTTGAAGGTTCCATCCACTGAAACTTTTGACCAGACTTAGAAAAACTATAGGGTAAAAAAAAGTTGAAATAAATTAAGAGAAATTTTGCTTTTACATGCGAAGTGTGTTTTGCCCTTTCAAAGTATTTCAAAAACTTTGAGATTCGGAAAGACAACGCTTTATGGTCGGCACAGAGAATATTAAATGCATAATTTCCGTTTTAATATCAAACGAAAGAACGACTGCAGATGTATTGCAAATGCGATATTAATATGAATTTTGAGTGGTTATAAATATCTTCAGGAGGGACGACCTTTCCCTTACACTTCTCCGGATGTTTCATATCCCGTTTTGTGAAATACGTTCCTTTCTGACACAGATTCGTGACCCTATATACCTTTTCGATCGACTCTTGCTGCCAGCATATTGAATATGGAATCCCATAAGTCGAGCGATAATGCAATATGCCGACGTCAGTTCGAAGACGCAGTAAAAGGTGGAAGCTTCTCTATTAAATCTGGATTTACTCGTGCTAGCGAGGACACTTTTTTCTCGTTTCGCTGAACTATTTTTTTATGCAGCCAATGACACGAAGGAAGAATTTATTTGCAGCCTAGAAACCGAAGATTTACGAAATTCGAATTTTGGGAATTATGGGTGGAGATGATACATTTTTTCAATTTTTTTTAGTATCGTGAATTCAAGAGATTTTTAGCTTTAGTAAAAAGGTACTTTCACTATGTCGACTAAGCAAAAGAAATTCGGAACCTTTATTGCTTAACATTAACGTTACCGAATCTCTACTTTGCCTACTTTGACTACCAAGCCGATTTCCCACAGATAAAGACTTTCGTGCCATTCATATCACGATGCTATTAATTACCAGTTCCTTGAGTCGATAGCGTTTCGCAAATAATAATGGTACTTTCTCTTTCTTCTCCCATCGTCTCTTTCTCTCCCTGTCTCTTAGAGAAAGATATAAAATACATAGAATATATAAAATACATAAAATTTAGGTATACCTCCAGCAGAGAGTTGTAACAGTTCGAGATTAATTGATTTCCAAAGAGTCTTAAATCCAAAGAAGCTGTGCCTGAAAACAGCACGTGCTCAATTAAGAGGGAACCCTTTTTTTAAACAAAAAGTATACAAAAATTTAGGAATTTGTTTAAAAAGAAGTAACGATTCGATTTCTTCAAAACTTTTACTGTGTTTTTATTTATGAATGAACCAGTTGCAATTTTTAAAAGTAATTTTTGATAAAAAAATTCGCCATGTCACGCAATCTTTGTACTGTGCTGGTATGCGTGGCATTTATTTTTTACATTATCCGAGAGAGGAAACATTAATTGAGAATTTATTTTATGTATAGGGCACTTATCCAACCGGAATGAAAAATATTTATTGTTGAAGGTTGATGAATGTTAAAAACAATATTTCTATTTCTATGTACTATTAAAAGTTTTACACAAAATAAAAATTGGTAATTTTTATTTTAAAGAAAGATATAATGCATTTCACAATAAAACAATCTCTTTTGCTAAGGTCTATCTCGAGGTTTTCTATTTGTTATTCGAAATGAATTTCAGATAAATCGAATACCTAATTTATTTTCAAAAATATTCCTTTATAAGGGGAAACGATGCCTGGTCACTCTGTAACGCGAAATTGTATACAATAGTTACACACAATGAGATCGTTTTAGCAATTATTTCTATCCAACTTTAAGGAGAGCTTTTACTAAAACGAATAAATTGATTACCATCAATTCAGTAATTATCTTCAAATAACGTGCATATAATGACTCCCTACAGTATAATAATAATTCTTTATAAATTAGGAGTGGTACTTCTTGCGTCACTGGTTTGCTAATTTTATTGGAAATGAACGCTAAAACGGTCTCTGCGCGTGGTTGGTCAAAGAATTCTCTATAACTCGACACTGTTTTATAGTACTGGCGACCAGAATTTACAATTATAAGAACGGATAATAATAATGAATATAAACATAATGTTTTCCTTCAAGATGTTCTCGGTGGGTGGAGATAATAAAAACATATAGCAGATAAAAAAATAACAACTAATAATAAATTAGTTCTTTTGACGTGAAACTTCTCTCTTTCTCGAATTAAAAGTCCTGAATTTTAATTTTGCTAATTGACAATTTATTAGAATGAAAGATAATTGTGTTCGAATAAATACTCGCAATTATTTCTCTCCTTCCATGGCACAATAAATAATTATGTGATTAAACCATTCATTCTTTCTTTCTCTCTTTCATTCATTCATTCATTGATCTATCCATTCATTCATTCATACGTTATTTTATTCATTTATGCATCCATCCGATAATTAATTAATTCGTTCATTATCCTTTAATTCATCCATTCATTAATTCTTTCTTCCTTGAAGAATTTCGAACCACTTCTCAAAAATAGAAATACACTATTTCTCTCGACGCTGTACTCCAATTTAGTTGATCTTATCCATAAGCTCTGTTTAAAACCTTAGCAAATGTTTTACTTTTGAAAAGTAACGAGTAACTCCTTTTAACTTGTTCTTGCCGTAGTAGCATCGCTCTAAGTCTTTGCTGCGGTTGGTCAAAAGCTTTAGGAGTCGGATCAAGGGATCAGACTCTACCTAGGTTTACTTCTAACTCTGAATAGTTTTCGTGGTTGTAATACAGTCGTACATTGACTTTAGACACAATAAAAGCAAGAACATGTTGCAGTGAATTTATACCAAACCTGGATTTTCTGATTGCATAGTGCAGCGCTCTAATCTGGGTCGAGATTCTCTTCCGAACGAAATTCACCCCGAAGCGGTGAAATAACGGACGGAGATCTGAGCAAATATATCTGGACCTCCGTTAAACTGTGCAAAAGTTTGTAACTGGCCAAACTTCAATTTCGTAGCCGGGTTGGATTTATTTATTTTGTTGTACATATATTTTAATATAATAAAATGACATTACCTATTTAGGTGTGTCATTACAATATAATATATAGGGTATCCCAGCTAACTTGACCACCTTGAATATATCTACCAACATTAAGGATGTTTTTGCGGGACAATCTAGTCAAATTAATATCCGTACAATGGTTCTCTTTTATAGGAAATTTAAAAAAATTAAGGAACATATCTATAAGATAATACAATTAAACAACGTAATTTATCAATAACAATTAATTTTACGATTAATATACGCAATATAGGTAAAATAAAATAAGCTACAGTCACTGATTTGACTAAAGTACCATCTTCTAAAAGTAAATCTTATAATCGAAAACATTTTAACGTTCAATCGTAAATATAATGCAACACACGTTTTTATTTATTAAAATATATTTGAGAAGAGCACCGTGATATAGTCATCTAAATTATCTTTATATAAATTACTTGTTTCTATTATTTCAATAGCTTTACATTTGGCAACGTTGTCCATAAAACTTTCATTTCTTAGAAGTTGGCAAGGCTGTTACTTATATTTTTCATAACCTGCGTTATGATAACCTGCTCGTACATAACCCCTCGTACATAACCTGCAAAGATGGATCAACATCGTCATAAAGGTCGTTTCGCAAGAAAAAAGAAAATTGAATAGCGAAATAACGTAAGTGTTGCTGTTAAGGTGGTCCAAGCGTCAGGCTTAATATTAGATAAGTCCAAAAAACAACTTTTAATCGAAAGATTATTAGTCCCAGAACAATTTCTAACAAAGAAAACCCCATGTTATCGACCATTTAAAAAAGATATTAACAATTAAAGTTCGTACATTTTACACAGTCTCTTATGGCGCGTTTGAATTTGCGACGTCTATTATGAATTTTTCACCTAGAAAACGATTAGACCGTCTACGTATTAAAAGTTTTTTAAATTCTTTAAAGTTTAAAGATCATCTTAGAACAAAAAAATATGGGGATTAACGATAATTTGAAAAAGATATCAATTAAATAAGATCGATGAAAAAACTAACGCCCAAATTGAGATACAAGGTGGCAACGTCGCGCCATCTGGTAAGTGTACTATATATGTATATGCCCAGAGTCGGAAGCAGACGAAAACAGTACCAACACACACGTATCAAATACATCAAATCTCGAAATGTTTTTTATTTAAATAAAAATGGTGAACTTGCTTACGTTTATTTTGCTTGTGTTTCTTGCGGCTTTCTCTTCGTGTAAAGGACTAAAGTGTAAATTAATATAACATGTGAATGTGTGCAAAACTTGTGTAAAATTGAAAAATATAACCTACAAATATGATAAAATTTTGGGTTAGGCTATACGCTCCAACCAAATGTAAACAGTAGCAGACGAACAGTGCAACATACATATGCACGTACGTGTACATGTATACACGCACAAAATAATGACTTTGAGAAGTTGCCAAGTTTTTCTAGAGACCGTTCTACCGACATCAAGTGCAAGTCTATTGTTAATTAAATAAATTATTTATAAAACTCTTATTGAAAACGAGACATTTCATTCATAATTTTATAAATTTTTCAATCGTTTTTGAACTCTTGTACATTTTTTTATTCATTTACAGTACATATTAGTCTCTTATTGACTAGTCTAGCGCTTGGACCACCTTAAAAGAAGAAAAAAATGTCTTTCGGAAAATGAATGTGTAGTGGAAGGTTTTGCAAGAATAGTGAATATCAGCCAAATCGCCAAAGAGTTGTGGTGCAAATCTTGTCTTATCGTACTTTATGCAAGTACGCAAAGTTCAAACTTCCCGGTGAAAAAGGTTGAATTTATACCGCTAGATGTCGCTCTTATCGATACGATGTTGCCACGCTGCTTACGCCTGTTTATTACTTCATCGTTTTTATCACGTTCAAATCTAAATAAACAATTAACTAAACGGTCAATTATTTTCATTTTTTTTTGTTAAGTACAGAATAATAGAATGCAATTTTTAAAATTTGTTTGGTTGAAAAATCTTTTTTAGTAAATTAGAATTCTTGAGTAGAACATGTGGACTTCTATTTTCCCTATACTTAACATGTAAAATTGCTATTTTTTGAAAATCGATTACTCGCAAACTAAACGATGACACATTTTCAAAAAAATAATTTAAAGTCTATAATTTTAGATTTATTAGTCAAAATTTTTTCAGAATTTAATCTTTGATTTTTGCAAACGCAAGAACATCCTTAAGCGCGATATTCAAGGTGGTCAAGTTAGCTGGGACACCTTGTATATAAAAATGGATGTTTGTTTGTTTGGATATGATTAACAGACTTCGAAGCTATTTAACCGATCAACATGAAACTTGGCACATATATGTATTTTTTCACGGAGCAGGTTTTTACGCTATTCAATTTGTTGCAACTCGCCGTTGTAGATGGCGCTGCAGCACATCAACTTCTATACCGTTGAAGCTATCGCTAGGAAAATTGGTATACACAGGTATTTGAGCACAAGGAATATTTTCGCGCCATCCACTTTGTTGTAACTCGCCATCTTATTGACGACGAAATAGAATAATTTATGATTTTTAATGTCCTCAATAATAGATACCGTTACCGGCTATATGTTGCTCGCTCCAGAGTAGGGACTCCAAAAAGTCTATACAAATATACACCAAATCAAAAAAGCTAAAATATTGTTTATCCACTCACCTTACGCTAAATGTTAGCATTAGTTTAAATTATTTTAAGACCAAAATCTAAATTCTTCACACTCTTAGCACGGGCGAAGCCGTGCCGGGGGCTGCCTGTTACACATAGATATATAGATCCTATCCATTTTCTATTCCCCAATCAATAATCAATTCCTTTGATTGATGCTCCAACATTTCCGGCGATTGTTTCAGTCGGGGGATGTTTCAATAATGAAACGCTTATTGTTAGGCGCGATTGTCCTATATAATAACGCTGATGAATGGATGGCGTTTAACAATGCTTTACGGTTTATGAGTCTTGCATCTACTTTGAAGTGAATCGTCGACTACTATTTGAAGTGTTATCAATCGTTATTCCACAATATAAATTTTGCCAAGGCGTGTAATATGTTGCCAAAAATTTAGGAAAAAGTCATGCCCAGATTCCAGTGTTATAACTCCACGAGTGTTTCTTTTTCGGATTCAGGTATTTAAATTTGTTTATTTTGCTTCAAAGTCGCTGGAATTTATAACGGCACACTTGGAAACTTGCATCCAGACGATTACTGAAACACGATTTATTTAATTTGTTATTACATTTTATTTCATAAATTTTTTATTTTAAAAAAATTAATATTTGTCTTATTAAATTTATTATTTCTGATTACAAATTAATTTGTATCTAATTAATTCATTCCTAAATTTCGTTCGGAAATTTTTCTATACGCGGAGGCAAAATTGCTGTGGACTTACAATTTGTTGTAAGTTTTTAATTGGATGCAAAGTTTCACAAAAGTCACAAATAAATAATCAGAATAGAAATTAATCACTTTGTTCGACATAGCAACTCTAATTTTATTCTAATTGGTGCTACAGAAATAATGAAATTCGCAATTAATGTATATATGTATATACACGCGGAGACAAAGAACTTAACTAATTAATCTCCTCTGTTTTTGGAGTAATGCGAAGTAAGTGTATACGTAAGTGCAAGCAGCATGAGGGAAACGTCTTACCGCTTTCGTGAGGCTATTCGTCGAGACTAAGGGCAAGCTTTTACGATGGGACGCTAAACATCCCTAAAATTAATTGGCTCTTCGCTATACCTATCGTCGCAGAATCTCCTTTTTCTCGTGCTTCTCATCTGAAAGTTTAGGTCGATCGCTCTCGTAAACGTATAGGTAGGCAACATACGATGCATCGTTGGCGCAGTGGAAAACAGCCGACGGCACCGAACACAATGGTACGGCATCACTTAAAGCACATCTGAAATACGAGCCGGAAAATATCGCGAAAGCTCTAAAGTAAAAGGGAAAGTCAGAAGGGACGTCGATAATAAAAGAAAAGAAACGAGAGAAAGTGTGCACTCACCCTCTCTCTTTATAGCAACTTAACCATGTCGATGCGAGCCGTTCAAAGTCAATATCAGACTTACTCCTAAAACGTTTCGGTCGTAAACAGCACGACACATGGCACTGTTCTCGCCTATAAAAACCAAATTATTCTGAATGATGGATCGTTAAAATAGATTCCTTGGGATTTATGATGATTCTATTGGGTTATTATTGAATACAGGAGTCTCTCTTAATCTCATGGAAGATTTATGTGGTGTAGGAGTAACTTTCTATTCGCGAAGAGATTCCTTTCCAGATTTTCAAATATTCTTGAATCCACTGAAAACATCAATCTTCCAATGAAAGGCTATTTTTATCGTAAATATCATTTTTCTGACTCAGCTCAAGAATTTCTTTCAAGTTATTTCAAATTGTTGAAATAAATGGTAATTAAAATAATATTATTATTATAATTACCTATTTTATATGATAAGTTAGTATATTGGTTTTAAAAAGTAAAAAAATAACATTTCAATTGCGTCTATGAAAATTTCAATTTATAAATGTTGATTTAAAATTAATTGATTAACTCTCATTGTTTTAAATGTAAATAAAATTACATAATTATTTTATGTTTGATCAAAAAGAGTTATTACGTTTTTGTAAATTTTTATTTTATAATTCTTCCCAAGTTCACAACTTATAAAAAGCAACCGAAAAAAAATAGAATTTGATGGAAAATAAAAAATAATGTCTATTCTGTATTTCTATCATACTATACTATCCTGCACGAGAGAGGAGATAAATTAAAGGAAAATGCTTCTTATCAGATAAAAATCTCCTTTGATTAATTTTTTCCATTAATTTTTACGTGAAAATACTTTTCCCTAAATTCTCATTCCAGGATTGCGTCAAAGGGTTATGACCGTGTTGTTGATTTCAAGTTTTAATTTTTTTTTTAATTTTCCAGCCGATGGAAAGGAATTGAATAGTTAGTAAAGTTTCCTGTTTAAGTCATTAATTAATTTTGTCTATTAATTGTTTCACGAAAATCCATTTTTTCACTCTCATTCTAAGATTTCGCCAAGTTCTCTCTAAAAAGGAGTTAATACCATGTTGGAAATTTCGAATCTTCATTTTTTCCATTTTCTCAACCGATAAAAAGCAACTGAAAAAGGTGGGATTTGATGAAAAGTAAAAATTGATTTCTGTTTTGGATTTTTGCTACACAATAATTTTTGCACGGATAAGGAGATACATTAAAAACTAATATTTGGTATCAGATAGAAAATTTGATTAATTTATTTTCTCTGTTAATTTAAAATGTTAAAATAGATTTACTTAATTCTCATTCTAAGATTTTGTCAAACTTTCCTTGAAAAGGAGTTAAAACAATGTTGTTAATCTCAACTGTTAATTTTCCCCAATTTCCCAGCTGATAAAAAACAACCGCAAAAAATGCAAATTGGTAAGAAACAAGTAATAGATAAGTAAAAATAAGGTCGGTTCTGGATTTCTGTTATGTTATATTGTACTTTCGGCATGGGCAAGGGAATAAGTTAAAACAAAAGTCTGTTGTCAGTCAGAAAACACCATTAATTAATTTTCTCCATTATCTTATTCATAAAAATACATTTTTTAAATGTCATTCTAGGATTGTAACAAGTTTCTCTTGAAAAAGAGTTAACTTACTTCAAGTATTGGGAACAATTAAAATTTAAAAGTAACAACTTACTTTAAGTGTTGTTACTTTTTAATTTTAATTGTTCCCAATTTCCAAACCGGTAAAACGCAATCTAAAAAATTGGAACTCTTGAGAAGTAGGAAACAATGTCTCTTCTGGATTTCTGCTCTACAATAGTTTCTACATAGACAAGGCGATAAATTAAAAAATCATGATTGTTCATCAGACAGAAAAGCCCATTAATCATATCGATGGTGTTACAGGATAGAAACGAATCAGCAAAGTGGATTAAAGTGCAGAAACATGTGGAAACATACGAATATAGGAATTGTGAGGGTACAAGAAAATTGGCACATTGGGGTTGTTTAACGAATTAACGATTGGGATTACCAGATACTTTTTTTACCGTCCCTCACCTCGCCCACCTCCTTTTGGTCCTCCTTCGGAACAGAAATTACTGGAAGTTTGGGAGAAGGGGATAAAGCAATGATAACAATCGGCAAATATATCGGATATAGTGGCGTTATCTCATCCAATGGTCCACTTCCAAAGCTCGCTTTCCAACGTTACGATGATATTTCAGTTTAAATTTAACGAAACGCCCGCGGCTGGAATACCCTCTGATTTAAGGGCTCACTGGCGCTGTACCTATAGTAAAGTAGGTTTGAGGCTACGAGGGTTGGTAAAACCCTCCCGAGGCGTATGCCACTGTTAGATAGTCGTCCGTGATAAGCTAAATGCTTCAACTCACTCTCACTCTATCTCATTCCCTCTTTCTCTTTCTCTTTTCCCTTTGCTACGATCCCTGTCCCTATATTACAACCATGATACCTATGCAAGGAAGCTTTACTGCTACCTTTACCACCTTCACTGCCAGCTACGACCACGAAACTCTGCTTTACGAGCGGCACGAAAGCACATTCGAATTATGAGAAAGCGTTACAAAGCAGACGTGCTTGCCTCTCATTTCCCCTCTTTAAATTTCACCCCTTCTTCCACCCTTTTTAATGGGATTCAATGATCCGTATATCTTGTTTTATAAAATGCATTTAAAGTTTCCCCATTTGTTTAATCATTCCTGCGACGATTTTAAAAGAGACCTGGCTCAAAGGGACTTTCAACTTTCCGGATTAGCGAAACATTGAATATGCGTCTTATTTCGAGAAAGCAGGAGAATTTGCTGCTGACGTTTGTTTGCCGAAATCGAAAGTAAATGTTGAAAAATAATCCGCGTTATCATTTTATCAGGCTGGTGCATAATTAACGACGATTATTTTGCTGTGTAACATGCAAAGTAACCGTCATTAATTATGCACCAACTTTTTCCATATTTTAGATGATATTTTCTGATAATTTTTTTTTTGGAAAATTTGTACTGGGATTTGATGATAAAATAATTACTAAAGCCGATATAAAAAATTTAATGGGTTAAGTACCTTTTATTGGCATTAATCTGAGGATTGAAATTTTCAACTTTTATAAATTCATGTAAAAACCAATTATAATAATATAGAACTATAATCAATACGGAAAGGAAGATCTGAATATTTTTAACAGTGATTATTAATTTAGTTTCCATTAATTACGACTAGTATAAGATATAAGGTGAATTTAGAAACTAATGAAAATTAACGCTGTTAATAAATAAATTCAGACATTTCAACGTCATCGAATAATTTCTTTTTGTGCTACGTCAATATTTCAGTTCACTAATTGCAAGTCTTCTTACTCATTGTCAATGTCACTCCGATTAAAAGCCCGTCAATTTAAATACTAACCAATGGACCAAATGTGCCTTCAGAATTTAATTTTGCGGCTGCTATGCGAATTCCCTTATATTTCTCCCCTTTTGTATAAAAAAAAAATTAAGACAGGAATTGTATATTTTTTAGTTGACTCAACATTGAAAACAGTAGGAATAACTATTTCTGTAGTTATAGTTACTATAAAAATGGCATTGACGCCGTATTTAAATACAATCATGATTGGAATTACCATTTCCTTCAGTGAACGGAAATTTTGAATATCCTGCATAATTTTTTTTCTTTTGGTTTTTCTTGGAAATCAGGAACCTGATTCAAAAAAAGATACAAAATTTAAAAAATAAATACATTTTTGGCAGCTGTACTTCCTGTGAACACAAATTTCCCATTTACACTTATTATTTTGTAAATAAATGTTTACAGAATTTATTTTTACGCGTCTCCAAAAATTTGAAACCATTACCCATAATTCCATTGAAACCCATTTCTCTAAAACGCGCGTATATGGTCGATCGAAAAAAATTTCGTTTTTTTTATCGAAAAGGTATTGTTAGAAAAAAACGAAAATTCTTTTCGATCGACTAAATATGAACTTTTTAGGAAAGTGGGTATTAATTCCAGTTTTTCCAACGACATATTTTAGAAAAAAAAAACGAAATTTCTTTCGGAACTACCCGGTATTGTGTACAAGTAAAATATTTATCGAAGCGGCGCCTGTGAGATGACGAACGGATATACACGAAGAAAAAGAGCAGCACCTTGGAAGCTGCAACCTGCCATGCACAGAAGTAAGAGGGCAACCTATATTCAAGGTGGCAGGTCGTACCTTAGAACTTCTACCCCATCTCTTATGGATTATAACGGCTTGAAGGCTTGAAGAGGTTGTTACTGCTTGCTGCTGGAACTAGGGTCGTTCATTAATTAAGACTCGATTGAATTACCCTTGACTCCAAGACACGAAGAGGTCTCGTTGAGTATCGCCCAGCAGGAGAGAACAAGGGACGACGATCCATCTTCCAGAAGGAATTCCAAACTCAACACAAAATTGTTGAAAACAGTTGTCTGAGAGTCATTCAAGAATCCGGGAAATTTATCTTAGTACATTCCGTCGACGAAAAAGTTATTAAATATGCATAAGATTCTCCTTATTGGGAAAGAGAGGGCGGAGATTTGGATGATTGATGAAACAATGGATACGTAAAAAGTGAGGAAAAACAAAAATAAGGAAAGTTTTAGAATTACCTTATGACCAGCACAGTAATATTTTTATTTATGCTTATAATAAAAAGAAATGGTTTTTAGAATAATCTCAATTTATATAAATGGTTTTATTCGTTTTGTTAAACATATGATTTTTCAGAATGACATTATGAATTTTACCATTCATAGCAAAACAATGTTTACATCAATATTTACAATGAAAAAGATTTTAGGATTTCTGCCTTCGTCGTTTTTTAATTATATCAGTATTGAAGTTAATAGCTTTCAATCTTTCAAGTTTTTTTTTTCTTCAATTTTCATTGCATCTTTAAGGGGGTCAACCCGTGTGGCGGTTTTTTTTTGTGAGATTTTTTCGGAATTTTTCATTATGAAATGAAAAGACAGAGCTTTCAAATTTTTACTACATGTTTATTCATTCTTCAATTATGTCTCTGAATTTTATTGTACGAAAATATACTTATGATTGTGAGTTATACCGCTCGAATGGCACCCATGTGAAAAAAACGGTGTCCATAATTCCGGCAGATTGGGTTATCCGAAATAAAAAAATAAAATTGCAAGTTGATCTATAAGTGGATGGGTATCACCGAAATAAGGATTTTTTGAAAATATTGAAAATGAAATTTTTTACATGCTTCCAAGCATTAAGACCCAAAATTTAATGATTTTTTTGGACTATTTTTTTTGTAAAAAGAAGGCGATTCAATGTTTTTCAAAAATCCTCATTCCGGTGATAGCCAACCACTTATAGATCAACTTGCAATTTTATTCTTTTATTTCAGATAAGCCAATCTGCCGGAATCGTGGACACCGTTTTTTTCACATGGGTGCCATTCGAGCGGTATAACTCACGATCATAAGTATATTTTCGTATAACAAAATTCAGAGACATAATTTAAGAATGAATAAATATGTAGTAAAAATTTGAAAGCTCTGTGTCTTTTCATTTCATCATGAAAAATTCCGAAAAAATCTCCAAAAAAAAGAACGACCGCCACACGGGTTGACCCCCTTAAAGCATCAAACAATTTTGTAAAAAGATTTTCGTTCACTTATATGAATCGTTTTATCCATTTTGTCAAAAATATTAATTTTTAGAATGACATTTAACTTTTCCATTTATATAGCAACAAATTTTCACGTCTATATTTCTAGTTTAAAAAATGTTCTGCCTATCTATCTCGGCGGTCGTAAATTCTTGCATGTATCAAATTTACTATGATACTCTTAAGAAACTTACGTCATCAGGGAAAATTTGAATAGTTCCTATCTGAAGCAACTCCCGGCATATTGCAAAAAAGAAGCATCGAAAAATTTTGCATAAGGATTTTCTCAATTTACATAAATCGTTTTATCCGTTTTGTCAATTCACTCGAGGCTGACAATATTTCATCAACGATAAAGATAAATGATAGCCGTGAAAAAAAAAATGGAAGTGGAGGAAGAAGAGCAGGGAGAGGACGAGAGCAGGATCCACATTTCAGTTTCAAGAGAAACAGTGAAAGAGAGAAATTTGAAGGGAAAAAAACATCATGGCATTTTCCCCAGAGGAAAGTCTTGGAGTTTACGGTGTACTCTTTATGCATTCATAACGTTATATCGTCAGTTGAGAAGAGCTGTCGGGTACTGAAATAAAAAAGAGGTGGTTGGGAAAAGTAAAGTAGTAGGGAAGAGGTTGAACGAAAGGTACGATAGCAGAGATTCACTGTGTAGAGCAAAGTGGGGAAAAAAAAGGAAAATCATTCTTAAAGAGCCCGCTTACATTCTCACTTAAAAGCTCTCCCTAAGCTTTACACACTTAAATGCTTACGACGCGTCAATGTTGCTACCTCGCGAGAAAAAAGAGATAAGTTTTCGTATTTAGCTAGTAGGAACCTGAAATGAGGGGAAAAACAAGGAAAAGAATTTTACATTCAGAACTGGGGTGGAACTTTTCTGAAAATCAACTCTTTTTCTCTTTACTCAGCGATAGACGAATCTTTTTCCAAATCCCAAGAAATGCAAACGTGTTGAAGTCACTACTCTGTGATAAAAAAGAAGATAAGTTCTCCAGTAGCAGGTAGAAATCTGGAATGAGGGGAAAATTAAGGGAAGGAGTTCTTCAATGAGAACTGGGGTGGAACTTTTCTGAAAACCAACCCTTTTCATTTGTACTCAGTATCTGATGAATCTGGTTTTCAAATCGCAAGCAATTCAAAGGCGTCAAAGTTGTTGCTTTCCGATAAAAGAAGAGAAACTTTTGTATTTAGTGAGTTGAAGTTTAGAAAGAAACGAAAAAAAGAAGAGGAATTTGCAATAATAACTGAGGTAGAACTTTAGAACTTTTCTGAGAACCAACCTTTTTTCATTGTGTCCACTTTCAGTTTGAATTATTTGAGATCTGTTTCCAAACCCAATTAATTCAACCGTATCAAATTTTTATGATTTGTGATAAAGGAAAATCAAATTTTGTGTTTCGTAGAAACCGAAATCTGGAATGGGGGAAAAAACAAAGAAAAGGAATTTGTAGTGAGAAACAGGGGAGGAACTTTTCTGAAAATCAACTCTTTTTCTCTTTACTCACAATCAGCGATAGACGAATCTTTTTCCAAATCCCAAGAAATGCAAACGTGTTAAAGTCACTACTCTGTAATAAAAAAAAAGATAAGTTTTCCAGTAGCAAGTAGAAATCTGGATTGAGGGGAAAATTAAGGGAAGGAGTTCTTCAATGAGAACTGGGGTGGAACTTTTCTGAAAACCAACCCTTTTCATTTATACTCAATATCTGATGAATCTGGTTTTCAAATCGCAAACAATTCAAAGGCGTCAAAGTTGTTGCTTTCCGATAAAAGAAGAGAAACTTTTATATTTAGTAAGTTGAAATTTAGAAAGAAACGAAAAAAGACGAGGAATTTGCAATAATAAGAATTTAGGAACTTTTCTGAAATCCAACCTTTTTGCATTGTGTCCATTTTCAATTTGAATTATTTGAGATCTGTTTCCAAACCCAATTAATTCAACCGTGTCAAATTTTTGTAATTTGTGATAATGGAAAATAGAATTTTGTGTTCAGTAGAAACCGAAATCTCGAATGGGGGAAAAACAAAGAAAAGGAATTTGTAGTGAGAAACAGGGTTGGAACTTTTCTGAAAACCAACTCTTTTCCTTTATGCTCGGTATCAGACGAATCTATTTCCGATCCCAAATAATTCAAGCTTGCTCTCTAATATGAAACATTAAATCATTCTCGTGTAAAAAAAGGAGATCAATTTTTCCAATTAAGAGAGAGAAATATTGCCAGCCCTCCTTCTTTCTTCCGAAAAGACGTAGTGATAAAGGATCAAAAGAGATTCCGAGGAGTGGAGTGCGAAGAACATTCTTTCTGGCGACATCTGGCGCCAGAAAGAACAGTGGAAATTATTAATCTCCCTGAATATATATGTATATATATATATATATATATATTCCTATATACTAAATCACATTTCTCTCCTTTCGTACTTCTTCCACCTTAAAGATGAGAAGGAGGGTTCCCTCTGTCTACGATCTTGATTTAGAGTCTTTACTTTTGAGCCCTTCGTGTGCCGCGTGCGATGGATTTATGGTTGAAAACTTTGTTTGCCGCATACCAAACTCCATGTCCACCTGAAATAAACTCTATACGTTCCTCGGTGGTACTTATATCCCTGAGAATTTAACCACGGTTCCCTTTAACAGAACGTAACATCCCTAATTAACACATACCAAGTCACTTTGTAAAGGAAATCAGGGTGTTATAGGTAACGGCTATTACGACGGCAATCAAGGGGAAAAGCTTAAGAGAAAAAGAAGCCTACGCACCTTTGTAACCTTTAATCGGTATCTTTTCTGGCTTCGCGTTACAACAAAAGCTGTAAAACGCTTCTCATTTTCCCTAACTATCAACGGCGGTTCTCTTTTAACTCTAGAATTTATGGTCTTATTATAGTTATACGAAAATTCGCATAGTTATTTTGTGGTTGTAAAGATGCTCGACTATTACGCTAAATTTCTCTTCTTTTTTTTTGTCGAGCACGTGATCATGACGATTTTATTTTTGATGGAACATTTATTAATTTGAGTATATATATGTATACAGTGTAGCCCAGTAATTATAATTAGTAAATATACATATATGTACTTGAACAGGTATATACATCCGTACAGGAAATTATTTGAAGTTCAGTATGACCTCGTTACAACAATCTTTTCGGGGGCGCATACCCACTTTATAACAATCTCTCCCTCAATTCGCACTCTGCGGAGCTGTGCCTGACTAGATTGTAGGTTTAATACGCAGAAGTATGCGTAGAGGAAAATTTCTTTTTATACGTTTTGTTTGTTGTTATAAGAGGTTTTTTCGGTCCTAAAGAGATTGTTATAATGAGGTTTTATTGTAGTTACAATATCGGAAAAATTTTTTCATATTTAAGTAATCTTACACCTCTAAACCATAATTCCCTTTTAAGTAACATTAACTTCTGAAAATTTGTATAATGTATTTTCCCAATAACAATCACTCATTTTCTCTGGTTTGGTAGTCCAGCGTTAAAGCATCAAAAGCGCTGTAGATTGGAGCTCTAAGGATGCGAAATTTATTAGGCTAGTAAAAAAAAGGGTATTTTTTATTCCGATCATCCCTTATATAAAGATGAGTGTCACTTATACGATCTTACAGCTCAATTGTAACAGAGCATATGGGTGGTCTGGAATTTATTTGATGCGATACTTTTCAAGCGTTTTGTGAAAAACCATTACCTGGTGTAAGTATGCCAACAGTATGGCTGTCATTATTTCATTGCCCCTTTAACCTATTAAGACATTAAACTTAAGTGCCAAGAATGAAGAAACATACAAAAGTAAAATGTGACTAATATTTCTTCTTATTAAGACCGTAATCGTAAAATGAGCTTGCGATATAACAAAATTAGCATATATTCATAAAAGGAAATACATACGAATATGCAACTTATGAAAACCAGTTATCGTCATTCAGCCGTCCAACCTAAAACGCATAACTGGAATTGTGATGTTTAAATTAACGAAACAGAAACTTTTCATCCAGATGGAACGTATTTGTATTGCTTTTGCATTTACATTTTTATAAACAAACGCGTAACAGAAGATACTTCTGTAAGTCATTTTAATACCTCTATTTATAATTATTAAGCCAAGTATAGACGTATATATCTATATGCATATTACAGACGTATTCAATTCGTATTCGATTGACTCCAGATATGTTGGAAAAACGTAATTGTAAATAGAGGTATTAAAATTATTCGGATTACTATTTATGTAAGTAACTTCTTTTACATACCGATATGCGCTTCTAATTTCCAAGCATTTGACGTTATGTAATAGGAAATGCAGTACAAATAAATTATTATACACGTAATACTATACGCATATCCCTTTATTTTTTTAATACTTTGTTTATTTATTATTTTATAACATGTGATTCGGTACCTGATTAGGTCCTTTTTTTCAGTATTACCCAAATCTATTGTCATTAACCCTTTTGGCTGCATTTGACGTATCAGTACGTCATGCATTTGTATGAATAAAGACGCACTTTTCAAAATAAATGTGCACCCAAAGGGTTAATAATTGGAATAGAATGAATTATTATTTAGGAACAATAAATTGAAAATTATTATTATTTACGAATACCATTTTTGGCAACCATATTTCATTTTCAGGATTTTCTACTTATCAACAAGAATATTTTTCATTCATGTATTATCATTTATTAATTCATTTTATTCAATCCATGTGTTAATTTAATACTTAGAAAGTACCAACCCAGGTATCGAAATATGTTTATTATAAAAAAAATTTATTAAAAAAAAAATTAAAATCAATAATATTTATAATAATAATAATTATTATTAATTGTATTTTTTTTCGTTGTGATAGTTGATCGGTGATGATAACCTAATCATATTATTTATTTTAAATATTTACTTGATTAAAAAGTGTTGTAATTTTGATTGTCATCGGGAAAATAAAATTCATACCGATCAAAATTTGACCAACGAAGTACTTCAAAAAAGTATTATTATTGTTTTAAAAAAGGTCCCCCATAAATAACGATATTTTTAAATTATACCATTGGGCTGTTGGAAAAAAGAAATGACAAAAACAATGTAACAAAAGGGAAATAATTAATACCAAAAACAGACAAGATAGAAATTTATAATTAATTTAATAAATTATTTTATAAATAATTTAGATTGTGTGTGTATTCAGAATGTTGTTTAACACCATTTTTATTAAATTATGTAACGTGTACTTAATTATACATATGGTCCGGTTTTTTTAAAATTAAAATTCCCGCACAGAGTGATATTAGTATTCTTCGAGGAGGCTAAAAACTTTCGAAAATTACTTTTCTGTCGTACCATTAGATTATACAAGCTCTAGTGCGCTATATATTATATATAAATATATAATCAAGAAATTAACATCAGTTGAGCCCTTGCGGGTTTTATGGCAACAAACGTAAGAGACGACTTATCAGATAACACTGCGCGTATATATACCGTTCGTGTATTAACGAAACTCGTTTACTGTAAGTTTGAACCTCGTATAATCCTAAATGTAAGACAAGCAGCCTGTAGTAGCAGATAAGACGAGGAGAGAAAGAGAAATCGGGTCCCTCTCTTGCTGTAAAACTACGTTGTAATCAATGCTTCAAAGCGTGTAATTTATTGAAGGGCGAAGGAAGGGTTGATGTCAAATTTGCATGCAAGAACGTGTGATTCTTTGGCTCCTTTGCGAAACAAAGGAAAAAGTGTAAAAGCGTTAGGTTAAACGTTAAAGTCAAAGTTGAGTAGAATTCCTTTGAAAGGCCGTGAGCCTTTGATAAACATCATTCGACCGAGCAAGTAGCCCTCGATGAAATGACAAATGTTCCACCGCGAAGAGCGTGTCTTTTATGACTTTTTGAACTTTCGTCACTAAAATATGACATTTGGAATTTGAAAGGTCTTTCAAGAAGTTTCTCAAAGGTCACCTACCTTCGATGTTCGAAATTGAACTCTACATTTTCCGGATATTTGGGACCAAAAATTTGGCAAATTTTTTTCTCGCGTCACTTTGATACTCGCTCTTTCATTGAAAATTCCATGGTTGTCGTGTTTCATTGAACTGAATGGAATCTTTTATTATAAATAACGAAAGGCAACGAACAACAATTACATATGCGTCATGTACATGTTACGTTTTACATAAAATTCCTTGTACTTGAGTAAACCGCATCATGACTGACAAACTCCTGGACCTATCGATGCCATATTCACACCATACGTTATTGAGGTGGTGAGTAAGGTTTTAGTTATGATTCAATCCGATAGGCGGCGCTGGAATTTATTTCTACATTTAAGGACCGGTTTTGCTCATACGTGCTTGAGGTGGAAAAACGTTCGCCGAAATCAGCTAGTTTATTACATATTTATTAAAAAATAATGAATTAATGATAATAATAATAACAATTTTATTGAATAACGTTATACACTCAATTTCAATAACATATTTACCCTAATATCGTCTATCATTGTCATGGAGCCACAAACTTTTTAATCACGTAAGCAAATTCTGTGCTAATTGTACACCATGCATAGCAGAAAATATCACATAACGACAAAAGTCGCAACATTCCTTTTTTTTATATCCTTGTAGGGTGTCAAGGTGTTTTGGTGACGAATGTCATGCTTTCTCGAGTACGACGTTTCTTAGCCCAAGGCATCACAAGTGTGTGAAAGGATCAAGATAGGTATTAAATGCTGCCATTAATTTTATGAAAAAATGCAATTAATCACTCTCCGGCCAATGCGAGATTTGAAGGTGTCACCGCGACGGGAAAGGAACACGTAGGTTCATCTTTAGTAACTGAAATTCTTACAAAAGTTCCGTCTAAGCGTGATATCCGGAGGCAGCTTGTTATACTTGCGTGCAGGTATGTAGAAACAAATGCGTTCACGTCGACGGGAATATACGCATTTATATGTATTTGTGTATAGAATATATTAAGGTATGTGTACATAAAATATACGTACAGATACATGCTGATGCACGTACGATTAATGCCTCTATATGAACACACGTGCAAGAGACATTGGGAACGAGCACCAAGGGAGTGGTAGCAATCATATGGGGCTGGCTTTTCGAATGATATAAATTTTCATCGTGACGTAAAGCCCTACGGATTTCTCCATTTTATACGATAGCACTACCCTTTCATGTGCTTCTTTTTTTACTTCATTTTACTAATATCTCTTATGCGTGAATGAGAGCATCCTACGGTGGATATTACTGCAAGCAAAGTATAGCGGAAAAGAACTTTCATTCAGATTTTATAGTAAACTTGAACTTAGGATTCGAGTTTTCTGCAAATACGTTATAGCTGGAGGTACTATTTTTTATAGAATTTCCCGAGACAAAAATTTCAACCTTATTTAGCCCCGAAGAACGTAAATTAACCCTAATCGCAGTCATTTGATCCTTAGGTTCTAATTAAAGTGTCTCATGTTCTATTTTTTGTTAATAAATAGCTTAATTTACCTTGTATTTCTACTGCAACCTATTGTGATGCTAGTATGTGCTCACTGTATCACTATAAAAATGATCTTCTCGTGTTATTAGAATTTTCAAGAACAATCACAAAGTTGCATTAACAATTTTTGTTTTTATACATATATAAAACCCACTGTGCGTGAGTAAGCCGCATCATCATTGATAAATCACCGGACCTATCTAAGCTATATTCTCACCATGTGTTATTAAGGTGGCTAGTAACGTTTTTAGTTACGTTTCATTCCGATAGATGACGCTGAAGCTTAACTTCTGAATGGAGCTGAACTTGCAGGAAATGTTTGTTGCTTGAAAAGAAATTGTTTTAGTGTACTTCGCATTCGGTACGTGGCGCTATAGTCGCACAAACAACAAGTAGTAGAAATAAAAATATCTTCTTTGCAATTCCACTCTAAAACTTTTTAATTAGGAGCTAATTTTAATGCAAATAGGAGTCCTATAAATTCTCTTTTGTCTTAATTTTCATAGAATTTGGTTATACTCTTGTCATTTGTGCTACTGTTGCCAGGAAATTCTAGATTCGAAACCCAGTTTTATTAATTGGGAGTTGTTTGGATAGCATTTGGCATTTCTTAATAATTACCGTTAATTACTCACTCAGTAGCGGAACTAAAGGTAGTTCAAAAAGGTTATCATAAACAAGAGAACAAGAGATTGAGAACAGAAAGGGACATAGAAAAAAGCGGAGGGTCAGATTAGATCACAGTCCCTACTGTGAAGCCGGCTCATACTCCAATCGGGGAAACGGGTTTGCTTAAATCAAATATACGGTACGTGTTTTAAGAACATTTTATTAAAACCAAATACGGATAAATGAAGTTTCTTCGAATAAATATCTACGTAGAAATGAAAGTATGGTATTGATCTGGGCGAGAGTTTGCTCTAATTGAAGGTCCGTTCTCATGCTATAAATTATGATCCAGAATGCAGTCGTGTGATTATTTCTACGTGAGGGAAATTGTACTTGAAAATTACAAACGGCTTGTTTATAAATAGAGGACCATTTTCAACAATAAGAAGAATTCTTGAGTTAAAAATGCTTTTACTTCACTGCGCTTACCCCTTACTATCTAATGTAATAAATCCAAACAGCAATACAAGTACTGCAGCATGATATATGTTAGACATAATGATATATGTAGATATAGGCCTAAGTGTGATCATGTGTAAATGCTCGCGTACACGACGAATGTATTTACAACATCGATTTATTTAAAAATGAAGCTTTTTAGGGAAAAATACATTTCGAATGGCTTTTTTCTTTTCATCGTTAATTTGATCGTCTAGTTTATTATACTTTTTTATATTATATTATATTATTTTATATTGTATCATATAATTTATTATATTAATAAAGATTTTAATTGAAGTAAACAAGCATAGAATATCGAAACCCTGCGAAGCATGACAAAATTAAAAACTCGATTAGAAATTTAATCTCAATTAATGGAGTTTTCATTCCAAAACTTATAAATTACTTTGTTTTAATATCCTACGATACAATATTAAGATAAAGAAATATATTGCAATTGTTTAACACTTTGACTACCATAACGGTCACAGGTGACCAACACTAAACTCTACATTCACGCCACGTTGGTTATAACAAATGCAATAGCGTATACCATTGCGACCCATGCGGCATGAATAGGTAGTCACGTAAATTTGACGTGGCGTTCAAAGGGGTAAGCAAGTTTGTTCATGTAGATTTGGTCTTTATCAGTTGCGCCATTAATTTCGATACACCCTGTATATCTTACAAAATGACAAAATTTATTAAAATTGCAAAAATTAATGGAAGGTATATTTTAAACTTAATATTATTCAAATTCTTTTATCAAGAAAATTCGTGGTTGTAAATTGATCCATAATTTTATAACATTTATAAAAATAAGTTGTGTGCTGCGTTCAATTACAATTTCTTTCAGTCCAATAAATGTCATTACCGTCAAAATGTATCCATGCTTCCAAAAAGTTTCGTACGAATTATTTTATTATTTCAATGGAACTAACCAGTTTCCGCGATCATCAAAATCCCTTTTTTATGACGTCTTTATTATAGGGTTAATTATTTTTATTTAACAATGAGAAAAAAAATGTTCCTTCTGTCTGGGGTTTAAATGGATACATTTTTTTCCTACCGACAGACTAAACAAAAATTGCAATAACCCTTCCTCCCCATTCTTTTTATGCCACATTACAAATTATACTTAAGATTAAATATGAAAATTGCGCAATGAATTACAAAGTTTCTTTGTAAACTTTTATGAGAACACGAGATTCATGTAGTCACTACATAGGCGTGTATGCTAACGATGTTGGTCACTGGAGAGAAGAAGAGAGGGTTCTTTATTGCGATAAAGGGATTAGGTTGGACTTGTATTTAGAAATTCCATTATTACAGATATGAGATATCACAGGTTGAAAACCAGTTCATTAAGTGTACTTTGTTTGTTAAATACTTGATCAATTTTTCACGCGACATTTACAACAACATAATTTTTTATAACTCTCCCCAAAGCCCTCGAGATAAATTTCAACGGCGAGAAGAAAAAGTGCAGCGGAATAATTTGTCTCTTACTCGTCGTCTCCATAAAAAAAAGTATGCAAATAATAAAACGATCATCCAAAATGAAGATATTCTTTAACGTGTACTTAATCCTCTTTGCAGGGATACCAAACTTTTTTCGACACTATCGTATTCAACCTTTGGGAGAATATTAGAATATGATTGGATATGTTAACCGGATTAGCTAAATTGATGGTAGTAGCCGCCTTGAGTCTCTTAGTTGTTACAAAGGATTACTTAATGCTCCATAGGAATCCCCTTGTGGCTCTGAAAGTCTCTTATGAAGAGAGCAGAGCACAAGAGAACGAGAAAGAGAAAGTGAGTAAGAGAGAGAGAGAGAGAGAGAGCTAAGAGAGAATCCCTTTTGTTCCGATATTGCTACTTTAATTGGTAGTAATGCGTCTGGAATTCGGGTTTACTTGGAAACTAATGAGATAGGCGAAGAAAGGTCTCAAGTATTGCAATTGACACCCATTCGCACGGGACAGAATCCTGCCTGTGTATCTGAGGTAATAGGATAGCTCCTGCTTGCGCCAAGCCGTTTTCCTGCTGGAATAAAGTTGAAACTTTCCTAAGCTGAGAAAAACTTTAGTAAAATTAACTATACTTTTTATTATACAGCTGGGGGCCGTGAAGCTCCATAGAGGTTTTATAGTTCATTTTCAAAGTAAATTGTAGCATATATGATAATGGCAAGGGTGAGAGTTAACTATATCAATATAGTATAAGTAACTATAATGTTATAACAAGAAAGGATCGTTCCCGAGACTGTAAACTATTGGTTTTTGTATATAGTTGCAAAATTTACCATGTTATAGATATTGCAGTTCAAAGAAAACGTATTGTTACAAAAAAAATATTGTGACATGGTTTTATTATCTACCACCTTTTGAGTTAAGTTCCCTGAAACGGACAAGTCTTACTGTTAGTAAGAAAAGCAAATATTAATGATAAAGTACCGAATGCGAGCTTTTATCTGCGCGACCCGCGCAAGTCCTTTTGTAGGAGCGGTAGCCACCTAGCGACTGTACGTAAACTATGCATCCTTCGACGTTACCAAAAAATATTGTGACACTGAATATGTTAATGTTGAAGGAGATCTTAACGATTATACCTACAAAGTGATAATTACTGTATTAACCCTTAATGGTCACACGTTCTAAAAATAACGTAGTGGTCACACGGGGTCAGAATGACCCCAGCCATGTTTAAACAATTACCACGTTGCCAATATCATTCCGAGCGACTCATAAAAATTCAGGACATTAGTTTGAACCTTTTAGAATGAGAACATCATCGCAAACAATTTTTATCAAATTTTCAAAATGGCGAAAAAAAATCAGGAAGGAGGCAATCCGTAAAAAATACCATTTTTTACTAAAAAAATCATAACTCTGGCAATTTTTAATATTTTTTCATAAAATTTTAGAGTGATATTCTTGAGATATCAGAGTGTATATGAAAAATAACTTCATAGTGGGCGCTTCAAAAAAGGTATTTATTTTGACATTTGAAGAGGGTTTTCCCGACGTTAATCTTATCTTACAAAGGAAATCCCAAAGCACTATTAGAGGGAAGGCTAGACCAATCGGGCGCCAATAACTTATAGTAATTCTAGTTAAAGTTTCCGTTGGGGTCATTTTGACCCCGGGTGACCATTAAGGGTTAAAGTTTCACAAACTTTTAATTTAGGTAGAGGAAACTATAAATTCTGTAAGTACATAAATATGGTATATTAAATATTAGGAGTGTGAATTAATCATTACAGTTTTTTTTAATCATCTAGTAAACCTATTAAAAGTAAAAATAATTTAAAGTCTTTTTAGGGTTTTATAGTGTGAGACTTGGACTATTTAGTAGGCTATGTGGTTTGCGTAGCGAGCCCAAAGGACTTGTTGGAATAGTGCGTTTAAAAATGGCAACCGATACGCTACACATACGTCACTGTATTCTGTATGAATTCCAACAAGAAAAAAATGCCGCTAAAGCACATAAATCAATTTGTTCGATTCTTGGAGATAGTATTGTATCTTACGAAACGTGTAATTACTGGTTTAAACGTTTTAAAGAAGGTGATTTTGATCTCAATGACCGTGAACGTCCTGGGCAGCTACAAAAATTTTGCGACGATGATTTCGAAGCTTTACTCCGAGAAAATTCTCCGAGAAATTCTCAAACACAAGTGGAACTGGCATCTCAGTTTGGAGTTGATCGGACAACTATTGCCAAAAAATTGCATACACTGGGAAAAAAATCTGTAAGAAAATCTGTAAAGATTAATTCACACTCCTAATAATATTAACCTTTTCTGTACGAGTGCCGGATATATCCGGCATCCATCTGATGATTTGTGCGGAGGAGCGCCGAATATATCCGGCATTCATCTGGTGAATAGCAAAACCTAATTATGTTATTAGCCGTCTTGTGTATAATCATACATTAACTACAAATATGTAAACAGTAATTTTTGTTGTGTATATAATTTTGTATATAATCTTGTATATAATCATATAATCTGTACATAATTTTGTATAAATTTTACTTATATTATTGAAAGAATTTTATATAAATATGTCTTAATATTAAAGTTACAAACGACACTTGTTGGAAAAAAACATTGTTTTATTAAGCATAGGCCTTATATATGGTTAGGAAAGTCCTCATACAAAGGAAGACTGACCATGTGCTATGTGCGCGTTTTCGGCGCGGTACTTCGTACAGGGGGAGTTTCGGGGCGAAAAGAGCGCTCTTACCGAAAGGGTTAAAATGGTATATGAAGCCATATTCAAATATTTGTACCAACTAAAAATCATGACGTAATATGTGACTCCATGGCAGAACATACTATAAAAATTTTTTTTCGACGTGAATTCGTTCGGAACAAAGTTTATTAAAACTTTTACTACAGCATAGTTACACAAACTATATGTACAGGGTGAGGCACATAAAGTGTTACAGATCTGTGTTACAGTTAAGTGTTACATATCCAAAAATGTCATTTTTGGATATGATCAATAGTTTGAGTGCTATTGCTCTGTAACACTTTATGTGCCTCACCCTGTATAAATATATACTATAATATATATATTATTATAAAGTACGTTGTGTTGAGCTATACAAGCTTAGCTTTGTTGATATTATCCATTTGACCACATTTTCTTACTCGGTATACAATGAAAATTGTTTAGCATTATAATTGTTGCCATTTGCATGGAAATTCGCTGATGGTGCTTTTAAGGAAATCTCGTGGAACGTAGTTGAATTAATATACATTTTTCTTACATTAAATTTTCTGCAGCATTAGCTGGCAGCAAACCTTCTCGAAAATCCTTCGAGGACAAAACACACAATTTACACCGGTGTACCTTAAGAATCCTTTTATAGTCCGTTCTTTTCTCTAAATTCTGAAAAATGGTTGAAGCAGTCCATTATTTTGCTGCTTTAAGGTATGAATTTATTTACGTTGTATTAACAAGTGCTGTAAAATATAAGGTAGGATCAGGTTCATCTTAATTTAACGATCATGTTTATTTTCTTGCCTATCAGCGGAAGGATCTTTAAAGGTTCTGCAAAGGATCTTAAAGAATATGAAGTATAAAACGTTGTGGAATTTCAGGAATTTACAAACTTTTGTAAATTCACTTACGAAAAAGACTTTGCAAGTATTTTCATTGTTCCCCTTTTCATTATTTATTCAGAGAATCTGCTATCGATAGTGAGAAAAAGGGGGAGAGTAAAAAAGTTATGTGGGAGAATAGAGACCGTAAAGAGAGGTGTTGGTCGTTAGGATCCTCGAAGGGTGCATAGGTCAAGGTGATAGATTCTGATGCTGCAGAATTCCCATTCTCGATAAGGTCAGCGGTGTCTTAAATATTTTTAAGTATTTCAATTTGTTCGCTTTCATCTTTATTGGTAATTCCAACTTTTAGTAAACAAGAAATGGAGATTCGCGTTTAGAATTTACGTAAAAAAGGTGATCTTATTGACCATCGATTTCAAATCGTAATTAAAATCAAAACGTGTCTAAAATTTTGGAGAAAATTATTTGGAAGAGCCTATAGTTGTAATCATGCACTACTCCTTTATATTTATATAAAAACAGTCATATTTAATTGGAATGTGACTAATATGTTTTACCAATGACTAATATTCGAATTGTGAGTTTTCGTTACTTATTATTAGGGTGTCCCATAAGTTTTTTCCGCGCCACGCTATGTATGACCTCGAGCCGGAAAGGAAGAAACTTTTGGTACAACCTAATTATTAGTCAAGTAACTCTTATTCTGCTAAGTTCTGCGGATCACCGGTAGATGGTACTGGCGCACGTCATTCCTATATTTTCCAGAGATTTTGTTGTATTGCTCATAGATAGGCTATGCCATTGCTTAAATGCGTGGTGACATTTCAAGTTTTGCAGTTAAAAACGTTTGTTACAATTAATTAAAAATGGTACCCGAAAAGGAGCATATCCGGCATTGCATTCTGCTGGAAGCGAAACGAATGATTGAAGAAGCTTATTGAGAGAGAATCGTATCCACAGATACGCGTGAAAGATGGTTCAAACGATTCAGAAGAGAAGATTTTAATTTAACCGTTGAAGAGCGTAGTGGAAGGCCAACGGAGATGAAATCAGACGATTTGTTGTTATCATTGAAAGAAGAGGCTCAATCGAGCAACGAGCTTGCAAAGCTACTTGGAATAAAATTTGCTATTTGGAAACTTTTGAAACAATTGAGCCGTTCAATGCACAAATAGATTAGCTCCATAAAAAATGAAGTAGACAAAAATGATAAAATAACATATTTCGCTTTTTAAAATCCTTTTGAAATAATAAATTTAAAAAATTAAAAAAAATGGAGTTAATCGATTTATGCATTGAATGGCTCAATTGAGTGGAGTGCATTTTGTCTGTAGTGTCAAAGAAGACACATTTTGTCTGTAACGATTCTCCTCTAGATCTCGTCTCGTGGCTGACCCCCAGAATGATCACATTATTTTCTACTCATCCAAGACACCCTTAGTCGTGTTAAATTAAATGGCCCGAATATTGTGTCTTTCCGATTTGACTAATTTTTCTTTGATTAGCGTTTGCCCACGACATTGATGTCCAATACTCAACTACAATTTCTTTTAAGGCTTCTGATACCCTATATGTAAACCCTAGCATAGTTACCTATCGCGTGCTATGTATCCTCGTACATCCCATCCCATTTCATTTCCCAAACGTTCCTTTCTTATTTCACAAATAATTTTTTTACTTTATAATTGAAATTGACCACATTCTTACCATTGTCTGAAATACATAGGATAAACTGTCCAGTAATTGACAGTATGCCAGTGAGTAGCCATTGTACAAACAAAAACAAATTATTGGCTTTGAAATGAGTAAATGTTCAAAATCCGGTTTGTTTACAGGTTCGATCTTCTATATTTTTGCAGAGGTGTGATAAACAAATAGTAATAAATAATAGTCTTATCGAAAATGTTCCGCAAGTATTCGGTCGTCCATTGGACTTTGTAAGATGCAAGATCCATGGGCGAAAGCTCTCATCCAGAAAGCTCTTTTTTGTGTACAGTGGGATGAGAAAGCTCTTTTGTTTTATAAGCTTTTATTCGGCCAAACGCACAATGCTGGTCACTACGAATTTTAAGAGAATTTTACCGCCGTGGAATCTAGCTTTTGCCAGAAAAGTGGTAAGAGGTTGTGCAAGTTGGCAGTAATTACTTCAATTTGAAAAACATTGTTTTAAATTGAAATAATACCCGCATTATAATGGAAATAAAAAATAAGAAAATCCGAAGAGTTCATTTAATGGTTTGGTGCAAATGGTTTTATTAAAAAAAACTAAATATAATAAAAATTGAGAAACTTTTAATTCCAAATTTAGTATTTAACATAATTTTTTCATAATATTAATCATACTAAGTGTTCCGTCCTAAGGCCACAGCAAGCGCTTTCGTTTTAGGGAGTCATAGAAATATCGGAGGCAAAATCAAAGAAATAAAAAAATAATAACAACGATAATGATGATTGAGAGACCTTGTGGAGAAGATGCACCGAGATGCTGACAATTCTCTAAAGTTTGGGTTGGATTCCTCTCTATAGAGATGCACTAGGATGCTACCGATTTGTAGTAGAGGGATAAAAAAGGACTACTACTCATTGTCAGTGATGCATCGAAGTGCCAGCGAACTGAGTAAAAGTATGGTATAGGGTTGAACTCAATGATGGACCGAAGTGCTGACAATGGAGTGGAGGTTGAACTCAATGATGGACCGAAGTGCTGACAAATTGAGTGAGGTTAGGAAGAACAGAGAAAAACCAAGGGCTTACTTTACTTTACTTTACTTTTAAATTGCTTGGTTTATTCGACCCGAGCCTCTGTCTACGTTTCAAACTGTCTGCTCGTTGGAACAATTGTAAGCCGAAAATAAAATATTTCAGAGCCCTTATATAGTGGAACACTGTTTACAAAAATGTTCCCTACTTCTACATTTTCCATAAGTTCGTAAGGACGATTTACACAAGATATCTGTCCTTACATACTATGTAATAACTGCTACGTTTGTCGGTTTTCGCATTTGGCATCTTTGTTTAAAGACATATGTTTCTATAATATACATATATATGGCTAGTGACGTGATACAATTCCTAACAAACACAAAAAGTTATCTACCCTTCACCGATCTTCCAGAAAATTCCGTTTGTTTGAATTGTATATTTTTAGAGGGTATACAGGACAGCCGCCTATGCACGACCAAAGGATATTCGAAGGTACCCGAGTTTGCTTTGGTTTATGCTTTATGATAAAGAACCTCTCGTTTCTATGTAAGACCGGATGAGAGGTTAATATTATAATTTATTTTGCTGTAAGTGAACTTGTTTAGGTATAGGTGTATAATTGCACTGAATGAAGTTGTTGGACGTAACACTAAGTTATCTTCTTTTATTTCTGTATTATAAATGGATATATTAATTTATTTTCCGTTAATAAAATTTTGTAAATTTTATTAAACTCTACAAAAAATTATATTAACTTTCATTCATTTCTAAAATAATAACATTCTCTTTTATAATACTACCAATATAAGTTAATTAAATTTTCCGAAATATAAACTGGTTGTATAAAAATTGTAATTATGGATTTGCACAATTTTTTCATTTTGAGAATTTATTGCCAGTGTACTTTTTTATCCATAAATATTGTGTTCATGGCTTACATTCTAGAGATTCAATTTAACACTTAAACATTGGAAGAAGACAATTTCAATTTAGATCTCATAAATCACAGTTTGATTGAAAGCAGACAGCTTGGTATTAAACGGAAGAAAGCATAACCAAACGAGTAAAACTCTGCATTCCGATGGTAGAGATTAAAGTGTTTAGAATCCATTCGACTAGATTATCGGTGGTGTCAGTCGTCAACGTGAATGAAGACCTGTAAGAGCCTCAATGAGACTTCTACGTGAAATTAGACAGATTGGTTTTTCAACTGATGTCTCGTACCTACTTTCTCATTTGAGAGATTTATACTAATGTTATACGCAAGTACTTAAATGGAATGATGCCATGAACATATGAAATTCTTGTCGTACATTTACGATACAAGAGATAATATATCTAAGAAAACGTATTACCAACTTTTACAACTATGTTCACTCGAAAGCATAAGCATATTCTCAATTCCACGGATTTTGCCGTCCAAAATCATTTTTTTTTTCACGGAAACAGTTAGAACTTTCGATTTTGCCTTTGCAATAAATATTACCAGAGCATATAGACTAAATTGTCTAAGCAGACATGGAAACAAATGTTGCATAGATTTTCCCTAAATTGTTTGAAAACACAAAATAAAATTTGACATAATGTAAATGGTCGAATTTTTTTAGCAAAAATTCCCACGACAATTAAGAATCGGTAACGTGTAAGGTAATTTACGATCGTTACTAACTTAATTATTAACTTAATTTTACCTAACGATATTTATTAAATTCATGATTTAATTATATAATTTACCACCAATTATGTATTATTATTTTACTAAGACGAAATATTGAAAACATTGCTGATTTGAAATCTGATTTTCAATCGGTTTTTGGAACAAAATAAGATAAATAATTATCGTAACACGTTAATCTCACGATTTAAGGATAAAATCACACCGAACGTTCCTGTTTACCATTTTTCATCCCCTTCATTTTCATAACAAATTTTAGTATCTTGGTCTCTATATTATCACAGACATCTCGTTAGACCTAAAGTTCATGAACTATTTCCATTACATTACCAACGATTCAATGTTGGAGTAAATAGAGCCAAATAAATAGATCCAACCTGGATTTTTACTATATGTTAAATAAAAAAATATATGCTGCGACTATGCACCGGAACTTTTCCTTTTCTAAAAACTACCTTTTCGAACAACTAATGTAAGTACATTAAAATTATTAACTATAATAAAATAGTTTCTTTACGAATACGAACATGTAACAACTCCTTCATTTTTCGATTTGCGAGAGGAACAATTTCGTAGTCATCAAATAATCGCATCTTTTATGGAGGGTCGTTGTAATTAAATGTTCAATGTTATAATTGAAAAGGAGGCAAATGCTTGCATATTTATGAACTTACAAATTTCATGTATGGCTACGGATTAGACGCAACTCAGGCTTATTACAAAAGTAAAAAAATGCACTTTTCTACAGAAGTAATTATAGTATGCATAAATAGGCGTATATAATTCTCATGTATTATTCCGTTCCTTTTGTTTCTCCTTTTATATATTATAATTAAGTATAAAATATATGGAGGTTTAATTTGATTTTATATGCGGATCCAGATCGTTTTTTAAACTACCCTAATTAGACTGTACCTTAGGGCGTCTTGATACTTTAATAGTTTTTTTGGAAGAGATCACAGCATCCTTACCATTTTCCTACGTCCATAAAAAAAAGACAAGTCGAAGTCTCGTTTTGACAAATAGCGCGTGTGTGTCTGTGTGTGCGAAGATGTGCGGTACAATCTCCCAGGACGTGTTCTTGCATTTTTTTTTTTCGATATAGGGCGTTGCAACATAAGATGAACGTAACAAACGTTTCAAGCGCCAGGCCGTCTAAATATCGTTTGTTAATAATTATGTCGTTGAATTCGTCTTAATTCCGGCTATAACATCGTTTCCATAAAAACATTTCAACTAGTTTCAGAAATATTAATGATCTTGAAATCTCCATCAATAATGATCAGGAGCAGACTTCTTTTCATTCATCATATTTCCCCCTCGATACCAAACAACTTCCATCTTTGACATTTTTCGCCTCATTAAAAGTAACAGAGTTGTTTGTGGTGAATTTCGATAGTAGATAGTTACAGAATTGTTTTTGTGGCAAATAATTTTAAATTTCCTGCCAAAAATGACCTGTTTCGCAATTACAGTAAAACCTCGATATAACGAACTAATCGAAAGGAGGGGATGTCCGTTAAAGCCGAAAATCCGTTATATAAAAATAGGTTTGAAATAAATCAAAATTTTTATTTTAAATACACTGTATTTAGATATAAATAAAAAATACAAAACACAAACAAAATTTTATTTAATTGTCTTCGGACGCTCGTCGTGAAGTGACGTTGCTGTTTGATATCGTCGTGCTTGCTTTCGGTAATCCTACTTCGAAAAAGGAATCAAGTTTTGTTTGCACTTTTGAAGTTTGCTGTTTTTTTACAATCAACTCTCTAAAATTACGAAAATGCGTATAATATTTTTTGTCCGTTATATCCGAGTCCGTTAGAGGTCCGTTATATCGAGGTTTTACTGTATTTTAAAAATATGGCATCAATGAACTTATTGATGCTACAATTGTGGTACTATATATTATTATCTCTATTAATATTGGATAATATTATCTATTATCTATTGTGGTACTATATTATATAATATTATCTACATAATTTTTTGACAGAGTTAAAACATTACAACGCATCTGCCAACCTATACTAACCCATGTAATTCGTGAATGAAGCATATGTAACGTACACCTGGACCTCAATTAACCAGCTTTATCGCGACCCGTCGGATAATCGAAACCCGAGGGAAAAATGTAACATATAGTTTACATACAACGACCAACTAATTGTCGGATAACCTACACCCGAGCAATCCAGACCGCGGGTGATCGGACTTTAGTTAATCGAGGTTCCACTCTATTAATCAAGGATGTCAAAGAATGAAACATATGTATTAGTAGCTGCATAGTTTTGAAGCATTACGAATGCCATACCGACAAACGATTGACACTGTGTATCAAAATTATAGACAAGAAATGAAAAAAAAAACTTGGAATATAAAAACTTTGATGTCAACTCCTATAAATTTGGAAACCAGTATTCGCTATTTTTTTTCTAATTAATCGAAATATTTCCTAACTATTATTTATAAATATATTTTATCGGTGTTTCCTAACCCGAGTTATTTTTTTAAATACTCACGGTTCACTGTTTATTAACTCTAAAAATTTTGGACAAAATATCGAGACATAAACCTGCATCTTTGGCAAAAATAATTACTACCTATAAAGAGTAAGCTATCTGTGCCCATGATTATGAAAGTGGTCTAAGTCAAGATTTGAAAAAGATGAGATTTTCAGTTATCTCTCATCATTTTATCTAGCAATACATTTTTTTTTCTTCATTAATCAAGACCCATGAAACTCCAACTTTCAATGTTGCAGAATGTAAAAACATTTTTTATTTTTTTTAAAACAAATCCTTTAAATTTATCAACACATAAAATATAACTTAGACCACTTTCAAAATTATGGGCACATATGGATATGTTATAGTGCTAGCTGATCCCGGCGAATGATTGTTCCGCATCATTGATAAATATTTTTTTGTTTAAAATGCCATTGTAGCGGAATCTATCGGACTCAAACATAACTAAAAACCAAACATAACTAAACAATAAAAGTTAAACATAACTAAAAAAAAATGTTTTTCATACGAAAAGCACATCCATGATCCTCTTTCAGAATCCTTCTTTTTCCTCATCTTAAACAGACACAAGTTATTTTTCCTGTACCTACTAGTCCGTAGTTGCCACCTTCTAGTTCGCATCCTGCACAGATATATTTTACCACATTTCATAACCAGCAAATTTCATAATTATATGTCTTCCAATGATTTAACTGAAATGAAAAGCATACATTACTTTTTAAATACTCGAGAATCGCTTATTAATGCTAAATACATGTCTTAATCATTCGATATTTCATTAAATTCGAATCAGCCTTTGCCATTATTTTTCTATATTTGCTGAAATCATTCACGCTCGTAGTGGCCCATCCTCAGATTAACGATATATCATTTTTTTTATATAAAAGCCAATACGCTTTGAATAATAAGGAAAATAATATTAATTGACGACTTTAAGGAATTGGGCTTGAAATTGAGAAATTTGATGTAATATCGGTCATTTCAAATTGAACTTATTAGGTAGTAACTCGTTTCCACCGTAATGATATTAAATTAGTAATTGTTAATGCTATATCGCTACGTATTCCGAAACTTTGAGAATTCCTTTTTTCTCAGTCTGGGCTAGATATAAAGTTTTATTGCCACAGAGTTACTAAATATCCTTGCACAACTATAATATTCTGAAAAAACATTGTAAATTTCGGCTAAATTTCGTTCAATCATCCCATCAGGTAAATGTGCCTGTTGGCATATCGTACCTGTGGTTCCAAATCGTACCATTCGTTCGAAGTAACGATTAATTCTATATCATCGATTGATAGTTGTATTTGTATATATAATATATACCTATATATTATACGGGTATACCATAGCTACGTATCTACATTTTGACCATCCGATACAACGAAGAAGGAATGGCACCACTCCTGCTGTGTTTCGAATGTATGTTCATACGTATACGATACGTAGCTTTTTTTCATAAAATATAAATCATGTATATATAAGCAAGGTTGTTTCTAGCAACTTAAGAAATGAGAAGGGTAACGGAAACTGCTGTGAGTCATAAACAAATTCAGTTTGAATTAAAGCAATGATTGATCGATACATAAAGAAACCTTTGCAACGACAGTTGCAGTGTTTATCATTATAAACCGATGTCATTACTGTTTTATTACGTTCCATCAACTTTAAATGTAGGGTTTCTTTTTAATAAATAAGAGAGAGCTGCAGCTTCAAATCCTTTGATTATTGGCGGGGAAGTAGCATGCAGAAGTTTTGTACCCGATGAGTGTGTTTTCGTAACTATTTTCCCAAACAGTAGATAGACCGGTATCAAAAGTGACATCAACGATATTAACGCTATCTGTTGGGTAATAGTTACACGAAGCCACTATTATCTCAAGTGTTGTTTTGTTTTCTATGAGATGTCAAGGTTTTTATTTACTACTTAAGGAGGTTCTTGCGAGTACAACTGAACCCAAATGTTACAAAAAAATGAATGCAAATATCTATGTACGTATTTTATGTTTAGAAATTGAAAATGATTTTCAATAAATAATTCTAGTGTAAACATTACATTTGTTGTGCGCATTGTCTACTTTTTATTAAAATAAATAGACTATAACTTGATTAACCCGTGAGTAACCGAAAAGTATATTTCCGGCCCAGGTTTACGAGAATGCCCAGTCATAGACGCATAGACGTGCGCGCTTCTCTCGCGCAGTCGCGTTATATGAAAAACATGGCTTCCCTACAGATAACCGGATGTAATCAAAGTTTACTCACTTTAACATATAATATCTCAAAATTTTCCACGGTTGCAAGTTATTTACAAAATGTAATCTGAAAGAGGAAGCTTTTATCTTTAAATTCATATATTTTATATTGTTCAAAAATTTGTTTACGCTTCAGAAATATAATTTTTTCATACAGTCCCATAAGAGTACGTGTAAAAAAGTAACAATTTCAAGATTTAATTTCATCAAATTTTGTACGGTAACACCATAAAGTAAAAATACCATAAGATTGGGCACAGTTTGAACTATTGAAAATATTACAGCTGAGTTCATAAATATTTGTGCAAGAACCTCCTTAACAAATTTTACAGTTTTAATTTGTAACAGATAGCGTTATAATCATTGATCTTATTTTTGACGTATGTTACTTTTGATACCGATCTCTCCTAGAAAATTGGAAATTCACGGAAACTCCCCTAGAAATTGGAAATACAAAATGAATTGTTGCTAAGACATAGGGGCTTATTATAGAAAAGTTAGTAATTGAGTTGATTCTCTGGATTAGCAGTGGTATCAATAATACACGTTTTTAAAATATTAATAGAATTATATTATTATAAGTAGTCTTCAATCTCCTTGATATTTTTGCTCTAAGAAATTATGAAAACTCCCTGTTTTTGTGTTTCAACCCGTAGTACTTCACCGAAATAACATAGTTGGGACACTAGGGCTTTTCAGGTCCTACCGAAAAAAATTTGCAACAAAAATTATACGATAGTTGGTAAATGATGTTTTAACAGATACCACAAGTTATTTAATGCAAATAAAATATATACATGTAGTATGAAAAAAAATTGCAGAATTTGCTTGTTATAAAGATATTTAAATTAGAGCTGAGCTATGCTTTTGCATCTCAGACCCTAATAGGCCAGCTAAGGGTCATTTGAAATACAAACCTACATACTATCATCATTTTATCAAAAATCTACGACAGTAATTTATTGATTTACAATTATCTTTTAGCTCAATAATAAATGAAATATTTCTTGCAATATATTTCAAATTTATAAGCTAATGTTATTATAAGAGATCGAAAAAATAAACGTTCATGTGCTGACTGTGGGATTAATGACATATCAGGCGCCAGATATTTTATATACGTATGAGATACACATTCCGGAGGACATTATGTAACGGAAACATTATTTATGTTATGCTTATTTAAATATAAGGATGTAGGTTTTTGTTTCAAGGAATAAAATTTATTAATTTATTTATATTATTTATCAAGGATTTTGCAACAGTTATTTATCAGACTTCAATTTTCTTGTAAGTCAATAATGGATAGAAAATGTCTTATAATATAATTATTATTTAATATATTAATTAACAAAATTAAGAAACAGTAATATGTCAATTAATATTATAAAAGAAAAATATAATTTTATAAATAGGACAGTATTGTCATTTTTTTGGGATTTTTAAAATCGTTTCGCCTCTAAAAAAATATATTTGTTGAGGAGAATTAATAAAATAATGTAAAAAAATGTTATTTAAAAAGTGGAATCATTTTTCTTTGGTATTTCAATTTCTTCAAAATTTTGAAACCTTCTTTGAGATACGTTAATATACCATCAAAGACTATTTAAATACATATTTAAATTTGAAGAAAATCGAAGTTGTTCGATTTCCTATATCTTTGAAATACATAGAGATTTCAAAGAAATATTACTTCATTTAAATGTTGTTTATGTTAAGTTACTAAATTCCCTTTAAGTACACTCCCTTTAAATTTAAATTTTAATATATTTTTCTTAGTCATAATAAAATTACAAGAAAGCAGGTTCTATTCCATTTAAAACATAAAGATCAGAAATATACCTATTTTTATAAAAAAACACACGTATGTTTGGGTGTGTGTAGAAATACTAGAGCATACACACATTGTAAAATAATACAAAATATTTGCTAAGAAATGTTCCTCACAGGAAAAGCACATCCATGATACTCTTTTGCATCCTTCTTTTTCCTCATCTTAAACTGACGCAAGTTATTTTTCCTGTACCCGCTAATCCGTAGTTTCCCACCTTCTAGTTCGTATCCTGCATAGATATTTTACCACATACAATATTTGTACGTATAAAATAGAATATGATGGAGTGAATCCACTTAGTTATCGGATCAACTCAGGCGGTTTTCGCCGACATCAACTTTCATAATTATATGTCTTCCAATGAGTTAACTGAAATGAAAAGCATACATTCCTTCTTAAATACTCGAGAATCGTTCATTAATGCTAAATATATGTCTTAATCATTGGTATTTCGTTAAATAAAGTAGCCTTTGCCGAATAAATAACGCATAACGTTTGTTTTTCTGTATTAGCTGAATTCTAATGGCCCGTCCTCAGGCTGGCAATGAACTATGTGTTTTTTATGTAAAAGTCAATACGTTTTGAATAATACGAAAAAAAAAAAATAATAATTGATGAAGGAATTAGGCTGAAAGTTGAGAAATTTGATATAATATCCAATTGAATTTATTAGGTACCAACTCATTTCCATCGGAATGATATTAAATTAGTAATTTTTAATGCTATCCTCCTTTCTATAATCTGTTTTTTTTTCTCACCTGCCGGAAAGTAATTATCGCCATGTAGATAACTCAACGCGGATCCTCGGAACGACTTTATTCTACATATTCTGACGAACACATTATAAAAAGAAACGTATAACAGATTAGAATGAAGCTACAACATTTTCTCCCATTTCTATCTTATCTACATGTTCGATAAATAAGTTCGATACTAAGAATGCAACTCTACATTCGATCGCAAAGGTTTAACTTAACAGTTACTGTACTAATTTCTATAAATCATTTTTTATGTGACTCATCAACTTTCTAGAAAATTTTATACCTATTAAGTATCACAGTACGTTAGACGAACGTTTCGCGGAAGCGAGATATAGAGACTCCAATTCTCTAAACTTTGAAGATCCTAAAATTTGTCAAAATGGTGGATTTAAAGATGTGTAAGGTAAGAAAGTAAGTTTGTAAGCTCGCGGAAAAAATATACAAAAATAATACAGTGGGCCCTCGACTTTCGCACACAATTGTATCCTGAAAGTGTGTGCGAACGTTAAATGTTCGAAAGTAGAGGGATGTACAAAAGTATGCTCCAAAAACGGTGTTTTAAAGTATTTATTTATTTATTTAGCTTTCAGGTGTTTTCTTTATAAACTTATCAAGAGTTAGTTGAGTAGCTCGTTTTTTTTTCCTTTTCGTAAAAAAGATTTTTATAACACGCAGTGTCTTTTTGCATTGCCCTATGTACTTCAGATATACGTTCTCCATTGCGATCCCATTCTTCCATAATAGTTAAAAATTTGTCTAGATGCATAAAGACTTCATTCATATTTTTAATTGTCAAAGTCTTTACGTTTTTGTCGGCTTCTTCTTCCTCACTTTCGTCGTGTATTTTATTGTTAATCAATTGTTGCTCAATTAGATATACATTTGACAGCGGTGCTGAGTGAGATTCAATTAGTTCATTAACATCGTCGTTGTTGAGGTATTTTGATGAAAGTGGCCATCCACAACGAGGAATTTGAAAAAACTTTTGTTAAAAAAAAGAAGGTTTTTCAATATTATATCGAAACCCAAACATCCCACGGGTGTATTTGATATCGAATGGTATCAATATCGAAATCATTCAATACCGAGGGGAGGAACCTATTGGGTTGGTGCATAATTAAAGACTATCACTTTTCATCATCGTCCACTAAAGTAATCGTCGTTAATTAGCCACTAACATAATAGAAAGGTATACTTTATTTCCTTCACATTGTTGAAAGCAGTATTCTTTACTGTGGTTGTATTAATCTTTTGTGGCATACATTTTTTGTTTCAAAACTGCTGTTGTTCAAAATTCGTTTTTTTATATAAAAAAGATTACACATATTATACACATGAACATTCATTCTGTAACATGTCAAGATTATAAAATTGCAACGAGTCACCGTCAAATTAAATAAACTCTATTTCTAAATTGTAAATGAGGGTTGTAGAAAAGGTGGCATAAAAATCTTGGACGCGAACACTTCTGTTTCTATTTTTACAACATATTTTTTAATTCTACATTATTTCAAGATTATCAAAATACAAAAAAAATAAGCTATTAAAAAATGATAATAGGTCTAATTTTGCTGTAGTTGAATGAGGCATCAACCATATATTTCTAGTAATTTCAATTACGTGTATTGTTATTCCAACTACCTTCATGATTAATGTAAGTCAATTAGAATTTAAATAATTCGTGCTTTTATTTTCTCGTGTGTATTTAAAAAAAATCACTTTGCAACTACAGGGATTGGAAAATAATAGAATATGGGCGCTATTAAAAAAACTATTTTTCAATAACCAAATAAATTATTATTTGCAAGGAAACTCTTATATTTGGTTTAACTGAAAATGTTGGTACAAATACTTTGAGAAATTTAAAATGTTAAGGGATTCAAGCGGTAAATAAATTTTTACTATTTTTACTATTTTTCAAAAACTTACCCACCGCCAAAAAGAAAATACCAATTAGCTACGGGAGTATTTACAGTTTCTACATTATGATAATACTTAGAGCATACATCGGATGTAAATTTTATTATATTACAGCTGCTCCCATTTCTCAAAGGCAGGTTTCAACGTGTTACAATAATTTGTAGGTCGCAATCTAATAAATTTTACATCGCGCTGCGAAAACCACTATACAGAGCCGATTACTTTCCGATTTCGCGGTGCAATAATTGAAGGTACTAATTTTTTCCCTCGGTTTACGTTCGGCTACTCTCGTTCGAGAAGGAAAGTGAATAATCTTAACGCTGATAAATAATACCGCAGACAGGAATTCTTATTGCAATTGCTATTTCCATATTTATAGTTATTAGGTTGTTAGTTGTTGTTGCCTTTAAAGGAGAATATCAAGCGTGTTCTCCACTTGTGGTTTATTCATAAAGATCTGAAATCAAAAAGTGGTAAGTAATATTGCCTATACCCCGACGGCAGGAAATCTACGTACATATAAAAAGTATAAATTGTACAAATAATTTCGTTTCATCGTTAACATAAGTTTCAAGGCACGTAAGGATCAATGTACATAAAGGTGTCAGTGTGATGTAAGACCAATGGAAATGTCACGGCGTGAAAAAGTATCCACGGTAACGACTTTCCTACAACGTGTACAGCAATATTTTTATCCTCCTTTTGCAAAGTACCAAGGAACTTTTTCTTCTTTATTTTCATTCCTCGAAGATGGCTTCTGGCTCGCGCGCTTATACCCGCGATCCGGTTTACCTATCTCGTCCAATAAACATCGGTTCATCTCCGGAGAAGGGAAATCTTTAACGAACTCCCGGATACTTACTTCCTAACTAACTTGACAACGTTCAACTCCCTTTTATATGTATGATACTGTACCAACATACCAACTTCGGGGTATTATTATATACATATATATCTTCTTTCTTTAGTTGCTTGTCCAAATAATTAACAGGGTATTCGAGTTTAGAAATATCCGTTTCTTTGACCGTAGGTTTTTAAATAATTGTAGATTGTTTTTTCAGTCTTTTGGTCTCAAAAAAAAAATTAAATCAAATTTTTGATAGTCAATTTAAAAAATCCTTTAAAAAACATAATTTTACTTATAAAATGAAAATTTTGAGATCAGAAATCAATGCAAAAAGATTACAAATGTACAAATTGAAAATAGAAATATATTTTACAAATATTAAATTATATCAAATTTTACCTAACAGTATTTTACAAAAATTTTAATTTACACAAAGTTTAATTTTGGAAAAAATTTTAAAAAAAGGTATAATTTAACTTACAAAAGAAATATCAAAAATTGACAGAAAAAATTACAGAAATACAAGAAAAAATTTTAAACGAAACAATTGAAAAATGTTTCAAAACTTTTTAAAAAATTTGAGACCGAAAGGCTGAAGAATTAATCTATAAAGATATTCTAATATTTAACTTTTGCAGAATCCATTTTTTATTGCATTTTCTTAAACTACATGTCATTGACAAACATTTTTTTACGAGCAACTTTTTTAAATGCAAAAACTTACGTAAAAAAAGTACTCTCTACACAAATAATAAAAGTTTCTAAAAAATCTTGATAATGTAATAATTTCTTTTGCAAAAAATTATACATAAAATAATAAACACAAACGTACTATAAAGTTAAAATTTATAAAATTACTTCATTAATATACAAAATTATACAATTTATAAAATTTATTTCATTAAACTATATTCAAAAAAATCAGAATTAATTGTAAGTTTTTTTATGAACATTAAATTTTCTACTTAATTTTGTAATTTTACATCACCAGCGCATGTTTCTTATTTTTTGTAGCGATTTTCAGTATTTCGACGGTTCCCCTTTTCTCCGTGCACACATGCACAAACTTTATTTCAATTTGTGGATCCTCAGGCCTGGTGTTAATGGCGCATTCTTACATTCATGGCTATTATGCTCATTAAAGCTTTGTGATTGTAAACTTAACGATTGCGCATTTCTGACATGAAACGCGAAATTTTAGTGTTATAAAAGTTCTGACGTTTTTGCCGTAATAAAAAAGGAGAGTCATTTCTTGAGGCCGGTTGTTAAGTTGGTAGAAAGTCTTATAAGATCAGGTGGAAAAATTATGCTTAGACGCCGAGGAAAAAGTTACCTCGGTTATTTTATTTTTCATTTATGGTGTCGTAAAGTAGGATGTCTACGTAGGAAGCAATTCGTGGGACAGGCGACTAGAATTATGCGACAGTTACAAAACTATCGCCGGTTTTGTCTCAGGAAATACCGGTAGTGATTGTGGTCGAGAAAAATTTCCAGATTTATAATAGAATAGTGTTCCTGATTGTCGAAAATTGTTTAAATGATATTTCAGAATCCTCAAAAACCGAAAATAATTTCTCAGAAATTTCGAGAATTTGAAAATTCTGCGAATTCTTAATATTAAGTCTCGTATTTTATTTTAAGATTTCATGAGAGATGAACTAAAAATTAGGGTGTCTTGTTATCAATTTTTTAATCAAATTTCAGCAGATCGGCTATAAATCTTAGCTAATTACTCTCAATTTTAATTATTCGGCTAATTATACTAGTCCAATAATTATCCTGTACCTTGTTTCAAATTCTATTTTATGAAGCATTTTATTCCCTTTATCTGTTTTTCATATAGAAAATACAGTATACGTGAGTAAAACGCATCATCACTGACGAACCATTACACCTATTGAGGCCATGTCCACACTATATGTCGTTGAGGTGACGGGGAAAGTTTTTAGTTGTGTTCCATTCCGATAGGTGGATCGAGCGGTACTGATAAGTGAAGTCAATTCCCCATATTTCTGATATCAAAACACATTTTAGAGAGAAAAAGTATGCAAGTTTCAAATGATTCAGAAAATCAAGGTTATGCTTCAATGTTGAGGCAAATCCTTCCGAGGATTGAATGGAGACTCGGCTTTATGCTGTAAGTTATTTTTCGTACGTTAACCCTTCGAGAACACTCTGGGTCAATTTGACCCAGAGTGATTTTTGTAAATGTCAATTTAAAAAAAAAATTTTTTTTCGAGAATTTTTTTCGATATATAAATGATATTAATGACACTTTAAAATTATATGACATGATTTTTCTGTGTTTCAAGTATACCTAGGAATTTTTCCAAGCTAATAAAACTTGTCGTTTTAAAATGGCGGACTCTTATAGTTAGCGTCGGGTCAGATTGACCCAGAGTGTTCTCCATGCTTGAAAAAAGAGGTATGTTCTCGAAGGGTTAAGGGGTTACATCCAGTTGGCGGCCGAAAAAAAGGCGTATTTTTGTGAATTTTTTGGGGGGAAATGATTGCAGGTTTCGAATTGTTTTTTTTCATAGTAAAGGGTATATCTTCGAATATGTTTCATAATTTTTTTATTGAAAAAAATTCACAAATGTAGGAGATACAATGCATTTCACGGACCGCTAGGTTTTTTGCGGTGACCACTGTATCTTCCACCTCACTCGTCTAAAATCAAAAAATCAAATAGATTACGTTTTTGCATCGTATTATCTAGTCCTTAATCGACGGATTTGAGAAAATATTAATTTTTGAAAAAATGGTCGACGAAAATAAAGTGATTTATTCATCAAAATCAAGACTTTCGCGTTCAATCGTCGACCATTTTTTCAAAAATTAATATTTTCTCATATCCTTCGATTAAGGACTAGATAATACGATGCAAAAACGTAATCTATTTGATTTTTTGATTTTAGACGAGTGAGGTGGAAGATACAGTGGTCACCGCAGAAAACCTAGCGGTCCGGGAAATGCATTGTATCTCCTACATTTGTGAATTTTTTCAATAAAAAAATTATGAAACATAGTCGAAGATATACCCTTTAGTATGAAAAAAAAACAGTTGGAAACCTGCAATCATTTTCCGAAAAAAAATTCACAAAAACACGCCTTTTTTTCGGCCGCCAACTAGATGTAACCCCTTCAGTCGCATTTAAATTTCGCGCAGATAAAATCGGTCGGAAGAGGGCGTGCCAGTGTCGAAAAACTTGAAAAAAAAATGCCGATAGGTTTGAGGGGCAAAAATGTTAGAAGTCGAGTGTATCATAGAAATTTCAAAAACCAGGTTTACTTTGAAATTTCAGATATTATCATCACCTATAGTTTGAAATAGGTCTTTTTGATTACATAGCAGACCAAAAAATATTTTTCGAGTTACAAATACAAAAATTATGCATCCAAGTGTTAAAACGTTCAAATCCCACCTCCCTTCCAAAAAAAAAAGAAAATTACCCTAAATTTCCCAGTTGCAGCAACCATATGAATAATGGTAACCTTCCGCTGGAGGAATACCTTTTTGGTTGTTGAACTGGAAGGTTAACTTTGGTTAGAAGAATGAGTGATCATTCGAAAAATGACTGAGGGACGATACCTTCGTGAAAGGGACGAGGAGAGTAGTTCGTCGGTAGGAACAGCGTGGAGGACGGGTAATTACGTTTTTACTGCGAAGATCGCAGCCCGCCATCTTGCCCACCGGCTGTTCCTCTCCTCTTCTCACCCCTTACCTCTCTGGTTGCACCCTCTGGCCATAATAATAACAACAATAATAATAACACGGCTAAAGTCTTCAGAGTCACGATTTACGGGACACCCGATAAATCCTCAAAGGAGCAACAGCGTCGAGACGCCAGTATTAGCCAAAAGAACGTGCTCTTTTGATGTGTCACTTCGCTTCATCTTTTCTGGTATATTTATGTAATGCACACTTTGTTCAAAGGAGTGAATCTTATGGGAAGGGAAGAAAGTCAGGCAGTCCCGACAAGATACAATTTCGTATACAGAATACAGAGAAGATACTTTACTTTCATCCGGTTCGCGGATAGAAGTGCATACTCCGATGATCTCTGGGAAATTCCATAGCATCGGACAAAAATCTTCGCGAGCCTTTGAAGCAGACTGTGGACTGTTACAGTGTAGCTTGTAAACAGGATACGGAATTCTAACGGTTGTCTAACAATGGAAAAGTGACCCATTTTTAAAATTGCGACAGACCCTGTCAGCGTCTGTCGAAGGATTGGATATTTCGATAGGATTCCTTGTAGAGCACAGCCCAAGGAGTACCAAATTATAGCTCTCAATTCGGTTCGATCTTGAAAATTCAGAAAACATAGGATCTCGAGGATGTTTTTCGTAACCCATGGAACGTTCTTTCCTGCGAAGTATTAATCTGCAGGTACTAATTATTCCTAGCGTCCACTATAAAAGCAAACTTAATTTGTTTTTGAAAGAGGACAATTTCAGGATTTCAAGGATTTCTTTAGAAATCAAGAATTTTATTGTATACTTTTCGAGGAACTGCCTGCAAAGCAGCAGGAAGAAAGAAATAATAAAGCCAACCTATAATTTGTTGGGAAGAAAATCGTTTCTCCGAGGTCTGCTAGGTGCTTCACGTTCTACCTGAGCTTATATTTGTCTGAACTCACAAATTTCGAAAAATATCTTTTGCGTAGCTACGTTTCAGAAGGATAAATATAGTTCCTTTCTCGTTTCAAGCGTGGCATTAAAAATTTGTGCTGTAAATTTACAATTAATTCTATGGCAGATTTTTCGATTTCCACAAAGAAAGCGGTTGGTATCGATTTTGCACTGAAAATGCAACGATTTACAAATCATATTTAACTTTATGTTTATATTTCCTTTAAATTTTAAATCCAAATTTGAAGGAATTTATTTTTCCGGTAAATTTGAAGAATTCGAGGGAAGCTAAATGTAATTGACCATGTAACTGAAACCTGTCTTTGATACAAAAAACGAATTGTTTCAATTTTGTTCTACAACAAAAAAGAAAAATCTGTTATTTACACTGGAATAATGTTTAGTAAGCTGTAAAAAAAAGTATATTAATTCTACATAATTTATAATAAGCTATAAACAAATTTATAATAATTCTAACTGTTGCTGTAGTTGAATAAACCTTTAACAATATATTTCTAGTAATTTTAACTACATTTATTGTTATTCCAACTACTTTCATGATTAAATCAACTAGAAATGAAATAATTCGTGCCTTTATTTTTTCGGTGTATGTGATGTATGATGGATATGTCCATCATACGTTACGATGGAAATATCCATCACACGTTATTCGATAAACAAGTACATACATTACATGAAAAAAGGCTTGTAGTTGGTAACATTACTATATGTTTTGTAAATAATAGCTATAAATTTGCAGTGCAAATAGTAAACTAAACACAACTCAATATCACGAACAGCACTTTCTTGTAATGCAATATCGCATCTCAGTGTGTAGCGCAAACGTACGATTTGAAAAGCGAGATTCGCATGCGGGCTTATGTAGAAAGTCAGGTGTATGCACACACGCTACCTATACTGACATGCAAATAGATTCTCGGCACTTGGATGATTGATAGGGTTTACTTGTACAATTCCAAATCTGATAGTGTCGTATCACAATAACTCCGTTTCACGGCCGTGTTGCGAGGGGATTATGGGGTTTGAAGGGCTGTGACGCAATCATTACGTAGGCTTCCATTCGTGAAAAGGGGGTGTTTGGTCTTCACAGAATCGACAGCTTCGAAGTGAAACTTCTCTTTTCACTAGCATTTTTGTTATCACTGTGGCTTAAATTCACTGGATATATTTACTTTCATAATTGAAAGGTGCGTGTAAGATGTTGCGCATAAAATGAACCTGTATTGTAGGAAAATTTAATTACACAAATTTTTCATACCTTAAATATTATATTTTCATGAAAATTTAATAACAGCCTTTGTACGATATTTTTTTGAAAATACAAATTCAGTAGGTTGCTTATTAAAATGTTCTTCCGATGAAGTAGGACAGCTGAGGGAGTAAGAAAATTTCATTCATAGACTGCGATTTTTTTGTGCGGCATATGGAAATTTGAATCAAATTAAAACATAATTGACGAAGTTGTCAAAAAATAAGTAGTAGGTTTGATTGGCCATTCAGTTTTTTCGATTTTTCATATGTATTTCATTACATTACAGAAGAATTGCGTCAGCCGATTACATTATTTTATTTTATCTTTAGACATAATCCCTGAAAATGAATAAGGACAAAAACAAAGCGAAGAGGAAGGTAATTTCCTTAGAAACTAAGGCTACGATTTTAAAACGAATAGCAGAAGGTGAAGGATCCACAGCTCTTGGCAAAGAATTTGGATTAGGTGAATCCACTATAAGAGACATACAAAAACGCATGTGTATTTTCTAAACCAGATTCCAAGTAGCTACCAAGCCTCGTGTCTTGATTTCGTTTAAAAAAGCAATTTCTAGTTATTTCGTAAGGTTTTGAGTTATTTACTACGTGAGACTTTTTTCATGCAGTCCCTATTCACCGCACAAAAAAAATACTTTTTAATCGGGTTGCGAAAACTATTTCTTATAGCTACTCGTGAAGTTTTGTGCGATTTTTTTAATGCGTTTTCTTGTATGCGGTCCCTATCCATCGCACAAAAACAGGTTTGAGTGTATTTTCAAAGTAGGGTTTATTTTTTAGATTTACATATTTTTTCATCCATTTTCGTTATGGTGATTGCCTAACGTTGACCTTGTCACGAACGAAATTACAGCTAAAAACATCTGTAAAGCTCAAGATTATAATTTCTATAATATTTTCCCCGAATTAAGAACTTGATAGTATTCATTGTACCATTTTCTAATGAATCTATTTTTCGAAAGTTATTTTTGGTACATATTTTACCTTTTAATTTTCTCGAACGGTAAACAGAGTTTTTTTACAAATGACGCTCTACAAGCGACTAATTTTCATAGAAATCCAAGCATTTTTCGTATTTGCATCCGATATTTCAAATTTTCAAAATTTGACACCACATTCGGATTCAGCGATCCGAAAAACTTTAATTCTGAAATCTTTGTGTAATTTTGAAAAAAAAATTGTTTAATAATTTTGAAATTTAAAATAGCAAATCTGTGTTGACGAATTAAAAGACTGAGTCTTTTTGAATTTCTTAATTTAGTTTAGCAATAAATAACCTCAACATCCCTAGAATTTTCCTAGAAATCCAAGTGTTTTTTCAATTTTCGCACGCGATATTGGAGTCACTATTTTGAATTTTCAAAATTCGACATCAGATACGGATTCAATTACCCAATAAACTATTATTCCTCCAATTTTTGTGTAATTTTGAAAAGAAATTTTTCAACTCATTTTACCACAAGAAACTGTTTTTCATCTGACTACAAAGGAGTTATGGGAGCCTACAAAATTGAACCTCCTCAGAAGATTCGTATAATTAAAAAACCTCTATACGAAATTTAATTTCGGAAGGATGGCGTGTTGGAAGTCTTTAGCCTTGGACGGAATTGAAATTCTTACATTCTTATCCCGAATTATTTCACATTCCTGAAAAACGCTTCCAAAACGAGTATTCGAAGCTCCGTAATGCAGTAAATAAGAATTCCGATGTTTTTTAATGGATTAGTAGTCGCATAATCGGTTACGGGGCTCACACACGTTAATTGAAATTTCCCAATGGCAGGACAATATCTCCGATCGAATTTTTTTTTTAAACCCACATAATTAAATGCTGTTTTTGGAAGCTATCAGCCGTTTAGTTTGAAAATGGCCCAAGTCCAGCTTCTTTAAGTTTCGCAAAATGTTTTTTATTATAACTAACTTCAAGTGGCACATCTTATTATAGTCAACAACAAAATCTTCCAAATGGACTTAGGCCACTTTAAAATAAACAGCTCATATATGTGCCCATATTTATGAAAGTGGTCTGAGTCAAGATTTGAAAAAGATGAGATTTCCAGTTATCTGGCATCATTTTATCTCGCAATACATTTTTTTTCTTCATTAATCAAGACCAACAAAACTCCAACTTTCAATGTTGCAGAATGTAAAAACATTTTTTATTTTATTCAAAACAAATTCTTTAATTTTATCAACACAAAAAAATATGACTTAGACCACTTTCATAATTATGGACACATATATACACTACCACTCAAAAGTATGTGGACACTTCCTCAATTCTTGTAACTACCTGAAAAAAGTTATGATACTTTGGTAATTTTGATTTTAACAAAATTAAATAACCGTATTGTTAATTTAGTACATATTATTAGAATACATTAAATACATATTTGTAATAGAATTTAGCAACAAACGTTGTTTAATAATAAAAAAATGTATAATATATCACAAATTTCATGAACCTGGCAAGTGTCCACATACTTTTGAGCGGTAGTGTACATAAGGATCGAAATATGTAAGAAAAATTCGAGCACTAAACAGTATCAATCCGCAGCAAATAGTTATTGTTCACAGAACAATGGAACTCGTAAAAGAAATGACTTGTGTTTCCAAAGCAGCTAATTTTAACTGATATTGTAAACCGGGCGGTTAGTAATCCACCTGCTCGGCGGTGTAACGAATCTAACAGGTGGTGCGCATAGCTACTACCATGCATTTTAAAGGGTTGCTGAATAAGCCAACGAGTCTCCCTCGCAGTTCTTTCGTTATTTCTTCACAAGACTTAGTATTAAGAAGTTCGTCGTCCTTTTTCCCACGTTGGGTCATTACGACTTCCTGGGCGTCTTTCTTACATGGGGGGACATATACACATATATTACAAACACTAACACGATACATTTACTCACTCATTTGGATAAACGAAGCCACAAGAATGTACCTCGCGTGTTGCACTCATTATTACTTACACATATCCTTAAGGTGTAGCTCCGAGGGCCTTTAGAGGTCCGAAGAGTTTCCTTATTAATGCTCTGGAAAAATATATTTATGCGAATCTTTGAAGGATATCATTTTTTCCAATATTTTCCTCGTTCGTTGCGATACTTAGATTCACGAAGCCAATACTTTTCTGGGCAGCATGACCTTCTTAGAGGACTCTTCCTTTATTCCAGAGCTTGCAAAAGGGTGAGGGCGCATGAGGCCGGTCTTTGGCCCCAAGACGCACACAGACCCGCAACATGTCCATTCGTGTATATATGGTGTCTTCTACAACATTCATAAAAACGAAAGTATTGCGTAATTGCGCTCATATCAAATAGTGTATAATATTTCAAATGGACCGCATCCCTGACAGAGGACAATTCGTCGTACGCTCTGCTTTTGCACTTCGGAATAACTCTGACAATAATATGAAGCGTTTGAGTCCCAAGGGGTATTGAAAAAACACTATCGCGAACAGCGCGACCGCGCTTCATTCTCCTTACATTTGAAGTGTGCTGGGTTTTCTCGACATAAAATTGAACAGCGCGATTGCGCTGCTTGGGACTCAAACGGTTAAGGGGGGATTGCGGTGTAACAGCTTTAAAAATAGGTGATTTTCATGAATTTTTTTTGGAAAACTATTAATAATTCCTAAATAATCTCTTTTGGGATATGAAGAAGCATTCGTGAAATATTGAAAAAAATTTTTTCTTGCCATTTTCTGTATTATTTATTTAGTATTCATAATCCTGCCAAACACTTCCGGATTATTGGTGTCTAGTATAGCACCCGTTACAAGCATCCGATAACTAAAAGTGAAAAATTTTCTTAAAGGTAGATAGTTTATGTTGGGGTTATACCACTTGTTAAAAGAAAACATGAAGAATCAAAAAAGTCCTAGGGTTTTGAAGAAAAAATGAATTTTTTGACACAAAAATTTATTACATATTGCCACTAAAAATGTCGTTAAATAATAACAAATTAAATAATTTATTTAAGTTGTTGGTATAACCCCAGGAGAAATGTATATTGATTGGATTAAGCCTTCTGTGAAGTTGATCGATTGATTAGTTTTTGCGCTATCCTGTTAAATAAATCCTGTTAAATAAATTTTCAATCAGTGTGCAACTGAAAGTATAACAATAGTATGGGCAACGCTTTCGGGTATTTGCAAATCAACTTGAAACTCTCAAGCAAAAATTCATTCTTTTGTTAATATTTTTTTATTTGAAAAATCCGTAAATAATTAAATAAGTAAATATTTAAAATGAATAGTATAAATAAATTTCCAAAATATTGACAATTCTTTTGAAAAGTTGTTAATCTTATGGTTTATTTTTAAAACGAATAATATATTACAATATTTTGTAATACCATTATACTTTTTTTATTACACTGAATTATATTTGTTCAATCAAATTTATATCTTTTTAGTTAACGAGTAAATCCAATTAAATCAATATATAATATGTAGCCAATAATGCTTACATATCCACAAATTTCTCTCCTCTGTGTTTATTGTTATAAATCGTAACAATGCGGAAGAACATATGGAACAGAGACTTTCCAATTTCCCAGCAGGTGTACAAAAAATTACACGCCTGTTTAGAATTGGGAACCGGTCCCACATATTACTAAATTTTTCAAATATGAAATGGAATTGAATACTTGATGAGCCTCTTTTATTTTCCAATAGTCAACTTAAATGGGAGACTTCGTAACCAAAATAATTATAAAAGTAACGTTAGTTTCACTTAGATATGCAGCTGACTAATGAAAATATTTCTACAAGGAATATTTTGAGCTTTAGAATAGTAAACCTCGTGATATCTTGAAAAAAGAAAAACATATGAGCGTCGGTGAAGGGGACGAAAAAAATCTTATTTCAATATTTGCACTGGGAGATGCACAGGAGTCTCTCTTAACGGCTTGGCAAACATCACGACATGCTTCTACCTTTTGTAGACTGTTGACTTTGCTTCTCGTCTTAAAACCTTTTTCCCTTCGACACTTTTCCTAACGAAAAGTATGGTGTCAAATGAAATTTGGTAGCTGTGTAAGTTTATTCTTTTCCATCCTACATAACATTTGAAGATTCTATCAAACATCCCTTTCACGACAGCCTGGACTTCGGAATACACGGAATTTAACTCAGATGGATTTGTAGAGATTTTATGACGACAAATCCTGCAAAAAACGTATAGTCTTACAACAGTCAGTAGGAGAAAGACTTAACAGATACTTGATACCTTGCTTTTTCATTATTTCCCAATCTACAGTTCCAAAAAAAATCGTGTTCTGCAGAAATCTGAAAAAAAACTCCAGGCTTTTGAGAATTGTTTAAATTGCACATTTCAAACCAAAATAATAGTCACACCGGAAAAAGTGGAGGTACTAACTATTAAATTTCTATTTGAGCCAATCACAAAAATAGTTACAGTAACATTAAATGTAATGAGAATTACTAGAAATATATTGTTGATGTCGAATTTAACTATAGCGATAGTTAGAATTATTATATTTTTTTCTCAGTGCAAGAGAGACCTGGACTGTACTTAATTTCGATATTGAAGGAACATATGAAACCCGTGTCATATTATTGACATTTTATTATTCCTGTATTACTGGAATTTATCTAGTAAAGGATTCTGTTTATTTACCGATGCTCCACTTATGAGAGTTTGTTTTTCTCCATCCTATACAAAAAATATAACTTGAATGAGTTTGTACAGATTTAATGGGGATAAATACTGCAAATAAACTTAGAGCTTTACAACAGTGTGAGAAAGTCTTCAAGGAACTGAAGATGATTCTTAATAATTAGTTTCTCCTCACTATTCTCCAGTCAACACAGTGAAAACAACGGCACCTACCATATGATTCTAGTAATTTTAACTACATTTAGTGATATTTCAATTATCCTCGTAACTAGATTAATTACGAATTAAGTAATTCGTGCCTTTGTTTATTCCAGTGTAACTCTAAGAAATTCGAATACCGCAGAAATCTGAAAGAGACGCGCAGGTTTTGAAAGTTTTTTAAAATTATTTTACCGTGAAATATCCATTTAACAGAAGTTTGGATTATATTTAATTTTGAAACATAGCCATTCATTTCAATTTTAACGTTTTTTTATTTCTATAGCACCAATTTCTATATGAGCAATTATAAAAAATTGTGAAAATAATGAAATACAAATTATGTAAAAGTAAAATTTCTCTATTGGTATATAGCATTGAAATGGATTTAATAGAAAGTAAGTTATTAATTTTTGTACGATATCAATTACTGGGAACAGTAATTCAGGAAATTGGTAAACAGACATTAACACGAAAAATTAATATATGTGGAAAAGTGAGAACTGGTATTTAAAATTCTAATTTTTCTTTTATAGAAATAATAAAAAATTGGAATCTAGCAAGCAATTCTTTGTAAATACTAGGAAATAAATAACCTTCCATAACGGAGATTTAGTAACTTCTAGTTTATATTAATTAAAAAACTAATATGTATAAAAATTTCAATAAACATATGCCAGCATAGTATAAATTTATTAGCTTATGCTATGCACCTTTTCCACTTCTTTGTTTCCACGTGTTCTAACTATTATGTACGTGGATATCAGTTCTTGAATAATTTCGATCCCGTTTCAAGATTAACCCTTTGACTGCTAAAGGCGTATATATACGCTTTGACAAGTTCATCAATATATACGAAAGGCGCATATATGCGCACTTAATGACTGACATCTGAATATTGCCGCACATATTGATAGTTTCGTGCAAGAGTAAACCGCAGTCAAAGGGTTAATATTCAAGTATTCTAACTTCAAGTCAAATACATGTCGAAAATTACTTGAATTACGAGCTTCCTTTTTCTCTATGCACCTGAGAAAGAATTCTCTTTATTTATCAATACTCCATTTAGGTGTCGCATCAACGACGTAGTCAAAATTGAATATCACGTAAATTTACGTTGGTTACAAACCACGTCGCGAAGAAAAAGGACGCACGAGTAATTTTCAAGTAAAATTGTTCGTATCGCTGAAGGCGACGAATTCGAAGAAGAATGATCTTCTCGCTGGTTTCTCTAATTTCATGAACGTCGAAGAGCCTTTAAAGAAAAAGAAGGGCACGACTGAAGAAAAAGAGAGCGAGTATAGATAAGCACGAACGAAATCAAGGAAGGCCCTGTAATAGGCAGCCAAGTGAAATGGGCTCGAGTACCCCGGAGGGTAGAGAGTCGTTGGGTAAAACGCAAAAGGATGAGATTCAGAAGGGGAATTATGCAGATTGCAGGCCTCGCTCTTGATGGGGCCTGATGGAACTTGGGTCCTACGTGATGGCAACGCGACGTGCGAGGCATGTATCGCTACTATACCACTCGACTCTCGAAGGACTCACCATAAAGAATGGTCTAACAAAATATTCAATGATAATATTAGTAACTTTGGAATTTTCGACCAGGGAGAACGATTTGAATATATCTTCAGTTCTCAGAAGCGTGGCATGTCAACAAAAAAATGTGGAAGTCGTGCGTTGGAAGAAAGATCACAGGAACTGCATTAAAAGAGTCGTTGAAACACTTTGAGAGAGAATGTAGCGAAATAATCGCCTGTTGACCATATGTTGTTTTAGCATTGTTTTGAACATGACATGTGGTGTTCGGCCAATTGGTTGCGATGGACTTAGATAACTTCAAAAGTCTGCAGGCTATCTATAAAGGGGAATTAAGAAAGAAAGCGCAAGAAAACCTAATTAGCAGCTTAAGCTAGACGTTCCTGGATGCTAACGTTCTTAAATATGGTTTTGCGATGTCGCTATAAACTAACAGTAGTTTCTTGAGTTTCCTGCAATTTTAAAGTAGGCGTATTTACGTTATTTTCCTGAGCAGCACATTCAGGTATCATCGTTAGGTCAGTATCTGTAACCAGTATTACTTGGTATCAAACTCGATTGGCGGAACTTCAAGAACTGAGTACCTCGCTATAACAATTTCACTTAAAACAATCCCTCTTTGTAAGGTGCAAAATTACCTCGCCATAACAATCATTCTAGCTCCCACCTCGAAAGTCTGCCGACCAATCACATTAAACCTATAAGGCGCGTCGATTGAAATTTATTTCCCTTCGAATATCTTATAACAGTGATTCCCAAAGTGGGCGCCACCGCCCCCTGGTGGGTGCTGCAGCGATTCAGGGGGGCGGTGATGGCCACAGGTGCATTTGGGGGGCGATGAATAATTGTAAGGGGGTGCTGATAGTATTTTCAGGGGGCGCTAACAAGTAATAATATTTGTAAGTAATATTTTTTCTGGAAAGGGCGCGGTAGGACAAAAAAGTTTGGGAACCACATAACTTACAAGCTGTAAAAATGGAATTAAGATTACACACATAAAAAAATTTGTATATTTGAAACACAATTAAAAACTGTCATAATTATTTAGTACATGATAAATTGACTCGCATTTACTCATATTTACTCGCTTCACTGAAAAGTCAAATTGTGATAAGTATATGTCTAGATTACAATAAAGTCTACTCTTGATGACTATGTCTAAACTAAGGTAATTCTCCAGATTATCGCTCGTCAATGAAATCAAAAATATATTAATATATTACATAATATGACTCTAGTTGTGGAACATACTTTTCCAAAAATGAATCATTAATTAGTATTTATTCACAATTAGGTTGCATACATCTGAGATTATCTGAAAGAATTAACGTATAGAAAATTGTGCAATACTTGTTATGGAAATCCTGCAATGTTTTTATGGAAAATCAGTATACTTAAACAGGAGAAATATAAACGAATTCGATGGATTTTTGTTAACTTTTCATTAGTAATAAACATATTTTTACTCTTAATCAGCGATACGAGTTTGTCCAAATATCAGTGTTTTAAAAATTTAAGTCTTACACGAGCTACATTTGATATCGTTGAATACCTTTTTCCAACAAAGTGTTACACCAAGAAGGATACATCCGCTATTTTCAAATATGTTTATTGGAAACTTATTTAGAGAAATGTCGTAACAAGTTGCTGTGAAGTAGAAAAAACATACGTTCGTAAGAAAATATCGAGAAGAAGTCCTATTTTTTACATCGTTAAGTACACGTAACTTTTTGACAATCACAGAATCCCTAAATATTTTTGACAATATTTTAATAAAAGTAGATTTACTAAGTATTATTCCTTTTTATCAGTTTCACTTACACAGCTCAACGTAATATTCTTGCCAATCTATATATCAAATCTGATTCCGCTTAAATGCTATAAATCTCAGTATCGATAATAACACCCCAAAAAGATGCCCTTTTTGAAATAAAAGTAGGCTTCACGCATAATCGGTAATTACAGAAAAAGTAAAAGATCCTTTTGAACGTCTAAACAGCAGGTTTAGTAATAAGACCTTTCCAGGAGGCATATTTATGTATATTAATTTTTAATCCTTTTTATCCTATAAGAGAAAAGAAATGTATAAAACTTTAATACCGGCTACCCTTTCTGTTGCTTTTATTAAAACACTTGAGACAACTTTGTTTCCTTCTTCCTTGGTAACTACGTGGATTAACACCTTGTGCCGGCTAAGAAGCCGAAAATCATTAACCTCTTCGTCGTCTTCTTGTAAGGCTTCAGATAAAGAGCGACCTTTGAAGACAGGCGATGAGGATGGTGCAGAGCAGGAGCATAATCGCTAATTAGAATATCAATATGGAAGTGAATTTTTGAAATATAATATTTTACGCTTGCATATTTCCGATACGAGTAACGGAAAGTGCGAAGTCTTTATGTTTAGTGCCACTCTAATAAGAAAAGTCGATAAATGTGTGCCTAGAAAATGGAAAGATGAGTTTTCGTTTGACGTTATCAGTCTCGTGACAAGGTAGCATCTTTTTAGTCACCTGTTGTCCTTTACATTAACGCCTCGAAAGGAAGAGTCGGAGATTGTAATCGGACAACACTCAGAAATGTATAAATTAGAAGATTTTAAAAGTAGATTTCGCTAGGTTGGAGTGTAAACAAGAAGTTTTATTATGTGATACTAACTTTTATAATGTAGATTGCATTCTTTGCTACATTATACTTATCTAATTTTTCCCTATTACAGTAATTATTATTTTACGATATGGTGTAGCTCCCTATTGCGTAATGAAAATTGTAACTGTAATAAAAGTTCTATTTTTTAAAAGGCATCTTCTTTTCTTCTAAAAGTAAAGAATCATGTTACGAAAATCGCGTCTCTAAGCAGCACAATTGTGATTAATTTTTTAATCAAATGCAGAAATTTAATTGTCTGGTGTGAAAAATATGCAGGTTTTTTATATGAAACAAGTGAATTACTTATAATTTTTTATATGGATTAGAACCTATCTCCTCCGACGAAATCACGTGTCACAATTTTATGAAAGTATACCAAAAGAATTTAAAAAATTGTAATAAATATTGTACTATTACGTCAGTAGTTCCTTTATCAATACGCTTAATGCGAATTTAGTAAAATGTTGAATACCAGATTCCAATAAATAATTCGGTTTCTTCTGACAAGATCAAGTGTTAGTAAATTATTTATATTTTATTGATAAAATTTCGAGAGTTACTTAAATAAATTGTTTTTAAAAGAATTTCAATTTATAGAATATATTTTTTTTATAATTAACCTTTTAAATATTGGGGTTTAATAAGAGCTTAGTTCAGCTGTAATTTAAGCATCGCCCTAGTATGAAAATTTTACAATTTTTATTTCTCAATACTATGAATATTATATTTCACAAAAATATTGTATAAATATTATATTTTGATAATCTATACTATCTGTTAAAACAACACTGTCAAATAATTTTTTTATGGTTAAAAAGTCAATGGCTTCCACGCAATACAAATTTTCATTGCTGAGGTCTGAAAAACCCTAGTTTACCAACTAGATTAATTTGGTAAAACTAAGGGTTAAAACAAAAACCAAACTTTTCGAACTTTCTTTCAACTCTACATCCACATTTCTCATAATAAATTCTGACTTTACAAATTGGAAACTATTCAATTACATATCTACGAACCTAATAGAAAACGTCTCCACTTTATTCCATCCATCCTGCAAGAAGATGCTTATAAAATCCTTGCAAGCATCCACCGGGAGTGTAGTTTGATGGACGATTTATTGACTAATATCATCAATCTCCAATATTATTACGCAATAAGACTGCCATAATCTGCCTGAAAGACAGTTTCCTCTATCATCTTCTGAGTACACAGATGAATTTATTCTCGCAATTTTTAATAGGTCGCTAAACCTAACCGTTATCATCTGTCCAATCTTATCGCGAGGATGGTCAATTGTAACCTGTAGGCAACTACATTATCTTTCTGTATATCAATTTTCCATTATCCACCTCACGATCTTGATAAACTACTTCACTGTCATCTGGCCAGTGTTATCCTGGTACACCATTGTGCTTCATATCTTGTATCTCCGTAGCCAGTGGGACGAGCTTTCGTGCTTTCGTCTTCGGAAAATGTGACGAAACATTCAAGGGGACCAAAAAAGGGCACCCATGAAATATAAGAGAGGGAGTGAGAGTCCACGTAAACCAAAGCACTTAAAAATGAGCAAGATCGTAAATAGACAGCATATAGGTTTCTCAGGGTTGTGGCATACAAGTAGGAGGTTTAAACGAGGAAGGAGGCAAAAGGGGGTTTTACTCGATTGCCATTTCGCAAAAGGATTCCTCCAGAGTTTCTTTCGAGTCAAAGGAACAAGGACATGAGTGGTTTGCCGTCTGTGGCTTCGGGGTACGATGCATACGTACGTAGTTACGTACACCTAAGGAAACGCGAGTACGTTGTACGCACACATCCTCGTTTAAGGCCCTCCCTCCCTCCTTTTCTCCACTTTACTTCTTTACCAAGGCGTTGGGCCCCGACACGTATTAGAAACGAATATAAATATATCGAGAGGTGCCTCAAAGTGGGGAAGACCGTGAGTGGGCGCTCGCCGAGTGTTGGTGCCCCTGTAAAACCGTACCAATACACTTTCATGTGAGGCCCTAAGGTGTATCCCCTCTACTTTCGAAGCCGTAAGGCCCAGAACTCGCGATCAGTGTTCGCGCAGCAGTATAGTATGAGGTGATCGGACTTCTAGAAGGTTTTTCCGCACCTCCTCGTTCCTTTAAACGACCATTTTTCCGCTGGATTGCGTTTCAGTGTCAAACTTCGGGCTCGTGTCGTTCCTTTAGGCTCTACACGTGCTTCGTCCCGGTGTGACAAAGATGTGTTTTTCTAGGTCTCAATTTTTTTCAAAATAAAGTTCTTCGATGACACTTACGGCACTCGTTTGTCAATTTTTGCCATGTGTTTGTGACGTTTCGCGTAAGTTCGGTTCCAACGAAAGTGTGTAGGTCCCCGACCAAGGTGGATCTTTTTTTGGATATGTTTACCGTGTTTCTACCGTCCGCTATTAATTCGCCAGCAGGAAAATAAGTGCAGAAAAGGAAGAGATCGGTGACGAGGGATGAAAGATCAGGTCTAATAACAGGCTCCGGTTAGAAGAGACGTTATCTCACACGGAGAGAAGAAGTACCTTTGGTCTCTCTTTGGGATGCTATTCGTATTAAAACGTTAATCTCCGGCGGTACTACCGGTTACACTGTATACACCAAGATTACAGGTCTTACTTGCACTATTTCTCGCAAGAGAATATTGTGCGTCCCCTTTTCATACAAGCGCGTGCCAATAACTATGATTTCACATCGAGGAAACTCCAGGCAAGAATTCATTTGGGTTATAATTAATAGAAATTTTTGCGGAATCGTTAAATAGCCGATGAATTACAGTGCGTTTAAGTGTTATTAACTTTTATTGCTATTCCTCCTGTGGTTAATCTTCCGCGGAAGAGACTAAAGAAGGTCCATCGGCTCTCGCGGGAGGGTAAAAAAAGCGGGTGCCTTTATCCTCCAGGAAATTCGCCACCACCGCAATGTTTGGCTTCGCTGCGACAAGAAAATAGTGGAAGAGCTGAACTTCGAGAGAAAAAAAATGAGGAGTTAATGTTATTCCTCTATTGCTTTATCTCGAAACTTTGAATCCTGCGTACTTCGCTTCGGAATGCGGAGAATCTCGACTGCAGCTTGTAAAAGAAACAAGATTCTAAGTGAAGAAAAAATATACGAAAGTTGTTTTGATACATACAGTCATCCGAAGAATGAAACAAGTAAGAAATGAAACCATCAACGCGAGGAATTCAATAGCAATTGAAAAGCTGCAGTTGAATCGCAAGATCGGTGGTAGGAAAAATCGAGATTGCTTGTATTTATTCATAGATGGCACCGAGAGATTCGTTTTGTCGGATTTTCTAACAAAAATAGTGAAAAAAATTGCTATCGTCTGATTATAACAATTGGAGCAATTAAAGGGCGTTTCGGTACACCAGGAATGAAGAACGAATTAGCTGCAGTTAGAAGGTCAACGAAAGAAAGCATTTTAAGAGCACAGATCGACTCTGAAAGCAGTTCGATGAAAAATTGATTGGAATAATGACACTGCAAGTAATTGAATAGTCGAGAAATATTAGCTTCTCTGGATACCGAGAAGAGAAGCTGCTAAAGCTCCAATGCAGCAAGAATGAAGACGGTGCTTTAAGGAAATTAATATGTTAATGGAAGAAGGCTTTTACAGGATAAACTGGTTAATCAAGTGCTGGTAACTGAAGAAAATTTATTGCGTCTTCGATTGTTGCATTCAATAAGTAATTGATGGGTACGCTAACAGTGAAAAGGCAATTGTATAGTTAACGATATTATTCAAACTTTCTCTGAATAGAATTCATACAGAGGTGAAGGGAATGCTGCTAGAGAAGTCGCACTAAAATGTGTCAAGTAATAAAATATTGGAATAATTGGAACCTGCGTGCGGAAGAAGAAGAAAATAAATCGGTATTAACATAGAAAGGATCTTTTTCGCGGTAACATATGGTTGATCTCAATAGTATTGATAAAATTGAATCCCAAGTATAGGAACTCAAAAGGATAATCTGAAACTTGGAGAGATTTGTAACGGAATGGTTAGGAGTTAAAGGTTCTTGTACACGTATTTATCCCAAAGACAAATTTTTATGGACGGATACCTTCAGACATTTCTGATATACGTAAAGATATTTCGTATTTATTTATTTCCTTTGGCGACAAACTTGAGTTCTCGAGTTGGTGAAAAACTAATTGGATGTGTAACACTTTCTACATCGAAGAAGAATAAAGGCACTAGTTATTTAATTTCTAGTTAAATTAGCCATGGAAGTAGTTGGATTTACAATAAATGTTTTTAAATTATTAGAAATTTATGGTTGGTACCTTATTCAACTATTTCAATAGTTAGAATTACTATAAATTTTGTTCAGTGTAATATTTATTCCGAGAGTACAGATTTGATTGGTGGTGAATTTCCAATCAATTCCGAACAAAGGTGTTCGATAAATGATGGTACACACAGCAATTACAGTACAAATATAAATTATATCGTAAATTAATTCTTCTCTTGAAAGAAAAAGAAAAATCAAGACCTTAGCGTGACACCATAGAAACTTCAAAAAGAGCCACGAAAAATCTTCTAGAGATTTCTATAGTATCAATAAACAGAGAAACGAAAATGGAAATAAAAAAAGTAAATTAGAACGCTCATTATGTGAAACGAAATGCGATAAAAGCACTTATCATAAATTAAAAAGATGCGGTAATCACAAAGTATCAAAAAATATCAGTAAATCAAATGTTCTACGTTCGATAAAAACAACAAAAAATACGTAATTAAAAAAAACCGCTTTCAAACAAAATTTGCTGTAAACAATTAAATTAATGGGGACACAAATCCGAGACGTTAACATCAGTTTCCATTTCGACGATCGCGTCTCCTTTACTTTCACTTAATTGGTTGCAAAAAGGTTTGACATTTCGAACCACAAGGATCTCGAACAATTTCCACCTGTCGAATAAACTTCGACAATTCTGAGAACTGATCAACTGGAATCGAAATAAATCCATATTTTGGCACATAGTGAAAATAATCATGTCAAGTTTAGCAAGAAGACGAGAAACGACGGTTTTGGGATCGCGCAGGTGGTGGCTCGGTGGATGCTGGGCCACGAGAAGCCACCAGGAAGCATATTTGCGGAAGTTGTACTCGCGTAAGAATCTCAGCCAGTGTAAATTGGAGGATGCGATAAGTAGCAACAGCAATTGGACACCGGCTAGTGTTTACGATCTCCCGACAACGGACGAACATTATCTGGATGCATTTTTACGAAATCGCGAGGACACCGAACACGAGTGTCCGGCACTCTCGACACCTCGGGCGAGCCCAACGGAAAAATGCGTGGAATATCTGAACGGCGCACATGGAAGTAACTTTGACAATGAACAGCTGCAAGTCACCGAGCACAATCTGGATCGATTGTTGCATTTGAATTATAATGCCAACACAGAGTAAGTTTTAAATTGGAAGAGTAGAACCGAGAGTTTATGTGTGCGTGTGTACGTGAGATATGAATTGATTCGAGATAATCCTCAAGTATTGTTATAAAAGTAGTTGCCGAGTCACTCCCTTCAGTCATTCCCTTTTATAACTAACTAGAGTTAAAAGAGCGGCGTTTCTAAGTTCAGATGTATCTTATAGGTTGTTATATATTTGTACCTTGAAACTTTTCAGGAGGTAGAGGTCCTGTCGTTCATGATAAGATTGGTGAGTTTGGATTTGAAGGCTCTATTTGATCTTATCGTTTTAGAAATTATAATAGAAGCTAAAGAAGAGATAACAGCTAATTGGGAGAGGATTTTTAGATATTAGGATTTGAAAATTGTGCCAGAGATTATGAAGGTGGCGTGAATCATATATTTTATTATTCGACATATTTCAAGGTTTACATTTACGTTACCGCTCAACAGTATGTGGACACTTGCCAGGTTCATGAATTTTGTGATATATTATACATATTTTTATTATTAAACAACGTTTGTTGCTAAATTCTATTACAAATATGTATTTAATGTATTCTAATAGTATGTACTAAATTAACAATACGGTTATTTGATTTTGTTAAATAAATAATTTTGTTAAAGTATCATAACTTTTTTCAGGTAGTTACAAGAATTCAGGAAGTGTCCACATACTTTTGAGCGGTAGTGTACATATATAACAACATTTTTTGTTATTGTAAGAAAATCTTGTATTAAAGTACTTGCTCTTATAAGGTAAATACGTTCATCGATTGTAAAATTTTCGTTACATCAAATTAATTGAAGGTACGGCAATTCTAAGTTCAGAAGTATCTCAAAGATTATTATATATTTGCACTTTGAGAATTTTTTAGAGGTAGGGATCTTGTCGTTAATGATAAGATTGATGAGTCTAAAGGAGTGATACGGACCAACTGGTGAAGGAATAGTAGATATTAGGGGAATAATTCGGATTCGAAAACTGTACCAGTGATTACGAAAGTGGCCTGATTCATATTTTTTTATTGGAAATATTTCAATATTTGCATTTACGTACATAAAAAAGAAATATTTTGTTATTGTAACAAAATCTTGTAATAAAATGTTTGCTCTTATAAAGGTAACATTTTCTTTAAACCTTTGTGGTTAGTTTTCCCGTAGCGGAGACATTTTTAAATCGTCCACTTGAACATTACAGAGATTAAAATGTTGTATTCTTATGTATCATAAGTAGTATTAAACACAACAAATCAGTTCCAACAAATTCTGTGTGGTCCAACCTGCCTAGTATCTCCAACCTGCTAGTACTCCCAAGAGCGAAATCTACCGATCGCAAAGGGTTAATTGTGCAATTTTGTATATATTAAATTAATTGATTGACTAAAAAATAATGAATCAAGATAAAAAAATGGATTTTTTGTAATAAATCCATTTTTGTCTTCGACTACTTTCATAATAACGGATGTAACACTTGTAAATTATACCTGTGTGGGACGTAAGAAATTACAAGTTTGAAAAAAATTACAAAGCGATTTTTACCTCCAAGTTTAGTTCACTTGGAACGCAGAGTCTATACTGAGAAAAGAACACCGTCAAAATAATAAAAATTCTTACGAAAAACAATTAAATGCGCCTGTGACGTAAAATAATGAAAGAAGCTAATAAAATAATAGATATTCGTAGAAAGTTAATAATTAACTGCACTTGTATAATCAAAATTAGTGTTTATTATTTTATGTTATTTTTATGAAGAAATTTATATGCCTTGTAAAATATTATGTATTTTTTATAATTTTTGTACGCAATTCTATTATTTACCGTCACGGGCACATCTTTATCACTTTTTTTAAGCGAATTTTATAAATTATTTTTCTCCGTGTATGGAATCTGAGAATCTTTTCGAGCTTTCCCCAGTGTTCCTGCGGCAAAGTTTCCCACGTTTCGTTTTGTTCTTTGGCTACAGGCATGACATTCACCTCTAATAAAACTAGCAAATTGGTGGGGCGATAAAAAAATTTGGGTACCACGCCAAGGCCCACAGGAACGCTATTATACTTTTAGCCGTCTGTAAATATGTCTGTCAATGACAATCGGCAATTTTTTGGTTGTCATTCTTTACAATTTAGTAATGACCCTCCGATTTCTGAAAGTGTTGCCAATTATCTCGTTTTCGAAGAAACAATCGTCTCCCCGTGTAAAATTGGCCCATTTGAAATAGTCTTATTTGGAACTTCTTTTCGTTCCCACGTAGAAAGGATAATGTAAAAAAAGTTTCGCTGTATGAGATCGAATCATTGACGATATCGTAAAATTTTTTGTAAAACTTTGATTTTTACGGGTGATTATTATAAAGTATCTAAACACACACATATAAATTAGTCTATATCGCTTTTTAGATACGCTTTTTTCTATACATCGCATAGCTTCAAGGTATTTGTACATTCGCATGTACTACATTTCTTATCGTTAGTCAATTACGAAACTTTATTCTCCCAAATAATGACTTTCAGAACCACACCGTTTATAAAGGAAAGTGGTTAAACCCATTTTCGAGATATTTTCAAATTTTAATGCCAAAGTTTTTTTTTCAAAACACAGCGTAGATATATAAATTTTTGTGACTCTTGTTTTATTAAGTTACGCGTTTTAATACATACATGGAAGTCTAGAATTTCTAAAATTTTAGTAATATTTTTCAAAATTTTCATATTAAAAAAATATTTCTTTTATACATCATGTAGTTTGAAGACATTATACATTTGTCGGTTAAATTACGGAATTTTTAACTCAGATAATACCTATCAGGCTATTTTTAGTCCAAAAATAAAAAATCCCTCATGATTAGACTGTGTAGAAACCAAAGGGACTACATCCATTTTTCAATTTCTTTCGATTGTAGTGCTAAAGCATTTTTCAGAATACGGTGGATATAAGTTTTTTAATTTCTTATTTTACGAGGGCAATCGTTTCGATAATTTCATATAAGTACATTCCCGTTCATAAATCATTGGATACTTACTAACAACAGTTCAAATATGTTTTTCATTATTTCTAACATTTGAATAATTAAATACTTTCTTCTTTGGTATCCAACTAATACAGAACACATGTATCCAGAATATAAGCATGAACGAAGCGCAGCATATATGTGCCCCTAATTATGAAAGTCGTCTAAGTCATATTTTTTTGTGTTGATAAATTTAGAGGATTTGTTTTAAATAAAATAAAACATGTTTTTACATTCCGCAACATTGAAAGTTGGAGTTTTATTGGTCATGATGAATGAAAAAAAAAATGTATTGCAAGATAAAATGATGCGAGATAACTGAAAATCTCACCTTTTTCAAATCTTGACTTAGACCATTTTCATAATTATGGGCACATATTGTTGAAACACCAATCCGCATAATTAAATAAGTAATGTCGAAATCGAAAGGTTGAAGAAAAGTTACATATTTATAATCAAATTTTGAGGAGTCCATTAATAATTGTTCCAAACGCTCTTATCGAAAAGACCCTTTGCTTTTATATACATTGTATAGTCAGAAGGTATTTACACATTTCTTAGTCAAATCACGAATTTTTTTATCTCATACGGTACTTTTAGCCCATTTTTGAAGCAAATAAAAAACCTCTTATTGTTAGTACTATACTTTACCCATTCTTTTAGAATTCGTTAGTACTATACATACCCATTCTTTTAAAAAAGGTTTCCCCAATTTTCTAGAATTTGAATCTTTTCATTTTTAGGATTCTGCCGGTCTTCTTTCCCAATATTCCAAAATTCTACTATTGACACGTATATATAAATATTTAATTTTACATTGGGAGTCAGTCAAAGGATATAAAGCCTTATCGACATCGGTCCTTTGACTCCCTTCTACGTCATTACCATTCAAGACCATGTTTTGGATTTTAAATGTGAAATCTCATAACTCTTGTCTATATTGAAATTGTTGAAATAACCCATGGGAAAGGTCGGATAAGAGAAGTCGTATTAAAGATGAGAATACTGATTTTCAGTCACGGACATTTTTTTCCCCATTTCGGTTAAAACCTTCTGTACGCCTTCTTCAAATAAAGAGGATCTCATTCATTATCATCGTACAATTATTTCTTCCTCGTTTCCTCAAAGTCTAAAGTTTTCCTCCACTTTATTATATTCCACTAACTGACGGGTGGTACTAAATTATGAGAAGCTTTGCTGTCAAATGTACATAGTTGTACTTGGCTTCGCAATTATGTGAAGTTTAATGCATTAGACTTGTCTTTTATTTGGGGTTTCACGTCGCATCAGCCGCTAATTTATTAATGACACTGTCGGATTTACTGTAAACACTGTGTAATTCTCCGAAGGGGACATAGCGCACTCAAGTGATGCCATGACCCGAGTTATCATGAATTACGCTCGAAGCAAATTACGTTCCCGTATGGCCACGATATTTCCCGCTGGACCTACAGTCTAAGATACACTCCGATCCACCGGTAGGAAGATAGATGCACTTGAAGATAATCTCCAGAGGCACTTGGCCGGGGTTTGAACCCTGATCTCCCTCATGGGAGTCGCGTCTACTGACCTATGGTGCGTTTAAATGTTGAAATTGCATGAATTTTATTAGGCTGCGAGGTAACGAAGTAAAATTTAAATTTCCATGATTGCATTTAAAGGCAAAAGCAATCTTTTTTCGATAAAAATATTAAATTAAAGGGCAATTTGGAGAGCATAAGCGATATTGCGCTATTAGGTGTAACGATTTGCGCAATCCCCAGTGAGTATATGCTTACTGCGAACGGCAAAGACTCGGCATCTCAGCCAACAAAAAATATTCACGATAAGTATACTAATGACAGGGGTGTCTGCAAGCACACGGGTACTGGAAATACTTGAAACACTGGAATTATACCGGATTGAATTTTTGCGGACTTAGAAAGCAAAGTTGTGTTTGCGTTTCGTAATCGATAATGGATCGACTTATATGTGTACATATTTTTGATCGATCAATTTATTTTCTCATGATTACGTATCTGTAATTGCAGATATATGCACAATGATTAATTCTCTAGCGTGCCTACCTGTTTGTAATTAAGTTAGCCGATTAATTTGATTTCATTAAATATTGACTTCTATGAAAGCTCAATTTGCAAAGCCATTAAAATAGCGATACCTCATAAATTATAACGTAATTGCGTTTTATTGATGAACTGTTTCCTTGGCGTTTCTTTTATGCTCCATATGAAAAAGTAAAAAAGATTAAAACTAGAATACGATGATGCGATAATTTATATACCCTTCTTGGGCAGGAGAAAAATTTTTTTTCCGTATACTTAAAAACAATTCCTGCAGTTAAACCCCCTCGTAGCAGGACAAAAATACAATAGCTTTTCTTGCCAAAAATATGTTGGACAATTTATTTTTTTTTTAATGCACAAGGATTTTAGAGGAAAAGAATTTTGATTGCCGAATCCGAGTGTATGGTTAAATTTTGAAAATTGAAAATGACGCATGGACTATGGTAAACGGAAATTCGAAAAACAGTTGGAGTTTCATGAAATTTAGTCACTTGTGGTAATTGAGTTCGTGAAACGATAATACAATAGCAGATTTTCAAAATCCTAATTATTAGATCCAATATGGCGAAACCGAAATTCGGAAAGTTATTTTACTTGAATGAAACTCCGTATTGTAGAGCGTTATTTTTGATTTGCTGCTATTATATAAAATTCTAACTTTTAAGTACAACTTCAGTTTCACATTCAATTTCAGAATAAAAAAATGTTTTTTTGTCAGTAAAACAACAGTTGTTTAACAAATTCAAGAATTTCCATTGCAACATGTTTCAAAGTTTGAAATTTTCTTCTTCTGCATTAAAAGTTTTGAACTTTTTATATAAAAATTTTGAGAAAATATATGTATATACAATTACCAATAGAGAGCAAAAAATGTGTTACCAAATATACAGGGTGTCCCAGCTAACTTGACCACCTTGAATATCTCGCTTAGTGTTGGTATATATATTCAAGGAGGTCAAGTTAGCTGGGACACCCTATGTAATGCATTTTCATGAACAAATTTTGGTTTCGGGTGATTAGATAGTTTTTAGATACGTACCTAAAAGTCATATAATGATCAGAGATGAAAGTTTGTTAATGAAAATCCAGTATCAAAACGCAACTACAAGTCTCTCTTTCTCTCTCTTTATCGCCGAAAAATTTCAAAAGGACTCCTTCTAAAGAAGTAAAATTAAGTATATAAAGGTTGTAACTTTATAACATTTATGGAGAAATAAAAAGTCTGCGGAGGTGAAGTCCACTGGGAATTACACCGGAAGTTTGACGTGGTACGCTGCGGTAGACAACTCTGAGTAATGGCACTTTAAGTGTAATATTTTTGAAGTAAAAAATGATTTCACGCTCCAGCCATGCTTCCTCAGGAAAAGTTGTTGCTTCATCTATTTTTTACTACCATTATGTACTGTAATTCCGAAGCTTTATTACAGGTCCAAGCGATCTAAAAGGCATTGGGAACCGACAGGATAAATCCTGGCTTCTTGTAATAAGTTTTATTGGAACAAGGAGAAGAATTTACTAAAATTGAATCAAATTGTGGAAAATTTGGCGCCTGATAGTTACTTACCTATATTTTTCTATATGTGTTAATACTAGAAAAAATCTGGTATTAATTTTACGAGAAACTCGTAAAAACTGAAGAAATTTGATTTCGTTACACCGAACAAAAGATGTCTTAACATCTTAAATGTCACGGCAGTTACTGGTGACCGGCACTGAACTTTCTGTTCAGGCCGAGCCGGTTATGACAAATGCAATAGTGTATTCGATTGAGACCCACACGGCATAAATAGGGAGTCAAATAAATTTTACGTAATTTATAAAAGTAGTTTTTTATTTTCATTAACGATCAGTTCGTGTAAAAATGTTATTTTTACACAAACTTTGCAGGTGTGTTCTTAAGAAGTTGAAATACTTGTCGGGTTTTTATTCACGAATAGTTCATGTAAAAGTTAAAAAGTTGTTATTATTATAAATAAAAATACTTTTGTATTATTGTCAATGAACAAAATGTGAGCTACAAGTTTGCAATTACACAAAATAACCAACAAGTCCTCGATTGAGTTAAATTAATTCAAAATGCGAAACAACACCAAAAAGTACAAACATTTTATCAAAGGAAGTTTTATGAGATTAAAATAAGCATATAAATAACAAGTTTTTCAATGTACCAAACTGTTCTATAGTCTGGCCTTAATTTGATCGATTCGAGATTGAAAAGTATCCAGTCTAATTGATGGATTAGTTACTAATACTTTTAAGTATATAATTGATCTATAAATCGTTCGACGAACTGTGTCTTTCACGTGAACCCATAGGAAAAAAATTTGGTGAACTATCCATTAATCGAGATCCCATCAATATGCAGATCAGGTAAAAGTGTTCAGTAGTTTCGAGGATATTCGAAAGCTTTGTTTCTTAAGGGGGTTATGCCTACTTGGAACCGGCAAAATTGCATGATTTTCAAGATTTTCTTGCCGTTTTATTGAGTATTAATTAAAATTCGCAAAATACTACCAAAAAAGTACGTAAAAGTAAAAGTAAAAGTGGCCAGTAGTATATGTTTAAATTTTTATATTAGAAAATATTAAAAAATGGTGGAAATATAGCTCTTCTCCTAAAGCGTCCGTTTTTTCCCATCACTTGCGGTGACCATAATATCGTCGGAACGGCTTATCTAAAATTAAAATGAAACAATACTGTGTTAGTATATTGCATTATGAATTGCCTGAACGAAGGTTTTGGTAAAATTCAGTTTTTTACAAAAATAACAACAATTTTACGAAAAAGTCCGTTTTTCGAACTGAACTGATTTTGATATTTTTGTTGTAAAAAATTTTTTTGTTACCGAAATAAAAAATCCTTCGTTCAGGCCCTTCATAATGCAACATACTAACGCAGTATTCTTTCATTTTGATTTTAAATAAGCCGTTCCAACGATATTGTGGTCACAGCAAGTGATGAAAAAAAAACCGGAGAACAGCTATATTTCCACCATTTTTTAATATTTTCTAATATAAAAATTTATACATATACTACTAAACACGTACTTTTTTGGTAGTATTTTGTGAATTTTAATTAATACTTAATAAAACGGCAAAAAATCTTGAAAATCTTGAAATTTTGCCGATTCCAAGTAGGCATAACCCCTTAAAAAGACGTAGTTAAACATTCATGTACCAAATTTCTTTGAGGAAACCGCAAATTTTCAAATTTTCGGTGTTCCACATTGAGATTCTCAAGTTCCAATAGCTAAAAATAAAATACTTAAGTAATGAGTTTTTTTATCGCGAGAGTGTTATAAAATTAAGGCACAAAAACTGTATCAATATAATTTTTAAAGAATGTAAGTACATTTATTGGATACAAAAAATTTCGATTTCATAAACATATTGTATGAGAAGTACTGGAGAATTATTTTCTTTTTTTGATATTATTTTTATTTTAATTCCAAAATAACGTAGAAACTTTTCGGTATCTCTAGTACATTTTAATACATTAGCTTCATAGAAATTCTCCTCCCCAACCTCCGTTATTCAACGTAGAATGTAAAACACACTCATTTGAAAGTGGAAAGCAGCAACTGTGGGTGGAATTTTCGGAGTTACAAGTATACATTTATTTAAAATCTTGTGTAACCCATTTCCATATAACCTCAGATAGCAGAGCAGGTAACATCTCTGTATTCTCTGGCGAATGTATTTGTGTTATGTTAGCCGTCATGTCTTACATGGACATTACCACTAAACTCTATTAGCAGGTTAGCCAGTCGTGTTAATATTGTCCATTTGTCTGCCTGATTACACGAGTTATGTTTGAAAGACGGTCATTTTTTAGCAGAAAGTAGAAATACACAGGATCTTTGATTTTCGTTCGTTATCAGCATTTTGTACAAGCACCTTAACAAAAATCGAAAATCAAATTTGTCGAACTTCCAGCAATTTTAAACAATCCTTGAAATTCGAGAAATGGGCCAAAACATTTTTTGAAGCAATAACTCTAAATTTGGAGTTTTTTTGCTCTAGAAAGATTACACTTCTTATTGGTTTCAATGATTACACGTTTTATGTTTGAGAGATGGTCATTTTTTAGCATAAACTAATGTATGGAATATTATGCAGACTTTTTTCATTTTCGTTCGTTATCAGGATTCTGTAAGAATACTTTAAGAGATATCAAAAATCAGAATATTCGAATTTGTTCAAAGTTATCATTTCTAAATTCAAGACATTTACGTTTCTTATTTCAAATGTTTCATCATCATATTTGTAGTGAATTTATTTCTGAAGACAGTTTTACTTTACTTCAATATCATAATATCAATATTTTGAACAGTCTCTAGGCTTAGTTCTCACGGTCTTATTTTTCTCACGGTATAATTTCGATTTGAAGACGAAACATTGTGAGTTAGTTGTTATCTCTCTATCGGTCGTACAAGTCGATTCGGTACCTTGTACGATTCTCAATAAACGGCTTTTGATTATTAATTATCCAAATATTCTTTAGTTGCTTCTTTAATCATACAATCCATTCTCCTCTTTCACACATTTCCGGCTCACTCATATCACAACAGAATTAAAAGGAAATTTTGAAAAATGCTTGGAATTTCAGGAATAGGTCGGAAAATTTTTCAGAGCAAAAACTCTAAATTTAAAGTTATTTTACTTTTCAAAGATTTGGGGTGTAGATTATAACTATATAATACATAATCGATTCCCAATTTCGATTTTTTATTGAATGAACAATTTGTCCGATAAATGTCTTGTAAATGAAGTATCCTGAGTGATGACACCGATTGCAATTATTTTTTGAAGCCATTTTGAGATGAAAAATTACAAATTTGCATAAATCTATGAAAATGTTCCTTCAAATATTGCCTTTTGGTATTCATATTTTGCAGAGTCTGAGCAGATTTGTTGAATAACTTGTACAAATCTGTTTCAAGCCTTTTTAAAGAGAGGGAAATTAGACATTTTCAAAAAATGATAGGAATTTATACTAACGGTGTGATTTTACATCTCTTAATTTTATTTCTCAATTATTTTTGGTAGAGATACTTACTTTCGTAAGAAGAAAGTAGAAGCAATACGTTTATAGTGGGATTTATACACATTTATGTAGATATCAATAGTTATCTAAATCCGGTTGTGCAGATTGAGTTAATTCAAGTTTTTTTTAATGCAATTCATAACGTGACATTGATTAATTCGACATTATGGTACATTACTCTTAGATAGCTAATTCATTAGCAATATATTATTATATTAAAATTAATTCAATATGTATAAGCAAAATATAAATAATTTTAATGGTCACATTTCAAGTATTGTGTGTCGCGCAATAAATTGTAGAAATTCGTGTGTAGAAACAAACTTTCATATTTAAAATAAATAATTTATTGAAAATGGGGTGGGTATTATAATTTTATTCTTAATCTCAAGTAAATGAATATTGACAGATTTTTAACGAAGATTGGGTAGCAAATTTTATAAATCGTTTATATGCATCCGAAACGAAGATGCTTTCGTGGCACATAATTGCAAAATTATAAACGGAAATAGTTATAACATAGATATACTTAATAATTAACTATCAGAAAATATTTCATAAATAAATACATAAAATAATTAATAATTAATTATGTAAAATAATAAACGTAAAAGTCTTAAAAAATTGAAGATTGTTATTAGTTTTCTGTGAATTTCCGCTATTTTTCTAGTACATTTCATTATTTTACGTCAGACGAGGTTGTTCATTATTCTCTGAAACAATTTTAATTATTTTGACATTTGCTTTTTTCTCACTTAAGGGCAAATATTTTCGTGTCGCTAATCTTCTTTTTGTCTTAATAGCTTAGAGCTAAAAGAAAATCCTGAAAGAATTCGCTAGAGTTGTCACGATTATGGTAATACACTATTGTAGTGTATAAATAATAGCAGAAATGACCATAACATTGCCATTTCAAAGGGACTTTTCATGGACAATCATTCTTGCGGTCTTGAATATACGGCTACGCGAGGGAGTCCTATATAAGCGTCTCGCGTATACATTAGGGCCATCATTATCGAAAGAGTCCAATAAAAAATGATGAAAGTGATACCTTTTCTTGTGGTTGAGCGGCACGACTTTTTTTTTCTATATCTACTCGTTACTGACAGCGAAGGGATTGAACGTTACCTTTAGGAAACAAAAATAGTCTATTACGCAACGAGGGTGTAAAATAGGCGGTTATTGCACGTGTCGGGTTTGTCACCCGAGGAAAGCGAGGGCGACAAATCGGACAAGTACATTTTGCTCAGATTGCGTATTGTACTTTTCTTAACGAATGCGTAAATTTGATTTTACGCATGCTCAATATATTTTGGACACGCTAAATGTATTTTACGCACGCTAACTAGATGAATGCTATAATCTGGTGCTATAATTTAGTTACGCACGCAAATGAGTGCGTAAAACAAAAGTTTACGCACGCCAACTAAGCGAGTGCTATAATCTGGTATGGTACGCAAAAAAATAAGTTTATAAAAAAGAATTTTTTGCACGCTCATGTACTGGTTAATACGGAAAAATTTCGATATAGTTGAAAAAGGAGCAAGTTTTCAGTTTCTTTTTTTTGGAACACAAAATTTTGATGATAACTATAATGGTTAAGGTCTAGTAACATTATTTGAGAGTCAATTGCAACACTTTCTGATTCACAGAAACACAAATGGCTGTAGATCGTAGTTGCGAAACTCTTTACTTACCATAAATATAATTATTTTTTATTACGTCATTAATTATTTCGGAGTGAAAGCATCTTATTTTGTTCTATTTCTCTTGTACAACATATATGTATAACATATATTGCCTTTAACATACGTGTGGTACCGTATCTGCACACATACGTGTTAAAAGTATCAGACTACATCCGCTGTAACATATCGGGCAAATCAGAAACATAAAAGAACTGACAAAAATGAAAAGCTTTTACTTTCAAAGTGCTAATAGGTGTAGAGACTGAGCTGAATTAATCCTTTTTTTCGACCAAGAGACTGAAGGCAGACGGTGGCATTGTATGGGTTACGGGAAGAAATAATTATACAAAAGCAAAGAAAAAGTTCCGGTCCCATAACATGGTCGTCCATTTAAGTAACGTCTTTAAGAACCATTAGATCTTTAAGAGTTAAGTAAATGACTCCGGAAACAATTTCCTCTTTATGCGTACTATAATACGTTGAAGGCTGAAGAAAAGTTGTTCCTATAAGAATGCACGTTGAAGGCAATTTGATATCGTTGCATAAAGAAAATTGTTATGGTACAAAAATTACAATAAAATATCTATTCACTTAACCGATGAATCATATCTTTTAAAGTTCATAGATCCTTAGGTTCCAACACAGACGCATGGACACACGCACACACATGGATGTGCTGACACTTGTAACTAGTTACATTTCCCCATCCTTCTCTAGTTACTTACAGCAAATGTTTCTATCGTGATTTTACAACGGTTCTACGAATTATTATTCAAAGAACAACCCACATATTTCTGGGTCTGCTTGTTTCATATGGAAAGTATGTACGTGTGTCTGTACCGTAAGGGTGTGCGTATACGTGTATACATAAAATTACTTTTATGTGAAGCATATAATAGATATCAGGAAGGTTCATATTCGTGTTCACATTCTGTTTCTCTACCTTGTAAATTGATTCAGGTGGAGAAATATTATGCGTCATTACAGGATGAAGTTATCGGTTATCTATCTGGCTGAAAAGATAAGTCTTATAAAACACATTTAAGGAGGCCAAGTCATACATCGAAGCTATGATTACATAATTAAAAATGAAAATTTATAGTCCTACCGTGTAAAATATGTATCGGTAAAATGTGCCTGACGAAAAAGAGAGCAACAAAATAAACACATAAATTCTATAGAAAATCTACTGCGGGACTGCTATCCCGAGGTTCTATCGTTTTGATATTTGCAGTATGCAGAATTTAGCTTCGATATGCGATCGCTCGACTGAATTTCTTCTGTTATCGGTTTTGCTGTAACATCAAGAGAGGTTTGCTGGGTTCCAAGCGTTTAAAAACAAGAGCGCAACTACTTATCATAAGTTAACAGTTTTAAGGAAGAATACATATTATGCAATCGGAACTCGTGTATCGGAATGGTATTGCAGAAAATTCACCCCACGCAAGGGGGTTTTATCCAAGACAGAGAGGTCGAATTTGAATTTCGGCAGTACCTTGCACTTTCAAAAAAATCGAGTTTCACGATACTACAAAATATTTTATTTGATAACAATTTTTATACAAAATTCTATAATAAGAGTAAGTTTTTCGTTAGTTCTGGAAAATGTATTAATTTTTATTCTCTCATATCCTATCATTATAAAACAGATTCAGCAATGAGACTAATAGACAAAGCCATTAAACTCTCTCACGCAACAATCAAAAAAGAGAATTTGAATGTTGTTCGACAAATTTTATTACTAAATGATTAACCAATTTCTATTATCAACAATTTATTAAGGTAGGTGGCTAGTCTAGAGAGCAAAAAAACAAGCTTATTTTCGAAAACGTTTTTCTCAGTTTCTTTATTAGATATTACAATTACAACGTTTTCTAGGACATAATTCTATCCTTATCGAATGGAAAAAAATGGTTTACATCGTCCAGCGTTTTTTTTTTTCAATTTTCGGAAGGCGCCAAAGTCGAGTCCTCAATAAAAAGGTGTTCCCATGGCGGACAAACAATCTCCGCAACCACTGCATCGATTTTGATAAAACCTTGTACGATTCTTTATTAAGGTGTTTTGTATGGTAATTCACCAGATTTAAAAAAAAATGTATAATATAAAAATTTACAGGACGCAAACGGTGCAAAAATATGTTGACTTTCGTACAGTATTTTTCAAATAGCCGTCATTTTTTTCTATATCGATTTTTGGCAAACGATGATGAATTACCATGTGGTAAACCTTTCTCTTTAAAAAGTTTTTTCCTATTTTTGTTTCAAACGTTCCAATCCGAAGATTGTTTGTCCACCATGGGAACACCTTTTTATTGAGGACTCGACTTTGGCGCCTTCTGAAAATTGGAAAAAAAACGCTGGACAATCTAAACCATTTTTTTCCCATTCTATAAGGATAGCATTATGTCAGAAAATTTTGTAATTGTGATATCTAATAAAGAAGCTGAAATAAACGTTTTCGAAAATAAGCTTGTTTTCCGATCTCCAGACTAGACACCTACCTTAAAAGACGGATTATTTAAATTTTTCAATTCTTCATAAAACGTTCATGATGCATCCAGCAATAATGATAATTATAACAAGGTCCTTTCTATACAATGTGTTACTCAATGAGATTCTTCAAAAAAGTTTTAAAAAATGTGAATTAAAATTAGTCTTCCAAAATTCCGTAAAATTAAATAGATATTTTGATTCGGTAAAATATGTGAACGATAAAGATCTCCGATTAAATGTTTTCTATTAAATCTTATGCAGTGACTGCAATGAAGTTTACATTGAGAGAAACAGGCATGACTATGAAAACAAAGATTTTACCATCACCAATACGGCATAAGAAAAAATAGAGAATCCACAGGATTCTCCAAACATGCCAAAAAGTTAAATCACTCTTTCGAATTCAATAATTGCAAAATTATTGAGAGAGACAGCAATAAATTTAAACGAACAATTTTGGAAGCTTTACACATATTAATCCATTAACGCCTGAAAGGCCACTCTGTAGACCACTATTTTTGAGCTTACTGTACCGATACAATTTGATTGAAAAAAAAGCAAAGCATGAAATTCATAGTTCATTTAATGCTCTTTCAGATGGTGTCATTGAAAATTTGAAAAAAAATGTCTAGACTACTTTAAAATGAAGTTGTAGGGTAAAAAAAGTTGAAAAAATTTTTTTTTAATTTAATTTTTCGGTAACTTCCCGTTATGGAATTATCTTGAAACCGGTTTAGATGAGGGACGCGATGTCTAAACTTTAAAAATATGTATTGACAAATTTTTTTCGCTCACCTGGATGATCCAAAATGTCGTCCAAAATGAAAAATTGTATTTAATATCTGTCGGACGCTTTAACTAATAAACTATTAATTTCTCGAAAAAAATGTTAAGAGTAAAAAGTGTTTAGCATTTATCAAGAAATACTCCAGAATTTTTTCACATTTTTTTACGCATTTAAAAAATTGTTTAACTCAAAGTTTTTATAAATTTAAAAAAACTCACGGGAAATTCTAAAAAAATTCTAGTGTGTTCCTTTGATGACTCTAAGCTTTTTTTATGCTTGTTAATTTTTTCTGACAGTTGATACTTTTTGAGTAAGAAAATCTCTCGCATTCGAGAGGTGTAAAATTTTCTGCCCATTTAGATCTTTTTACTCAAAAACTATCAACTTTCAGAAAAAACTAACAATTGTAAAAAAAGCTTAGAATTATCAAAGGAACACACTAGAATTTTTTTAGAATTTTCCGTGAGTTTTTTGAAATTTATTTAATTGCGTTAAAAAAATGTAAAGAAATTCTGTATTTGAAATATATGTAAAACATAATTAACATATATTTGTAATTAAAAAAATACTTTTGTAACACGCAAACATATTTATGTTTCGGTATGGGTATAATCTCGTCTTCCTTCGATTATTGTCAGTACAGTAAAACCTCGATATAACGGACCTCTATTTAACGGACTTCGGATAGAACGAACAAAAAATATTACACGCATTTTCGTAATTTTAGAGAGGTGATTGTAAAAAAACAGCAAACTTTAAAAGTGCAAACAAAACTTGATTCCTTTTTCAAAGTAGGATTACCGAAAGCAAGCGCGTCGATATCAAACAGCAACGTCACTTCACGACGAGTGGCCGAAGACAATTAAATACAATTTTGTTTGCGTTTTGTATTTTTTATTTATATCTAAATACAGCGTATTCTCAAAAAAAAATTTTTTATTTATTTTAAACCTATTTTTATATAACGCACTTTCGGCTTTAACGGACACCCCATTCCCCCGTTTAGTCCGTTATATCGAGGTTTTACTGTAATTATTTTTTGTTTTCTAATTGCATTAATTAAATGTTCTTTAAAACGCGAAAAGTTGTTCCCTGTACCGAGTATTTTGGAAAGTGACAACAAAGTTCACACGATTCTGTATTTCGAAAGTCTCCTACGACAATACTTCCTTCTAGCGATACAAAAAAATAGTGATTTAGTAGATATATCATCCCACTATTCGAGAATTCTGGCTATGTCGTTTGAGAAATGAAACTTGGAGGAACTTTAGTGTCATCACATAAGACAATATTTCAAGTGTTGCTGGAAAACAGGTTGAATAAATAACGTTTTTAAGACCTTTCAATGATACAAATGACTGCTCGGAAGTCAATTTATGATAATTTTATGAATTAATCAAATCATAAATTAACGCTATGAGAAATAGAATTGGGAAAAAAGAGAGGAACGATTAAACGAGTGAGGAAGTCATTTGTTTGGCATTACAACGATGATACTCTTTTTCTTCTTTAGTTTACACATGCATTCCCACATTCATTTTGTATAAAACCGTAACTGTTAATGACACCGAACTACTTAATACACTTCCAAAGAGAACAAACAAGCAAAAAGAGTGTATATTTAATTTTTGAAAGATGAGACGATTTTAGTTTTTCGTTGGGCGATTTAGAATCTTGTAAGGAGAGACGTCTTTGGTATCCTCTGAAGGGTTCTTTAATGAGTTCTCCTCCAACCCTTGAGGGCCCTTCGCACAGATTAAAAAGTGTGATTTAAATGATATTATCACGTGCAGTTATAGCAGTGGCTTTCTCGTATCTTGTGTACTTGATTATTCCACGTGTTATAACTCATATCGATTTCATTAAAGCCGATCCACGGGTGCTCTGCCTCGTCTTTTGATTTACGAGTAGTGCAGCCGTTGGCCGATACACGGACCTAATTGGAATTCAAAGAGATGCCATGGGAAACTTTGGAATTGCTTTGTGCAATCGGGACATCCAACAATGCCTTGTTCAGGGATTAATTATTAGAAAAGTTATGTAAATTATTTTATGTTTTGTAATGTGATGTATAAGGATCGATTTAGGGAGACTACGTGGAAAAAAAGATTCCGATAAAACTTACCGTTACAGTCACCGTACTGCCAGAATTGTCTGGATTTCGTGAAGTTATTACGGAAAAAACTCCTTTCTTTACCGAGAAAAGACGAAAAGTTACTTTAAATTCCTTGATATTTTTTAGTTCGTAACGGTAAAAATGTCTAACCTGTAAAAATTATTGTATGAATCAGAAATAACAACATTACCAAAATCTTACACAAAATCACGGATTTTTTTTTACGTCAAATCTACGTAAATTTTTCAAAACGTCAGGTGAAATTTTACTCTTCATTACGGTAAAAATCTCGTGCACTTTAATTAAATTGATGCGCTGCCTACGTACCACGTGACCCTTTGAAATTTCTCCCTCAGTATTTAATTGACATTCATCAATACGTGTGTTACTTTTTAAAGTTGTCATTAATTATAAAGTTAAAAGGTTATATATAAATAATTGATTGATTCTTGGTTGGTCGTTGTTGTATATAATATAATTTCTTAATTCTAATTTATTATAATTTATAATTTCTCAACGTTACAATATCAGTACATTAGGATATCATAAAACGAATCTAAGAAATCGGATCCAATGAAATCGAAAATAAAAACGAAAGATTAACATCGAATAAGTAACAAAATAACAAAGATATCCTTTTTTATCCTAAGAAATGGAAACAAAGATCAAATGTACAATAACAAAAAATCTAACAATAATACTATATCTACAATTATTTATTTAAAAAAATCAAGAATTACAAAATACTGAAGATGATCAAAAGTCAATGATCGAAACGTATATACAAGATCAACATTGTAAAAAAAATATATTTATGTATAATACTTCGGCCGAAGTCAACAACAAAGAAATAAAGAAATTAGGTTATTTATAAATTATAAAGTTTTACGACGTAAGTGAGTATTATTTAAACTATACTGGTAGAATTAATAATTCAGTCATATAACTATAATGTGTAAAAAGTAGTACATTTTTTTTTATATGTCAATATTCTTTGAGGTTATTTATACTGTACAATATTCCCACATCTGACAAAAAATTTCCTATATTTATAAAGGTATGTTTTTACCGAATTGAGCAAGAAAAATTTACCGTTACGAGCTGTAGAACTTTACGCATTATGCAATAACACACGTACACACAAGAAAATTTACTTCTTATCTGGTTATCCCTCACTTATTTTCTGTCACGGTAATTTTTCTCGAGATATTAAAATAAAATTTCACAGTTTTTTGTTATAAATGATCTGATAAGCTGGATTTTTAATTTTCTGGGAAAAATTTTTGGGAATAAAAAAATCCACACACAGACTGGACCACCTAAGAGGGAACACTCGATACCTGCCTCGGATTTGAAGATGTATAAGAATTTACGCTGCAAAAATAATTATACCCTGATAAACAACAATAGAAAAAGAATTATTTTTCGCCGTACGGTAGCTCAAAAGTCAAAATTCATCAATGGATTCATTTCTAACCTTTAGAATCATATAAATCTCAATGAAAATCCTCAAAATAATAAACGCTCATGAAATTCCTAGAGTTGGAGGTGAAACAATTTGTTCAAAGACCATTTGTGGTCGTACTTATGGTACTCTGCTCTTGAACCTTTATAGATTAAAGATATCAAATTGTATCGCAGAAAAGAAGAGTTACAAGCAAAAGTGGTGCATAATGCATCATTCGTGATGATCCAGTACTATCTCAGGGGTTTCGTAGGAAATGTGTACACAGACGTTAATATGAGAAGTATTCAGAATAAAAGTGTTCGTAAGATATTAGAAAACCTGAAAAGATAACTCTGATGGAACCGTGGCTGTTTACTGCTCGAATACCTGAATTAACCCTCTGCGGTTGTATTAACGTATTCGGTCGGGCAAAGCCTGTCCAAATTACGACCGCAAAGGGTTAGGACCTCATTTCAGGAATACTGGTCGATTTAAAGACTTCCTTCGGTCTTCATCCGATTGAAATCGTTAGAAATGGTTGTACCGGAAATGCAAACTTATACAGGGTGGACCAATAAATCCTATGAAAAAATGACACTGGAAAAAATTACGTTTTACACTCAAAACAGTGCCTAATACGAGTATATGTATAATACGAATTCTAGAGGCAAAAAAACTTTCGAGTCTTATTTTCGTATGATTTTTAGTTTTCTCTAACAATAGGTGCTAAGAAAAAGTGAAAAATTTGTGAGGTGAAAGATTTTGCCTACTTCGGATCGGCAAAATTACATCAATTTCAAGATCTTTTTGCCATTTTATTGAGTATTAATTAAAATTCGTAAAATGCTACCAAAAAAGTACGGGTTTAGTAATATGTGTATAAATTTTTATATTAGAAAATATTAAAAAATGGTGGAAATATAGCTCTTCTCCTAGAGCGTCCATTGTTTTTTCATCACTTGCGGTGACCACAATATCGTCGGAACAGCTTATCTAAAATCAAAATAAAAGAATACTGTGTTAGTATATTGCATTATGAAGGGCCTGAACGAAGGGTTTGGTAAAATTTAGACTTTTACAAATGACAACAATTTTACGAAAAAGTCCATCTTTCGAGCTGAACTGATATTGGTGTTTTTGTTGTAAAAATTTGTTTTCTTACCGAAATAAAAAATCCTTCGTTCAGGCCCTTCATAATGCAATATACTAACACAGTATTCTTTCATTTTGATTTTAGATAAGCCGTTCCGACGATATTGTGGTCACCGCAAGTGATGAAAAAAAAAATGGACGCTCTAGAAGAAGAGCTATATTTCCACCATTTTTTAATATTTTCTAATATAAAAATTTATACATATACTACTAAATACGTACTTTTTGGTAGTATTTTGCGAACTTTAATTAATATTCGATAAAACGGCAAAAAAATCTTGAAATTCATGTAATTTTGCCGATCCCAAATAGGCATAGCCCCTGGGAACAACGTTTATTCGACTTTCATTTGTTATTATTACTTTATAGTAAACATTTAGCTATGAAAGTCTGTAGAAACATACAAAGTAAGTATTTAAAAACGAGAAAGCCTAAAAAGTTTATTAGATTATTTTAATTATAAAATTTAGAACCGGAAATACGAAAAGACTAACGAGAAGTAAGAGCTAACACACTCGCTGCCGGAAGTTTGATCAATTTCTTAATTGAATATCGATTACAATAAGGAAATATAAGAGGTAGTTGTCATAGGGATTTTTCCTTAACAATAGGTTCACGGAGCTTGTCCATTTAGCCTTTTAAATATAATGCAGGCAATAGAAGCAAATGAGCCTAGAGCTAACACAGCAATAAAATTTACAGAAATGAAACTAGGTAATTTAGAATAAAATGTTTAATTATTATAAGTTTATAACAAACTGCTTTTGAAAAATAAAAATAAGTTTCTCGATACAAATCCGAAGAGAAAATCGAAACTCACCAATTTAGACATTCAAGATTAATGTTAGCAAAAAATATCCGTCAATCTATTTATAACGAGCCTTTCTGGTTATATCCAGAGAGTGGAGTTGATTGAACTAGAATTCTGATCTGAAATTCTGCAAATTAGTGTAAATTGAAATTGAAACAATAGCATCTTCAGTATCTCCTTATATGTACAAGCTGTTAATTCAAATTCTATTTTGCTCAACTAAACAGATCCGCCTTTATCCCTGTATACAATCCTCTGGTATCTCATTTATAACTCCTTAGCTGTAACTCAAATTGCTGTTGTATCAAGCAAAAAGCAATAAAACATAGTGACATTTGCGGTGAGAGTCATGTTCCTAATGTACGTTTAATATAGAAATATGAGCCTTAGCAAATAGCGCTTACCGTCATTTCATTTTACTAAATAGTAAAGAATTATACCTTCCTTTGATTTCTTCAAAATAACTTTCCATGTATTTCGCTGTTTCTTCATTGAAAGATGATGAATCTCATTTATGTTTTATCTTTGATTGATCCTTGAGTGAGAATGAGTATCACCGCTACACTAACAAAGGCTTGAACAGTCAACAAATCGCAGGCTGATATTCATCCACTCTTAATCAATTCAAGAGTCGGAAAATTGAATATACGTTAGTTTGAAAATAATAATGAAAAATAATTATTAAGTTCCAATAAATGAGCCGTTTATTTTGAAAGTGGCCTAAGTCCATTTAAAAACAAAATGAGAAACTCGAAAATTTATAATTAAATTGCTGAAAACTAATTATTTATGCAGATATATAATGACTCTTTAAAAATGGACTTAGGCCACTTTCAAAATAAACGGCTCAAATAATTATTTCTATCGTATTTCGCATTAATAATTTCGACACTTCGTAATTGTCGTTAAATTAATTAGAGCAAAACTTATGTTGAATTCTTGGTTCATTATTGAACATTTTATTATTTTATTTTTTTAATTAAAAGTCAAATATAGAATCAAAATTTAAAGAAATACAATTTTATAATTTAAAATATAATTTTAAAATAAAATTTCAAATTATAAGGTTCATAACAAATTATTCTTCAAAAATAAAAATAAGTCTCCCCTTGCAAATCCAAAGAGAGAACCGAAACTCCTCAACTTGTGGAATTTGGACATTTAAGAATAATGTAAGCAAAAAATGAGTCTTCTCAGTTACATACAGAGAGTATAGTTGATTGAACTAATGACATGAGTCTTAGCAAATAGCTCTTATCGCCATTTTGTTTTACTAAATAGTAAATGATTATACTATCTTTCGGTTTCTTCAAAACAAGTTTTCATCTATTTCGCTCTTTCTTCATTGAAAGAAGCTGCATCTCATTTGCGTTTCATCTCTGATTTTTATTAATAAATGCTTGAAAAGTCAATGAACAAGTATTAAAATCAAATATTCAATATCAAGTATTACACAAATCTGAAAAATGAATATTTAATAATTTGAAACTAGCAAAAGCTATTTATTATGAATTGAGGAAGATCAGTATCAAAAGTAACGTCTATAATATTAACTCTATCTGTTAGGTAATAAATACACCAAACGACTATTTCCTCGCGTGCTCTTGGTGTCTGACAATAAGAGATGCTAGGGTTTTTAGTTATTACCTGACAGATTAAAAAATGTTTATTTATTTCTTAACGGATAGCATTAATATCATTGATGTTACCTTTCATACTGGTTTCCCCTATAATTTATTGAAATGTATAAAAATAATTATTTATCCAAATTTCTTTATAACTTTTTCAACATTTTTTACCAGTCGCTGAACTAATCTAGGCAGAAGTTTTATAGAATCTTTTAATTATTACTGGTTATTTGTGATCAATATTTCAGTAATCAAACAAATATCGTTCAAAACTTCATATTAACAAACTTAAAGTTACTTATTCTTTGTGTTTCAGGAAAGTCTGCAAAAGTTGCAGGTGTCCAAGGGAGGAACATCAACGTGTTCCTCCTCAAGAAGCAGGTGGTTCTTCTGGGCTTGCATTGGGTTCAAGTTCGCCAATGGCTATGGCTATGACTTTCCAAAGTGGAGCTGCCACAAATGCAGCAACGCATCCTCAAGAACCGTTCAAAAGTCCTGTACAAGCTGGACCACCGGCTCTGCAAGAAGCCCTTATGCATCACCAAAGACATTCGCAGAGTGATGATGACAGTGGGTGCGCTCTTGAAGAGTACACTTGGGTACCTCCAGGCTTAAGACCAGATCAGGTGAGAAGATCTGCTTTAAATCTGCCTCAACGTTTCAGTGAAAGTCCCTTTAGACTGCGGACAAAGGTACGAAAGGTGTGGAAGGTCGAAGATCAGACGTGTTTATAAGCACTTAAGAGGATTCCGCGTAGACTTTCCATCTTATTTTCGCTGACTTCATTTAACTGATTGATATCATAAGTATTTTATTCAGACTGCTTCTTTCCTCGGTTGGACTTTTTTTATTTTACCAAAGGGAGGGCACAAGTTATATGGATTCTCTGAATCTCCTCGGTATCTAGCAAATACCTCGGGGCATGAATGTAGTTACTTTACAAGTAGCATCTAAACTTCCGAGTACTTCGCAAGGAGATGCGAAGCCAGTATAAACATTGTTTAAGTAGCTCCCAGCTTCTCGACCAACAGCAGACTTGGCAGTATGACTAAGAATCGAATCTTATACTTTAAAGACCAGCCTAGGCTCTTGCCATACTATCATTTCTGCGTGGGCGTTACTATCATTACTTTATAAGCGTATAATGTTTAAGACCGAGGAAAAGCGACTACGTATTAACGGAAAGTAAATACATCCGTGAAATCCCGTTGAGAAATAAACACATGAAAGTCATGTACGATAGGATAAATCCCCAGTAAACATTACCGGCAAGTTTGTATCAGATGCTCGTAATACTATAATTTCCACGAACGTCTCGAACAGGGAACATTAAAATTCCAGCTGAATTACGGGAAAAGAAAGAGTAACCACGAAAACAAGCCTGAATTCGCCCATTTGTGCGCCCTCGAACTCGGACTTCCTATTTATTCGAAAAGTTAGATTATTATAAGGCTTTAATTATAGGAAACGCATTAAAAAAACATGTAAGTTATGCATGAGGGAGTAACTCGTGGCCGCCATAGCTCAGTTGGAAAAGAGCTTCACTACGGAGATGTGAAGGTTCCTGGTTCAAATTCGCGGATCATTTTTCCATGTATCAATTTTTCGCTTAAAAATGCAAGAAAATCACAAAAACATTACTTTGTCATTAATATCACAAGATTTGCAATTAAAATTATTTCAGTAGCTTTGTCTTGGTATTACAAAACTTGCGAATGAACATAATTTTTGTTGATTTAGATTAAATTTTCAATCTAAATTTTGCGCCTGACTACATTCCATCGGGATAGTCTTTCCTTGTTTACGTTGCTGTTACGACAAAAATGTCATACAGGCGGCCCTCGACTTTCGCACAATTTGCTATTTCACACATTTTTAAAAATTCAACTTTGTAAGCCTTTGCGGTCGAATGTTCCCTCTATGGGCTGACATAAAAAAGTCGACAATAAAAGGTTCCTGGAAACAATTATGCCCACAAATGACGAATGATTTTACAAATGTTGAAGAAACACCGGAAACTATCACCAATGAAATAGTTAGTCTCATAAATGAATTTAACTTGGACGTCAACAACGACGATGTTAATGAATTAATTGAATCTCACTCAGCACCGCTGTCAAATGTATATCTAATTGAGCAACAATTGATTAACAATAAAATACACGACGAAAGTGAGGAAGAAGAAGCCGATAAAAACGTACAGACTTTGACAATTAAAAATATAAATGAAGTCTTTATGCATCTAGACAAATTTTTAACTATTATGGAAGAATGCGATCCCAATGGAGAACGTATATCTGAAGTACGTAGGGCAATACAAAAAGACACTGCGTGTTATAGAAATCTTTATTACGAAAAGAAAAAAAAGAGCTACTGAACTAACTCTTGACAAGTTTATAAAGAAAACACCCGAAAGCTAAATAAAAAAATATTTAAAAACACCGTTTTTGGTGCATACTTTTTTACATCCCTCTACTTTCGAACATTCAACGTTCTCACACATTTTCAGGAGCCAATTGTGTGCGAAAGTCGAGGGCCCACTGTATTTATCATAAGGCATTGATACTCTTAAACTTTCAGGGTTCATCTGACTTTTTGATTTGGACATTTACAGGACCAAATTTTTTATTTTGTTCTATCTGTAAGTAGATTATTTTAATTCTTCAAGATCAACAATTCCAAATTTATGACTAATAGCGAAAAGTCTTTCAGATGAAGGTTAAATGCCCAAATTAAATGCCCAAATTGAATGCCTCCTTTCTAAAGATGTTAATCAACCCTCAAAAATATTTTGGGTAGAATGAAACCCTCTTTTTTTGCGGGCAAGCACTGACAAAGTTCCCATCGACTATGAAAGAGAAATTTGGAAAATACTAAAAAGAAATTTGGTCCTTGATATCTCGAAAAAATTCAGACCAATCTGAAAATTTCAGACAATTAATATCTCGTAATAAAGTAACTTTTAGCATAGATTGGAAGTACGAATTCGAGGGCGCAAAAATAGGCGAGTTCTTCGATCATTCTTTGCAAAATCATTTCACGCCAATTGAGTCGAAAAAATGGCTTTATGAATTTGAACGAACGGTTTTTGACACACTTAATGTGCTTCAAAAGCCGTCGTCGTAAATTTCACGGTTTCCCTGCAAATAACGAATACATAATTTCACCTATAAAATCTTTGGTGCGGTTCAGGTCTTTCTCGTTTCGGCGTAAAATGTTATAAACATTCCGTTACATTTAACGATCCAATTATGTGCGACTTATAACTAAATTCGGTAATATCGTATTTAAAGGTTGTATCGAAAGAAAAAACGGGACAAGCTTTCACGGGATGTTTTGCTGATGAAGTCATTAGCTACCTCTGAATTTCAAGGAAACGCAAGGAAGTTGATGCAGATGAAAAACAGAAGATCGTAATAAGAGATTCCTTTTTGCCATAGGTACACCTGTACTTCAGTGGGCTACCAGAGGACAAGATACCGTACGTGGGTAGTGCTGGTGAACGTGAAAGGGTGAAGCAGCTGCTACAACAGCTACCACCTCACGACAACGAAGCACGTTATTGCAGTGGTTTAACGGAAGAGGAGAAAAGAGAGTTACGTGTGTTTGCTGGTCAAAGGAAACGCGAAGCTCTTGGACGTGGTCATGCGAGTCAATTGGAAAGAGCTCATGGCGCGGGGTGCCGTGAATGCTCTCGACCAATTGCAGCTGGGGAGATGGCTGTTGGTGCAAGTCGTGCCGGGCCAGCAGCGCTTTGGCATCCTGCGTGTTTCGTTTGTTGTGTTTGTCGACAATTGCTCGTTGATCTGATATATTTCTGGAGAGATGGCAGGCTCTACTGCGGCCGGCATCACGCGGAAACGCTCAAGCCTCGTTGCTGCGCTTGCGACGAAATCATTCTCGCCGACGAATGCACCGAAGCTGAGGGCAGAGCGTGGCATATGCGACATTTTGCGTGTTTGGAGTGCGATCGACAGGTACTTGAAAAGATTAAATCCCTGTCGAATGTAATTCGATTGAAAATAGAGTCATTTTTCTGCCCATATGATTTTTTGTTTGACTTTTGAAAGAAATCCACCCTCGCCATACAATTGTGTTGTGTGTTATTAACACGATAGCATACACTATTTTCTTTGTCATAACCCGCTCGGCCTAAACAGAAAGTTAAGTGCCGGTCACCTGTCGCCGGTCACATGGCATTTAAGGTAGATGTCTAGTCTGGAGAGCGAAAAACAAGCTTATTCGAAAACGTTTTTCTCAGCTTCTTTATTAGATATTACAATTACAAAATTTTCTAGGACATAATACTATCCTTATCGAATGAAAAAAAGTGGTTAACATCGTCCAGCGTTTTTTTTCCAATTTTCAGAAGGCGCCAAAGTCGAGTCCTCAATAAAAAGGTGTTCCTATGGCGGACTAACAATCTTCGGATTGGAAAGTTTAAAACAAAAATCGGAAAAAACTTTTTAAAGAGGAAGGTTTGCCACATGGTAATTTCCCACCGTTTGCCAAAAATCGATAATAGAAAAAAAATGGCGGCTATTTGAAAAACACTGTACGAAAATCGACATATTTTTGCACCGTTTGCGTCCTGTAAATTTTTATATTATACATTTTATTCCAAAAATCTGGTGAATTACCATACAAAACACCTTAATAAAGAATCGTACGAAGTTTCATAAAAATCGATGTAGTGGTTACGGAGATTGTTTGTCCGCCATGGGAACACCTTTTTATTGAGGACTCGTCTTTGGCGCCTTCTGAAAATTGAAAAAAAAAACGCTGGACGATGTAAACCATTTTTTCCCCATTCGATAAGGATAGCATTATGTCCTAGAAAATATTGTAATTGTAATATCTAATAAAGAAGCTGAAAAAAACGTCTTCGAAAATAAGCTTGTTTTTTCGCTTTCTAGACTGGACACCTGCCTTAACGTGTTAATGTTATAATTGACAAAAGCGTGATGTTCAGTTAACCCGTCGGAGGACATACTTATTTTTTCGATCACGGACTACACTTTGGGCATTTGACGTCATGTGCATTCTTTCACGCGCTACCATTTAAAAACTACACATCTGATTAACGTGAAAAATTTCTCGGAAATTCTTCAAATATTGTAGAATCTATCTCCGTATTTCAAATGCCTCGATAGAAGTAGTATAATCATTTGAAAATTCCTGAAAAGCTATTTTTTTCGAGAAAAAGAAAATTTTTTAAAACATTATTTTGTTTTGCTAATAAAAATAAATAATATTCACATACTAGTTTTCTAAAACAATGTTTCTATAATTATTGTAATTTTTATAACACACGGTCTGACATGCCCTGTATGTGCTCCAAGGGTTAAAAATATCTTATTTTTTAGCAGGCGAAATCATTAGCAATTTGTAACTACACATGAAGTAGTCTGGAATCTCCACTACTTTCAAACATCGATTTGGTTATGGTTTTCTCTTTGACCTGAGCCTCGTTATAGCAATTCTTCTATGATTAAAATGTTAATCAAGCATTTATGGCCGTAGTATCCGCTTTAAGTTACAGCTGTCCACAGATACCTGCGATTCTAAATAACGAATTCCTATCCATGTAATTCTTAGAATCCTGCAGGTGCTCTGGAAGTGTTAATTCTACTTTTATCGTTCCAGCTGGGTGGCCAAAGGTACGTTATGAGAGAAGGAAGGCCTTATTGTCTCCACTGCTTCGACGCATCTTTTGCGGAGTATTGCGACAGTTGTGGCGAACCAATCGGTGTCGATCAAGGGCAAATGTCCCACGAAGGACAACATTGGCACGCCACAGAAACTTGCTTCTGTTGTGCCACCTGTCGCACTTCTCTTCTCGGGAGACCATTTTTACCTCGACGCGGTGCCATTTATTGTAGTATCGCTTGTAGCAAAGGCGAACCCCCAACGACTCCCAGCGATTCTTCCGCTGGACCTCCACCACCTCCTTCATTCCCAAGGTATTTTATTGCAAATGCATTATCAATGCCATAGTAACCAAAATTACTGGATTTTCCTTCTTTCTTACAAACATTTCTATTGTACGATTTTGCAACAGACCTGGTAGAAGAGCAATCGCAACAACCAGTGAAGGTTCGTCAAGTCCACCACCGCCACCATCGTCGAGGCACACTCTTGGGTCACCAAGAAATTCTCCGAGAGTGACCAGGAAACATCATCAAACTTCTGCATCTCTTGCGACTACACCGACTCAAGGATCTCCTTGTGCCGATGCCGCTGATGGCCTTCCGGGAAGCGGATCAAGGTCTGGCGGACTTGATAGAGTACTTTTGGAACGAAATCTTGAAAGGCTGCTGCAAGAACGCAGTACTCATCCTGATGAAAGTCAAGTGGAACTTGGAAGGTAACTTACTATTCCTCTTCCTATTACACGATTTAAAAAAAAACTTGCCACACGGGGAGAAATCAAGGGAAAAAGCAGTAAGTTTTATAGAGTACAATTTAATTTTCCTTGTTTAGTAACGCACGCAAGCCATGAATCTATCGTACTCTTTTAAGCATTTCATCGAATATGGTGATACTTTCAAAGCGCCTTTGGAGTAATTACTGTCTCTTTTGAAAGAATTATTGCACATTTTTTACACCCAAGGAAGGATGAGGTTTCTTCGTTACTCTGAATTCAGCTGCAGAATCCTAATTCCTGTATCAAATTCCGATGTTGATATAGAAATTCACTTAAAAGCGATCATAGATAGCCGTTTTAAATGGCATATACCTACTTCGTTCAATAAAAGCAATGCAGATCTATCTGCTTTATCTTTTGGATAACGGTTGAAGTTGTCTACGGAATTTTGTATGGATAACTTCTTAATAAGATGGGGCTGGAGTAATATAATAAACTAATAAGTACAGATTTTGCACTCGAAATTGACTTTTTTTATAAATCAAGTTCAAACTTTTAGTATTCAGTTTCCCCACAAAAATGTTTTGGCAAGCTTTGGAAATAAAAAAAAAGCAAATTTAACTTTATTATTAAGAAATTATTTAACATTTAGTTGTATAAACATTTACCGCATCCGTAATTTTTATAGTTTACGAAAAAGACTAATTTCCATTCAATTATAATTCGAAATTAGAACAAATATAAAAAAAATGCTAAAGCCGGAGTGCAAAAGTTTGTTACAACTAATATTGATAAAGCTAAGGTCAAGGTAGTAGAGTAGAAATCGAATACCTTTTAACCCCTTAGCTGTTGACCCCTTTTTAAGAGAGTAGCCCAAAGTCGCAAGGATTAATATGGTAAAAAGATTTTTTGAAATATTGACTACGAATTTCATGTTAAAAAATTACAATTCGAAATTCCACCCACTCTTTGTTCAAGAATACATGTATTATGCAATAAACGTTATTTTCAATTTTGTTTTTTATATAAAATTTACTATAAGAAATATTACACTTATTTCAAAAAGTATAAAGAGGTCAAATTTTGCGCCACTAGAATTTTCAAGTTACGAAATATTACATAACGAGGTTTATCAAATCGTGATAGATTACACCAAGAGACATATAGAACCATAAGAATGTTTTCTTGTAGCATACTTTTGAATAGCAAAGATTTTTAAAAGAAAGAAAAAGTGGTATTTGAGCATCTGCCATATTTTATTTCAGTCAAAAACTCGTAACATAGACTACGGAATTAGATGTGGTATACCCAAAAAACTAAAAAAGATATTTATTTGTTGCTTGGAATGCTTGTAACCTTTAATATATTAAAATATTCAATGGCGAAGATCCTTCAATCAGGGAAAAGTCCTGAACAGCACAGATCTTTGCCACCGGCAGTCAAAGGGTTAAGAAACTCATTTCAAATAAAATCCAGCTAATAAAAATGTTATTAGTCATTAAATAAAGTATAAGCACGATAAAACCATAGGTAGCTAACCTTAAAATCGAAGATCATTCTGTTTAATGACCCAGTATTGCTGCTACTTATAGTAACAATACTTTACTGAAAGGAATTTACAGACTGTGTTTAGGAGTGACAAAACTTGCATGAAATTAAGATAAACATTTTTAAAAACTCCGGCACAAAAGGATTACCCATTGGTTCATGAAATAATTTATTTATTCCATGCATGTAAGTAGATATAAAGTTTACACAAATTTCCATTCAATACTAAAGAAAACTTGTCGATATCACCAACAATTTCCGAAGAAAAAGCTCGTAACAATTTACGCGAAACGCCTTGTATAATACATTATCAAAATGTGTTGAGATAAACAAAGTTTACGATAATTGTGGATGCCCCAATTTAATTGTTGTAGAATGAATTTTAGTCAGTCCTAATATTTCTTCTGAAGCCACAGCAGTAAATTGAGCGTGGCTTTGCTAGGATTTGCTTTGGTTTTTTCCGACTCAGGATGGCTTTGTAACTGATTGAATTCTGTGGGCAGTCTACAAGCCATGTGCTTGTATTGCATCAACGTAAGTAGATTAGTGTAGATTTTGCCACTGAAAAGTCTAGAGAATTCGAGTAACGTAACGGCTATTAGCTTCTACTTTGATGGCTAACGCCTTGAGGTGAATCAGAACGTACTTTAAGCGACTAGCTTCTTAGCACTAGATCACTTGAGAAATAGAAGGAAGCTGTTCGCTTTGACAGCCAAGACGCTTTCTTCTCGGCGCGCAGGTGAAAAAAAACACTATTATTGTTATTTTTATTTTTAAATGATTCAGATGAAAGGGAATGACTACTTTGTTATATACTGGTGGGCTTGCATCTTGGCCAAGTGCACGTATTCCTATTAATCCACAAAGTACTTATCTGACGATAGCATAATGGATCAAGAGACACGGTAGTGTCTCGAGACAAGTTCATGTATGAATTGGGCGAGAGCGCTACCGTGTATCCTTTCTCGACCGAACTAGGTGCGGGCACATGAAAAACAGCCGCCACACGTTGTGTATATACACAGCTTCAACCTCCACACATTCAAACCAAAAATGTCCACTAAGTTGTGTGAGTTTCTTTGTATACATACACGGCTGGATGCCTCTATACGCTCACACGAGAAATGCAACATAAGTAGCGGATAAATGGGGGGTTTGCTAGGCCCTAGGTAATATGGAAAAAATTTGCGACAGACAGTAGCGGTAAATGAGGGGTTTGCTAGGTCTCAATGACACGCAGTGGCGTTGTGTTTTGTTTTCACGAATCCAAAAGACGAAAAATTTACTTTACCGACGCACGTTATGCATTGTTTTATGTTATCTCGAGATATAAAGCCGTTAATAATAATAATATTTGCAAAAAGGAGACAAATCCCCCTAAAAAACACCTCTGGTGCAAAAAGTCGAGACAAGTTCATGTATGAAAAGGGATCTCTCTACAAAAGTTATGAAATCCAACAACATTAGACAAGCTCGTTTTTTAAATTATGTCAATACGAAGTAATTACAAAATGGAAAGAATTTTTTCTGTTTACGTGATTAGAACCGGTATTGAACTTGTCGGGCCCCGAACCCAAACGATAAGCAATAAATATCTTACAATTTAATTTATTTTTACCGCATTATGAATTAGTAAAGCTCAGATTACATAATAATAATATGAATAATTATACATCATACTCAAACATCTGAATTATTCGGGGCCCAACAAGTTCAATACCGGTTCTAATCACGTAAACAGAAAAAATTCTTTCCATTTTGTAATTACTTCGTATTGACATAATTTAAAAAACGAGCTTGTCTAATGTTGTTGGATTTCATAACTTTTGTAGAGAGATCCCTTTTCATACATGAACTTGTCTCGACTTTTTGCACCAGAGGTGTTTTTTAGGGGTGAATATTTTCTGCTCCGCTTACAAAATTAAAATTTATAGAAATTTTTTAGAGATTCTGTTTGAATGATAATTAAATAATTGAAAAATAAGTCAGCAAGTGTAATAATTTTGCTGCAGATTTGAAACATAAATATAGTTTTATTGCTACGAAATGACATTATTAAAGTCGTTGTAAGGTAGTACAGTGAGGTACAAATTGTGAACAGTTTAACCCTTCTGCCAGTACCCAAAATGTACGATGTTTGTAAATATTCAGGGTACCTGGATGCCCATCTACCGAATTCTTTATTTATGTAAGGATTTTTTTTGTATTGAACCATTCCTGTAGCCATTTTAATTACTTGCTAATTAAGGTATTTAAAAAACTGCGGGGAAAACTGATAGGTTTTAACGTGGTTACTCAGATATTGACTCAATGGTTAACAAGAAGTCTCTATTTTGATAGATAATTTATTTTGAAAGACCATTTAAGTTGCAAAAAAGCTTGTCAGTTATTGTAAAATTCCTAAATAGGTTCTTCTTTCAAATTGTTAAGAAAAGACGGACAACTTTTTAAGTTATGCACATCACTGGGTTTACAACTATAATTTTGAGAAAAATTCGTTTAGAAATTAGCGTTAAGTTTTTCAACGTATCTTTCCAGATTCATGGTAACCTCTTCAAATTCTTTTCTAAAAGATAATGACGTTTTTCGAGCTCCTGTAACAGCGTGAGACACGAAATGCTTTGTTGTCTCGATCCTACGTGCGTCCACTTTGACGGTTATATTATGACAATTACGACACACTAGTTAGCTTAGTATTGAAATTAGTTTAACATATTTCTTGCTCTTTTTGAATTTCTTGAATACTTTGTACATGCTACGGTGGTGATAAAATTACCCTGAATATAAACTCACAGTCACAAACTCATAAAACAATATACAAGTTCGTACCAATTTCATAATCGCCTTTATCAAACGTTGAAATTATCAATAATCAATACCACAGAAACTGTAAAAAAATATCCCAACATTTTTTATTTCTTCGCAGTTTCTGTGGTATTTATTATTGATAATTTCAACATTTGATAAAATAGTCGCTGAATTAATTTAAACAAAACTTTTCTTCACATCTTCGTTTATTATTGGGTATTGATGGTCATCTTGTCATTAATCAAATAAATGTCTTGCCAAAATTTTGGTGGCTTCAATATTCAGTGAACCATATGTATGTTTATATACTGTATATTATATGCATTTATCTAGTTACTTTACTCCATATTTCCTAGACTGGTTTATCCTATAATATACAACCTATGCCGCATCGGAAATTCAGTAAAATCCTACCTCGATAACGTAGCCTTTTTGAGTACGCGACACAACTCCGTGCTGAGGCAGACTAACTCAGGGAATCTACAGTAATAGGGATTAGAATTTTTTTGTAGTATTGTGGATACGGAAAGATAGTAAAAACAGGTGAAAATAAAACTATAGATTATAGATTTATTATCTTTAAAAATTTAGTTTCGTTACTTATTTCACAAGAAATTTATGTGCCATTTTTGTAATAATCTTTGGTAGGCTTTAGATTCATATTTTTTTTAACAGGAAGACCGAATTTGAGGCTCTAACTTCAGTTACCAAAGCAATCATAGGCCTCTATGAATTTTCCAACAAAACTGCTAAATTTAGGATTTCGCGGGTTTTTATACTTTCAAGTCAAAAGAATGACAACTTTTGAGCCCAGGTAGAAAGTAATCAATGGAATTAGCTTGTATTAAGCTAATTTTATCAGTTTTAGCCTAAAACTAGCTGGCAAACTATGGTTAGTACAAGGTTAGTTGGTAACGCTCTGGATCGCTAACATAAAGCTTACGGTTTTAACTTGCATAAACAGTGACAATTTAGCTTACTACAAGGTTGAAAATAAAGCTTATTCTTAGCTAGAGTAGATTTGGTAATTTAAGTTTAAGAAAACGTTTACAGAGAAAAATTTTGTATTATTATTTTTTTGTCTCAACACAAACATCAGATATTGAGCATTGCATGTATAGTGTTATATATATTTTAGAAATATAAAACAGTAAATGTCATATTATTTTTAATTTTATGCTCATATTTTAATTTATTTATTAGCTTTAGGTTTCAAACTCTTTGGTTTTTTAGAATCCACAATCTGAGTATTGTTCTTTTTATGATTATCCGTTGTATCAGATTTCTTTAATTAATTTATTAAAATTTATATATGGCTCTGGAGGAAATAGGCAGGTAAACTTTTTATTTTTATCATTGCAAGTCACCCACGGTGATGGCACGGCGTCGATAAGTTTTTGTGATGTTTTTCCCTGGGTTATAAATTCAATTAATAAATATTCATACATCTCACCACTTTCTTTATTTCTACTAGATCCAGCCATATCGATCAATAATTAACAATTAATGTTAACATCAATGTCAACTACATATTTCTAACCTAAATCTTGATGTCGTTTTTATTTTTTACAAACACTGTCTTAATTAGTAATACCATAGTTAATATCAATATATCAGTAGGATCCGGAAAAAGTACGCAATATTTTTTTTATTTATACAAAATATTTCTGAAATGAATAAATGAATAAAATTAAACTCAATTATCACTTATAAACAATGACACAAACTCCTAATTAACCTCAAACTTCAGTTCTCAATGTACGCTTGGAGTAATGTTAGCAGATAAGGTAGTTTTAAGCTTAGAATCTATGCTTAGAACGAATCTTATAATACGCGTGGAAAACAAGCTAACAGCAAGGTATTTTTGAAGGTTAGTTACACTCTAAAGACTTGTCATAGAATTCATTCTAATAACAACCTAGAATAAAGCTTGCAAAACAAGACTTGGATGTTAAGCTAAAATAAAGCTATTTTGAAGTTTCAAACTTGTCCGACTAAGACAATTTTCTACTTGGGAGTAGCTTCTCATTAATTGCATGATGCGTTTAGTTTTTCTTCCACTTAAATTACTAGCGTGCCCCAGTTACCTCCCGTCAATTACTGTTTCCCTTTGTTACCCGGTCACATACGATCGTATGATATAAAGGGACATCTTCGCCAGGAAGTATACTTCAATTTCCTATAAATATTGTACTTTTATTATTTTAGACACCTCAAATGCAGCGAGCCCCCTCTTTTTTTTAACTTTTTTGTTTTCCTTGTATTGTACTTAAATTGTCTAATTAATTGAGTTTCTGGCTATCCTTTTAACATTGAAATATTTAACTTTACTTCAACCTGCCCCTTTTAAAGTGCAACGCATTGTAAGATTGACTGTTATAGTTAATGCAGCCTATTAGAAATTTATATTTTTCTTTGTTAACTCCAACCTTGAATTAGTAATAACTCTGCATCAAACCAGTGTAATATGATTTCTAAGGTTAGAATCTAATATATAAAATAATTTTCAACTATTATTTAAACAATCAAGAGACATTGGATTTGTTATTACCTCCAGGGTGGGGATTCCTCCCTGGTGCTTATAGCCCCCGATTCAATTTCACACATTTCATCATTCTTTTCAATTTATTCTAGGTTGATGCAAGCAAGAGATCGGGAACCACTACGATGTGTTCAAACTTCAACGCCAACTCATGCTTCAAGTATGCCAGAATTACCTCCACCCTCTTGTTCGGGTGCATCGACGTCCGGTGCTACCGAAATCACCACGCCTGTGTCTCCTCCAACGAGTTCTTCAATCGTAATCCAGGATCCTCCAACACCAACTTCCCGACGCGTACGATTTCAAGGAGATATTGATCCGGCAGCATCGTCTTCATCGATGCCTTTAGCTAATAATGGAAGGGGATCTCCCATTTCGCCGTCTTCCAGGACCAACGTACCGCGATCGCGAAGTTTGCAGCCCGACGAAGTGGCCAGCACTTCCTGGGGTAATTTCTATTTTTTTATTTAGTTTTTGTCGAAGTAGAGTCAAGAGGGATCAGAGCAATCCGTGTTTTTAACTATGACAGAAATAAAGTGACGTTCCGTTCTACAAGTGACCACTTAAAAATTTCTGCTGGGCTTAAATAGTCTAGAACAGAAATAATTTGTATTTTTCATGCAAGTGCTGTTAGAAAGAAAAAGAATGATGTATTGGAGTTCGAATCCGAATGTAGGGGAGACGGGTATCAAAAATAAAAAATGTCAAAAGTAACATCAATGATATTAACGCTATCTGTTAGACAATAATTACATAGGTAATACAGTTTCTCGAGTACTTTTGTTTTCTATGAAATGTCAGAAAATAAAAGCACGCGAGAATATAGTGATTTGTTTTATAACCATAAAACCGGTAACCGGTAAGTAAACACCGGGCTATGGTTCGTTCAATTTCAATTATGAACTAATGCTAATTTTTTTGAACGGCCATAGTCGTTGTTGGCACATAGCTAATATTTAACGCTAAACGACTATATCCGTCGCTGGCACAGCGAACATTCAACTATAGTCCTAAATACCAAGCGTTTATCGTTGGACGATTATGGTCGTCGTCACTATCGAAAGGGTTGATATCTTTGATGTTACTTCTGTTCTCTAGGTCGTTTTTTGCGTAGTAACTGGAATATAACGAATTTATGCTTGTTTTCAGGTGGTCACGGATCGAGACCGAGAACTGGGGACGATGACGAAGAAGACAGCAGTTGTTGTTCAACCTGTAGTTCTTCGAGTAGTTCCGATGAAGCTACTGCTTATGCTTTGCCGCCACGTAGGGCATACGGTGGTGTGAGAATATCTTACGTGCCAAATGATACAATGGCTTGTGCAAGGCGCAAACCGCCAACGCCATCGACGACGTCAAGCCATGCACAGAATAAGGATACTGAGAAATGCGTCGTGTCTTGATCCTCGTTTCGTCTCTTAAATCCTACAAAAATTCCTACGATGATTTCTGTACCTTCAACTCGAGCAAACTTTCTATCGAATCAAATGCAAGCTTTAAAGTTACGATGTTGGCTGAATCCAGTAACACCAAAATATATGTTATTAAAAAAGTTCACTAGATCGTCGTAAAGATAAAAGAAAGGAATTCTTTGATAGAAAAACTCAATATAGACAAATACAAGAGTTCCTAACGCGAGATTAAGGTCGATGTAATTTCGATTTCTTCCTATACGTACCTCTGGAATTACAAGAAGACTTTGTACAAATAATAAAAAGTAAATAGTATGCCGTAAGGTACTTTTTTATAGTACATAGAACTGTCAAGATTGTTATTGGCAATAATTTTATAAATACTCATTGTATATATGCAAATATTTTTAACGCTAAGATCTTGTACATACAAAAAAACTTTCTTTTCTAACGAGCGACTAATTATTTTTTAATGTAATAAATGGTAATAAAACATTATTATTGTTTTATCCTGAAAAGCGTGTTGAATTTCTTTTACAATGTGCTAAAAAGCATCAGTTGTAGCATTACTATCGTTAATGTTAGCCACGGAAGACAAAAAGAAAAAGAAAAAGGAATTTGAACGGTAGATCCGACAACAAACTGTCACATTTAACAAAATTTTAAAATTTATAAAAATAAACTAATCCCACAAAAGGACAGTTATGGCGCCACTTCGTTTTTCTTTGTTTGTTTCTATTGTTTGGACCAAAACCAAAAGAAAGTTGCAAACGACTTCGTACTGCCCGAAAATCATTTTTTCAACAGTGACAGCTCGAACGAATTTTATACCTTGCCAAAATCATCGACTTCCGATCGTCCGAGGTTTCCGGAAATAGTCTCATTCGATTCGGAAGAGGTCCTATATGCAGGATACCAAATTTCAGCCAGATTGGTCAATTTCCAGCTTGTCAAAAGAATTGGTCTCAAAAGATATTATGAAAATAAAAAATTTAAAACTTCCTGACGTCGTAGCAAGCTGCACGATAGCCCATTCGAAGCGAATTTAGATCCTCTATAATATATCCAAAAATTCAAACGATTCTATCGAATGCACAAGTCAGAAACCTACCTCGATTAGCCATTGCAGGAGGGTCGATCAAAGTCAGCCGAAAATCGTGCAAAAAGGTACATTTTTGGACATACTTTTGGGCAAAAATGTGTCAAAATTAAATTTTCAAAATCGATCTCGACAGGGTGATATCTAGCGGTAATTTTTTGCGTAGAATCGATTGCGCGGGAGCGAAACCTCAATAGGAACAAAGTTATGACGAGTTTTTCCATGAAAATTGGTGTTTTCTGGGCGAAAGGGCCACTTCCTTTGGGAAATCGGGGATTCCGACGGTGCCATTGCATTCTACGGGAAAAAATACGCCGAATAAGATCTTGCGGAAATCCCTAGCTCAATTAGCCGTTGCAGGAGAGTCGACCTTAGGTGGCCCAAAATCGTGCAAAAGGTCAATTTTTGAACCTACTTTGGGCCACCCCAAATATGGGTCAAAATTAAATATTCAAATTCGATCGGGATAGGGTCATTCCTAGGGGTAATTTTGCGCGTAGAATCGATTTAGCGGGTGCTCGGGGCCGATATCTTAATAGGAACACAGATATCACGGTTTTTTCGATCAAAAATGGGGTTTTCGGGGCAAAGGGGCAACTTCCTTTGGGAAATCGGGGATTCTGACGGTGCCATTGCATTCTACGCGCGAAAATACATCGAATAAGCACCTGCGGGAATCCGTAGCTCAATAAGCCGATGCAGGAGAGTCGACCTTAGGTGGCCCAAAATCGTGCAAAAAGGTCAATTTTTAGACCTACTTTGGGCCACCCCGAAAATGGGTCAAAATTAAATATTCAAATTCGATCGGGATAGGGTCATTCCTAGGGGTAATTTTGCGCGTAGAATCGATTTAGCGGGTGCTCGGGGCCGAAATCTCAATAGGAACAAAGATATCACGGTTTTTTCGATCAGAAATGGGGTTTTCGGGGCAAAAGAGCAACTTCCTTTGGGAAATCGGGGATTCTGACGGTGCCATTGCATTCTACGCGCGAAAATACATGGAATAAGCACCTGCGGGAATCCCTAGCTCAATTAGCCGTTGCAGGAGGGTCGACCTTAGGTGGCCCAAAATCGTGCAAAAAGGTCAATTTTTGGACCTACTTTGGGCCACCCCAGAAATGGGTCAAAATTAAATATTCAAATTCGATCGGGATAGGGTCATTCCTAGGGGTAATTTTGCGCGTAGAATCGACTTAGCGGGTGCTCGGGGCCGAAATCTCAATAGGAACAAAGATATGACTGTTTTTTCGATCAAAAATGGGGTTTTCGGGGCAAAAGAGCAACTTCCTTTGGGAAATCGGGGATTGTGACGGTGCCATTGCATTCTACGCGCGAAAATACATGGAATAAGCACCTGCGGGAATCCCTAGCTCAATTAGCCGTTGCAGGAGGGTCGACCTTAGGTGGCCCAAAATCGTGCACAAAGGTCAATTTTTGGACCTACTTTGGGCCACCCCAAAAATGGGTCAAAATTAAATATTCAAATTCGATCGGGATAGGGTCATTCCTAGGGTTAATTTTGTGCGTAGAATCGATTTAGCGGGTGCTCGGGGCCGAAATCTCAATAGGAACAAAGATATCACGGTATTTTCGATCAAAAATAGGGTTTTCGGGGCAAAAGGGCAACTTCCTTTGGGAAATCGGGGATTCTGACGGTGCCATTGCATTCTACGTGCGAAAATACATCGAATAAGCACTTGCGGGAATCCCTAGATCAATTAGCCGTTGCAGGAGGGTCGACCTTAGGTGGCCCAAAATCGTGCACAAAGGTCAATTTTTGGACCTACTTTGGGCCACCCCAAAAATGGGTCAAAATTAAATATTCAAATTCGATCAGGATAGGGTCATTCCTAGGGGTAATTTTGCGCGTAGAATCGATTTAGCGGGTGCTCGGGGCCGAAATCTCAATAGGAACAAAGATATCACGGTATTTTCGATCAAAAATGGGGTTTTCGGGGCAAAAGGGCAACTTCCTTTGGGAAATCGGGGATTCTGACGGTGCCATTGCATTCTACGCGCGAAAATACATCGAATAAGCACCTGCGGGAATCCCTAGCTCAATTAGCCGTTGCAGGAGGGTCGACCTTAGGTGGCCCAAAATCGTGCAAAAAGGTCAATTTTTGGACCTACTTTGGGCCACCCCAAAAATGGGTCAAAATTAAATATTCAATTTCGATCGGGATAGGTTCATTCCTAGGGGTAATTTTGCGCGTAGAATCGATTTAGCGGGTGCTCGGGGCCGAAATCTCAATAGGAACAAAGATATCACGGTTTTTTCGATCAAAAATGGGGTTTTCGTGGCAAAAGAGCAACTTCCTTTGGGAAATCGGGGATTCTGACGGTGCCATTGCATTCTACGCGCGAAAATACATCGAATAAGCACCCGCGGGAATCCCTAGCTCAATTAGCTGTTGCAGGAGGGTCGACCTTAGGTGGCCCAAAATCGTGCAAAAAGGTCAATTTTTGGACCTACTTTGGGCCACCCCAAAAATGGGTCAAAATTAAATATTCAAATTCGATCGGGATAGGGTCATTCCTAGGGGTAATTTCGCGCGTAGAATCGATTTAGCGTGTGCTCGGGACCGAAATCTCAATAGGAACAACGATATCACGGTTTTTACGATCAAAAATGGGGTTTTCGGTGCAAAAGAGCAACTACCTTTGGGAAATCGGGGATTCGGACGGTGCCATTGCATTTTACGTGCGAAAATACATCGAATAAGCACCTGCGGGAATCCCTAGCTCAATTAGCCGTTGCAGGAGAGTCGACCTGATGTGGCCCAAAATCGTGCAAAAAGGTCAATTTTTGGACCTACTTTGGGCCACCCCAAAAATGGGTCAAAATTAAATATTCAAATTCGATCGGGATAGGGTCATTCCTAGGGGTAATTTTGCGCGTAGAATCGATTTAGCGGGTGCTCGGGGCCGAAATCTCAATAAGAACAAAGATGTCACGGTTTTTTCGATCAAAAATGGGGTTTTCGGGGCAAAAAAGCAACTTCCTTTGGGAAATTGGGGATACTGACGGTGCCATTGCATTCTACGCGCGAAAATACATCGAATAAGCACTTGCGGGAATCCCTAGATCAATTAGCCGTTGCAGGAGGGTCGACCTTAGGTGGCCCAAAATCGTGCAAAAAGGTCAATATTTGGACCTACTTTGGGCCACCCCAAAAATGGGTCAAAATTAAATATTCAATTTCGATCGGGATAGGTTCATTCCTAGGGGTAATTTTGCGCGTAGAATCGATTTAGCGGGTGCTCGGGGCCGAAATCTCAATAGGAACAAAGATATCACGGTTTTTTCGATCAAAAATGGGGTTTTCGTGGCAAAAGAGCAACTTCCTTTGGGAAATCGGGGATTCTGACGGTGCCATTGCATTCTACGCGCGAAAATACATCGAATAAGCACCTGCGGGAATCCCTAGCTCAATTAGCTGTTGCAGGAGGGTCGACCTTAGGTGGCCCAAAATCGTGCAAAAAGGTCAATTTTTGGACCTACTTTGGGCCACCCCAAAAATGGGTCAAAATTAAATATTCAAATTCGATCGGGATAGGGTCATTCCTAGGGGTAATTTCGCGCGTAGAATCGATTTAGCGGGTGCTCGGGGCCGAAATCTCAATAGGAACAAAGATATCACGGTTTTTCCGATCAAAAATGGGGTTTTCGTGGCAAAAGAGCAACTTCCTTTGGGAAATCGGGGATTCTGACGGTGCCATTGCATTCTACGCGCGAAAATACATCGAATAAGCACCTGCGGGAATCCCTAGCTCAATTAGCTGTTGCAGGAGGGTCGACCTTAGGTGGCCCAAAATCGTGCAAAAAGGTCAATTTTTGGACCTACTTTGGGCCACCCCAAAAATGGGTCAAAATTAAATATTCAAATTCGATCGGGATAGGGTCATTCCTAGGGGTAATTTCGCGCGTAGAATCGATTTAGCGTGTGCTCGGGACCGAAATCTCAATAGGAACAACGATATCACGGTTTTTACGATCAAAAATGGGGTTTTCGGTGCAAAAGAGCAACTACCTTTGGGAAATCGGGGATTCGGACGGTGCCATTGCATTCTACGTGCGAAAATACATCGAATAAGCACCTGCGGGAATCCCTAGCTCAATTAGCCGTTGCAGGAGGGTCAACCTTAGGTGGCCCAAAATCGTGCAAAAAGGTCAATTTTTGGACCTACTTTGGGCCACCCCAAAAATGGGTCAAAATTAATTATTCAAATTCGATCGGGATAGGGTCATTCCTAGGGGTAATTTTGCTCGTAGAATCGATTTGGCGTGTGCTCGGGGCCGAAATCTCAATAGGAACAAAGATATCGCGGTTTTTTCGATCAAAAATGGGGTTTTCGGGGCAAAAGGGCAACTTCCTTTGGGAAATCGGGGATTCCGACGGTGTCATTGCATTCTACGCGCGAAAATAGATCGAATAAGCACCTGCGGGAATCCCTAGCTCAATTAGCCGTTGCAGGAGAGTCGACCTTAGGTGGCCCAAAATCGTGCAAAAAGGTCAATTTTTGGATCTACTTTGGGCCACCCCAAAAATGGGTCAAAATTTAATATTCAAATTCGATCGGGATAGGTTCATTCCTAGGGGTAATTTTGCGCGTAGAATCGATTTAGCGGGTGCTCGGGGCCGAAATCTCAATAGGAACAAAGATATCACGGTTTTTTCGATAAAAAATGGGGTGTTCGGGGCAAAAGAGCAACTTCCTTTGGGAAATCGGGGATTCCGACGGTGCCATTGCATTCTACGCGAAAAAATACGTCGAATAAGCTGTTGCGGAGATCGCTATCTTGATTAGCCATCGCTGGAGGGTCGATCGTAGGCGGCCCAAAATCGTGCAAAAAGGTCAACTTTTAGACCTACTTTTTGGCCTACCCCGGAAATAGGTCAGAAATAAATATTATAAATCGAGCTCACCAAGACCGTTTCTAGGGGTAATTTTTCGCGTAGAATCGATTGCGCGGGTGTTCGGGGTTGAAATCTCAATAGGAACAAAGTTGTGACGATTTTTTCGAACAAAATTAGGGTTTTTGAGGCAAAAGGCCTACTTCCTTTGGAAAATCGGGGATTTTGACGGTGCCATTGCATTGTACGCGAAAAAATACGTCGAATAAGCAAATGTGGGCAATCCTATCTCGATTAACCATCGTAGGAGGATCGATTAAAGTCAGCCAAAAATCGTGCAGAAAGGTACATTTTTGGACCTACTGTTTTTTTTATTGTTAGTATATGACATAGGAGGACCTGTAGGTCAAGAATTGAGTTACAAGCTGTAAAGTTCATACACAGTAATAAATAACGTTATACTCCCTCTGTCCCATAAAACTTTTCGTTAACGTGGCAAAGGAGGAAACTATCAAGTATTATGGGACAGAGGGAGTACAATATATAGTAATGAACATAGCAGATAATATAATATGTAGTAAGATAGAAAAATTTAGATGATTGATTAGAATAGATTAGAGTGAGTCATGGTTTCAACAGTGGAAGCTGAAGGAGTCGTGTGAGTCGGAAGGGATGAATGGTTCGAATTCAATAGGTTCGCTATGATACAAGCGAGTGTAAAAAAGAGTTTTGAATGTATCAAGCGATGGGGCTGAAGTTATTTGTGATGGAAGGGAGTGCCAATAGTAAACAGAAGAAACGAAGAAAGAGTTCCTAAGGGCTTCAATGCGAAAGTGTTGAAACTTGAATGGAAGTCGGGAAGTAGTGAGCCTTTCAGGGTAGTGATCGCCAGTCGATGGTGAGACAAATCGCTGTCTTAGGAAGGGGGAGTCGCCAGTGGAGAGCAACTTATAAAAAAAGGTACCCATAAAAAATCATCTCCTATTCGCGAGCGATAACTATCTAAGTCTACCCATACGATATGGCGAAATGTGATCTTCACGCCTGAGATTAAATACATGATGTCCGGTATAAGATCATTAAGCCGGGAGATGATGGTAGATGGTGAAAAATTTAGGCGAAAAGTTATGTACCATTTTTCGAAATTCGCAATAATTACCAAGTTATTAATTAAAACGTTCCGGCTAATCAGAACGAAGAAAAGGCTTGGTAGGCGTTAAAAATAATTCTGACTCAACGATGGTAGCAGTAGCAAAATAACAAAAGAACTAAGGGGAACACCAAAACATTGAAAACTTGTCTCTCTTATTGCTTCTGTTGCTACCACTACCACAATACTATGTGTATTGTCCTTCGACAACAAAGTAGTAGTAGTGATAATACTTAAGAAATCATATGGAAACACCAAAACATTGAAAATCTTATGTTTATTATTGCTTCTATTACGATCACTACCACACTACTATGATTTTGATGTGTTGTCGTTGGACAACAAACTTGTAGTAGTCATAGGCGTGCGCAGGATTTCAGAATTGGGGTTGCCAAGGATCCTCAGGCCTTCAAAATTGGCATTTTTACTAAAAAAAGGTCCTCGATTTAAAGAAATTGGGGTTGCCGCGGCAACCTTGGCAACCCCGTTGCGCACGCCTGGGAGCACAACCGCTCTTCAGAAAAAATTTTGAAAATTCGTTTTTTTCCCTATATCTGTGACATACTACGTCCTTAAATTCGAAATCATAATAATTTGAATCAATTCATAATGAATTTGATAAAAATTATTTCACGCCATGAAGGCAACTGTGGTAATCCCGCTGCGCACGTTTAGAAAAATGAAAATTGTCGGTTTGTTTTGAAACGTTTTGATTCAATACTATAATAAATTTGATAGATTTCAAGATTTGATACTCATTTAAATTTTCGTAAAAGTTATTTGGAATAACAATGCAGCGGATTTACCACAAAGTGGCAACCCTAAACCATAATTCCAACAAATTTAGTGAAATTTTATTTTTGATGAAAATTCGAAATCATTTGGGGTTGTCAAGGGACAAGGCAACCACGTGGCGCTTGAATTCACTCTAAAAAAACAAATTGGATTTTTAAAAATTTCTGATAAATAATATAAATTATTTTACTAATTTCGGCAGGTTTGACGAAAATTTATCAATTATTATAAAATTATTACGAATTTCGAATATTTATAAATAATTGTAAAAAAAGGAAGTTTACACATTCCTATTATATAATTTACAAAAAGTTTATAAAAATCGAACTTATTTTCTTATAAGGTATTTGAAACCATTATAAAATTGTGATCAATTAAGTAAAAATTTGACTTTCATTAAAATTATTTGGGGTTGCCAAGGCAACCTTGGCAACCCCCTTGCGCACGCTTATGGTAGTAGTAATTGTACATAAGAAACAAAATGGCGAAATTCAAAACCATCAAATTCTTATACTTGTATTATTACTTGTATTATGACTACTACCCCTATCATTATTAATTTACTAATTGATGTTTTATCATCATTATTATCGTTATTATTATTATTATTATTAATATTATTATTATTATTATTAATATTATGATTATTATTATTTTCAATTCGATTCAATTCGATTTAAAAAAAGGAAATCATGAAAGGGTTAGCCGAATAAGTGAGTCAAAAGTGCCCCTAAACCAAATTGTGCGTACAATGGATCATTCGATAGCTTTTCGAAAAAGATTAATTCGTGTCAAATTTCAGCTCTCTCAACCTTGGGGTCAATAATGATCAAAATCCGAAAATCTCGTTTTTACCCATACTATCGTGAGAAAATTTTGAAAAAAATCAGAGACGTTTTGGTAACGAATATGCGTGTTATAGAATTTTTTCAGACTTTTTAACCCAAAATCGAAGTCGTAAAAAACAAAAAACGCGTAAAATATCGAAAAATGCTCACTTCCTATTGAAAAAGTGCGGGAACTGTAATCATATTGTAACAGAAAGTGTATATTCATATTACTATTGTTGTTGAATTCTTTCAGACTTTTTGATTTGGTGAGCTATAGTTTAAAAAAAGAAAAACTAATATTTACGTTGAATTTTGCGCGTTGAATTTAAGTTTTTAAGCGAAAACTAATTTTAAATTATTTTTAAATTAATTAAAACCTTTTTTTCTTGAAATATCGATCCTCCTGCGATGGCTAATCGAGATAGGGTTTCCCGCGGGTGCTTATTCGACGTATTTTCGCGCATAGAATGCAATGGTACCGTCGGAATCCATGATTCCCCGAGAGACGTTATCCTTTTGCCCCAAAAACCGCGATTTTTTCGAAAAAATCGTTATAACTTTACGATAACGTTTGGTTATCGATTTTCCTAATAAATAAAGAATTTTTTATTGTTTTGTTATCTGCGTAATGTGGTCCGCCATTTTAAATTTTAAAGATCGGCTTCAGATTCGCAATCAGCGGTCTGAGAATTATATATTGGAAGAAAAGGAGTTCAGATTCGGACACAGCGCCACCAATTCTCTATGGATAACTGTTTTGCAGTTAAATTGAGGCAAAGTCGTGGAATCTGCATTTCGAACACCGATACAGTAGATACCAGGTATATTGTTGATCTTGGTGGTAAATGAGCTTTGCAGAGCCATCTGTCGGCAGATTCAAATGCTACAAAAGGCTTGTCTGTCATTTGCTTTTTCACACAGGCCGGTATAATAGTGACTCCACAATGCGTTAAACGGAGCATTTTGTGCCCCTTTCCTGATATTTGTGGAACAGAAATGAGGTGTCATTACATTTTCCAAGCCTGGCACCTTCGGGGCAAGGTGCGTTCTCGATCTCAAATGAATAATTGTTCTATTTTTATCGGATTTAGGGACTGTCACGGTTTGTGCACCGCCATCTTATCCTGGTGATGAATCAGTAAGAAATCGAAAAAGTAAGTAAATTATAAGATTTTTTAAATAAATCGAAAAATTGTGATATTCAGGACCGATAGTTATGCAGCAGGTAATCATTGATTATTATCTCAATAGAATCCGTTAAGTAACAACGGAGTAGCGTGGGTCAACAAATTAGACAAGTTTTTTGAATACTGGCGGGTTTTCTAGACTTCATTTTTTATTTTCTTCCTTGGTCTTTTGGTTTTTTGCCGGGACTGAACCGCCATTCGAATTAGATAGTGGTGTATGTGGCGCCATCCCATAGCGGCTTCATGCGTCTTCTCTTTAACGACCTTCTTTTCGTCGCTGAATCGAAGTTTATTAATTTCGTACTTGATTTGAGTATTTATGCTTTGGTCCAGTAATCTTAAGGCGCGAAATTCGAATATTCGCATTAAAGTGTTGTGTATGTAGCGCCATCTCTTGTTGGCCTTCTGAATTTCTCTATTCTTATACAGTTTGGAAAACGCTCAATCGAAATTTATAAAGGGCGGCTCTTTATTGTAGAATTTTACGTCATGTCCAACAACCTTCATGTTCAAAATTCAAATTATAATGGTCACCTAAGCGATTTCATTTAATGCCAAATCAGTGTGCAGAATGCACTTTTGATGATATCGTCACTTTAGTGGTGCCCGCAAGTACGTGGCGCTTCTAGGCGGTCCCAACTAGAACTAACCACCAAGTGGAATGCTGCTCGGTAGGTACTTTCAAAATATAAAGAAGCAGAAGGTGAGTCTCTTATTGTTCTCAAAGCGGAATTCCAAAGGTTTCTACTCTAATATACAATAGTAAAGAAGATTTTCCCTTTTTTATTAAAAGATTGAGCTCTCTGCACACAAATCCTACAATTCGTTATCAAATCATAACGAAAACATTTTGTGATAAGATTTAACGGCATTACAATTCATTATCAATTCATTTGCCGCTGGTTTTTCACCTAGTAGGTGTAAATTTAACTGCCACTGGTGTTGTCAAACAGAAGCTAAATTTAACATCCGGATGTCAATATTTTAAATGTTAATACTGTACCAAGTACAATAGATGTGCTGAAATTAACACCGGACGTTTTCGATTGTGTGCACTTATGTATTTACGACGAAGTATGATGTTGTTCGTGATCCAAAGTGAAATTTGTCGAAGGAACCTACCAACATAAGTAGACGGATGTTGGGGTTAAGAGCGAAAGTAGCTTCCATTAACGATATCTGCTAAAGATTCGCATTGACAGCTTTCTCTTCAAGTAAAACACGTCAAGTGTAATCTGTGCACTTGACTCTCAACAGTTGTTTATTCCTGTGGTTTCGACAAATTTGTTTACAATTAACACCTTGCAGTTCACTTCTCGTTTATGCAGTTTCCAAGGAACGATTTTGTACAACTACTCTACCGTCACATAATATTAGGTTGGTACAAATGAAAAGTCGGGTTTTTTTTTCTATATATTCACTTAAAAATTCAACATTTCATACGCATCAACCTAATATAACCAGGAAGCAGCTTTCGCGTGAAATTCATGTAGAAATTTATTAATTATCTATACAGTGGCTTATCTACCTCTGTATCTATTCTGTATTTATACAGGGTGGGTCACCGCATTTTGCCATTTTGCCATTACGCATCGCAAAATGATGGCAAAATTAGAATACCCACCCTGTATATATAAAAATGCAACATTACACTTCAAAACTCAGTGTAAATGAGAAATTACTGCACTGATTTCTATTAATCATTTTATAATGATTCGTTAACTTTTCAAGATCATCAGGATTGAGGACAAAAATTACAATGCATCTTTCTGCATTTATCCTTAAAACTAAACTAGTGTTAGAATATTTGTTAACCCTGTTAGTGCCGGGCGAAAAACGAGTGCCTATGCGAAGATAACCGGCCGAATTTGACAAATATAGAAGGATTTGGAAAAACGCTTATAAAAACCAAACTACAAATTATATTTACATGATTAAAAAAGCAACGTATTCAGGATGAAATAGAGAATAAAGCAATGATACTAATTCTTCAAGATCAATTGTAAATAATATGAATAACACAATTATAAATTATTATAAAGAATATAAATAATTAGATCATTTATAGATCGTTTATAAATTTATTTTGAGGTGAAGCTTTCTCGCAATGCGAAGAATAAGGCGCTATTACATGCACAACGATATATCGTCATTGGCACTTTTGGCAATTGTAGCGAACGACGACATATCGTCGCCCGGCACTAAAAGGGTTAAGCTTTATGGAATAAGTGTAGAATAATAATTTTTAATTTTGTTATTTAATAATCGTTTTAGTTGATACATTTTTAAGAAAAGTTGGTTACATGGTTTATTAAGAGAATGATTTTCATTTATGATATTGTGAGACAAATATTGTATATGTAGTAAAAATATGTGTATATGTGTAAAAAAGATTCATTCTATTTTTCAGTCATTTCATACATCCCAAATTCTAAATAGGGATAGAGACACTTCTTTTACAATCACTCTCACAGTTACTCTTACAGTATTTACAATAGTACATTAGGTTAATGGATTTCATACATGAATGGAAAATCTTTATACAATGTTTTGAAACATTATGTAATTGAAGGTAGCATTAAATTAACCCCGAGGGTTTTCAAAGTGACGTATTTTTTTAGAATATATTTTACATTTGTATCTTATTATAATAAATCGTTTATTTTTAACAAATAAATGTTTGTATTAATTGGATCTGTTTTTCGCAGAAAGTGCTTTCTTTTTCATTTTTGCTTTTTTCATTTTGTGAAAGCTGCATTTCTTAAGAATACCCTCACCAAATTTTGTAAAGAAATTCGTAAAATTGACGGAGATACAGGTAAAATTTAGTTTCTATGTCGTATTATGTTTTTCAACCTGGTTGACAGCATATTTAAAAAACTATTCATCCGATTTGCATGTACAAAGTCTTAAAATGTTTGAAAATCCAGTCTCTATGACACCACGGAGAGTTTTTTTTTATAAAGGGTCCCCTTCTATTTTTTGTTCATAAACGATGACAATTTTATGTGATAAAATTCGCTGGTCCGCCATTTTTTGTTTTTTTATATATCGAAATTTCGTCCCGTGATGCTATAAATCTATATGTCTAGTTTATAAAGGAATTTTTTTTTAGATGAACCGTATGGCTTAATTGCTGTCAACCACCAAATCGGAGTGTCCTTTTGAAAGCGGCGTACACCGCAAACTATTAGTCAGATTGGGATACAAAAATTTGTGTAGAGTCTTGTTTATATATATATTGAATACAAGTAACAAAAGAAAAAAAAACAATCGTTTGCTCGAAAAAAATTATTAAAAATACACCCTCGTACTATTTGAAAACCTGCGAGCTAATTCATTGAATTTAAAAACATTCTCGAAACAGTCTTTCGTCGTGGTATTATACGCTAGGCAAGTATCACTATGAGTCGATTGATGCGCCGCCCTATGGCATTCACGCGCAATTTTAGGCGGACAGCAGAATGCGCGCGTGCCACGACCTGTCAAGCGATTATACAACGAAATTCAAATAAAATGACTCGCGTAACTACAAACGGGTTCCAGCCAGTAGATTTAAGCATTTTTCGTCCCAAAAGTATCTCAAAAGGTGCCAAATTAGTAAAAAGTTTTCACGCGAGTGATGTGAAAGAAATAATCGATGACAATCGTCGAAAAATTAGTGGTTCGATTAGGAAAAGTATAAAAATGTACACCATTACTTTTTCTCTCAACGCTATTACACCCCACGACACAACAATTGCGATTTGATGACATTTTTTTATTATTTAAAGAATTTTCAGTAAGCACTGTTGACATTTCGACACAAGTTGACATGTGGCATGGAAGCCATTTCTCACCCAAGAGTTGTTATTTTCCGCCAACTGGCGGCGCCACAAGAGATACTTGCCTAGCGTATATCCATGCCAAGGGTGGCTGCTTGGTAACCAAACGCTGGAAATGTGTAGCAGATGGTTATGTAGGTGGATGGCTGGTAATCTGGTGGGTGAAGTCTGAAATAAAGTGTAACATTTGAATCGCAACGATTAGCCAACAGGAATGTAAAAAAAACCATGTATTTCAGAAACAGGAGAATGTGTATATAGACATAGATTTCGAACGACACGTATCGGTTGAAATATAGTTATACTGCCGTTACGCGGTAAGAAATGCGTGGTAGAAATTAATAGTAGTTGGGTTAATCACCGCATGTCTTTAAAAGGCTGCAGCGTTTTCCGTGCACGCACGATGTTACCGGATACCGGATACAAGTATGACTCATTGCGAAAGGAAGCGTTGGTTGCTAGATATCGTATAGGAGATTTATCAATTGTTAACTGACCTCTGGTTTCAGAGTTAAGAAAAAAGTTAATAAGAAAAACTTTTGGAATTAAACGATACGATAGCAAATCATAAAGACAGGGAAGAAAACACGATTCGAAATGGTCGACTTCCCAACTTTTGCAACTCAAATTCCAACATTTGCAAATTATATCCACTGATTGGTTGATCTAGGTATATTATATATTGAAGTAAACGAGGGGAAACTATTCCAATTGAATGTATCTAGTCTGGGACAGAAATTAAATTGGAAACTTAACCGAAATAAACTGAAATTATTTTATTCCGAGTTCTGGAATACCAAAAAAAGCATCTATGCATATCTTTAGCATTTTTTAAGCGAAAATGTGGCACATGGAAAAATAATCTGCGACTTGGAGTCGAACCAAGGACCTTCACTTATCCTTTTAAAACATTCAAAAAGTGGCTTATAACAATATTCCTCTGTGTTGTATTCCACTTTTCCATAATTATTTACTACATTTTCTTCTATTTATCTTATAAGCAAAATTAAGTTTCAGTTACAGAGTTTGATTAAAAGCTCAACTAGAATCCGGAATATTTCTAATAGTATTCCTGTTTCTTAACATTTCTTGAAAAATGTTATCGGAACGCTCTGACAAACAATTGTCCCCTTTGGGATCAATAAATATCTCGAAATTCTCCTGCTGTATTATTTACTCACGTAAAATTGAAAGTATACAGGCTGTTTCATCTAACATGTACGCGTCAAGTATTTCTGCTATTTTGACTAAGTTATAAAGTAGATACAAGTCTTACGTCAATTCTTTTATCAAATACAAGAAATACTGCATGTATCTTTTGCTGGTAGAATTTATTAATTTAAACATATTTCTTTTGTTGATATGACGCTATAGTTGGTATTGAAATGATCTCAACAATAACTTGAAGGCTTATAACAAGTGGCTGACCTTGAACCTGAGGCTTCTCATTTGACTGACGAAAGCGATAAATTAGAAACAATTGTGGAGAACATTTCGAGACTTGTTGTTGTTCCTGGTTTTTTATTTCAAAACGCCAGGAGACCCATTATTTTGCTTTGCTGACGATTAAAAGCGATATACAGTCGTTGGGGAAAAGTTTAAGTGATTTTGATCGCAGATTATCGTCAAAATTGTATCCGCTTCATGATTTTTGTATCCTTTTACTATTGATACACAAATTATCAGGTCAACCGCCACTTGGATACTTTATTTATTGAATTCCTTTTGACAACGGCTATAATACTGCCTCAACGTGTGATCTCATTTGGCAAGAATTTTAAAAATTGCTTATACTTTACTAATAATGTCCCTTCGATGGCAAATAAATTTTTTCCTTACCATTTTTTTCTCTGTTTTTTTTCTGTTACAACAGAAACAAGTATATTAAGGTAGTTTACTCGAAAAAGCTATTTTTTTCCTAGGCTTTTGGTTTCCAAGTATGTTGTAGTTGACAATTTAACGAATACATTGGTATTTTTTTAAGGTAGCAAGCGGTGCTTATTTTTAAGATATTGAAGTCCAAACTTTAAGTTTTTAACATACGAGTATATGGGAGACATGCTTCGAAAAAGACATTTTCACTAACTACATGACGAGTTTTTTTGCTGGATTTTTAAAAAACTACATATGTTGAACTTTAGAATATTAAGATTATGATGCCTTTTTGCCGAACATAGCTTGCGGTACTAAATCTTGAGAAATTTTAATCCGAATTACGCGATTTGTCGAGTTTTTCACTTGGTTATATGAGCCACGCGGGACAAGGGCGCGAGACTTGGCAACGTCGCAACAATTCGGTGTACACGTGTACCGTAGTAGTAGTAAAGCAGTACATTATTTGCCATTATGTGACATTATAATATTGTTAAATAATAATATTTCTGATGATTTCAATTGTAAATAAAATAAAACTTCCATCTTTCCTACGAAAACTAGTTCGGCTTAAACGACATGATATTTCACTTTTGTAACCCGTGAACGCAACTGTCAAGCCAGTTAAACGACGTTGCCAAACTTCGGTGAGGTGTGGGGGGAAATGCGCAGGAGTCTGATTTCGTCACTCTGCGCAAGAAACATAGGAAAGGAGAGCGAAGTGGTTCTCAAAAAATTTTCATCTGCGTACGGGGGACTATGCATTGCGTGTTATTTCAGTTGAGTGGAGTACCACTGGGCTGAGTGAGCTACCTTAAGAGAATCAAAATAAAAATCAGACTTCAATGTTAAATTCATTCACTTAACAAATAGCAGACTATCCTAATCATCTGGGATTCCTCTACATTCAGGCTAACGATTGATGCTCATAATCCTTGAAACGTTTTCAGCGAAATACTTGATTCGTAAGCGTGTCTATTTATATATGTGTATAAAACATGCTCATATAGAAGGTGTCTTGAAGATATATTTGTAAAATTTGATTGCTTCTTCCAGCGAATTAGTTACACCACGGATACCTTCGGCAACAGATGACTTTGCTGGTCGTTAATTTTGTTTGTTATACCTGCGCAAAGCAGCCAACTGATTGCAAGCCGTTCATCATGGAGATCTCCGCGAGTTTCATTTATTCTTCCTCCTTCTGCACGTAAGAAAAAAAAATCTCCCTTTTTCTATTTTATTGTGTTTACAAAATCCAAAACAGATATATGTACAAGACGAATGCTTTCCAACTAGTATACGATGTGTCTATTAAACTCATGCTCATTCACGTTTTACAGACCGTAGATGAGTAGAAATTAATCTTGTGCTGTCAATAAGATCTTGGGTTTGAATCCGTTATGTGCATAACGTTTTGTTACTTGCATCTACAAACAATATAAATGTTTTGTAAATTTGTTCCTAGCGCAAAAGTTCCCGCCACGCAAATGATGAACTTCAACATATCCACTGTAGCAAAATCAACATCCTGATGTTTTGCAGTTCTCTTAATTTCGATAGTTCTTTTCCTTGCTCTGATTACTTATTTTTAAAACTCTGAAGAAGGCTTTACGAAGTGCAGTGATATTCACTCACTAATTCTGTATTGGATTCAGATGTTGTATTCAATTCTTACTTTATGTATGATACAAAGTTGAAAATTGATCGCAGTTACAGAAAATGGCGCAGTTGTTGAAATTATATTGCAGGTAAACTAGATATTTTTCTTCAGTCTTGCGATAATGTTTTTTTCAGATTAAATATTTGTAAAATAAATTTCTTTTACTATTATGAGGGTTTTGCAACACATGTTTGTCATTATATTCTGGTTTTTAATTTTGCTTTGTATTAATTAAATTGCGTTTTCGTAAATTATGTGTCAAAAGACCTCTGAATCTATTGGTGATTTTTAAATGTTAATGTTTTGGATTTATGTTGTTATTTCTTCAATCTTACTAAAAATATTAATTGTTCTTTAAGAATTTCTAACATTATTGCTACTATTATGTTAAAAATGTGTCAAATTTAATTTAGTTTGTAATCCAAGTTTAGTATAAATAAAATGGTAAATATTTGTCTGTTTTTGGTATTTTTTGTTGTTTTTTCTCTCTTTCATTATCTTTCTTTCCTTTTTTTAATCATCCAATGATATACTTAAAGAATATTCCTTCTTTGACCACTGGTTCAAAGAATCCATGCATTGTTTTACAGCCTTTCGATCGTGTCCGGACAAAGAGAAGACATCTTGAAATTATATTGGAAGTACAAATTAGTTCGGTCCGTTTTTTTTTGTGGTTAGAAATGCATTTTTTTCAGAATAAAATGAATGAATAGATTAATCAAAATATTATCCATCCCTGACTGCTATTTTTTCCTACCTTTCAGGCAATTTTCGAATTCCATTTCGAAAAAATGCCTCGTCTTTTAAGGCGATCCAAGTTAGGAGCTAATTTTCGATTTCTGCGAAAGAAGTGTTGCATCCATCGGAACAACCAATAATCAGAAGAAGCAATGTCCGGCGAATACGGCAGGTGTGATAAAATATCCCACTTGAGTGTTTCCAAATAATTTTTTACGACTTTGGCGACACAAAGCCGAGCGTCATCATACAGAAGAATAACTTTGTCATGTCTTTGTTCGTATACCGGCTGTGTTTCTCTTAGTGCATGGCTCAAACGAATTAATTGTAGCCTATACCGATGGCGCGTAATGGAATCGCCAGGTTGTAGCAGCTCATAGTATACAACACCCTTTTGGTCCCACCAGATACACAGCAGGACTTTCAAACCATGAATATTCGTCTTTGGTGTTGATGTTAATGTTGATGGCAACGATTGACCGGGCATAGCGTAGTATTTTTTCTTCTTGGGGTTATCGCAAAATATCCATTTTTCATCTCTAGTTACAATCCAATGTAAAAAAAACCCTTTCTTTGTTGCCTTTGAATCAGCTGCTCACGAGTGAAAAATCGCCTTTCAACGTCTCTCTTTTTCAATTCATAAGGCACCCATTTGCCTTGCTTGTGAATCATTCCCATAGATGTCAGACGTACGAAAACTGCTTGTTGCGTAACTCCCAATGATTCTGCAAGCTCCTCTTGCGTTTGACACGGATCTTCGTCGAGTAATGCCTCCAATTCATTGTCTTCGAATTTTTTTGGCTGTCTAGAGCGAGGCTTGTCTTCAACGCTGAAATTACCATTATTGAATCGTTGAAAACATTCCCTACATGATTTATCATATGGGACATTTAGGTCTCAAAGGAACCTATGGCAAATGTGATTTACCAACAAGACAATGGGGTACTATCGTGCCACCTGTAGTACATCCGGAAAAAAATCGAGAAAGCAAAATCACGTTTATTTCAACATACAATAATAGAGCGCTCGACCATCAAATCGCAAATAACGACACCCAAAGCAGAATATTGGGACACGGCATTCCCACTTTCATATTAAACAATTTTTCTTCGCCATGTAAAAAACATTTCGGAACCGAGTAGGCCTTTGAAAAATCGTGACAGGGATATTTCCCATGTATTTATAAGTAAATGCTTGCAACATTGTTTTGCCAGTGGTTACTTTGTAGCTGGAGTGGGATATTACTGCTCGAGAGAAATTTTAAATGTTAAAATAAAAAAACACCGAAAAGTAACAATATTATATCGAAGAAAAAAGTGTTGGAAATTTTGTTTATTATATTTCTGCGACGGCATTAGTAGGCATTTAGTTATACATAACAAATTGTTTATTACAAATATTTGCTTGTACTGTTTTAGAGCTTATACTAGGCAGTAGATACTACCAATAAATCATGATTTTGTTAAGAATTAAAAACGACGAAATTCGTGAGAGGTCGAAAAAATGTTAAAAAATCTATTTGATCTAAATCAATCTATTTTTCTGGGTGCGGTCTGGACCGTTATAAAAACGTTCTCAGGCGAAATCATAATTACAGTTGTAACAGAAACCGGCCATAGCGTGTATGCTGTAAAAATGTGATGTTAAAATTTACACTGTCCAGCTTCAAGAGGAATCGACACCATTTAGCGTTACTTTTGCAACCATTAGGTGCGAATTATTAATTATAAGGCGTGTTACCTTCAATGAAAAGATCCTCTTCACATTCTTTTCGTGTGTCTTAAGGGGGGTTCTGCCTTGTAGGACCGAAAAAGAAGAGGATATTTGCGAATTTTTTATTAAAAAACTGTTGAACGGGTTTATTTGAAATTTGGCAAGTTGTTTTATTGTACCCTTAAGTATTATTGCAAATTTTTATGAGGCTATACAAAAAAAATGCGCGTGTGTAGAGCGTCGATTAGAGAACGTTCAGAAAAAATGGCTCGTACTGGTGTTGAAGGAAAGTGTCCTAAGGTTTATTTGAAAAACAAAAAGGAAAAGGGATTCTTAATCTGCTTGAACATCGCTATCTATGGAACCAGAACAATTCGGAAAAATGAAAAACTGTTAAAATGGCAGCCTTTTGTAAAAAAAGTTCGAATTTCATCCAAAAATCGCGAGGGATTATTTAAATAAAAAAAGAACGGTAACAGATACAGCCATAATCCTAGGTCCATAGATAGACATGTTCATGCAAATTAAGAATCCCTTCTCCTTTTTGTTTTTCAGATAAACCATAGGACACTTTCCTTCAACGCCAGCACGAGCCATTTTTTCTCAACGTTCTGCAATCGACGCTTTACACACGTACATTTTTTTGTATAGCCTCGTAAAAATTTGTAATAATACTTAAGGGTACAAAGAAACAGCCTGCCAAATTTCAAATATCACCTACTTTTTCGGTCCTACTAGGCAGAACCCCCCCTTAATGTTTAAGTGACCGGAAATTATAGGAAGGCAAGCTTACACTGAATGTGCTTTCCAGTGCAATATCATCCACACGGTCTAGATTTTAAATACACGCAGAACCGTAAGAAGTACCTGCTTGTGTTCAACCATAATTATGCGGTCATTACAAGCAACAGCTACAAAAACATACTCCAAATGATCTGAAAGCTTGCGGTTCTAATATCAACTCTATTAGAAGTTACCAGAATTCCTCCGGTTGCAATTGAACGGTAACCCTGTAGTAAAACTAAACAGTTACCCTGTAAATGCAGGAAGAATTCTTTCGGACGATGTTATCTTATTGGAAGACGTTACACGTGGTGGCCATAAAATGTAATAATGACCATAACTTCTTTGAGAAAAGTGCTTCATACATCTCAGATTCAGCATACATCTGACTGGTTCAAGAGAGATTATCATGGAAATTGAAGTTGCAGTGCGAACGAGGCCAATTGCGCAAGATAACACGTAAGGTTGGTTGGTGTACGCGTTCAACGTTCTTGGCTCTTACATTACTTCACTTGTGTCTTATGCACCTTGCCGTTATTTATTTGCTGCGTACGTAAAATCCGTAATCGTATTAAAGAACAAGAAACTTCACCGTTCCCCCATTTGCTTCCTTAAAGTATTTTAATCGATCGGCATCATTGACTAACACTCACACAAGCTTATAATTTGTAAATATTACATGTATACATACACACATACATGTATATTATATCACTACGTTATGTAATACTCGCGTTATCTTGCAAAACGTATCTTTCAAATTATATTTGTGTCATTTGTTTTGGAATGTTAAATGCTAAACATGAGATTCGACTGCAGTTTGGGCCGTTAATGAGATTCCACATATTTTTTAATAAGAATTATAAAACGAAATTACTTGCTTTGCCCTTTTGTGGAAAAATTATTGCGTTAGAGTAATTGAATAATCTTAGCTCGATTTAGACAAGGAAGGCTACGCTTGTGAGAAAGGTTTAAATGTTAATCACTAGAAGCGCCCTAACTCTATCGTTGATGGAGTTAGGGCGCGAATTTAGAATGTTAGTTGGAAGGTAGATTCCGAAATTTGGAAAAATTTAAACCCAGGGAAATGTGATATACGCTACGCGAAAAAAGTATAACATCAGAAAATCTTGAAGTGCAAGGTCATCTTTTCGGTCCCAAAATTTACAAAGTTTAGGGATGCACGCGGAGTTACTATAGATGATTTTTTTTCGAATGTTCCAAGAACGTCAAATGAAAATTCAACTCTTTCCGCTTAATTTAAAAAAAGAAAAGCTCTCTGCGATTATTTCTTGCAATTGTACAGCATTTTGAGATTATCCCGAAAAAACAATGGTTCCGGAGTAAAGTGGAGTATTTGAACCCAAACTAAACGTGTGAAAAAGAAGTGTTAGAATTTGTTAATAGTTCACGACAGTCCTTAGCCCTTCATTTACAAATCACAATTGTGCCCATAATTATGAAAGTGGTCTAAGTCATATTTTTTTTGTGTTGATAAATTTAACACGTTGACTGCCGCGTCACCCATATTCGAGTGCCAGCAAAGTTTCTGATCGGGCCGCGTCACCCGTATTAGGGTGACGCTTATTTGACGACTTGCGAAGGATCGTCGTAGGTATTTGAAAAGGTATTCCACAGGAAGTAAAAAACTATTGAATTGGTGTGGGCACTCGTGGCCTGAAGGAGATTTCAATGGAAATACACGTGGCAGTCAACGTGTTAAAGGATTTGTTTTAAATAAAATAAAAAATGTTTTTACATTCTGCAACATTGAAAGTTGGAGTTTTATTAGTCTTGATTAATAAAAAAAAGTATTGCATGATAAAATGATGCGAGATAACTGAAAATGACATCGTTTTCAAATCTTGACTTATTGTTAGACCACTTTCATAATTATGGGCAAAATTGTCAGACACGTTAAGCAGATTACAAGCTTAAAGTAAAAACCACGAGTGTGGCACGTGGTATTCGAACATGGTTTCTATGTTCAAGTATCAACTTTGGCCCATATTGTTATCAGTTAAATCGTAAGGCAAGGGGTTCAAAAGTTTTAACTGTTTGAAAATTTGTTGTTTTAAATAAATGAGTTCACTGTCGGAAGATCAGCTTGTGCAAATTATTGCGCTCATTCGTAAAGGTTTCCGTCAAAGTTAGGTGGCTGAGGGATTGGGATTCAATGCTGCATTTGCAATTTGTCGTGCAGTGTTGACAGAAAGATAATAAAATGAAGTAGAAGCAGAAAAATACAACAATGTAGTAATAATAATTTATAAAAACTAGCCTTCCGAAACTGTATTAGTTCGGTTAGATAAACTTGTAGGCGAAAACTGACAAGAGGTCGTTTCACTTCTACAAAAAATTTAAAAATTATGGGGGTTTTACGCAGCCACGTTATGAAAGCCAAATTTTAAGAAATCGAAAAAGTTGATGTTAATTGAAAAGAAAAAGTAGGAAATTTCTACTAATAAGCAAACTGCTTTTACTGGATTCTCTGTACAAAGATATGTTGAATTCAAACAAAAATCGAATTTCCAAAAATACACCATAATCTATTTTGGATTCAATTTTTCAAACGTTAACCCTCCCTTTTGATTTAAAAGGTAACGTTATTTTAAAGTATTGGCGTTATTTCTTCAAGTGCTACAAACGTGTCTTATCAGCTACGTTTCTCTTTTCAATAAGAAACAAAATCAAACTGATACAATATCTTAACGGCGCTGCAGAGAATGGCAGTGACTTAGCAGAGAATTTTGCATTTAAATTTCTTTTTCTCACAGCGATATGGAATTTAAGGCTATGTTTCTTTCTAAAACACGTGCGGAGAAAAAAAGAAATCTGAAAACAGCGTTGTAGATTTCACTGCGCTGTTCCAGTTTCTACGACGTAATAAGTAGGATTGGCATGCTCAAAGTTTACGTTAGCGTAACTTGGTAAAATTTGTTTTCTTCGTTGTAAAAGTTATTTTGGCAATCTTGCGAAACAGGTAAATACATCTTCTGCCTTACAGTAGGCGCTGCAATGCGGTAGAAAATGCTTTCTTAAATGTGAAACTCCCCCTGTGTCTTTATTTATCTAAAATCTATTTTCTTAACGCCTTTGTTTAATTTACTGGTCGAATATGTATATTTATTTATTAGCCTGGAATTTTGCAATTGTAAATTCAGACTTTATTTCTACTGAAGTAAAGAATGGAAACTTTTATAAGCAAACACCTATTGAATAAAAATATATTTTAGTACTATTTTTGGAATACTTGGAACAGTATTGGGACAATTTGGGATAATATTAAAAATCTTTGTAACTTTTATAACTTTTGTAATTTCTGGTGTTACAGTGTTATATCGATAAATGCATTAGGAGTACGGCTTATTTTGCAATGCATTAAAAAGTGGTAAGTAATTACGTTATGTTACGATGATTAACATTTCCTTTAAGGAGATTGTACCGTTTTTCGAATTAACATTGAGAATTTGATAAAATTTCATTTACTGGTCTGTTTTTATGTAATAAGACTTCAGTTAAAATTTGAGATGGTTCAGAGCCTAGAAGCCGAGAAAATTGTAATTTCATTTAACATGTGTTCTTATGGGAAAAATCACTTTTTCAACGATATTTAAATAATTAACATTCAGATCTTCATGAAAATTTAATGAGCGATAAAGGATATTGTCCTGATCATTTATCAATTATCATAATGTACGTGCAAAGCTTGTAAGACTAGGAAATCATCAACTTTCACCCAAAATGTATGACCGAGAGCAGGACAACGAAAGTCTGGCAACGTTGCATCTTCGCTCCCTTTGCGCGGTATCCAGTTCATCTGACTTATGTTTCTGCTCGAATATTTTTCTAATATTTTTTTCAATCTGAGACTGCTGAACTCTTTTCTTGTACACTTTCTCGGTCACTCTCTTGCCTTCCCAAAAAAATTCTTTTCGTTTTTCACTCATATTTTGACAACTGGTTCGTAGAAAAAGCAACACACGTAGTAAACGAAACGAAACACACGCGTCATATACTGACGCAGGCGCACGCGGGTCGTAATCGTAGTAGACCGTGTGTTTTGTTAAGTTGCCAAATCTACGCTCGCAACTACTGGAATCAAAGAGAAGTATATTTGGGCACTCAATTGATTAACTATGTACCGGTACAACCTCCTTAACCCTTTAGTTGGGTATTATATTAAAAACTAACTATAAAAACGTGAGAACTGATTGAAACCTGTACAAGTTCGATGTAGTTTTATATACAGGGTGTTCATTTGAAAACTTTCCAGCTGAATATTTCGAAAAGTATGAAAGATATTTAAAAAGTTGTGACGTGGCGTTTTCCACTCCACGCCACAAAAACAGATTTCCGAACATACCCGTCCAGAGGAGATGTCAACTTGGATTGGATTGGTATGTATTTGGAACAACGGAAATCTGTAAAGGGCTCGACCCTTAGGTTAAGTTAGAATAAGACTCTAGAATAGGTGATCCGTAATTGGCGCACGGGAGAAGCCGTAAATTTTGGTTGGATATCGATCGAGGATCGGAAACGTTAGGGCACTCACCAATAGAATTGGAGTAGTCGACAACGTGGGACATCTGTTGGATCTTCGGGGAGTGTCGGAATTCAAGAGGACTACTCAGTATCAATTCCTACCAAGTGGCAGCACCTCCCGACCACGACCAACGGGGAACGGAAACACGCATGCGTCGCCACACCCCGAAGAAGAAGAAGCAAGGAGACGACACTTCTCTGCTGGACGGCTTCGTTTGAGCATCGTAACGCTACGCACTCCCCTAATCGGCCATTTTCTCGGGAGATTTTTCGACGAGGTCAAGTGGGTTTGGGCTAGGCTTGATTTGGTGAGTGCCCGCGGGCTTGAGTTTTAAGAGCGAGCTTCAATTTGCTTGAAGCTTCGCCGCATCGTGATATTTGGAAATCGGGCTCTTGGTTGGGTGGAAATACCAACCTTTCCACGCAACCGACACAGCGGCCATTTTGATTCGGCTCCTTCAGAGACCGATAAGTGATATATAGGAATTCGAGATTTTCTCCCCATAAATTTGGCTTCTCCCATTTCTTGTTTTTTTATAGGTTTGGGGTCCTAGAACCCTTTATTTTTTTGTTTGTTGTTTTCTTTGGTTCTTTTGTTCGGATTGGCACTTTTCGCTTTCGCCACCTCATTTTGGTTGGATCCGGTCGAGGACCACGTGGCGGAATCAAACCGCGTATCCTAAGATTCTTATTATTGTTATTATTACCATCATTTCTTTTTGTTTATATTAAAGTCTATATTATTACGAATTTTGGGATTTATTCATTTGGGGGATTTTCCTGTGGGTTGACCCTTTTCTTTTCAGGTTAGGTCGGCAGTCGGCGGAGTCGTGGCGGAACCTTCACGTCCCGGAGATAGGAGATAGCCGGTTTTGGGTTTTATCGTTTTGGGTTGCTTCGGAAAGTCCTTTGGGACTTTTAGAAGGTTAAAAAGTCCCTGGCGCCCTTCTGGCTTTGGATCTATTGGGAAAGGGTGTCAGTTTGTGCCGGGAAGCCGCTCCCGAGGTTCCCCGGTTACAAATTTGGCGCCCAACGTGGGGCCGGGCGTGATTTTTTCGGAAATTTTGGATTTAAAAAAAAAAAAAAATAATCTTTTTTTTTGTGATTGGTGAGACCCCACGACTCCTACGACTTCGGGAGCCTGACGAGTTCGGTACTGGGCTCACAATATATTTTTGGATTGGAAAAATAATTATTAATAAAATAAATAATAATACAAATTTGGAGCCCAGCGAACTTGGTAACTTTTGGAAATTGAATTTTCTTTTTTTTTATGTGTGTGATTTTTGGAAACCTTGGGATATCTTTTTTTTTTTATGAGTGGGATTTTCTAATTGTGTTGCTAATTGTGTGCCCTTTTCGTTTGAAATTAAAGTTTTGGAAAAATTAAATAATTCTAGGTAATACTTGTTTTTGGAATTTAATAAATAGAAATTAAATTTAGATATTTTACAAATTTGGCGCTTTGTTTCAATAGAGTTTTATTTCAGTTTTTGGATATTTGAATTTCACCTAAGTAAATTTGACAAAATTTTTTTTTATGAGTAAAGTTTTTGAATATTAATTGAAATATTAAAAAATTTTTTTTTTTTTTTTTGGATTATTGGATTAAATTGAGATTTTGGGTAAAACCTAATAAAATTTGTTTCTATTATTGCAATTTTTTTGGAAAGATTGAATATAAATTAATTAACTAGATTTTTAATATATTAGATTTTGGATATTTGGAATAATTTTTTATTGATACCTTTTACTTTTGGATTTGGGGCACACAATAAAAATTAAATCATATTGAATATATATTTACGAATTTTGGTGTTCTTGTTTTTGTTTTGGATTTATTATTGAATTATCGTGGATTTATGATTGATTTTGAAATTTATTCTGTTTATTTATGTATCTTTGGTGTGTTTGAAAAACATTTATATTTGTGTTGAGCCGTCTAGGAGAGAACAATATTTTGTAAACATTATTTCGCGATTCGGATTTGTTACGCAACGAACAATTTTTCGGAAAGTTGCGAATAGGTTTTGCCAAACTTTAGGTCGTTTTGGACAAATTAGGATACAAAATGTCGACGGACGCGACGATGGACGTTTCCTGGGTGGAAAGTCTTCCGGAACCGGCGGTTAAAATGATCTTGGCGTCGAATGGGTTGGCAACCGACGGAAATGAGAGAGACCTGCGGATTAGGTTATCTCAGTTTTGGTTAGAAAAAAATGGTTTCGAGGACCATTATGAAAATTCGGTTGCTTTGGAGAATAGGGAAGCGACATCTACCCCTACCCAGAACAGTGTCCAGATTATAACACCGGTAACTGTTACGACTGCAACGATGACGACGACAAGCACCCTAACAACAATGGCAAGTTCGGTTGTCGTTACGTGCAGTTCGGTTTTCGTGCAACCGCCTCCTCGGATATCATCGGTCACGCGACCTTCGGTTGTTCCAATTTCGAGGGAACCTGTCAACGTTGGGGATCTTCTAGATCCATTTGCAGATCCTTTCGTGCCTGCGAGATCTCGGCCAGCATTAGGAACGAATTTGGAATCCGGTAGGGTACATTTTCAGCCGCCAGCAGCCTCGACCTTTGCTGCAATTCCGACGTCCTCGGTTGGAATTGAGCCCACCCCACCAGTTCCACCCGCTCGAACCAATCGTAAATTGGCGGCGGGAGATATTATCCGGAAATGGAACTTGACGTTTACGGGGGGCTCGAAACCAAACATGAGTGCGGAGGAGTTTTTGTTTCGGTTGCGTGAAAAACAAGATCTTTGGGAAGTATCGGATTCGGAAGTTCTTCGGGGTTTGTCGGATCTGTTGACTGGAATCGCCTTAAAGTGGTATAGGTTGGAATTCCGAGAGTGGGCCACTTTAGAGCAATTTAGGATTGCCTTTCGAGATAGGTTTGACTTCCGGGATGAGCAGCGTCGGTTAGAAGAGCAGGCGAGGACGCGTACTCAAGGCGTAGGTGAGTCGGCGAGGGATTACCTCACCTGCCTTTATACGCTGCTATCTCGGATGGATCCGATGTGGAGCGTTCGCCAGCAGCTCAATTTGGCGTACGACAACCTCAGGCCGGAGTACAAGGTCCACATAGTCCCGGATGATTTCACCACCATCAAAGAACTCGGATCGGCTTGTGCACAACGAGAAGCAATTTGGGCAACAACTAGGTGCTACAAGCCGCCGCCAAACCCATCGGAATCGGCGTATCCGGATTTGGCTTGGGAGGGAAACCTTATAGACCTCTCGGAAGAACCATCGGCTTGGGATACATCGGTACATGTCACGAGTTTGTGCGGAGGTTCACAGAGTAGGAAGAACAAGGCTTCGGGAAAATCCTTTGGTGCGGCGACCAGCCGGAAGGACCACGAGCGGACCTACGCAGCAGCCGTGACAGAACAGCCCAGGAGTCAGCCGAAAGGAAATCCATCGGATAGGAACGGCAAGGACCAAAGTAAAACATCGTTGGGTAGGAACAATTCCACAGTGGAATGTTGGAATTGTAGGAAAAAGGGCCATTTCGCGAAAGAATGTCGGGGTCCGAAAAGTAAACATTGTTTTGGTTGTGGTGCAGCCAATGTGATTCGGTCAAATTGCACCAAATGTTCGGGAAACGAAAAGAAGAGTCAGCCGTAGAGGTCCAAACTGATTCTTCCGTTCGTAGGAAGACCTCAACAACCCCTTCGGATAAGCTTTCGGTAGACTTGGATGATTCGGATTTGATCCGTCAACTATTGGATGTAAAAGAAGATCAAACTCCAATTAGTTGCGGCCCGATTCAAACTTTGGAATTAGGAAAGCGAATCTTTCTTCGGGTTAAAATTGGAAATGTCTCGGTTCGAGCATTGTTGGATACCGGTTCTTCCCGAACTTTCTTGGGTCCTTTAGGTAAGGAAATTGTTTCCAAATTAGGTTACTCGGTTTCGACACCGAAATATCGGTCAATTATTTTAGCAAATGGGGACATAGAAAGAGTCATCGGACAGGTTAACATTCCTGTAGAGGTAGATGGAGCCTCTCAGGAATTGGAAATTAGGATTGTACCCCATTTAGCTGCAGATTGCATTCTTGGTATGGATTTTATCCGAAAATTTGGTGTCGTGATCGATGGCAATCGACAGGTTTGGTATCTCACCGATAAAAAGGTAGAGCATAGTTTTGAGGAAACAATTGGAAATACGGAACTCTTGGAATCCTCGTGTTGTGGAATTGTGGAGTTGACATCGGACGAACAGCATCGGTTGACAGAATTTTTGGATAAAGAAGTGGGTCAACTCCCGGAGAAATTTGGATGTACGGATTTAATTAGACACAGTATTGATGTGCAAGGCCATGAGCCGATAAAACAGCGGTACTATCCAGTTTCTCCGGTAGTGAAGCAGGCCATGTATGATGAGGTCAATCGGATGTTGTCGGACGAGGTCATCGAACCATCTAGTAGTGCTTGGTCTACTCCAGTAGTCATGGTTAGGAAACCCAATGGCACGTACCGTTTTTGTTTGGATTTTCGGAAAATTAACTCGGTTACGAAGAAGGATGCATATCCTCTTCCTTATATGAGTGATATTCTGGACAAACTCGGTGGTGCTCGGTACATTTCGACTTTGGATCTTAGCCAGGCCTATCATCAGATACCTTTGGTTGATAGCAGTCGGGAAATAACAGCTTTTACCGTTCCAGGAATGGGTCTGTTCCAGTTTCGTCGGATGCCCTATGGTTTGTCAAATGCTCCAGCCACTTTCCAGCGGCTTTTGGATAAGTTGATCGGTCCAGAAATGGAACCGCATTCATTCGCGTACTTGGACGATATTATTATCGTTACCAAGACGTTTGAGGAGCATTTGGTTTGGTTAAAACGCATTTTAGGGAAAATTCGGGAAGCTGGTTTGGTCATCAATCGGGAAAAAAGCGAATTCTGCTGTCAAGAGGTTCGATATTTAGGATTCCGAATTAATAGGGAAGGTTTGCAGGTGGACCCGGAGAAGATTGGTCCAATTTTGGAATATCCACCTCCAAAGAACATTCGGCAATTAAGACGTTTTCTTGGTATGGCGTCTTGGTATCGGCGTTTTGTTATCGATTTTTCGGCTCGGAGTGCTCCACTGACACAGCTATTAAAAAAGGATCAGGTTTGGGATTGGACTTCGGAGAGATCTGCGGCATTTGAGAAGTTGAAAAAGGCATTGGCAACTGCACCAGTATTAAAATACCCTGATTTCTCGCAACCGTTTGTTTTACAAACGGATGCGAGTGGCTTTGGTTTGGGTGCAGTATTGGTCCAAAATATTAATGGTCAAGAACACATTGTAGCCTGTGCCAGCAGAACTCTCACGGATCCAGAAATGAAATACTCGGTTACGGAAAAGGAATGTTTAGCGGTGGTTTGGTCTGTTAAGAAATTTAGGCCCTATTTGGAGGGATACCATTTTACGGTAATAACAGACCATTCCTGTCTTCGTTGGCTCCGTAACCTTAGGGATCCTACAGGTCGGTTAGCTCGGTGGGCATTAGCACTTTCGGAATACGATTTTGAGATCGTTCATAGGAAAGGCGCTCTTCATCACGTGCCTGATGCATTATCTAGAATGTACGAAAGAGAACCCGAAGAGCTCCTAGCCATCGTAGAGGAAAAGAAATCGGTTTCGGAACGTTGGTATGAAAGTCGGATTAAATTGGTAACTCGCTTTCCAAAAAGGTATGTTGGTTGGAAAGTCGAAGATGGGTTACTGTATCGGCGTCGACCTTTGGCTTTGGTAGAATCGGTTGGGATGGATCCGAATCCTTGGAAATTGGTTCCACATCCGGAAAAACATTCGGAAATACTTCGGGAAGTTCATGATGAGCCAACTGCTGGTCACTTAGGTGTGGAGAAATCCTATAATCGGGCTTCGGTTAGTTATTATTGGCCCGGTATGTTTAGGGATATTCAAAATTACGTTCGGTCGTGTGAGGTATGCGCACAAATTAAGCCAGACCAATCCCAACCTGCGGGAAAAATGGGAAAAAGGGAGGTAGATATGCCCTGGACGGTTGTGGCAACCGATATTATGGGCCCCTTTCCCCGCAGTAGGTCGGGATTCTCGTATGTTTTGGTTTTCGAAGATCTCTTTACGAAATGGATTGAGGTGATACCGTTGCGTAGGGCTATTGCCAAAAACATTGCGTCGGCTTTTGAGGAATTTGTATTGTGTCGTTGGGGATGTCCGGAGGTGTTGCTTTCGGATAATGGGACCGAGTTCTGCAATAAAGTCATTGAGACTTTAGCGCAAGAATCGGGTATTAAGCATACTACAACTCCTCCGTACCATCCCCAAGCGAATCCGGTAGAACGGAAAAATCGGGTCCTCAAAACAATGATAGCGGCGTATGTTGAGTCGGATCATAGGGATTGGGATAGGGATCTCCCTAGATTACAATTGGCATACAACGGTTCGGTACATAGTTCGACTGGGTTCAGTCCATGTTTCTTGAATTTCGGTAGGGAACTGAATCCGCCTAATTTCGTAAGGAGAGTTATAGAGGGTAACGTAGACATACCACCACCAGACAGAGGACAGTGGACAGTACGATTGGCTCGGTTACAAGAAATTTACGATATTGTTTGGCAAAATCTAGAATTGGCTCACGATAAACGAGCCCAATACTACGATCAGAATAGGCGCTCCGTCCAATATAAGATCGGTGATCGCGTTTGGAAACGGAACCATGTTCTCTCTCAGGCAGCTCAACATTTTACATCGAAATTGGCACCAAAATTCGTAGGTCCCTATGTCGTTTCCAAGAACCACAACGACATAGTTTATGAGTTGGCTGATGAAGGGGGACAATCCATGGGAAAACACCATATAAAGGATTTGAAGCTATATAAGGGAGAAGCTGAACCCTAGGAAAGCTGGGGCCCCCTAATCTCATTACTTTTGGAAAATTTTGGGGAATATATTTAGTAGATGGTTGGACCCCAAACACTCTCCTACATTTTTTTTCTTTTCTTTTCTTTCCTTTACCCGTTAGATTGGATCGGTTATTTGGATTGGCCCTTTGGATCGGTTTTTGGTCTCTCTCTTCCTCCCTTCTGTGAGTCCTTCTTGGATAGACCCGGAGCCATGTCTCGCGAATCAAAAACCCTCCAAGGACTGCTTCTAAAATATCGCCTGTACGCTTTGAAGCACGGGGACCTCCTCATCGAGGATCACACACAGGAAGAATTGGATATCCTGTGCGGATTCCTGCCCTCCCAACGAGAGACGGGAACCCAAACGGTGGCGATGAAGAAAGCGGACAAGGCGATAACCGCAAAGAAGAAGACGGCAGAAGTGGGATGCCAGACCGAACCGTGGACCGTAGCTTTCACCTTCGGGGCCTCTGGAACACCCACCTGGGTCCCGCAGGAAACCCCAGCAGCTAGCTCCCCGGAGCAGATAGCGGACGTGGGACCACTCGTTCCACTTCGGGATCCAACAAACACGGAGTGTTGGAATTGTTACAAAGAAGGGCACATATGGAAAGCTTGCCCGAAGCCGCAACGGATATTTTGCCACGTGTGCAGCTTATCGGGATACATTCCCCAAAGCTGCCCTAGATGTTTAGGACGCTGGGATTAGGACAGGGAAGGAAGACGTCGGGGAAGCCCCTTGAAAAAAAAAAAAAGAAAAAGAGAGAGAGAGGAACATTAAAATGACTCTAAGAGATTTTTGAAAAGAAAATTCTTGGTTGGTTTCGATTTTCCCTTCCACCTTCCTCCTTAGGCATTACCCCTTCACCCTCCCAGAACCTCAGGGTAACAAAGGGGCACTCACAACTTGGTTTCGTTTCGCTTATGGGTTCCCAACTAGGGGTGGGGGAGTTGTGACGTGGCGTTTTCCACTCCACGCCACAAAAACAGATTTCCGAACATACCCGTCCAGAGGAGATGTCAACTTGGATTGGATTGGTATGTATTTGGAACAACGGAAATCTGTAAAGGGCTCGACCCTTAGGTTAAGTTAGAATAAGACTCTAGAATAGGTGATCCGTAATTGGCGCACGGGAGAAGCCGTAAATTTTGGTTGGATATCGATCGAGGATCGGAAACGTTAGGGCACTCACCAATAGAATTGGAGTAGTCGACAACGTGGGACATCTGTTGGATCTTCGGGGAGTGTCGGAATTCAAGAGGACTACTCAGTATCAATTCCTACCAAGTGGCAGCACCTCCCGACCACGACCAACGGGGAACGGAAACACGCATGCGTCGCCACACCCCGAAGAAGAAGAAGCAAGGAGACGACACTTCTCTGCTGGACGGCTTCGTTTGAGCATCGTAACGCTACGCACTCCCCTAATCGGCCATTTTCTCGGGAGATTTTTCGACGAGGTCAAGTGGGTTTGGGCTAGGCTTGATTTGGTGAGTGCCCGCGGGCTTGAGTTTTAAGAGCGAGCTTCAATTTGCTTGAAGCTTCGCCGCATCGTGATATTTGGAAATCGGGCTCTTGGTTGGGTGGAAATACCAACCTTTCCACGCAACCGACACAGCGGCCATTTTGATTCGGCTCCTTCAGAGACCGATAAGTGATATATAGGAATTCGAGATTTTCTCCCCATAAATTTGGCTTCTCCCATTTCTTGTTTTTTTATAGGTTTGGGGTCCTAGAACCCTTTATTTTTTTGTTTGTTGTTTTCTTTGGTTCTTTTGTTCGGATTGGCACTTTTCGCTTTCGCCACCTCATTTTGGTTGGATCCGGTCGAGGACCACGTGGCGGAATCGAACCGCGTATCCTAAGATTCTTATTATTGTTATTATTACCATCATTTCTTTTTGTTTATATTAAAGTCTATATTATTACGAATTTTGGGATTTATTCATTTGGGGGATTTTCCTGTGGGTTGACCCTTTTCTTTTCAGGTTAGGTCGGCAGTCGGCGGAGTCGTGGCGGAACCTTCACGTCCCGGAGATAGGAGATAGCCGGTTTTGGGTTTTATCGTTTTGGGTTGCTTCGGAAAGTCCTTTGGGACTTTTAGAAGGTTAAAAAGTCCCTGGCGCCCTTCTGGCTTTGGATCTATTGGGAAAGGGTGTCAGTTTGTGCCGGGAAGCCGCTCCCGAGGTTCCCCGGTTACAAAGTATAAAACACGTGTCCAAGTATTTCGAGGGAGAAACAGGGGGGCAGTATCAGCTTCTTATTTGGCGGGCGTTTTCAAGGTCATTTTAAGGTCAACTTTGTTTTTTTAAATGGAAAACTCTCTTTTTTATTATGGGATCTTATTGTATATAAAAAATAGAGCTCGGACAAAAAAGTTTCCTACAAAAATTGCTGTTTATTTTACGTACGATAAGATCTCATAATAAGAACTAGAGATTTCCTTTTGAAAAAACAAGGTTGAACTTCAAATGACCTTGAAAACGCCACCAAAATATAAAACTGATACTGCCCCCCCCTGCCCCCACCTCGCAATACTTGGAAACGTGTTTTATACTTTTAAAATATCTTCCATACTTTTCAAGATATTCAGCTGGAAATTTTTCAAACGAACACCCTGTATACTGATCTTTTTTTGTTTATCTTGTTTAAACAGGAAAGGTCATTCTGTCAAATTATAATTTTATGTTAATAATTCGCTAGAGTTTGTTATTCTATCCAATTTTGTTACTGAACCGATGACCAAACCGTGATTGCCGTTAAATCAATTTTATATTCTTCAATTATTCTAATCTAATTGAAATATAGAGTATTTTTTTCGGTGCAGTAATTGACCCATAACTTATGAGCGGGGGCGTATTTTCAGATGCATAGTATTTGCAGAGTAAAACTGACCCTACATGGTTTTGCTATTTGTGTACTAACTTTTATTCAGCTAGTTCGCGGACAATTGATATGATACAAAAGTAAAGGTAACTTCAAGTAAAGTCACTATATTATTAGTTATATTTCGGTACATTGATAAATAAAAGCGCTAAAAAAATCTAGTTTTTTTATTTATATTATTTCTTCCTTTCTGCTCAAAAACGTTGAAGCCTCGTTAATACTTGTATCGTTTCCCAGGAAGATGAAAAAGTATACCAGCAGTGTGAATGATTAACACGAATTTCTACTTGGACCTAATATGCAGTTTTGCAACATTTGTTGTCACGTTCTTCCATTACGGCGTGATAGTGCTAGAAGATCTAACAACAAGTGGAAAGCTTCTGAACGTGTTAAAGGAGGTAGAATATGTAGTTTCCATCGACACGGGGCAATGCAATGAATCGCGAAAGAATACAGAGTTTCTATACAGGTATATACAGTAGTACCTGTATGTACACACATAAAACCTGGATAACACCTGTGGGTAGATTTGCTACAACTGAAGAATTCCTAACCAATTGCAAAGTATCGTTCGTTACCTACATAGGTATTTACAATACTAAGGCCTCTATCTTGCATTTTGTTTTCATAAGACTTTACAATGACTCATGAATTGGAAATAATTCCATGGCATAGATCTCCTGGCACACGTACCCACGCACGCACACATACACATACACATACACACACAAGCCTCCCCTTATTTGTTAGTACGAATTAGGAATCGTGCCGTAAGGCCATTTTATAACAATTTGAGACCTTGGCATGGTGGAAAAAGCGTTGACATGGTTATTTGGGTAACGGGGGGTCGATAAAAAGCGTTGCATAAAGATAGTCCTTTTTATAAAAACACGAAAACACGACGGAATCGATTCTGAATGGATTTGCTAGGTAACGATCGAAGGAATGGTGGGGGAAACGTGTTGTACACCTGTAACAGTGTTTATTCAAAGGAATCTACTCTCTCGAGTGATTTCAACGACGGGAATTGGAATGAGAAGAGAGGGAATGTAATATGCCGCTCCTGTAAGAGAGGCACAGGCACATTCCAAACCCTGGAGAAAGCCTCTTACATTATTAACACAAGTAGGTGGGATAAAAGGCCCGTTAGTTAATGACCCGAAAAAGCAACAGCTTGAAATTCATATGGTGGCTTCGACGTTGATACTTTGACTAATAATAACGTCTTCCGATCATACTTTTTTCTCCACCCATCTCGTTTTACCGGCTGCACTGGGAAAAAAGGTCGTAAGATTGCCACGAAGTTCTAAGTCTCACGGTAATATCATCGAATAACCTTAAATCTCATCAGTATTGGTGCTGTACCGGATAGAAATCCGTTCTTACGTCGCGTCATTGACCTCGGAACAGTCAAATTTTGTTGGCTCAACGAAATTGAACATATTGCAGTTATGACAAAATACGCCGCCACAACAATTGTTTAATATTAATATAATTAATAATTATTTACATTATAATAATTATTACAATTAATTACATTCTACGATATATCACGAAATAGCAAAGCCGCTATAAATATAAACCGGATTCTTCCGCCCTTACAGTTTCGGTGCCAACTTCATGTTAATGACGTTTATTTGTGCAGCAGCACTACGCTTTAAAGGGTTACAACACAGTAAAAAAATTTTTTTTTCATTTTTTTTTCATTTTCTGAAAGCTGCATTTGTTAAGAATACTCTCACCTAATTTTGTAAAGAAATTCGTAAACTTCACGGAGATACAGGTGAAATTTAGTTTCTATTCTAATTTAGAAACTATGTTTTTCAACCTGGTTGACAGCATATTTAAAAAACTGTTCATCCGATTTGCATGTACAAAGTCTTAAAATGTTTGAAAATCTAGTTTCTATGACACCACGGAGAGTTTTTTTTTACAAAGGGTTTCTTTCTATTTTTTTTTTCATAAACGATGACAATTTTATGTGATAAAATTCGCTGGTCCGCCATTTTTTGTTTTTTTAGATATCGAAATTTCGTCCCGTGATGTTATAAATCTATATGTCTAGTTTTTAAAGGAATTTTTTTTAGATGAACCGTATGGCTTAATTGCTGTCAACCACCAAATCGGAGTGTCCTTTTAAAAGCGGCGTACACCGCAAACTATTAGTCAGATTGGGATACAAAAATTTGTGTAGAGTCTTGTTTATATATATTGAATATAAGTAACAATAGAAAAAAAAATAATCGTTTGCTCGAAAAAAATTGTTAAAAATACACCCTCGTACCGCGCGCGCACTGTGTTGTAACCGCTTAATTGTGATTTTTTTTCAGCATGGAAACGTCAATGACCCTCTATGAAGAAAAATATCGAAAAAAATGTGGACAATTCGTGATAGCCCACCTTTGAGCTGAACCGATTCAGTCTGGGTCAGTACCGAGATACCGTAAATTCCTTAAGATCCGGCAGGAATTTGTGGCAATCGTGGCCCAATGGTGGCCCGTTACAAATTCCTCTGTAAATCGTGCCATAATTGTAGCGATTGCAGCGGCAGTTGGAAGATTATGCGCGACCAGAAATTCTACGGTTTTATTACCGATGGTGTTGAGTCTTGTGAGAATTGCAGGAATTGTTTTGAACATTTAAGGAGGGTATAATCTAATTACTGTGAATACATCAGTCATTCAACTTGTAAAATTTTGCAATCACGTAGCAGCTAACTACAGTTTTAATTAAATAGAGTTCCAGAAAATGGGTGAAAATGGGTACAATGACTCTGTGCCACTACCACTCTTACTACATCTAGCAATGGTAAAAAAATAAAGGTAGGTATAGTACATACACCGTCAGCACAGTCACGCTTGTCATTCCCAGCATTGTTTCATACAATGAACCAATGATCATTCGCTTCAATTGGAATTAAAAACTCTTTTTCTTTCGACGAGATCGTATTCGCAAGGTCTTTGCAAATATAGTTCCGTAGTTTTCTTTGAGTTCGGCAAAAGGGTATAGCCGAATAAGGGGGTCAAAAGCGCCCCTAAACCAAATTGCATGTACAATAGGTCATTCGATCGCTTTTCGAAAAAGATTCATGTAAATATTTAATTTTAATACGTGAAATTCGACGTAAGTATTGGTTTTTATTCTTTTTAACTATGGCGCACCGAATCAAAAAATCTGAAAAAATTCATGAACAATAGTAATATGAATATACATTTCCTATTAAAATATGATTATAGTTCCGCGACTCCTTCGATACGAAATGGGCATTTTTCGAAATTGTTTTACGTTTTTGATTTTTTACGACTTCAATTTTGGGTTAAAAAATCTGTAAAAATTCTGTAATATGTGTCTCTGTAACCAAAATGTCTTTGATATTTTTCAGAATTTTTCTCACGATAACATGGGAAAAATTGGGCAAAAACAAGATTTTCGAATTTTGGCCATTACTGGCCCCCAGGTTGAGATACAGAGCTGAAATTTAGCACAAATTAATCTTTTTCGAAAAGCTATCGAGTGACCTATTGTACATGCAATTTGGTTTAGGGGCACTTTTGACCCCCTTATTCGGCCATACCCTTTCGAAAGAAAAGTTCGAAAGGGTATGGGCAATAAGGGTATGGGTAAGTTTCTTGCGAGTATTCTCTTGACGTCCGTACATCGCTTTTATATTGGCACATCGGTAAGCAAAATTACGATAACCAAGGAAACAGGCATTGAATTAAAAAATCGGGAGGAACTATTGTGTATTTCGAAATCCTAGATGTATTGTACATACATAAAAATATTAGAACGGTAACTTTCAGATTATTTAAAGTAGAAAAGTTACATGTAATAAAGCTTTCCTGAGCTTTTACAGAACCAATAGAAAAACTTGGTCGCATTAATGCAAAAGTAGGTTTCTCATGTTGACGTATATCAAATAAATAATATTAAGAATAAATAAATAATTAAATAAATAATGTTTGGATCAACAAACTTCAGAAAAATTTTATATTTATCTAACGTAATACGTTAATATAAAGCATGGGGAAGATTGGCCACCATAAGAAAACGGTTTTCTGGAGAACGGTCATATCTTCGGCGTATACCATTTTTTTCACCATCAAAATTCAAATGTAATCACGATACAATTTTTTTATCATACAAAAATCCTTCCGTAAAAATGTGTAGAGGATTTACTAAAATACAATAAATCCTAAAAGAGGCACACCCTTTTGATGCCCCGGTACTAGGAGTGTATCCCTTAAATAATGAAAAAATTAATTTGAACCATTGACAGTAAGTGCCCAACAACTAATGGGTAGGAGTGTGCATTGAAATTAGTAAAGAATTTCAGTAAATTTCATAACCTCTTAGTGCTACTTAGGTCTACGCTGAAACCACAATTAGAGTAACGAGAACGTATGGTTTTCGCTCTTACATGTATGTTACATATCTATATATATAAAAATAGATGTTTGTTTGCATATGATTAAAAGACTTCGAAACTGTTTGACCGATCAACATGAAACTTGGCACATATATGTATTTTTTCACGGAGAAGGTTTTTACGCTATTCAATTTGTTGTAACTAACCGCTGTAGGTAGCGCTGCAGCACATCAACTTCTATACCGTTGAAGCTATCGCTAGGAAAATTGGTATACGCGGGTATTTGAGCACGAGGAATATTTTCGCGCTATCCACTTTGTTGTAACTCGCCATCATATTAATGACAAAACAGAATAATTTATCGTGTTTAATGTCCTCAATAATAAATACCGTTACCGACTATATGTTGCTCGCTCCAAAATAGGGACTCCAAAAAGTCTATACAAATATAAACAAATCAAAAAACCAAAAATATTGTTTATCCACTCGCCTTATGCTAAATGTTAGCATTAGTTTAAATTATTTTAAGATCAAAATCTAAATTCTTCACACGCTTAGCACGGGCGAAGCCGTGCCGGGGGCTGCTAGTTCTATACTATTTTAGCAATTACCAAAAATTGGTAATTTCTAAAATTGTTTCCAAAAAATGAATCTCCGCCGCAACACTAATTAGCACCATACAACAGTGCCTAAGTATACATAATTCTTTGTCCTTCCCATGTGTATATTGTTTGAATTTCAAATTATTCATTCGTCATTTAATTAGAGAGTTTCATCTTACCAATGCCAATAAATACTAAAGACACCGGTAAACCATGAAAACGTATACCCACCTCCCCTCCCCAATCGCCATAAGAATTTAAACAAGAAAATCTTGTTTGCATCTTAAGGGCAATTCGTGGCGTGCAAAAATAAATAAACACGTGAAAAAAGGAGAATAGGATACACCTGGTATGCTCATGATTACTTTCTGAAATGATCTAACGTTTCCCAAAGCAAAGGATGGAGGTCTCACGGGTAAAAGAAAGACGCGGTTATAAAAGAGAGAGGGTACAGGCAAAAGGTACTCAAGAAACCTGGTTGTGGTCGACAAGCAAAGGTGGGAGTAAACGTAAAGCGCGTTTTCTTCTTGCAGGGGACTTTGTAATGCCAACCAAGCCAGTCTTGGATCTGGTACCGTGTCACGTCTTTCCCCGTCATCTTATACGGAAACTTTCAATATAGTATATATAATCAAACTCTACATGACATACCTGCTACCAAAATGGCTACGTTTTGATATTTATTCTCGTGTGTTATTGCAGTGCATTTTCGGAACGCTCTCTTCCTCGGAGTGTATTCTAGTTTTTGTACATGTACCTACAGAAATATAGTGTTTCAAATCCTATGGTGACTCATGGTTGAACCGGATTTTACTTAGGGATATACATATTTTATTAGGTAAAATAAATATTGTACGATATCTTTGATAAAATCGTCACTTCACGGACCTTTTTGGATCTTGCTTTGCTATTGTTGAAAGGAAAAGTGTCGAGCGGATGATTCATACCTGATTTCTTCTCAGGAGCAACAATGTCCTGAGAGGAAGATGTAATTGGCATTCGTACGAAGGGTAGAAATTGGTAAAAACCACCGTAATTGTAAATGAAGGTCGTATGGATCCAGAATTGCGAAAATGCATTGAATTGATAAAATTCGCAGCGGAGCTAAATGAAGATGCAGATACCACAGATAACTGCAACAATAATAAAAGTTACAAGGAAAATATCGAAATTCGACAATTTCATTATGGAAATAATATATTGAATAATAAACACAAATATTCGCCATAAAATTAGAGGCAAATGTCGACTTTCTATGAATACATGTACTCATTACTTTTCCAGTAAATTTTATTACTTTACGTCATAAGCGTATAATTATTATTTTTCGTATAATTTAGTTTGTATAAAGTAATGGAAACAATTTTCATAATTTGTTGGTTATTCCCTTTTTTGGTTTGAGAAACAAAATTTACCATGGCGACAATCAATTTTACCATAAAATCCCCAAGGTTCGACCTTTATCTCCTGTTTTGGGACTGAAATTTTAAAGGTAACATCCACAATTGTAGCAACTGCACCTTCCAAAATCAGACTTTGGTTAAGAAGTTACTTTTCTCCTTTCAAAAGTTGAGAAAATCGGTTGAATCATCTGCAAAATTCACCAAATCACACGAATCCTGTGTCCGGTGAAGCTACAATAAAACCCTGACATGGATCCTTAAGGGATAAATCGTCACTAATTTTTCACCGTGGGGTGCAAAAATTACAAAGATGCATATATAGATTTTTCATCGTAGAACGGATATGATCGTCAGTGATCAAGTGCTAATGAGGACCTGCCAACACGTGTGACAGTATACCATTTAGTTATCGGCTGTGGCAATACTCGTCTATCCTCTTTTACTCGAGGATGCTAATGAGTATATAAATCCTTTTTAACCATGTACCTCCTTTGAAGTACGTTCTTATACATAAAGCCGGTTGTTTTCATTAAAAAATTGCGCTATTAGAAAGGTATACGGACAAAGGGTTGCCAATATTTGTTCCGGTAAGGGCCAAGAGGTGCATATAATATCTGTATCGTTTAGCCTAGGAACGCGTAAAAGAATATTAAAAAAAAACCTATCCTTGCCCCTTATTCAGTTGCTTTGTATGGAAATCTTTCAGAAAGGGAACGAAAGCTTCTAAAGCGTAGGTATGGGATGTTCATACTATATATAGGCATTAGGAGCATATGAATGTGGGAATTTTTATATATAATCTCTGCTAACGTTTCACTTCTTTGAGTGGCAAACTTTCCAACTAAATGCATGAGGGGGAAAATTGCGTATGTATCGCGCATGTAATTGAGCTCAGGTAATTGCCATTTTTAGCCACTCTGGGAAGACGGTTTTAGAAAATGTTAGCAAAACTATGCTCTATTTGACCCCTTTGGTGTCGGTGACGCGTATACGCGTAATTACGGTCATGCCACTTTTGCATCATGACGTGCATCTAACATACATACATCTTGGAGAAACATGTTTACGTTATTGCGATTTCATTGTCCGTTGATATTGTGAATATGTTTTCGGGGTCGCCGAAACCAACTCTCAAACCAAATTATAACACATAATTTAAAAATTAGAAATTGCAAATTTACTATGACGAATTATAAGACTGAGCTTTTTTGAATTTTTGAATTCGGTTTAGAAATTAGCGTTTCCGGTACTCTAGCAAATTTAGGAAGTCCTAAAATCCCATATGATGAAAGAACGTAGTCAACATCAGATGACTTCACTGTCGCATAAACGATTACTTTCCGTAATGGCATTCGTCTACCCATTTCGATGACTGTATAGGAATTGTTTCTTCGATGTAATCGCTCCTTTACGGCTATATACAATTTGCAGCCTTGAATTGTGTCGTACTGAACTCAACAATTTCAGAAAGAGGCGAATTATATAAGCACTCGTTAATTATTCCTATGTATTATATAAAAACCCGATAACTCTACATATTTCTTTTTTTTTTCTTGCTGTCGAACTTTCTTCATGATCCAATCGAATTCCCCATCAGTGATGTATTCGAGCCAACATTCCGAAGCGGCAGGTATAAGTTTATCATAACCCGCCACTTACAAAAAAAAGGAAAAAAATGTAAAAGAGATGATTAGGTAACTCGTAAACGTGACTTTCAACCGAATCCATTCTGAATCTCAATCGCGCAAAACTGAATGAGATTTGTCACTGATTATGACGAACATGTCCGTTCTGCCGACTGAAATGTGCCTTGCGTGAAAGAAAACGCAAAATCTGTATTTCGCAAGAGAAGAAAAGGCGTGAGAGTGACGAACGAAACGCTATAATGTTAGTAGTGACGTCGATAGGATCAACACTTACCGGAATTCTATATCTTCCCTTTCTTGATGCAACCATCACGTTCAGAATCTCTGTATCTTGAATGGAAGGAACGTAATAACACCGTTGCATCGTGAAACGCACTTTCTATCTTCATCCTTATCAGCGACGTATATCTAAAATCCGTGCAACCAAGATCCGAAGGGAAGGAAGGAAGGATTGAAAGAAAGAACTGAGAAAACGTTCGAATGTGCGGTAACCGTAGGACCAAATGATTGGAAACGATTCGGCGAGTTTACGCTCGTGAAGTGTGACCGAAAGTTTAAAGACGCGCAGGTGACACCCAAATAAGGACCGAAAGAAAGATGAAAGGACTGTCATGTTTTATTTTGTTCGCTACAGTGACACAGATTTGTGCTCATGTAGCATTAAAGTTCCCTCGTGCAAGGACATACGATTTGGATTTCCTCGATAGTTCCAGGACTCCGGGACCATGTGGTATGCCGCGAGGTGAGTCGTCTTTTCTTGTCTTACCCCTTCCTGCCCCTGCTGTTGGACTTTCTTCGGACAACTCATGAGAAATTCTCTCGTATGGTGTTGTGAAACTTCACTTTCGATGGTGAAGACACAGGGAGAGAGAGAAAGAGAGAGAGAGAGAGAGAGAGAGAGAGAGAGAGAGAGAGAGAGAGAGAGAGAGAGAGAGATAACATTGTACATACACTCCATGCGAGCGTGGAGTGTATGTACAAAAGGCCTTTCTTTTCCTTGCCAAGAAGAATGTGTCAATTTCCAAAGAACGTTGCGTTTAAGATGAAGGGGATAAAGGTGACGACACCGTGGAAAAGAGGAATCCGAAGTTAGTACGTTTTCCTACATTGAATTGTTGCAATTTTTCCTACGTAACAGAAATGCAGTTACTTTGCAATAGAAATATTGGTATTTTTTGAAGCGATTATGTTCAAAATGGCGGCTGTGCAGCGTTTTTGCGAAGACGCCTCCGTTTTTCCAAGCCAAACTGCCGGAAACGCACCACTTGTAATTTTTTAATTATAATAAGTCAGTTACTTTTTTTCGATTATATATTAGAGCAGCCATAAAAGTACTTATCACTTTTTCGATATATTGATTTTTGACAAAATGGTGCACTTCTGAAAAAAATTGCCAAAAAAATCGTCAGAAAATTATTAATAACAAATGAACTATGCAATATAAAAAAAAGTGGTATGTACTTTTATGGGTAATGTAATTTTAGAAATATATTTAAAATTTCAAGTTAATAGGTTGAAAATTGCGTGAGTTCTGTTTCCGGCAATTTTGAAAAATGTAGTTTCGAGATGAACGCGTTCAAAGTTTTGAGTAGTAGCTCGCTGTGGACCGGGCGGCCGTGTACTAAAATTCGAAAACCGATTACTTAGAGATTTGTCCCGGCCGAAATCTTTTGGGACATCATTTTTGAGGTCCTAAGGGACCATTTAAAACAAAACAAAAAAATCGGTTTTTCGAAAATCCTAGAGTGGCCTGAACCCTTAATAATTTTCAATAAAGCATTAATTATTTACCTCAACAAATGAACAAATACAAAATAAAATAAATAAAACAATTATTAATGCTTATCACTTGATAAATGATTAGTGCTTATCATTTAAAATAGAAAATAAACATTTTATGAAGTTTCAAAATTGGGTTTCTTATAACGCGGTTGATTGCAGCTGGTAATGAAAACAACAATTCATGGCAAAAGTAAATTCTACAAAGAAAGGAGAAAAATATTAAGAATACAGAAACAAAAATGAAATGAAAATAACGATAGTGGTATTGGGATCGAAAAAAAGCAAATTGAAGAATCGAAGAAGATAATATTTGAAAGAAAGAAAAAGAAAACTAGAAAATAGAAAGAGTAAAGATAAGAGTAATAGTCTGGATTCTGGAACAGATCCAGGGAAGAAGAAAATGTACAATTTAGAGAGTTTTCGTGCACTCAAACGGAATACAGCTTGCTACTTACTTTTTAGTAAAATATAAAAATATTGACATGTTAACTCTGCTGTCAAATAAAAATGGTTGAGGCATATTAAAATTTGCTTTCAACACCATCTGGGTAGATTTCACCAAGGAAAATTCGTGTCCTCTTATTTTTTCTGTTTCTTCATGGAGGTTTCAGTAAAGACTGTTTTTAGAACTTAAAGTGAAAGCAAAAGACGAAAAAGAGCGGAAGATGATAAATTTCATTATGTTGCAACAACAGAGTTAATAACAAAGGGAAACGTGTTTATCGTTTGCTCGGGAAAAAGTCATTAATCGACGGTTCTGGTAGGTAACAAGTAGACCGTGTTTGAATATTAAGTATTCGGGAGATGTCAAGATGCATTCTGAGAGGACAAAATGTAGAGAAATTCCCAATTAGATATAAATACATAATAGGATTGTCCTAGAAAGGTTTTACATTTCTCTTTATTTATTCAATTATTTAGTCTACCCCAAAAATATGAAATTTTGTAAAATTGCAAACGTGACAAAACGACTTCACATAAGGGGGGAGGGTAAAGTAAAATTAAAAATGTTGTCCTCTTTTTTTTGCTTAGAAAATTAGTTTGTCATCTGGCGAATGTGCTCCGATTATTTCAGTTAAAGATTCGAAGTCTAAGTGTACCTACAGAGTCGTTAAAGTGATGCCCTCCGAACGGTACGGAGCACTTTGAACGCATTTTTCTCGAAATGCAAAATTTCGCGTCCCGTACAATGTAGCTTAGAGATTTCTCAGCCGATTGCTATGAAATTTTGCACAAAATATTCCCTAAACTATTTTCCTTTGCATCAACCTAAAGGTTTTTATAAAAATTGAAATAAACAATGTTTTTAATCATTTTTTTATAACAAGATTTTGCAACTTCTTTTTTAACGTGGCGTGGAATTTTTAATTTTTTTTTTTGTTTCAAATGGGTTCATGCAAAGCGTATTACTATATTTTAACAAAAAATTGATGGATCTTTGATTTCAGATAATTAGAGCGATCTGTGCGTTGCACAGCGCATTTTCAAGAAGAGAAGCAAATTTCAAGCAGCTGCTGTTCAGTAATCAATGAATATTTTTCCATGAAAAAATTTACATAGATTGTTTAGATGCTACAAAATAACAAGTAATTCGTTTTAAATAAATATATATAACGCACTCTTCAAAAATAATTCGAAAAAAAAACGGTTGTTTACTTGACCCTCCCCCCTCAATCGACGCGTCTTATATTTTTTTGTACACAATTTCATAATTTAACTAAGAGGTGACACTTTTTTATATCATTTTACAATAAGTGAAATCTACTAAAAAGGTAACGAAAGTACAGAAAGTTTGTAAGCCTTTCTCATACAATTTGTTTACCACTCAATTGAATTATCATCTTTCCTTCGAAAACCAGAATCGCGTTGGTATTTTAGCTCTTCGATCTTCAGATTAATTAAAAAACGTGACTAATTTTTGTTTGACTTTAAATCTCCTCCATTTCTTTGAAACTGAAAATCAGATTTGAAAGGTACTAGAGAAATTCTCTGATATACATATTTCATAATCCTTAAAGCTTCCAAATTTGTGCTTTAATTTTTTACTTAAATTACAGAAAAGGGTCGTAATTTAAAAGTTCATTCCATGAAATAAAAAAGTCACGAATCCAAGAATTGTCCTCTAGTTTCGTGATAATAAAACAAAATTTGATTACCCAATGTTGAAAGTTCTTCTATTTTGATTTAGGCAGAACGTAATAGCTTTCATTGTTTTAAAATAGTCTTTTTTTCACGTTGAATCGTCTCTGTAGAGTAACTAACTACAGACGTTACCGATACAGAAAAATTAATGTACCATACAAGAATAAAACTGTCAACCCATGCTTTTAAATTTCCCACCTACAGTTTTTTTACAGTCTATTCAACAAACGGTGTGTCAATAAATCCGCACTGGAGTTTTTTAGTGTCACCGTAAACGGATATCAAAGTAACATTTCCAATTTTACACTTTCTTGTTTCCTCGGAATGGTAAAAGTGAAGAGTTTTGCATCAAGAACTCGACTCATTTCGAAAAAGTCTCGCTTAGATCGAAAGCAACTTTCCAAAAGGGAGCAACCGACCCATTCACTGATGTCCTAACTTTGTTCACGAAAGCATGGGAATTGAAAACAAGGCACAAGAAAGTTACTTTTCGGTTCCATCTCCACTCCGTTAAATCTCCGTAAACTGCATGTTTACGTAAACCAACTCGTTCTCCGAGTAATTTAACGTTAATAACCCTTCGTTTAGGCAAAATTTATGATATCGTTTTGGGCAAAAAATGTCGTGGGGTTTCATCACAGTTAAATACCCTTGGTAGAGATGGAAAAAAGGACGTTTTGCATAACCACGAAGGTTGTGCAACTCTCCAATTACGAGGACACCGTGGAGAATGATGTCTGCAGCAATCGTAAATGTTACGATTCCATCATACTCGGGTACCTTTTTTAGCGAGGTCTTTCCGAACGATCAAATCAGCCAGAGAAAGGGCCCATTCCGTCTTCCTCTCAAGCGGTTGTTTTCTCGAGGAAGATGATGGTACACTTGTCGTTTTGAATTATAGAGTAAACATTTCACGCAAATGTACGCTTGTACGCGCCATTTTCTATAATTACGACAACTAGAAGAACAGAACACCGGCGTTATTTCCATGACTGCATTTTTAGTAACTTTTATGTATATAAAATAATCGCAAATAACATTGTTTATTATTGTATTTTATAATAAATTTTATATTTATATTATACAGTAGATTCTTCGTACAAGATACCTTCGAATGCTTTCATACAAGATACCACGGGTTCCCCTTCTCTAATCCACTACCCCCACTCCTAATGCCTCTTCGCCTCTGAATGTTTGGAGTTGCGTACTCCGTACAAGATACCACGGAAATAAATGAGAAAAAATGAGAATTATTTACACATAACGATTTTTTTATTTATTATCATAAATTATTAATTATTTAAGATCACATTTTAATTTTTTCTTGTTTAAAATTCATAGAGAATTTTCAATGACTACGTTTATAAACGTAGTTTTTTGTCGGGGAAGTGGCGTTTCCGTGACGCACTGGACTAGTATGTTTAAAATTGATTTACTTACGTGGGATAATTGCACAAACGGTAAAAATAACTTTTCTTCTCTCTTTCTTTTTTGTCAACACTGCGAGAACTCCTCGTTTGCGGACTTCTAGTCACGTGACAAAAAAAGAAGGAAAAGGATATAGAATACAAAGCAACCTACATTATCGGTTTAACTTTAAACTACTTTGCATGGTATCTTATACGAAGGACGTGAGTTCTATTCCTCTCCGGCGTAGCAGGTCGCTGAGTGGAGGAACGGTAATATTCGGAATCATATTCCCCTCCGGTCTCTTGTGGTATCTTGTACAGAAAATCTACTGTACTAGAAGACATAAATGCGTTTTTCGAGCTGAGCTGTTATAAGAACTGAATTTCAAATACTGTTCAAATCACATTCGATTAGTTATGAATAATGATAATATGTGCTTCATCATACCTTCTTGCTCTAAAGTAGTCATAAAGGGATAAAAAATTAATAATCAGCAACCATATATTTTATATATATAGCGTTTTAAATGGAAAATATTTTCTTATCTAATACCAAACTTTTTACAAATGCTAAGCACTTTCCTTTTGTGAATGTAAAAAAGTTAGTTGACAAAAAATTAATTAACCAATCCTTAAATAGTAATTCTAAACAAAAGTGATGAAAGCTATATCTTGATACCTTTGGTAGAAATAATGTTAAAATGAAAATATCAGTTAAATAAATTCCAAAATTCTAGAAACAAAATTTCAATATATTGTGTCAATAAATGTGAGAATGATTTATTTTGTCGTATTGAAATAAAAAGAAAACCTTACATTTATAGATAATTAAAAATTAGTGTAAATTATAATAGTTTATTTTTGTATGTACGTAATAATGGGTTCCAAAAATCTCACGTGACATGAATCTAATTAATTAACCCCTTGAGTACTGAATTATTTGAAGATTTTTATGCCTAAAGAACGGATTTAATTTGATGCTATATGGATTGATATGTAAAAGTAATAAATTTTATTTGGAATATACTTATATTGGTGATATAAATATATAAATAAATATATAAATGAAACAAAATAGAAATATTCAAACGTCAGGCAATGGTTTGCGATCAACGCCCTCAGGCGGCTATACCGCAAAACTCAACGCCTGCTTCTTAAATTCAAATGACGAGTCTCAGTCGTCAAATGTACCCAAAGGGTTAAAAAAAAAGACGAAGCAATGTAAAATTTATTTCTATGTTTATCATCACGAATTGTATTACTCATGAATTCTCCTGATACCTGATTTGACTAATACTAAACCAATTGGGAACGAGTTTAAAATTTTTATCCGTATTGTTATAATATTGTATTTTTAATTGGTTTCACATTTTTATTTAGGCTAAACACACCAATAGATGGACACCCTCCAATAGGTGGACAAATATTATTTCCAAAAGTAATTACATTAAATTTAAGAACGAAATCGTAAAGTCATAATTTTTTATGGCTATGTGTAGTCCTGGTTGCGAAATGTGATTTTTTTCATCTTTATATTTGTAATAATGATAAAAAAAAATATTTAAATTTGACATGACGAAGTTTTGCTTCAAGAGCATCATCACTAGTAAATATGTGACAGATGTCCGGTAAGCGTTGTTTGTTATTACTATTATAAATGAATAAGAAAATAAGGTATGTATACATTATTATGCTCGTATTTCACTAAAAAAGCTATAAATATCGTAATAAAATAATAAAATTACAAAAATATAAGAAAATTTAGCGTCCATCTATTGGTATTGGCTGTCCATCTACTGGAGACTTTGTCCATCTACTGGGGTTTTGGTCTTTTTCATTGATTTTTCTCTTTTGTTAATTACTACGAAGTTTCACAAAGTTTTAGTAATTTTTTTCTAGTTAATTACATATTTTTACATTAATATAATACATTTTATTATAACTTATTTGTATTTTAGTATATTATTTTGACAAAAAAGCATGAGAGTTTGCTTAACAGTCCATCTATTGGTGCATTTACCCTAACTTGTTAATTTAAATAGTGGATTCCATTTTTTGTTTCCTGAATCTCGTTATTGATTGTATATTTTATGTCAGTGTTTTACGGGGTCCAAAAGTAACACATCGTTGTACTCGATGCTAATAAATTATCCTTCCATTAATTATTAAAATTTATTTAAAAAATTCGTGTAAAAAAAAATTCTGCGGCTTAGCAAAACATGCAAAATCTAGTTGGCCCAACTGAATGTTTTTCTTATTGTGAGTGTACTAGAGATCGACCGGTTTCCCCTCATGAAGAAATAATAGTTCTACTATGGGTCAAAGGATCCTCTGCAAAGAGCAGAAATGAAAGTATAGAAAATGTGGTCTTTATTTATTTTCACAAGAATTTCTTCTCGGTGCACCATGTACCGACTCGAACGCAAACTTTACCAGTCGGCTTTCATTGGCGGCGGGTTGACGTTCGCACTTATTCAGATGAATAAGTGCGGCGCACAAGTATTTATTGGCCGAGTAATCGCGTACACACCGAAGAGTCTTACCCCAGCCCTCTTGCCTCTGATTGTGAGACCCCCCCTCGACTGCCCAGTAGTTGCTCGCATCGGATCACGAGCGAGCCGTAGTATCAAAGCTACCCGTGTAGACAGACATCGGTAAGTTAGCTGTCACTCTCCCGTGAAATTTCCACATAAAAAGGCCGTTTACCTAAATGTATTGAATTACACTAATGCGAGGAATGACTACCAAAAAGATAGTCATTACCATTACCATTACCATAATCACTGCTGACAGTGCAGTAATGATTACCTGCAATTTGGTAGGGCTTTCAAACTGTTTATTCCGTCACGAAAGTGCTACAATAATTTTAAGGGGCCCGAATGGCTCCTCTGCGTGTGAAGAGAGGTGCTCTTCTTTCTTTCCCGATACTGCGACTGCTCTTTAAATCGCCGTTGCAAAATTAGTATTTATAACGGCAAGAAATTCTTACACGGCTCGTACAAATGTCCGCCAGTAATTCTTTCCAGCTCATTTTTTTAAGAGCTGGAACAATTCCACGTAGAGCTGGAGCATAAATAAAGCATTCGTTCAATGGGTGGTACAGTAAGGTTCGGTACGTTTGGAATGCACACGTCTGTGCCGGCACGTATGAATTTCGCATGCATGTTCTTTTTTATAGGCAACCACGCACGTTAGTTTGACGGCCACATTATTGGTGAATCGATTTGGACAGTTCTACCTGTTACTTCTATTTGTTAGAACAGCCTATCCGACGAAATTCCACCGCAGCTTTGGTATATCATTTTTGACTGCCACATAAGTCAGCTAAACTGCTAACTCTCTACCTGTTACTCCGATACGTTACAAGCTTCTGTACGTGCTAGACTCCACTTTTCTTTCCTTCCTTCCACCTCGTATGTAACATTTCGAAATACATCCATTTGGCTGTAGACTTTTTCCTGTGTAACTCGGAGTAGCCATCAATTCCAACGTGTATGTATATGTATGTGCTCTAGATTTAATTTTATTATTCATGAGTGGAACGTTCACACAATATGTAAGCGTTAGCTCTCCGTAACATGAATTTTCAATCGCTTCTGAACGAAATGTTAAATAGTGGAAAAATAGTAAATAAATAAACAAGTGGTGTGGTGTGTGTAATTTGAGAATCATGTTTCGGTATGTCTATTATTAAATATTTTTGTTCAAGTATTTTTTATTGAGAAATAGAGAAAAATAGCGATTGCAGACAAAGAATTCCATGGTCGTTTTATTACTTTATAATTGCAGCGATTGGAAAAAGTGCCAAGAATGAGAAATTAAGGAAAGAAAATGTTACGAATATAAAAAATTGATACAATCAATTTTCCACTGCACTCTTAATTACAATAAAAGAACTTTTACGAATATTTTGTGTTAATTTTTTTGTAACGTTTTGTGTCAAGCAGATAAAGAAAAATAGCGATTATAAACAAGGAATTCTATAATGGCTTCGTTACTTTCTAGTTGCAATGGTTAACCTCCTAGGACCCAGACGTCGAAATATTTGCTGTCAGTTCCGGACACACTTTACCTTGCAACTTCAAAATTAGAAGAGTTTTAGGTGTAAAAATATGTATTGTCGGCATTTATTACTATGCAATTTTCTTTATGTTGGGGCCTCAGAGGTGAACTTTATTATGTACAAAATTTTCCTAGGGTCCTAGGAGGTTAACAGTGGTAAAAATGATAACGTCTCGGGCCGTTCCGAATACGTTTTGAAACTTAAACTTATTTTTCTAGAAACTGTGTTTTTCAAATTTGCGTAGATCGCAACTCGCTCAATTTTTATCAGATTGACCTGAAATCTTAACTGCAGCTTCTTAGATAAATTACTGATAAATAATTATATTTGAAATAAACTACAATGTATAGGGTCAATTTTTTACCAAATAAACGAGGAAAAAATTATAATTGATGTCAATTTGTAAATTATCCAAAAAAAATGTTAAATCTTCGGTGCTGTCAAAGAAAAACTAATGTAGATTGAGAAAAAAATGTCGTTCCTCTAGGTGGCGCACGGAGACTACTACCGTCTTTGCCGTTTATCTCTTCGGACAAAATATATGTTCACTTTAGCTGGTGCCACGCCACAATTTTGTATCTCAAATGAGAATTAATAATATTTTTGTACGCCTTAACCATTTGAGTGCCAGAGGTCTTTTTTTTGTTCCCAAATAAAAAATTGCCGAACGACGCAATAACGCTCTTTTCTTTCCTTATTTCAAAAATTCTGGCATTTTTGCACATGGAACAGAAGAAACACGATTACGCCGCTTGGCACTCAAATGGTTAAGGAGGTTGTACCGGTACATAGTTAATCAATTGAGCGCCCAAATATACTTCTCTTTGATTCCAGTAGTTGCGAGCGTAGATTTGGCAACTTAACAAAGCACACGGTCTACTACGATTACGACCCGCGTGCGCCTGCGTCAGTATATGACGCGTGTGTTTCGTTTCGTTTACTACGTGTGTTGCTTTTTCTACGAACCAGTTGTCAAAATATGAGTGAAAAACGAAAAGTATTTTTTTGGTAAGGCAAGAGAGTGACCGAGAAAGTGTACAAGAAAAGAGTTCAGCAGTCTCAGATTGGAAAAAATATCAGAAAAATATTCGAGCAAAAACATAAGTCAGATGGACTGAATACCGCGCAAAGTGAGCGCAGATGCAACGTTGCCAGACTTTCGTTGTCCTGCTGTCGGTCATACATTTTGGATGAGAATTGATGATTTCCTAGTCTTACAAGCTTTGAACGTGCATTATGATAATTGATAAATGATCAGGACAATATCCTTTATCGCTCATTAAATTTTCATGAAGATCTGAATGTTAATTATTTAAATATCGTTGAAAAAGTAATTTTTCCCATAAGAACACATGTTAAATGAAATTACAATTTGCTCGACTTCTAGGCTCTGAACCATCTCAAAATTTTAACTGAAGCTTTATTACATAAAAACAGACCAGTGGTTGAAATTTCATCAAATTCTCAATATTAATTCTAAAAACGGTACAACCTCCTTAAATAACGCATGAGCAATTTTAGCCACGTTGGCTAACCAAGAAAGTAGGAGTCAGATGGACATCAAATTTGTTAAAATTTAAAATTAGAGTTTCCATGGGGACCAAAATAATTCGGAATCGAAAAGTTTCGGTTCAAGTAAAAATCTGCAACGTGTGAAGGTACTAAAAGTTTTCATAGTTCCTTGCTCGAGGATTACACGGAATGTATTGCAGGAAAGAATGGAAAATAGTTTTACACATTAATCTTCATTAATGTCTGATCTTTTTTTTTTATTGTTTTATGTGCCAAACAATGAAAAAATAGCCACGATAATATTAATCACGCTTTTTCTATATAAGAGAAATGTAGCTGAAACTAAAGATCTAAGGTGGGGCACTTACCAAGGCGCAAAAAATGTAAAAAAACATAGTAAGGAATGGATAATGTTTAATAGTAAAAAAAAATAAATATTCATATTATTCACCCGATTATTTACCTTTTGTTCAAAGTATTTTCAAGTTTTCAAGGAATTTTGCGGGTTCTGAAGTTTTTTTAAAATTAAAAATGGTACGTTTTACCTAGCGGTAGAACTAGTAGCAATCGAATACATAGGACGCTAAAGTTCTATCCTTCAAAATCCCAAGAGTTTGCTTTAAAATCAAAAGAAAATTTATTTTGAATTTGAATACAATTATAATTTTACTGAGAAGACGTAAATAAACTTTGTATATTTTTAAGGACAAGAAAAGAGAGAAAGAGAACTGTGGAAACTAGTATATACAACTTATACGCGCACATTTGGCCAAATTAGTATGAAACAATAAAAGAAAACGCGTTCATTATCTTTAACTTTCAGTTCCTTTCAATGGATTACTTTAAGTGTGCCAGACACGAGCTATTTGTTCCACGCGTATAAAGTCAAATAGGCTTTGACTTCCTTTTGCTCTCATTTGATTGTTCGTAGGTTTAATCTTTGTGTTCCTACAGCTCAAACGATGGCAAAAATATTTCTTCCTTTATTTATTTAACAAAGCTATCGGATCTCAGAGTCGATTCAGATTTTATCGTGCTTTTATAAGCCGCCTATCGCTGGCCGTTTCATCGTAAAATGGTTATACTCCTGCTTAATAAATAGTATCGGTACTTGCGATTATTGTTCGTAGAATGCACATCGACGAGAAGCATGATCGAAACGACAATTGTGCCCATAATTATGAAAGTGGTCTAAGTCAAGATTTGAAAAAGATGAGATTTTCAGTTATCTCGCATTATTTTATCTTGCAATACATTTTTTTCTTCATTAATCAAGACCAATAAAACTCCAACTTTCAATGTTGCAGAATGTAAAAATATTTTTTATTTTATTTAAAACAAATCCATTAAATTTATCAACACAAAAAAATATGACTTAGACCATTTTTATAGTTATGGGCGTACAATTGTCCATGTAATATTGCTAGAAAACTTGACATACGGAACTACAATATCTCGATGAATTTGACGCTTGACTATTAAGCGTTATTTAAATTATGGGTTTGAAACATTCACAATCGGTCACATCAAATACCATGGGGAAAAAAGTAACTTTAAAATTGTACGCTCTACCATGCGGGTGCAATTTCTAGCATAATATAATTATTCTGTACACATAGTATGTACAATGTACATTAAGGGGTTATATGACAGTAGAGAGCGAAAATTTAACGTTTTTGTTTTGCGATTTTTTTTTGCTTGGAAGAAAAAATAAAAGGATAATTCTGTTCAAGGATGTTGTCAAGCATGTTTTAAAGTTTTAAAAAAATTTTTGTTTATTAAAAAATATTACAAAATGGCTGCCTGACAGCCGTTTCTGTGGAACGGTTTTTTCAAATCGGCACGCAGCATAACTCAAACAGTTTTCAATTTTTTCACTCCAAATTTATATCACATCTTGAAAACAACATTCCGCAGACCAATACGTAGCCCATTTTCGATAAGTTAAAATTTCGATTTTTTATGTACAAATAAGTGCCCATTTTTTGGTAGTAAAATGAACTTTTTTTATTCAAATGCTCGCCAATTTAACAAAAATGAATATTTTCAAAATCCCCTACGTATTGTACTAGCTATACTAATGTAGTTTAAGAAAAAGTTTTTTATTTTGTTACAAATTAATTTTTGCGACACTTCTGCTGCGTGCCCCGGAGGCTCTTATAAAAAACCGTTCCACAGAAACGGCTGTCGGGCAGCCATTTTGTAATATTTTTTAATAAACAAAATTTTTTTTAAAACTTTAAAACATGTTTAACAACATCTTTGAAAAGAATTATCCTTTTACTTTTCCTTCCAAGCAAAAAAAAATCGCAAAAAACGTTAAATTTTCGCTCTCTACTGTGATATAACCCCTTAATTTATTATTGTAAGAGTTACGGTAACATTGTAAAATTTGTAACGTAGCTACGTTTGCTTCCTACATTGTAAAAATGACTATATCTATAGAAAGAAAATTTCCTCTTCAATCGTAAATACATATATACAAATGATTTTGGTTAACTATGATTAGTTAAGTGAAAACCACAAATTAAGTAATGAAGTTTTCATTTGAAATCACAGCTTTTTTAGTCCAACCAGTCGATAACTGAAATGCAAGAGAGAAAGATCTTGATCTTTAAAATTGTAAGAAGGGAATCGCTTGGCGCTGGTTCTTCTGGACGATATTGTAGTAAAACTTCATTCGCACAAATTTCTTGCGCCAAGATTTTTTCCCGGATTTCTTGCCTCCTCTTTCCAGGGAATGTACCTATTTTACAAAAATTCGTATCCGATCCCAAATTCCTTTGTCACTATGAAGACATTCCATTGCCCGCAATTGGTAGAGCCTACTTAAGTAAAATATTTGCTGCTTTGGAATATATTACATACGTATTATTTACCAAAGAGAAATGTCGTATCGACTATTATGTAGGTACAGAAATGTGAATTTGAATTCCAAATGAAAGAAAGGACGCAGTTAAAAGATTCCATAGATTTCTCCAAGCAAGGAAAGAGATTAGTCAAGGAATAGTAAACACGAGAGGAAGAAGAAAGGTAAACCACGAAATTCTTTTGGTATTATGGACCGGTTGGTTTTGCTACAGTGCCAGTTAGAGTATGGTAGTAATACTACAAACAAGTTCGCTCAACGGTCTATGGGAAAACGACATTAAAACATGATTCTCGAGTAGGGATATACCGCGATTCGAAGCGACTTTCACCGTTGGGAACGTGCGAGTGTTTCGGATAGTCTCGAGCAGTTTATTTTCAAGTATATATAGTAGATACTCTTTAACTCACTGCAAGATAAAAACCTTTTCCTTCTCTTCATTTTATTACAATAACATGTATGTATACTAACAATAAGATGTACACCATACTTGCGCCTACTCCGTAGGGTTGAGCTTCTTACACATACTGTATATTATTTCCACTGCTCCGTTCTGTGAGCATTCTCCCATAATTACCGTCGACGTCACGCATTATGAAAGGAAACTCGTCTAACATAAGTATAACTTTATCGAGCATCCGCATTAAAAAATCTCCGAGTCTCACAGGAATGTCACACGCTAATTACAACAGGGCAATTTCACTCGTGGTACAACCATCGCTCAAAAAATATTACGTATAGTTAATTTCAGGAAATCGTCATTCGATTCGTCGGTGAAGATACGTCTAGAATGAGAAAAAAGTATAGGCAAATTAACTATAGATGGCCCTCGACTTTCGCAAATTCTACTTTTGCACTTTCGCTATTTCGCACATTTTAAACAATTCAACTTTGTAACCCTTTGCGGTCGAATGTTCTTCCCTCTGTGGACTGGCATAAAGGAGTCAACAGTACAAGGTTCCTAAAAATAATTATGCCCACAAATGACGAATGATTTTACAAATTTTGGAGAAATACCGAAAACTATCACCAATGAAATACTTACAATTAGTCTCATGAATGAATTTAACTTAGACGTCAACAACGGCGATGTGGATGAATTAATTGAATCTCACTCGGCACCGCTGTCAAATGTATATCTAATTGAGCAACAATTGATTAACAATAAAATACACGACGAAAGTGAGGAAGAAGAAGCCGATAAAAACGTAAAGACTTTGACAATTAAAAATATGAACGAAGTCTTGATGCATCTAGACAAATTTTTAACTATTATGGAAGAATGCGATTCCAATGGAGAACGTATATCTCAAGTACGTAGGGCTAATACAAAAAGACACTGCGAGTTATAGAAATCTTTGTTACGAAAAGAAAAAAAAGGAGCTACTCAACTAACTCTTGACAAGTTTATAAAGAAAACACGCGAAAGCTAAATAAATAAATAAATACTTTAAAACACCGTTTTTGGTGCATACTTTTTTACATCCCTCTACTTTGGAACGTTCGACATTCGCACACACTTTCAGGAACCAATTGTGTGCGAAAGTCGAGGGCCCACTGTATATTTTTACTATACAACTGACAATGAGTGTCGGAAAACTTCGAACAGGTTTTATGGTCCATTTTAAAAGTTGATTCCATCGTACATGATTGTAATGGGGACAATATAAGGGTTAACTATATCATTAGAGTATAAGTAACTATATCGATCTAACATTAAAATGTAATCCCTAAAACCATAAAGTATCAGCAGCGTTGTCAGCGCGCAGGTAATTTCTATGGTGTGTTATAGGATGTTTTCTAGAGTACTGTAATTGGCAGTACACAAATTACCCTAAGCAGGGTAATACAATGTTATATGTTTTTCGATGTTTAAACATTCGTACAACTTTTTCGCTTAAAGAGGCATTTTTCGCGCATCCAAGAGGTTAAGTTTTGTTGGCATGTAAAGAATCAACTTTAATTGATTGATTATTCGCATATCACGTGACCTCGAAAAGTTCCCTCGCGAACAATGTTAAAAGCAAAGTACGAAATTGCTTTGTCTTGATATTACAATAAATATCGTCGTCGTGGGGTGCATACGATCCCTGCGTGCCGAGTAAGGGCTAAACGGCAATTTCTTCGCAATTTAAATAAGCACCCACTTTTGTAATAAGTGCAATTATAAACGGTGAAGTTTTGACATCAGGTTTCTTTCATCTGGATACAGGTACCTGTTGTATGGTAAGTCTTGTGATTCTTTCTTTTTGCTTTTTATTGTTGTAGTAGAAATAAAGAAAAATGCAGAATCATTCATACAGAGAAAATAACGGGTTCTTGAAATGTACCATTGAGTATTTGAGTGTAGGGATATCTGTACCTGTACCTGTACCTGTACCTGTATCTGTACCTGTCAGAAACAAGATGGTATAAAGACAAGAAAAACGAGATCGGTCGGGTAAAAAAGGTTCAATTAAATTCCGCTGTAGTAATTCCATGTGATTTTTTAAAAGCCGTTTTTTCCTTCATTGATTGACTGTCAGGAAGGAGAATGACATTGACAATAAAAAAACAGAATTCGTCTTATTTGCAACGCTTATATAGAAGTCTTTCGTAATTTCTATTAATTTCCTTACAGTCGTCTATCATGTGGTTGCTATTTTCATAATGTAAATTTGTGTTTAACACGTCGAGAACGGCGTTGTACCGGTGGCTCACACGCGAATAAGGTTTAAAAAAGTGCGTCGTCCTCAACGTCTCAAACATAAATTTTGGTTTCATTTGGCTTAACCGTTTTAGTGCCAAGCGGCGCGATCGCGCTTGTTCTGTTCCATGTCCAAAAATGCCAGCATTTTTCAAATAAGGAATGAAAAGAGCGCTGTTGCGTCGCTTGACAATTTTTTATTTGAAAACAAAAAAAGACCACTGGCACTAAAACGGTTAAATTCGGAATTTCGAAGAATGAATCTAAAGATTGTTTTTCCACAGAATTTCGGCTCGTGGCAAAATTTAGCAAAAGTTGTGTGAAACTGAATCTCTTTAACGAGTATGTGGATTAATGGAGGTGGAAATTTCACATTTCAGTACCTGCTTTCCGACCACTAGGGGCAAAAAATGAAAGAAAATATGTTTTCTCGTTCCAGTTTCATAGAAAGAACAGTCTAGTACGTGTATTTGAGCATAACTCGTAGGTATAGTACTCCACTAAAAAGTTTTGCAAATTGTGTCATACATAATGAGTCAGATATGTATCTTTACATACCGATCAAAGGAGTTGAAATTACACTTCGAAAACATTCTGACATAGATTTCAATATCTAAATCCTAAGAGAAACGTCGTCTACGTCGTTACGGCACCATCGTAAAATAGTATATTAATGAAGAATATAAATATAGACAAGAGGCAATACATCACCCGAAGGGGGAAAAAACGATAGCAATAGTAGGCGACAAGAAAACTAACAAGGATGATAATTAACAATTTGTTTGCCTATCTTGGCTACCTTAGCGGATGCTTACTAATGGTAAGTCACGTGCTAATAACGGAGCAAAGAAAGAAATCTGAATGCATGTTGATGAATTTTCACAATCCAGTGGAAAATGTTACTATACCGTCTACTAAGAATTACGGTCATACAGTAAAATTTATTTCACCATCTTTGTTTCACATCTTTTAGATTTTAACATACTTTTTTTAAAAATATGTAAATAATATTAACAGTGGTAATAAATAGTGTAAATTATAGTAAAATTTTAAAATTGTGATAATTTGGAAATTATCGGAATTCAAAATGCAGAGTAATTTTCATTTTATTCTCCTAGCTACAATTGTGTATATTTATATTTCGTAATCCTCGTCAGCTTCGTTGCTCTTTTCGTAAGCCCAATCTTGACATTGTCCGCGGTGTCCCCAATCTGCGGTCCTTTATCCCGTTTTCGCCAACGCTGCACATTCTCCAGTAGCTCAGTAATACTGAGCTACTAGAGAATTTATTAACACTTTACTGTCCGATCGCACAACATGTGTGCGATGCGGTCCCATGTAAATGTAAATACTGCCGGCCCCTGGCGACGTTTGATTACGTAAACGTGCGGCCAGTAAAGTGTTAAGATGGAAATTTCATTTGTTTTCAAATTTTCAGTAACGATTTAAAATAAAATTTCATTTAACGCAGGCAAATGTTGAAATATTTTTTTTTAAGAACTATTCATATGTAGCAAGCAAATACACATATCATTATAATACGGAAGATCTCAATAATAATATGTTATGCGATTAAAAGAAGTACGCCTAAATCTTTTTTTACAGGAATTTGAAGTTACGCGGTTCAAAAAAGTCTTTGATTTATCACCTTTGCAATATCTCTTTAACGACTCTAATTGGGAGGTTGTACATAGAAAGAAACCTATTGTATTCATATCTAATATACTCTTCAAATGGTTTTTCTTTATTTTCTAGTGGTTTCTAGTGGAACAACACAAAAGTATGAAATTCAAAATTGGATCGATCAATCGTATACCGACACCAACGGTAATCCACCCAACACTTTTTTTACAAGCTTTATATTTTTACACAAATTTGTAAAGTACGTATTATAACTGCGCAAAAAAAGAGTTTGATGTGTCGCCCACATACTTATTACATACATATTTATTGATAAAATTCATTATGCGTGAGTAAACCGCATCGTCATTAAGGGGTTAGGCCACTCTAGAGGCCGAAAAAATAGGCTTTTTTGGGAATTTTTTTTAGACAAACTATAAAATAAGTCGCAATTACGAAAAAGGATGTTTATTATACATATCATCGACTGTATACACTAATTTTTTTGAAGCGATTATGTTCAAAATGGCGGTTGTGCAGCGTTTTTGCGAAGACGCCTCCGTTTTTCCAGGCCAAACTGCCGGAAACGCACCGCCTGTAATTTTTTAATTATAATAAGTCAGTTACTTCTTTTCGATTATATATTAGAGCAGCCATAAAAGTACATATCACTTTTTCGATATATTGATTTTTAACAAAATGACGCACTTCTGAAAAAAATTGCCAAATAAATCGTCAGAAAAGTATTAATAACAAATGAACTATGCAATATAAAAAAAAGTGACATGTACTTTTATGGGTAATGTAATTTTATAAATATATTTAAAATTTCAAGTTAATCGGTTGAAAATTGTCCGAGCTCTGTTTCCGGCAATTTAGAAAAATGTAGTTTCCAGATAAATGCGTTTGAAGTTTTGAGTAGTAGCTCGCTGCGGACCGGGTGGCCGTGTACTAAAATTCGAAAATCGAGTACTTTGAGATTTGTCTTGGCCATAATCTTTTGGGGCATCATTTTTGAGATACCAAGGGACCATTTAAGACCCCAAAAAAATCAATTTTTCGAAAATCCTGGAGTGGCCTGACCGCTTAACAAATCACTAGACCTATTTCCGTCATATTTATTCCATATGTTATTAAGGTGGCGAGTGAGACTTTAAAACCTCGAGAAACTGCAAGGGGATCTCAAAAATTACCCACATCGCACATCCTCAGGATGAGAAATAAATCCCTAAGCATCCTAGCGTTTACTAGCTGCCTTTCTTTTTCACAGCGAAGATGTTACGTATTTTCAACGGCAAAATGAAAAATGAAGGTAGATTTAGCGGTAAAATGTGCTTGCTCCACATTTCCTTCGAGCAGGTACTTTGTTGCGTTTTTTTGCATTCCAAGAGCGAGATAATTTCGGGCAGTCCATGATTACAGATCCTCCGATTGAAACCACGTCCTTTCCGGGATTTGTCTTATATTCGGACATCGCGTTTTCGTTTCATAGATACCCGTACATACAACGGTATTATTTTTTGATGCTGTTACGTTTACTGGTAGCACGATCCACCTTTGCATGGTTGCATGTTCAGCCGTCCTGCATCATTGTTTCATGCATTTCATGATAACGATCACTTTTTACTAGAAAAAGTCATTTATTATCGCTCTCTCATGATACACATTTGACCAATTGCCATATCGTTCCATGGTCAACGTACAACCTACAAGTTTATAAACTTGAAGTAACCTGTATTTGAAAAAGAAGAAAAAGGGGAATATTTATGGGTTCTCAGGAAATCGTTCGCGTTATGATATGTATAATATTACGAGGCAGTCGCGGTAGTTTCACGATTTGGAAGGTTTTCAAGCTTTACCAAACGGAAACTGGCCGTTAGTCGCGGAGAAAATCAAGGTAGCGATAAATAGAAAGCATATTTTTACGATTTTACATATTCTGTGTACTTTGTACGTACGTTTTTACAACGATCGATCGATCGGTCGTAAAATCGTCAAGTATGACTGCTATGGTTACCAGGTTAACGCTTTAACGCACGTTTTCTCTACAATTGATTATCAACTTTCCTTTCGATGATTTACATGTGAAAGAAAGCGGCGTGTCTGACGAAACGTTGATTTTAACGCGATAAATTTCATATTCCTCTATATCGGCGTATAATTTCTATGTAAATTTAAGCAAATCATATCGTTAGAATACGATATCATCTTTCGCGTCTCCTCCATCTTCTTTGCTATAAAAGTAAAAAGTTTTTCTGTAATAACGTAGAAAGCTGAGTAAGTGTAAGTATTTTTCTAGCGCGGTATTCCAACCCATAATGATAAGCTGAGAAATACGTGACACCGTCGAGGTTAACGCCTCAGAAATTCTTTTGCGCCTTGACATTTTTTTTAATATTCATTCCCAATAAAATTAGGAAACTACGGGTGTAGTAAATCAATTGACCTCCGTTTCTAATTCGCTGGAAATGATTACTATATTGTCAAGGAATCTAATAATTTGAAATAAATATAAGACGAAATTTAAAAACTCGTCGTAGCTCGTTAATTATCTTACTCTTCATTAAATTATATTTTACATGGAGGAAAATTGGGCCAAACAATTATAAAAAATCATAAAATTATAAGTTATAAAAAATTCATAAAATTGATGATAAAAATATAATATCTCTGGCATTGAACCTTAGCAAAACCCGTCAATTTTTGTATGCTATCAGCCACTGCTATCAATAATGATTCAGGAATGTGGTAAAAATTGTGATCGATTTACTGATATAATAATTATTAGCCATTGACGAATGGCGAGAGTACTCTGGGTTTTACTACATATTAGGAAAAACTTAATATACATCGCAAAACTAAAAACTAGTATCAGAGGTATTTATTTTTCACCCACAAAAATAATTAGGCATTGGGTTCATGAGCGGTAGGTTCTGGGTTCGAATCTCGTCCAATGCAAGTTTACTACTATAATACTTTATCAACATCTTAATATTTCTCAGAAAATTTCAACTTTAGCAAGCAGTTATTAGTAATTACAAGGAAATGGATAACGTTTCTTGGTAGAGGCCTAGTAATTTCTGATCAAGATTATTAAAAAAAACTAATACATATAACATCACTCAATAAGTCCCCGGTCTGACAAATATATGGCAACATTGTTGACAGACCAATGTGATTTCCGGGTAGTACTAACCTTCAAACAGTACGTTTCAAAATTTCGTGGCATTCTGACCGTTAGTTTAAAAGTTACAGTCGTTTTAGTGACCCCAGCTTTGTAATTTTCAAGACAATGAATAGAAAGGAATTTCGTGTGTTATTGATTAAACAAACAATTGTTAAATTGGACGAATTACGCTTTGAATTGCTTCCCCACTCACTGTACTCTCCAGATTTGGCTCCCAGCGACTACTGGCTTTTTGCAGACATGAAAAAGATGCTCCAGGGAAAAAAATTTGGCTCAAATGAAGAAGTGATTGCCAAAACTGAAGCCTATTTTGAAAGCAAAGAAAAATCATTTTACATAAAGGACATTGAAAAGTTAGAGGAGCGTTGGAATGAATGTATCATTCTTGAAGGAAAGTATGTTAATGAATACCGTGGAATTTCTAAAAAAAAATGTTTTTCATCAAAATTCAAATTTCAATACCCTCCCTGGGATGAGATTCCGATAATGATTTCTTAGAAATTTCTAAACCAAATGTTTGCGATAATTACTTCACATGTTTTTCTATAAAATTTCGTATAAACATTTGTTACAATGTAGAACCATTCAATTTATTCAACTGATATTTTCACCTAGAATCTTCAAAATCTTTTGAAGATCTTTAAAATCGTCATGACAATTTCAGTCTATTCATATTGTTTACCCAAAAACTGAAGTGTAATGCCTTGATTCTAATATTTTAATATTTTTCCCTTCGTAATCTTATGTGACTTGCATAGACTTCCAAATATAGTTTTCGTACAACAATACACATTAACACTAAACCTACCATGGAGAGGTCAAATGACCTTTTTCACATGTATTTTAAACGGCTTGCTGACGTCACGGTAGGTTTAGTGTTAAGTGCACTCATATTGTCTAGTTTGATAAATTAACTTACATTTTGTAAATTATTGTCGTAATTCAAATAGTAAACTGTAAAATAAAAAAAAAAAACAAAAGCATGAACATCTAGAAACTTGTAAATATTTAACACGTTGACTGCCGCGCGTAATTCCAATGAAATGTCGTTCAGGCCAGGAGTGCCCATAACTATGCAATAGTTTTATTACTTCCTGTGGAGTATCTTTTCAAATACCTACGATGATCCTTCGCAAGTAGTCAAATAAGCGTCACCCGAATATGGGTGACACGGCCCGATCAGAAACTTTGGTGGCACTCGAATATGGGTGACGCGGCAGTCAACGTGTTAAAGGAGGTATTACTCTAATATTATAGGAATGTGATGATTCCATAAGTAAGGATGAAAGATGTTTGCAAATTGCTGCAACTTCACAAGTATACATATATTGAGTAAAAATTACCGAGATATCCGTTTCATAGTGTTGGTTTATACATTATAATATAAATATACCTGTCTTATATATGTAGTGTATTCTGTATGTATACATACGTACATACATTGTGTGGTATAAAACGTAGAAAAGAGTGAAATGAATGTGTTGTATGTATGTACTCATAGTTTGTGAAACAACAACGAGTCTGAAAACATCTGCTAATGAATTTCCGGGAAAGGAAACTCAACGTGTGGTAAATCCTCATTCCACATGGAATGTGCGTACATAATACCTTTATTTCTCTTTATATAAAGTAAGTAGATAGTGAACTCGTAATCAAATTTTACAATATTGACGCAGGTATACACGAAGGCGTATTCGTAAACGGCATGTCGAGATTTATTTAGGATCCGGTCATTAATCCATAATTAATCGACCCGAGGTATGTTATTATATTGTATCACAAGTATAGTTTTAATCACGGTAATTGGAAACGGGAGAAAATAGGGGATAACAGTAATTACTACATATCAAGTAAAATGGATTCTAATGAGTTTTTGGTTTTGATTAAATTAGCTGTGGAAAAATTAATGGGTGGTGTCGTTAAAACAGTGGACTTGCAGTTTTTACGTGAAATATTAGTAAGAGAGAAGATGAATAATGAAGAAATAACAAATTAAAAGAGTAATTACAATATATGCGTAAATGGCATCACTATAAGTCCCTTCAGAATCTACTGTTTAAAAAAAAATTGAAGTTCTTTTAACGCAACGACTAATTAGAAGCATCAAGTTGAAATATTCAATGAATCTGAACTAAAAATGACATATTAATTCTATTATTAGCTATAATTATTATTTTAATTTTATTAGGAGAAGTGACACAAATATCACTAAAATCTGGCATTGATATTCGCTTATAATAATAATAAGAATAAGAATAAGAATAATAATCATAATGCCGCAAACGGAAAATAAAACGTTAGTATTTATATTATTTATCATTAATAGTGACGCATTTTCTATTCCTTAATATCAATACCGTAATTATTAATCACGGTGATACATGACTACTTGCAATAATACTACTCGCAATATTAATTCCTTCGCAGTCGAACGAAAAATAGCTAATCGAAACACGGTGTTTCGATTTTCTAACTGCAATATTACATCAAAATTTCGGAATAAAAAAATCGTTTAAATCATTGAATCCGAATCCAATGTTAAATTTTGAAAATACAAAACAGCGATCGAAAATTCGAAAAACTCTTAAATTTCTGTGAAATTTATTTACTTGCGGCGTTTGAGGTCGAGGAACCCTAATTTAATACCAGATTATATACCAGATAAATTTCGAAATCCGAAATATGGAGAAATGAAATTCTAAAGATTATTACATATTACACCTATCCTTGGATTTGAAGTTTTTTTCCATCTTGTGTCTCAGTATCATGGTGCATTAAAAACTCTTTTCGGTAGCTGCTGTGGAGTGTCCGATTGCGAGAAAAATAGCAAAAAGAATCCATAATATATATATATATACAATATTTTTCCTGTCTTAAATATTTTGATACACACCAAATTCATTGATACAACGCAAAAATTATAAACGTTTGAATTGAATTTAATTGACACAAATTAAATTAATCCTTTAATATTATTCATAAAATGGAGGTGCAACAGTTTCTATCTTTAACCTGGCACTTTGCCCTTTGTGTTCTGTTTCTGTTTGAAAAAGGACTTTGCATTCCGCAAATTTGCAGTTATTTTTCTTCTTGTATTTGCCAGTTCAATATTTTTCATCATGTTCCATTTTTCATTTCTTCAGGGGTTTGTTATTAGAATTTTAATTGCAATTGCAATTATTTCACGGTATATAGGTCCAACAATAAGAGTAGCTTCTTGTTGAAAGATTAACTACGTTTTACACCTTTCCTATCGGCGAATATTCATAGTATGTATAAGTACAGGAATAATGATGTATCTTGTTATGGGAGAGAATAGTTATCCTTGGTAGACGTTCGAATGCTCAAACGTGGGTGTTACGACAAGTAATTGGATTTACCCGGGATAGATATGATCCATACATTTGTATCTCGCAGGATAGTAGAAACGCAACGTATTCAAAGGTAACGTATCATCGGATTAAATGGAAGATTATGGTAAAGGGCAGTTTCCAGTCAGAGAATTTTGGAATTGTAATTGTTGTTAGAAGTACCGGTATCATAATGCGGAATATACTATTATAGTATTTGCACCAATAAGAACATCTCTATAATACTTACAATTAGGGGGTAAAATAGATAACCCTGGATACGAAATACCCCCCCCCCCCCCCCAGTTCCCTTTTTAAAATGAACACCGTGACAAAAAGAAGACTGTCCAAATCTTAAAAAAGCTCAAAACAGATATACAGAATCGCCTTCATGAATTACGAGAAAAAATGTTGGGAAGTATGAACTCGAAAGCGCCAATGTACATATTTGGCATTTGCGCCATTAGAATTGATCTGGTTTGCTTCAAATTATTTAGGTGCTGTGTTCGATAGCAAATAAAAAACATCGCTCGGATTTTAAAGTGTCAAGAAGTGTACTAGCATTGGCTGCAGAACAACATATGTTCGTGTCTCTGATCCTGAAATAAAAAATAATCACCAAAATTTGTGACAAAAATTTTAAAAGTAGTGCATTCAGAAAATTACAAATTTATGTCTTTAGTTGCAAAATAAAAAAGGATCAACGTCAAAGGGTCCACAAATATCGATTGCATAAAGACACAAACCCATGTCCCGGGTTGCGAAAATTTTAAGAAGTCCAAGTGCGAACTAGTCTTGCTTACAATTAGAGTTTTAAAACTGTACTGTGCCGTAAATACGAATTTCAAGGCTTCGAAGCCTGTCCGTGAAAAATGCGAAACCAGTAAGGACAGAATTGGTATTTTGCGCGAGTGACCGGAATTTTGAAACAAAATTTTCTCAAACTTATTTCGACATATGTAATTTCATATCGTATCGATCATGATGACATCATAAGTGATTGAAATGTTGCATTGGAACAACATTTCGTAGCATTTTTCAATATACGTATATATACTATATATTAGGGTACCCCAAAAAAAGATTTGCATTTTTTTTTCAATTGCTCACCTATTGTAACTACCCGCTAGCGCCCTGAAAAAATATTATACTACCCGCAAGCGCCCTGAAAAATGAAGCCTTTTTTGGGAATTATTTTTTCGATTACTAAACAATAAATCAGATAAAGTCTTGAAACTTTATTCTAAATGAATTAAGGAGGTTGTACCGTTTTTAGAATTAACATTGAAAATTTGATAAAATTTCAACCACTGGTCTGTTTTTATGTAATAAAGCTTCAGTTACAATTTTGAGATGGTTCAGAGCCTAGAAGCCGAGAAAATTATAATTTCATTTAACGTGTGTTCTTATGGAAAAAATCACTTTTTCAACGATATTTAAATAATTAACATTCAGATCTTCATGAAAATTTAATGAGCGATAAAGGATATTGTCCTGATCATTTATCAATTGTCATAATGTACGTTCAAAGCTTGTAAGACTAGGAAATCATCAATTCTCATCCAAAATGTATGACCGAGAGCAGGACAACGAAAGTCTGGCAACGTTGCATCTGCGCTCACTTTGCGCGGTATCCAGTTCATCTGACTTATGTTTCTGCTCGAATATTTTTCTAATATTTTTTCCAATCTGAGACTGCTGAACTCTTTTCTTGTACACTTTCTCGGTCACTCTCTTGCCTTTCCAAAAAAATCCTTTTCGTTTTTCACTCAAATTTTGACAACTGGTTTGTAGAAAAAGCAACACACGTAGTAAACGAAACGAAACACACGCGCCATATACTAACGCAGGCGCAGGCGGATCGTAATCGTAGTAGACCGTGTGCTGTGTTAAGTTGCCAAATCTACGCTCGCAACTACGTGAATCAAAGAGAAGTATATTTGGGCGCTCAATTGATTAGCTATGTACCGGTACAACCTCCTTAACCATTTGAGTGCCAAGCGGCGTAATCGCGCTTCTTCTGTTCCATGTGCAAAAATGCCAGCATTTTTTAAATAAGGAAAGAAAAGAGCGCTATTGCGCCGTTCGGCAATTTTTTATTTGCGAACAAAAAAAGACCTCTGGCACTCAAACGGTTAAGGCGTACAAAAATATTATTAATTCTCATTTGACATACAAAATTGTGGCGTCGCACCAGCTAAAGTGAACATATATTTTCTCCGAGGAGGTAAACGGCAAAGATAGTAGTAGTCTCCGTGCGCCACCTAGAGAAACGACATTTTTTTTCTCAATCTATATTAGTTTTTCTTTGACAGCACCGAAGATTTAACATTTTTTTTGGATAATTTACAAATTGACATCACTTTTAATTTTTTCCTCGTTTATTTGGTAAAAAATTGACCCTACATATTGTAGTTTATTTCAAATGTAATTATTTATCAGTAATCGAACTAAGCTGCAGTTAAAATTTCAGGTTGATCTGATAAAAATTGAGCGAGCTACGATCTACGCAAATTTGAAAAACACAGTTTCTAGAAAAATGAGTTTAAGTTTCAAAACGTATTCGGAACGGCCCGAGGCGTCTCGAAAAATAAGCTGTAAAAATTGTTTATCGAAACTTGTCTCTCAAAAATATTTTTGTAATATCATTTTTGAATAGTTTATGCGTCATTTGAGTCAATAAAAAAATGAAGAAAAAAAAGTCCTGGATAAAAATGTATTTCTAAAAACGCACAAATAAAGTATCAAGCATCTGGAATGATGATTCCGTATGCAATGAATGAAGCACCGATAGTGTTGCCGATAGAAATAGTACCGAAGCTCTATTTACGTTGGCACGAAGAAGTGTAGAAAGTGTAAAGCAGTCATCGAACGGAACCGAGTAAGGCATCTCCCGATGACCGTTGGCTGAACTTCCGGATATCTCATTACAACTGCATTCAAGGTCCACGGAAGCGGGTGCGAGGAATGGACTTCCGTCTGTTGAGCCAAAGAATAAATTGCAATTAACATCATCGTATAATTTATACTGAGGTTTCCAGAAAACGTAATTTCGTTTTCAACAAATTCTCCGTTGGTACACCAAGTGCATATTTGCATAGTCTGGACAAGCAGACTTATGACTCGTTTTTTATTGAATTTATCGTACCTTTCGTAACAGTAGACGTTCAGAAGCATTTCCTTTATATTAACACCAAGGTTATGTTAGCGTAACTCCAGAAGGTTTCTTTGTACGAAGTTTGGCTCGCAAGTATGAGACTTCGTATGTGTATGTAATTACCATACATATGTTCCTTTTCTAACAGAGGTCTACACGTATTTCGAAAAACGTATAGGCGCAATTATAAATAACAAATTGTTAGATAAAGTATATTTGGGCGTTTGGAAAGTTCTAATTTAACTCATGGGTTTATTTGCACGGGATTGTTTATTACACGATAGCAAATCCGAACGTTTTCCAGCAGTCGAAGTTTTGTGGCGGAAATTAATAAACATTAGACGAAAATGATTCATACAGTAGAGAAGGAAAACTATATTATTTTGAACGAATTAACGGGTTATATCTAGTTGGCGGCCGAAAGAAAGGCGTGTTATTATGAATTTTTTTGGGGAAAATGATTGCAGGTTTCGAATTGTTTTTTTCATAGTAAAGGGTATATCTTCGACTGTTTCATAATTTTTTTATTGAACAAAATTCACAAATGTAGGAGATACAATGCATTTCCCGGACCGCTAGGTTTTCTGCGGTGACCACTGTATCTTCCACCTCACTCGTCTAAAATCAAAAAATCAAATAGATTATGTTTTTGCATCGTATTATCTAGTCCTTAATCGAAGGATTTGAGAAAATATTAATTTTTGAAAAAATGGTCGACGAAAATGAAGTGATTTATTCATAAAAATTTGGACTTTCACGTTCAATCATCGACCATTTTTTCAAAAATTAATATTTTCTCTAATCCTTCGGTTAAGGACTAGATAATACGATGCAAAAACATAATCTATTTGATTTTTTGATTTTAGACGAGTGAGGTGGAAGATACAGTGGTCACCGCAGAAGACCTTTTTTGAACAGCGGTCCGGGAAATGCATTGTATCTCCTACATTTGTGAATTTTTTTCAATAAAAAAATTACGAAACACAGTCGAAGATATACCCTTTATTATGAAAAAAAAACAGTTCGAAACCTGCAATCATTTTCCCCCAAAAAATTCACGAAATCACGCCTTTTTTTCGGCCGCTAACTAGATGTAACCTCTTAAGGGGTTATGCATACTTGTGATCGGCAAAATTACATGAATTTGAAGATTTTTTTTGCCGTTCCATTGAGTATTAATTAAAATTGGCAAAATATTGCCAAAAAAGTACGGGTTTAGTAGTATGTATATGTATAAATTTTTATGTTAGAAAATATTAAAAAATGGCAGAAATATAGCTCTTCTCCTAGAGCGTCCGTTTTTTTTTTCATCACTTGCGGTGACCACAATATCGTCGGAACGGGTTATCTAAAATCAAAATAAAAGAATACTGTGTTAGTATATTGCATTATGAAGGGCCTGAACGAAGGATTTTTTATTTCGGTAAGAAAACAAATTTTTACTACAAAAACACCAAAATCAGTTCAGCTCGAAAGATGGACTTTTTCGTAATATTGTTGACATTTTTGTAAAAATCTAAATTTTACCAAACCCTTCGTTCAGGCAATATACTAACACAGTATTCATTTATTTTGATTTTAGATAAGCCGTCCGACGATATTGTGGTCACCGCAAGTGATGAAAAAAAAATGGACGCTCGAATGGAGGAGAAGAGCTATATTTCCACCATTTTTTAATATTTTCTAATATAAAAATTTATACATATACTACTAAACACAAACTTTTTTGGTAGTATTTTGCGAATTTTAATTAATACCGTTACATGCAGTAGTTTCTGAGAGGAAGAAATTCGTCGAAAATGCTGTTTTTGAGAAGGCTCACATAAGACTACCCATTTTCTTATATTTTTGTTTGATAGAATTGTAACTTAAATTTTTCGAGAAATGTTAAACTCTAATGAGTTATATTTGTCATATTATTTATTGTTAAAAAATGAAGGATGATATAAAATAGATTTTGTAGCTCTAAGGATCAAAATGTTCAAATCATAGTAAATTCAGAACTGTTGAACTGGGAGAGAATTAAATATTGTTTATACGTATGCATAAACAATATTGGTTCCATCAAATTGCCATTACAATTTCACCGACGAAGGTCGTATACATACGCCCCTCGAAGCAAAAGTATTGACGACAATTGCATCCTCTATTCTGGAATCTCACCTGGACTTATGTATACCTTACTATCATTTTCTCGCATACACCTTTGTTATGGAATAATGCATTTTCTTAGCCGCAAGGAAAATTTTACTTGCGTAATAGTGGCACATGTTAGAAAGTGTTACATCTTCCAGACTTCCTTGCAGATATGCTCGTAAAAACGTTATGGTTTATTATCAAGACGTAAACGTTGTTACGACGTTATTTTTTTGTAGAACGGTATTTCCTGAAATGATAATAGGTTCTTTTTAAGGGGGGATTGCGGCGTAACAGCTTTAAAAGCAGGTGACTTCATGAATTTTTTTTTTGGAAAACTATTAAGAATTCAAAAATAATCTCTTTTGGGATATGAAGAAGCATCCATGAAATATTGAAAAAAAAATTGTTTGTTGCCATTTTCTGTATTATTTATTTAGAATTCATAATCCTGCCAAACACTTTCGGATTGTTGGTGTCTAGTATAGCACCTGTTACAAGCATCCGATAACTAAAAATGAAAAATTTTCTTAGAGGTAGATAGTTTATGCTGGGGTTATACCACTTGTTAAAAAAAACATGAAGAATCAAAAAAGTCCTAGGGGTTTGAAGAAAAAATGAATTACTTGACACAAAAATTGATTACATATTGCCACTAAAAATGTCGTTAAATAATATTAAATTAAATAATTCTATTTAAATTGTTGGTATAACCCCAGGAGAAATGTATATTGATTGGATTAAGCCTTCTGTGAAGTTAATCGATTGATTAGTTTTTGCGCTATCCTAGACACCGATTTGAAAAACGTAGTTTCGGGATAATTGCATTTAAACTTTTTGGCGAAGTTTTACGATATTTACAGCTGTTACTTAATTGCGATACTACTTTTGGAACACATTCTTGTCACATTGTACTTTTGATTTATGCAAAGAAAAAAAATTCGATTTCTTGAACCTGTTACACCGCAATCCCTCCTTAAACGTTAATTAGAAGAATTTCGTGTCTTTTTCCCCCCAAACAAATGTAAGCCACGTAGGAATGATATGAACCAGAAATCTTCGTTCCGTTTACACCTTTAGGACTAGGCAATCGCGAATTTTTCTTCTTAACCCTCAGCGGGTACTCTGGGTCTGACAGACCCGAGCGCAAAATCGTATATGTGAATATATCGGAGGGGCGCAAGGGAGGGGGATTCGTTATAGCGGGGAAAAATCCTTTTTTGTGTGCCAAATCGAGGGAGCACTCGTGCCATTCCAGTGCGACGTCACCTACGGAGCTAGGAGCATTGAAAAATTCGATTCGGGTCTCCTGGACCCAGAGTACCCGTAGTGTCAGAAAGTAAGTTTTATGAAAAAATTATAATTATTTAGAATTTATATTTAAATTACTTAATAATGTAAAAATATATGTTTTAATGTATAGTGCCCGTGAAAAAAATTTTTTAATAGCTTAGTTTTTTTTTAAGGCAGAAATGGAGACGCGGTCTCGCACGCGGTCCGTCGCTGAGTTGGCAGCAATCGAGAACCGTAACGAGGAGGAAGTTTACGAAAATGATGCTTCTTCTGGGGAAAAAGAAAATCGAACATAGATCTAAAATTTGTTCTGCTTGTTCAACTACAGATATGTAAAAAATAATTACAATGTTACAATGATAATAGTTTTCAGATAATAAATACTTTTCAAATAATATATCTCGATTTTTATCTTTCTTTACCATTGCAACTCTATATTTATATATATATTTTTTAAAAATATTATATACATATGTATATAATATTTATATGTATTTATTAATTATATATATATGTATGCATGTATATATATCTTATTTTATGATAAGGTAGGCTAAAAAATTGTTTAAACAATTTTTTTTGCAAATTTTCTACTGATAATGGCCGTGTATATATGAAAAATACGTTGTAAAAAATACTAACTTTCAATCGCAAAAATAAATCGCTTATCCTAATTTAATCGAAAAATGACCTATACAGCCTTAAAGTACAACACTTAAGCTTTAAAAAACCGTTTTTAAAATTAATTTATCTTTATTTTTCATTTTTTTACAACAATTTGAAAAAAAAAATTTTTTTTCGAAAGGTCTCCTTGTATTTTGTTAAATATTAACAAAACCTTTAGATTTGGAGTAAAATGGATCACGCATTCGTTTTTTTGAGATTCTGGCGATGGATTTTAAAAAAAAAAACGTCTCCCTACGATGATTTGGCTCCGAGTTATAAGCGATTGAAAATTGCTCGGGTCTCACAGACCCAGAGTACCCGGATCGGGACAAACAGTATAGAGTACCCGCTGAGGGTTAAATTACTATACCTCTAGGATGCGATGTTAAAAATCTAACAAAATTCTGATTTTTTTTAAGTGAACGAAGTCATTCCTTGTTTTTATTTAGCATCAGGATATATTGTACTTTGCAATGATAAAAATATTCTACATTGAGACGGAACAACGTTCGCCGGGATTAGGTAGTACGTATTTTATCTTATTACATATTTGCTCTTAATCAAACTACATATTATGCGATAAAGTAAAATAAAATATATACTATACTTGATCCCGACGAACGTTGTTCCCCCTGATTCTTAAATGATTTTTGTTCTTTATATGTACAAGGTGGCTGAAAAGTTCCCGCAATTTTTTTAGATGTTTCAGCAGGCTATAACTACCACAACTTTCACGATCCATAATAGAATGTTAACTGAAAATTAACAAATAATTGAGACAACATTTAAGATCAAAATTTTACGAGGAATTCAAATAAATGATTACAATTAACAAAAACTCTCTGCAATGCCAAAATACAGTTTAAAAAAGAAATTGCGGGAACTTTTCAGCCATCCTGTATATAAAATATGTATATGTATATAGTAACGGTGTCTATTGTAATCAAATTCTAAATTTCAAATTTGTTTGTAAAAACCTTAAACGATCTCTCTACGACCAACAAACATAAAGATGAAAGTTAGACAGCGACGCCGCTTATTGGAACGAAACGTAACTAAAAACCTTATATGCCACCTTAACGACATATGATGTTAATATGATCTCGATAGGTCCAACGGCACGTCGGCGATGATGCGGTTTACTCCCGCGTAATGGATTTTCTACATACTTATAAGCAAATAAAGTAATTATTATTTTCAAATATAATTTCGTTGAAACCTCAAAATATCTTTATACGCCTAAAAAGAGATTTTGCAATATTCAGAAAGTCTTGTCAAAATATATGTCTATGTTATTTGATTTGCGTAAACCGAGTTTCCGTGTAATCCACCAATCCCAAATATTTGTTATGAACATAGGGATTAGAAATATTATTACACTTTACCCCATCTGCTTGTATTAACAATTTCTTCCGCTCTGCGGTTTTAATCAGGGCACATTTGTTAATTCAGAAGGTATGCAGTGTAATTTATTAGTATGCAATCAACTGTACTGTAATGTAATGTAGCCACATTCTACAGCATACCCGTTAATCAAGAATCAATATTATATTACGTATGTATACGTATATGCCCACGAAGTGTATCACTGGAGTGAAAAGAAAAAGTAACGGAACGGAATCGTTCCCCTGATACTGATGAAATGCCTCGTGCATAAGTATACTGGAAAAATAATAAGCATTTTTAATTATCTGTTTCAGGTGACATTAAGACTACTTTGCTCTCCGGGAGCAGCTTCAATGCAACGTGGCATCTCGCGTACCCTCACAGAGTAAGTTCAACTGACGCACCTATATATGTAGTACTTACGCAACGAACTTCGTTTGAAATACAGTGAGAGAAATAATTGTTCTTGAGAAAAAACTTATATAATTGGGAAAAACAGTCCATGAAGTGCAAGAATGGATGATAATAAAAGACCTTTTTATTAATCGAAGCACTTTGAATCTATAGTCATAGCGGCGAGACGGATATCACTGTATTGGCAAACATTATGCAATACCTTGGGGCGTAGCTCCTTAATCTGCGCTCTTTGTGGTGGTTTCAGCTTAGCTGGAATCCGTTTTGTCATAAACTCGATCTTAAGGGGGGAAATACGTGTAGCAGCTTCAAAAAATCAATTTTCTTATTTTTTCATAAAATGTTAGTTAAACATCTCAAGAATAAGGTGGTAAAGTTTTAAACTGAAATTCGGTGTGGCCCTGAAATCGCTAATTAGTCGGTAAGTTACTAAAGTGATTGAGTTTTCGTAGTTCGGAACTTTAAAAACGTTTTGCGGAAAACTACATTCTTTAAGATTGTGGGAAACATAACTTTAAAACGAATCCACCGATCGTGCTAAAATTGTACGTACTCACAACTCAATAACAATATTACCTTGAACTTATACCTACTTGTTTATGAAAATCGCTTTTCGAATACTTTTTTTATTGCCAAAAAGAAAAAAATTTTATGTAAAATTGCAGTTTTTTTTCCTGAAGTATTCCACTTTTGTAATTTTCAATTTTTTAAAATGTTTCTTAGGTATAAGTTCAGCATCTGGATGTTAAAATACTACAAATTTCTGATTCATACTATTAAGATGAATATTCAAGTCGTTGGAACTCCCACTAACGGGTAACTGCCGCCAAAACCTTCCTGGAATATCACGACAGAACATCGCCATTTGACAATATTCCTTAATGGAAAAATTTATTTAAACAGTTTAATTATGTAATAAAGTGTACCTAAAGTTTCAAAAATTTTAAACATTTTGTTCCTTAAAAAAAAAGATAAAAATTGACTATTTTCTCACCGTCTACATGTATTTCCCCCCTTAACGAAAATTAGTCAGTTATTTTGGAATATCCCTTCTTTGACCGTAGGTATTAAATGAATATGTAATTTCTTCAGTCTTTCGGTCTTAACATTTTTTTATTGATAAATTTGTTGTGTTGACGTTTCGACAACTAATACGTTGTCATCTTAGAACACTGATTCTATTTATATTTTTAATTTCATAATATAATTTCTTAGATTTAAATTAATTTAATAATTGGAAAGTAAGTTATTATAGGTGTTTTCGACTACATCATTAAATTCGTAGTGTTCAGAAAATTAGTCAGGTCTAAACTAAAAAAAAATGTCCAAACAAAATCATCTTGGAAATTCGATTTAAGGCTTCGCTGTCAGGGACCCGTTTATGTGCAGCAAAAAGTTTTTCAAAATTTGAAATTGAGTATAAAATAGTTAAATTCAATCGACCAATTTTCAAGTAATATAAATCTCAAGGCACCTCTTTGTAGACATTCCGTTAGTAAAATGCATTTAAGGTTTAAGACGACCTCTATGTGTGAATGAACGAAATACAACAAGAGTATAGTAATGGCTTGCAAGGTTTCTTACTCAATTACAACGTCTTTTTACGGGGGCTAAGTACTCTTAAGGTATTTTCTCGAAGATATGTATACCTATGCAATACACACATAATTCTCCAGTACCTTAGAAATAAATGGAGAAAGAGAATGGAGAATGTATGAAACTAGACGGCCTACGCGTCGTACTTTCTGCTCAAGGCAGTTACTCGTTGAATTATTCAGGAAAGAAGCCTTCGGTATTTAACAAACTTCTCGCTTCCTCCTACCTATGTTTTGTATATTGTGTATTGTGTACTGCATACTCTACTCTACTCTACCTATGCTATAACACATACTTATTGTGTGGTATGTGAAGCAGTGAAACTTCGACCTACGGATTCAATTAATAATATCCATGTTTCTTACATCTTGCATCGCAAACTCTTATTATGCCGCAGATGAAGCAGAACTGCGCTTATTTTTTAGTATTCGCTGTGAAACTGGTACGGTAATTTTTACTGTTAAACGGAGGTACCGTTTTAGCGACGAAAATAGGATTTTGGCGGTACGACGAAATTGGCGAAGGGTTATTAAATTGGAATTAGTAAAAAAAATTTATCATTGCCATTCCTTTACATACACTGTTAGGCTTTTACGCATACGTGTTTTTTTTACACGGTAGACACGTACCTCAAAAATTCGTGTAAAACAGCGGTTCCCAAACTTTTTTGTCCCTCCCCCTTTCCAGAAAAAATATTATTTGCCGCCCCCTGGAAATTAATTTTTGTTTAAATTTTACAGTTATTCATCGCCCCCGAATGCACCTGTAGCCATCACCGCTCCCCTGAATCGCTGCAACACCCAGCAGGGGGCGGTGGCGCCCAGTTTGGGAATCACTGATGTAGAAAGAAGATAAATTTTCTAATATCAAAATCGGAAATGTGTTTTATGTTATTCGAAAACCATGTAGTCGCGTACATAATCAGAAGACAATGAGTTTGAAATTGTGTTGGATCGGATAAATTTTTCAAGAGAGGAAGACTTTTTTGAACCGAGTAATTTCGTATTCGCGTAAAAAAAGTTTACGATTGCGTGGTAACACTTTTCTCCCTATACAGGGATAACAATACTTCCTTGAGCCTACCTCTTTCGTCGTATTGTCAAGAAGCTGCATCATTTTCCCAATTACATCTTCTAATTATGCAACGGAAAACATCTGCAAGTAATTTCACAAGTACTGTATGGAAAAACGTATACGAGGCTTCGAGGAATTCGCGCAAGGAAATTATTAATGGATAAATTATTTCTCCTACTCCTGAATTTCGTTTTTTGGCATAAAAAGACCGAAGCAATTTTACCATTGCACGAACTACCCGTTAGCACTTTTACCCGCAAACGATCATCTTCGCTTCTTCTTCTTCTTCTATTTCTGCACTCCCATCTCCATTCTCCTGGAGGAAATTTCTTGGCAATTGCACCTCGTTAAATTTTGCTCTTCACGGAGAGAATAGCTACTATGTATCTTCTGGCCAGTTTCCGCATTTACAAAAAAGGTCTTGTAACGATAGCATAAAATAGTCGTAGAAGAAGCCAAGTGCCTAACGATACATAACTGTTTAGATATTCGCATATTTTTTTTTTCTCCAAATACCGCGAATAACCTTTGAAGGCAGCACGGTGACGTCTAGTAAAAATTCTAAGCGACCATTAAAATTTTTGTAAAAAGATCCAAAGGAGTATGTGTATATTATTGTAGTTTGACAAATTTAAAAACGGAAAGGATGATTTATGGTAATCTACGCGACAGAGCCGCCTATCATTGACTTGCGGCGTACGTTACACGATGAAATGTGGTATGCGAGATACCGTAAGCTAACACTAAGGCGCCAAGTTACTAAAGGAATTTCAAGTACCAGCCAATCCTTCGGTATTTCCATTGTAATTGATGGCAAGGTTTGGTCGCTGGCGAAGCAATTAAATTCCGAATATTGAGAGATGTCCGTCAGGAAATATATAGCATTTAATATTCATGTAAACGGTTGAATCTGTGAGAGATTATCAGATACCGAGAACCAAAAGGAAAGGATATGTGGAGTTGGAAAGGGATAAACCTTTTTAGCCGTTGATTTGGTAAAAAGGAGTTGGCTGAACTTTGTTTCACGGGCCCAAAAATGTTTGGTTAAAATTGATTAAATCTTATACTTATTGACCTGAAAAGTTCGCAAATGTAAGTTAAAAGTTTAGGAAACCAATAGTTTAAGGATGTTCTTGCGTTTGCAAAAATCAAAGATTAAATTCTGAAAAAATTTTGACTCATAAATCTAAAATTATAAACTTTAAATTATTTTTTTGAAAATTTTTCACCGTTTCGTTTGTAAGTAATCGATTTTCGAAAATTAGCAATTTTACATGTTAAATATAGGGAAAATAGAAGTCCACATGTTTTATTCAAGAATTCTAATTTACTAAAAAAGATTTTTCAACCAAATAAATTTTTAAAATTGCATTATATTATTCTGTACTTAACAAAAAAAAATGAAAATAATTGACCGTTTAGTTAATTCTTTATTTAGATTTAAACGTTATAAAAACGATGAAGTAATAAACAGGCGTAAGCAGCGTGGCAACATCGTATCGATAAGAGCGACATCCAGCGGTATAAATTCAAACTTTTTCACCGAGAAGTTTGAAATTTGCGTACTTGCATAAAGTACGATAAGACAAGATTTGCACCACACTCTTTGGCGATTGGGCTGATATTCACTATTCTTCGTCCTTCCACTACACATTCATTTTCCGAAAGACATTATTTTCTTCTTTTAACAGCAACACTCGCGTTATTTCGCCATTCAGTTTTCTTTTTTCTTTCGAAACGACCTTTGTGACGATGTTGATCCATCTTTGCAGGTTATGTACGAATACGAAAAATATAGGTAACAGCCTTGCCAACTGGTAAGAAATGAAAGTTTTATGAACAACGTTGCCAAATGTAAAGCGATTTAGATAGAAGCGACAGAAACAAATAATTTATATAAAGATAATTTAGAGGAATATATCACGGTGCTCTTCTCAAATATATTTTTAATAACTAAAAACATGTGTTGCATTATATTTACGATTGAACGTTAAAATGTTTTCGATTATAAGATTTACTTTTAGAAGATGATACTTTAGTCAAATCAGTGACTGTAGCTTATTTTAGTTTACCTATATTGCATATATTAATCGTAAAATTAATTGTTATTGATAAATTACGTTGTTTAATTGTATTATCTTATAGATATGCTTCTTAATTTTTTTAATTTCCTTTAAAAGAGAACCATTGTACGGATATTCATTTGACTAGATTGTCCCGCAAAAACATCCTTAAAAGATATGAGTATACATATAAAGACGTGCATTCTTGGTGTACTTTGACAGGTCTGTATGACGCCATATTTATCTATCCTCTGATTGGTTCGCACCCATGACCTTCAATTCCATTATCCTATTTGTAGGTGTGAGGGATGTAATTTTTAAGTGTATTGAGTGAGGTTTGGCTAGATTTTAAAATGAGTAGTGCAAGGTACAATTCATGCAGGTGTGTGAGTTTTTCTTTATTGTATTTTTTCTGATTTTGTTTTTTTTTCTATTTGAAGGGGTGTTTATTAAGTTGTTTTCAATATGATTTGGACAGCTTGCCCGCTAAAAAAGAATTGGCTGTTGCAGGGGTTTTGCCAGGGTTTTGCTAGTAAATTTAAATCCGGCCGCCGCAAGGTTTTTCAACGCTTGGTGAATTTGTGATCCCCGGGATTATAGATTAGAATACGAACATAGGAACGATAGTTAGTTTTTTTTACACGTCAGTGCGAACCAATCAGAGCACGAGCACAACTAATCAACGCGTTAAATGACACGTGGGTCTCCGTTGAACGGCGCTGAACTTTCCGTTTAGGCCGAGCCGGTTATGATAAATGCAATAGCGTATCCCATTACGACCCACGCGACATAAACAGGGAGTCGCGTAAATTTGACATGGCGTGTTACTATTGAGGAATAAGTTTCATCTTATTCGAAAACCATGCAGGATTAAATAAAGAACTATATTTAGTCACCTACATAATTATAAGACAAAGACTTTGAAGTCGAGTTACATCAAATTCACTTTTCAAAAAGGGAGATTTTTTTCAGTCAATATTTATTAGGACAATCTAGGAAACATATTTTGATTCGATTATTATTGAAAAAATTATGATTTTGAAGAAAAGAATCAGACATTTATATAATTTATATTTTATTCTCTTGATAAAATTGTTATCCGTGGAAAATTCCCCGTCACTAGTGGTTAAAACTTTGATTTTTACATTTTTCAAATCTTCAAACATTACGCATCAATTTTGTTGTCTGATACCGAACAAACATTACGCAGCAGCGAAACAAGCAATAATGTGTAAAAAATTAAAGCTAATTTGATGAATTTTAAAACCGGATTGTCGGTAAATATGTTTCATTAAAAAACTAGTTCTCTTAACTGGTTTTTCAGAACCCACTACCCATAATTTCTCCGTCGTTTTAATACGTTTTTTGTCTAGGTTATAACATTAAAAATTGTCATAACGAAATCCAAGAGAAAATAATTTTTTTATTCGATAGTATTACAAATATTTTTAAAAAACGTTACTTTGTTTATTAATACTTTCGATGATTGATTTATTACTTTCGTAACCAGTTGGATGGAATTTATAAAATAAAGAGTCTCTGAAGGAAAATTAATAATAAATAAAATGAATTGATTCAATGGCAAATCTTTCGAAACAAAAGGGATGAAAGTATTTACCTTTTATCCGATGTACAGGTATTACAAATTAAAAAATTTTCCTTTAGCTTCTTTTACCATTTATCTTAAACCCTTGAGACCTGGTGTACATTGTGCTGTTCATTAACGTCGTTAACTTTCAATTTTTGATAATTTGTAGTATTTTTTGTTGGTCTTGGTTGTTGAATAAATAATATAACTTCTTTGTTCATGTAGAAGACCAGTTTTTAAAATCTTTATTTATTCTTAGACGTTTCGGTCCAATTTTTAAGACCCTCTTTAGTAGTATAATTTTCTTCTTCAATGCATATAATTTCCGTTGTCCATATTGATAAAAATATATTGAATTACAAAGTCCATTTTTATTAACAATTAAAAAATGTTATTATGTTGTAGTATAAAAACTGTAACAAGCAGAAACAACAAAGAAAAGCTAGTTTTTAAAAACTGGTCTTCTACATGAACAAAGAAGTTATATTATTTTTTCAATTTTTGTTTAAAAAAATGGGTAGATTAAGCACATCTTATCTACGCTTCACTACAGTTGTTGCTACTCTTTGTTGACAGATATGTAAATGTGAAGAAACACAAATATCATAATTTTGATCTTTTCAAAAAATCAGGTTTCAAGTATTCTTGATCCAACAATAAAATCGGAAGCATTTCATGTCATTTGAGAGACGATATATTACTTGTACAAATAAAATAAATTTATGCAACTCTAAAACTAGTTCAATGACAACAACATAAATAACATAGGTACAGTATAAACACTGTGTTTGCTTGTTGGTAATAATCTGTAACACGATTAATTAATCCTTTGGAGTATGGTTACCACCGGGATCGTCATCGTTTTCTACGATTTTAAGGGGGGAATATCCTTTTTTTCGCTAAATTTTCCGCTTTTTTCTAATTTTTTGGTGAAAAAAAACTATACAACGGATGAAGGTGAAATTTGACATGTAGATTTATTAACTCGTTATGCATTCCATAAAAAAAAATTCAATCGATTTCCTCCAAAAATACGCATCCCACACCCCGAGATCCGCGATGGTGCATATCCGATGGTGTGCATGACTGTAGGTTTCTCATTAATCCTACAACAAAAATGCAGAACATCTTTTTTTAGACACATGTAGCTATCGATTGACGAAGCGAAAACAAAAACTAAAAATATTTCAGGATCTGGTGATGTTTTGAACTCAAATTATCGATTAATCCAAAAAATCGATCGATCTTTTTGTTATAAACAAAAAAATATTCAACGTATTCATTTTTTGGTTGGTCAAACCAAAGAAGCATGTTGACTGAGCATGCTGTGCAAATTTGAAGGCAATCGGTTCAATAGTTTTTTAGAAACCGTGCACACCATCGGATATGCACCACCGCAGATCTCGGGGTGTGGGATGCGTATTTTTGGAGGAAATCGATTGAATTTTTTTTATGGAATGCATAACGAATTAATAAATCTACATGTCAAATTTTACCTTCATCCGTTGTATAGTTTTTTCACCACAAAATTAGAAAAAAGCGGATAACTTAGCGAAAAAAAACACATTCCTCCCTTAAGGTAGTTTTTTTTTCAATTTCACCGGTTTTTCTGTAAAGTTATTATTGCGATAGGTCGTAGATTCAGAAATGGCTCGCAAACTCTTAAAATTGTTAGCGGAATTGTTTACGTTTAGGGTGAAAAATGGAGCTTTCCGTCCTGATGTGATAAAAAATATTTTGTACAGATTTTCAGTGCAATTTTACATTGTTAAGAAATATAACAAAGAAGAGAGGCAGATAAATGTAATATGTGTATATATCACACATCTATAAATGTGCCCATAATTACGAAAGTGGTCTAAAAATAAGTCAAATTTTTTGTGTTGATAAATTTAAAGGATTTGTTTTAAATAAAATAAAAAATGTTTTTACGTTCTGCAACATTGAAAGTTGGAGTGTTATTGGTCTTGATTAATAAAGAAAAAAATGTATTTCAAGATAAAATGATGCGAGATAAATGAAAATCTCATCTTTTTCAAATTTTGACTTAGATCACTTTCATAATTATGGGCACAAATGATCTATGATTTTTTAATTCAAGTTGATACGCAATACATTTTTTTTATTTCCATGTATTCATTCTTGAGCAACGGCGGGTCAAGATTGCCAGTCTAAAAAATAAACCTTCGAATCAATGATATTTATTTTTCTCGATATAAGAGAGATGTTTCATTGAATAAAAATAGAGTTCTCGTTGTGAAAGAGAGACCTTGAAATATTTGAATGTCCACATACGTAAAATCCAACGTAATACTCGTTTAATAAAAAGAAAAAGAACATTCTTTCCCGATTTAATAAATGGATTGAATTACATTGTAAATATCTGAAGATTCCGTCTTCGGTGTCATTCAAGAACCTGTTTTTTCTGCGTAAAATATAGACCTGATGAAAACGGTTCTGAAGTTCACGAGGATGCTTCTTAGAAGAAGAGGCGGAATCGTGCTTGAAATGGGTTAGGAAATGCTGAAAAATGGAAAATTCTGGAAAATAAAAACGAAAATTAAAACTGCCTAGAATTTAATTCAGAATTCGAAACGGTCAATTTTCGTTTTCTCTTTTTCTCACTTTTTTACGGATACATTTCCAATCAATAGACAAATATTTTATGAAAGAATCGAAATCCACCGTTTTTGCATAAAAAAAGCTGCAATTTAGCCAGGCCGGTTCTTCTACTTGCGGTGGTTACTACGATAATTATCAGGTGCGCAACTAAGTTCCCGGGTTTCACAAGAGATTGCGCTAGCGTCACGTGTAGTCGAAATACATGCGTGAATTTGAATTGGTTTTATATTGTAAACATCTCCAAACAATTACCAATTATAATACTAAAAAATATTGCTACGCAAAAGTTTATTTTTAACAATAACAATGTCGAGTTTTGTGCCAAATAAACAGCATTTGCGGGAAGTTTTGCTTTTTTATTTTAACTTGAAAAACACTGCTGCTGAAGCACGTCGTTTTCTTGAGAAAGCCTACAGCGAACATGCACCATCGAAAACTACTTGCGAGGATTGGTTTAAACGCTTCAAAAGTGGCGATTTCGATATTAAAGACAAGGAGCGCTCCGGAAGACCAAAAACAATGGAGGACGCCGATCTGCAAGTGTTATTGGATGAAGATGATACGCAAACACAAGATCAACTTGCGGAAGCATTAAATGTTACTCGCCAATGTATCAGCAATGGGACCTACTACCGCACCCGCCCTATTCACCAGACCTAGCGCCTTCAGATTACCATTTGTTCCGATCGATGACGCATGGTTTGGCAGGGGTGCATTTAAAAAACTTTGAAGAAGTTAAAAATTGGTTGGATGAATGGTTTCACTCAAAAGACACGTCGTTTTATCGTCGCGGTATTCATGTATTGCCAGATAAATGGCAAAAGTGTATAGCTAGTGATGGCCGATATTTTGAATAAACCATTTTTTGTATTATTTTTGAAATTTCAATTTTTATTTGATCGAAAAAAACCCGGGAACTTAGTTGCGCACCTGATAGCAGGAAAAATACATAAAAATATAGAGAAATATTATAAAAAAACATTAAATTCTACTTACCCAGATGCACTCAGAGCAGCATTCCATTGGCATATTTGCAACATTATTGTGGTATGTGTTGCCTTTTTCTTATTAAAGAACGTACCTTGACACCATTTCAATGCGGTGGGTGTGAGACTAATCAATGGAAATTATGATTTACTATTTCTGTTCAATGTAGGATCACCTTACACATGAATTTTCTCCAACATCTAGTAACTGAAGGATCGCTCTAAAAATATAATTACTCGCAGGAATGTAAAGTAAAAATATTTATCACTTGAAGGTCTCTCTTTCGTATAGAATGATATTTTTCTTCAAATGTTAATTCATTTTGCAAATTAATAATGCCATTTCGGAATATTCTTGAAATGTACATCTTTTATTGGTTTTGCTTTAAAAAAAAAGCATTTTTCTGTAAAGTTTTTCGAATTGAAGAGAAAAAATCGAACTTTCGAGTGTTGCTAACGAAAATTGTTTAAAAAAAACTCCCAAGTTCGTGCGTTCTGTCAAAATTTTAAAAATTTTAATCAGAAAAATATGCCATTGGATTTTTCGATATTAAAATTCCGAAATGAAGTGAGTCTCAAAATATATAATGACGTGTCGAAGTTCATACTTTTACCTTTAATTTAAAAAAAATACGCCTTCGTACGATACTTTCTGGCTGAGTAATTGCCATTCAAAGATTGGTCCTTTCCTGTTGTCGCGATACTTTTGTTGCGGAGTGTAGTTTATCTCATGGTTAAAAGTCCATTTGAACTATTAGTTTTAATTATCATATGGACTACCTACTACTTTATACCGAATTGAAACAATCGGCCCTAACGAGGTAAAGTCACCCATAAAATGAACTGCATTTTAATTTCTCTTACGATACTTTAAATGTGAATGATGTAAAAAGCTTCGATTTGAAAACTCATAAAATTCAATTAAACTCATGAAGTTACCGTCTTCAAAGGTTAGCATTTTACACGTAAATCAAATATTCTCTCTGCTGTAATTCTTACTTTCTATGTACTACAATTTTTACTTATTGGCTCGATTTTTGTATTTTTTTTTCAGGGTGGATTCAGGCTACAAATTTTAGACGCTCTAGACCGACCACTAGTAGATTTAACGCCAGTCACGAAAAATAGCGAATTTGTCGAAGGCGATCCGACGTAAGTATCAAAAATATCGTCACTATTTTTTTTTAGAAATTTTGCTTTGACTATACAGGGTGTGCGGTATAAGAATTCGAAGCCGAAAGGTTTTGAGAAAAAAAATGATATATTGTTTCTCGTGATTCGGAATAATTACCGAGTAATTAACCCTTTGCACTCGAGGCCTTTTTTCGCTTGCGCGAACCAATAACTCGAGACGCTTTTGGCCAAATTAGGGAAACATTTTACAAGTACTTTAAAATCAGTTATAAACAAGCAAACGTATACAAATAATAAAATATCACCAATTTATTTATTTTTATATAAATTTATTTTTATATCGAAAACAACAAAATTTGATAAATTACACTCTGTAATTAGTTCGGCCGGGCGCCGCAGTGGCACCGCTCGAGTTGGCACTTCGAATCAGGCGGGTGCCGTATCGGCACCGCTCGAGTGCAAAGTGTTTATTGAAATGTTTTGACCTATCGGAACGTCGGAGAGGCTCGGTGGGTATGTCAAAAAATGTAGAGTTCAAACCAGGAGGAGCTGAGGAACCCCCGCAACGCCATACCACCTCCGATTGTCCAACATTTCAAAAAACCTTTCCATTAGTAATTATATATTTGACAAATTTCTGCTTTACGAGTGCCCCCTCCCCTCCAAAGAAAATCCATAAAAAACTTACGTCGAAGCTATTTGAGAAAATAATTACACCCATGACTCGCAAAATTATTAAAGTACAGTAAAAAATCTCGGTAGAATTCAACTGCATGTCACTCCAACTGTCATTACAAACTTCTGGCCACTGTTTTGTTACCGAAGAAACGAGAAGTTATAAAAGAAATACTTTTGTATACATATATACTATATATAAATCTTTTGTGGCGAGACGAGGGATTACTTTCTCCTTCGCTCGAACATTTGAAATTTAGACGTCTAGTTTTTATTCGCGAGATGTCAACTTCCTGTTTTTGCTGAACGAAACTACCGTATAATAACGGTACGAAAAATGATGGCTGTAATAACATTAACTGTGGTATTTAGGGCGCAGAGTTATGCCGTAGAGCTCCCACAAAATTTCACATGCACCGACTGCACCGTAAGGTTGCTGAGAGAAGCCGTCGAGTGGGGCAAAAGTTATCGGTTTTGGTCATGTGCCGATATTGACGTGAGTGTGTTCTCTTTCTTACGCATTTCATTTACTAGTTTCACAGATCGATTAAATAACAGGTACAATTGCCAGTTTGTTCGTTCATTTACTCATTTCCTAGGTACATGCTTACATATATTATCCTAAATTCCCTAGATGCATGGTTTAGACCCTGCTGGAAGTAGTCCTTTGTCGCGCACGAATTCATATACACTACCGCTCAAAAGTATGTGGACACTTGCCAGGTTCATGAAATTTGTGATATATTATACATATTTTTATTATTAAACAACGTTTGTTGCTACATTCTATTACAAATATGTATTTATTGTATTCTAATAGTATTATGTTCTCCAACACTACACAATTGAATTCGTACAAAATAATCCAAATTACGAAATTATCATAACTTTTGTCAGGTAGTTACAAGAATTGAGGAAGTGTTCATATACTTTTGAGCGGTAGTATACACCGCATAACTCTTTTTTACACGGTGCATATATATCTTCCCGAAAAATTGTGTAAAACAACACGTTAAAAAAAAAGATGAATCCTATAATAAAATTGGTCGCGTACGTGATAAAAAGACAAAGATTTTGAAATCGTGTTAGATTGGACAATTTTTTCAAAAACAGGAGAGTTTTTGAATAGTGTAACTTCAAATTCGTGTAAAAATAAAGCGTGTAAAAAAAAAGCCGTAAGTGTACTGGTTAACGATTTAACGATTTTTAAATAGTTTTGTGATCCTGAATCATTTTCGAATACAATTTTCTCCCGTGGTCGTTGTTGCAACTTTTTATTTCTCTGTATCTGAATTGCATAAATATCGAAATAGAGGGTTAAGGGATCATGCTCAGTCAGGAATTAAACATTAACACGTTCCGTGCCGTGTGGGTCGCATACGACCCCCGCTGCACTTTCCGTTCAGGCCACAACTTTTTTGAATCTTTAAAGTGTGGGTCGTAAACGCCCCACGCGGCCTGAATGGAAAATCTTCAAAAATTGCCGTGGTGCGGAACGTGTTAAAGGGCACGCCTCCTGTATCCATAGAACTTAAACGGCTTCGCTAGGTTTTCGAAGTCAAAAAATTCTTTTGACTAATTTTTGTTCTATTCCTGACTGAACTTGACCCCTTAAAAAGGACCTGATCCTAGAATCGAGACAATTTCCACTCGAGTCTCTTTTTTCAGTAAATTTCAACAAGAAGACAAAGGCAATTACTTAGAATTTCATTTCTTAGCATACACAGAACAAAAGTTGTAGGAGATCCAATCACATTTACACACTCTGTGGCATTTGAAACCCGAAAGTTCAATGTCACATCCACGAAAGCTCACCAACCATCCCTGTTCCGATCTACATCTGTCCATTCTCTGTCGAGAAATACTCTGTTTAACTTCGATCCATCTTGACATTGCCTCCCTATCTTCGTATGGGTCTAAATGATGGTCTTTTGCCAAAGGATGTACTCTTTATTTTTTTTTTCTATAAATAATTGAATATACATCTTTTGTTCTCTTTTTACAATCAATACTGATAGTAGCAGTATTTGAATTACAGTTAGATTGCTGATAAAGTTCGCGTCCAAGTGAGTTGAACACCCAAAGTTATGGAAAAACTATTTTGAACATTTTACCGTAGAAACAACTTTCTCTGAAACGTTGAGACCTTACCTTTTTCCAAGCTTCTTACGAGTGTGAGAAAACTCTCAACCGCTCGTTTCTTCGCAGATCGTTGAAGAAATTTCGAAATTTGTTTCTTACACCATACGAGAAATTCATTTTGCCCTTCGGCTACAGCAGCCACTCGTCTCCATTTACGAATGCTGAATTTAAATACCTTTCCTTTGTATTCCAGAAATACGTTAATGATACTTTCCACTTGTAGGTAGTCATTTCTTCAAACTTTTCTCTTCTCCTCGCATATTGTAATCAGTATTCTAACATCATACTATTTATTACGCAGATTGTGGAAAGAAAATCGTACAGAGAGAATTGTAGCGGTCATGGCAAATATCTCCTTGGAAGGTGCAGATGCGACAGGCTTTATCACGGCACCCGATGTGAATTTAAAGAGGAATGTCTCGATGACTCCGATTGCGGGAATCAAGGAGTTTGCGTAGACAATGGCGGTACCACGGCACCGACAAAGTTTTGCTACTGCAACATTGGGTGGTTTGGCCCGGGTTGTAACAAAAGTGAGATCAATTTTTTGATGAATCATATATATATACAGGGTGGTCCGTTTAAATAAGGCCACCTAAATATCTCCTCCCTGTATATTAAAAAGGGGTACACATATCTAAAAATGTGAAAAATAAGCTTATTATTATTTTTTTTTAACGTAATGCATGTAATCACTTTTGGTTTTCTCTACTTCTAGAAATTGTACATCTAAAATGACGAGGTATAAGATCGAGTCCTCTTGAATTTTACACTTTGGTTTTGCGTTAACAAAACAGCTTACTGTGACATCATTTTGTACCATATCCCGCATCAGATTCGGATTCAGCGAAATTTTTATATAATTTGGAAAAACAAAATTCCCAGAACATTTTTAGCACGAAAAGCTCTGTTTCTCGTCTGGCTAGGAGGGACTTAAACATTTTCCGTTTCCGCAGGGTCTCCACTAAAATCTACGGATATCGATCTCGAGTCTTATACGATGAGGAAATTCTCCGACGATTTGACGTTCTACTGGCGCATACTAAAAGACAGCAAAGAACTTGAAGGAGTGATAGTAGTTAATGGAACCTCGTGGGTCGGGGTTGGATGGAGGCCGAGCAGCTTGACATCGGCCTGCAAAGCGTTTCCCGAAATCCACGACAGAGGCTTTGGCGAACCTCTTCCTCGACCTGAACCCAAAGCGGAGCCGGAATCCGAACCAGTAGCTGAAAAGAGCAAAGAGACTAAAGCGGAAGCAGTACGTTCAACGCCGATTCCAGAACCGGAAATCGCCAAGTCAAACGCTAAGCGAAGATCGGCGAAACTCGACGCGAGCGTTACACCTCGTAATGAACAAGACGTAACTGTTCAAACTAGCGTGACTTATCAAGTCAGCACTAGGCAAGGTAATCACAACTTTTGATTACTTTCGAAACATGTTTGCCATGTAAGCACATGTGCACTTGAATATACATACCGTGTGTTTGGAAACACGAGTAACGGTATCAGTAGCAACTTCCAAAAATGCGGTAGCGAAACGGGTGAACTCTGTGTTTACGTCGAGTCAACAACTCGCGCTAGATAAGTAACGATAGTGATAACAAATTCGAAACCTCTATGAAGATCTAGATAACAAGGTCACAGGATGTGTCACTGAAATGTTTCACAACCGAATGCTCCACTTTTTTCTCGTTCGGCGCACATAAAAACGCCTCGGATTTGTTATCGAGGCAATAGTTGCAAACCAGTTGAACGCTAATTTATACTGAAATTCTTGTTGCAGGACGCAAGAAACGCGCCACGAATGCACCTGCTGGTAAGCGACCGTATTATATAACCTTGTATTAGTATACGATATTAAACTGATTTGACAAACGCTAACAACAACACATTGGTAGAGCCTTAGAATTGTACAAAGCATAGAGTCGTAATTCACACAGTAGATCAGTCAAAGAAATTGAATTAATTGTCTATTACGAGGGGCCAGTGCGCGTTCTCTAGGAACGCGCATCGGTCCGTTCCTTTTAATACAATCCTCGACGTCGCACAAGGTGACGGTTTACAATATAGCTGCACGACGTCCAATTGCTTTGTTGCACAGGGAAACCAGCGGCTGAGCCTACCGCCGAACCCAAAACCGAACCGGAACCCTCTTCCGAGCCTGAGCCCAGCTCCGAACCTATTTCCGAGCCAGTCTCCTCCGCGGAGCCCAGTTCCGAACCGGAACCCAAGTCCTCCCCGGAACCTTCCTCCGAGCCCGCACCCGAACCAAAGTCTGCCGCGGAACCTGCATCCGAACCCGAGCCAAAATCTTCCGCAGAACCTACCTCCCACTCGAAAGCGAGCTCTTCTCCGGAACCCGAACCGGAATCTCCTTCCTCCGAGCCCGAACCCAAATCCTCCGCGGAGCCAGAACCGAGTTCCGAGCCGGAACCCAAATCCTCGGCAGAACCGGAGCCGCATTCCGAGCCAGAACCCAAGTCGTCCGCGGAATCGGAATCGAAACCGGAACCGCATTCCGAGCCCGAACCTAAATCCTCCGCGGAGCCAGAACCGCATTCCGAACCAGAACCCAAGTCTTCTCCAGAGCCAAGTTCCGAGCCAGAGCCGAGCACGGAACCAGAACCAAAATCTGAACCAAAATCTGAACCAGAGCCTGCGTCGGAGCCAGAACCAAATAATAAAGTTAACTTGGGGAGCAGCAAAGGTGAGACAATTGAATGACAGCGACGATATAAATGAAATTGTATAGAATGCTATCATAATCCTCTTGAGAAATCTCTATACTCAACCTATCCTCATTCGATAATGAACGATTACATCGTGCATGAAAGCAAGTGGCATGATTAACACGTAGTATCATCTAGGTACTTGGGTGTAATTACGGTGAAGAAACTCCGTTGATGAATTATTTATTGTTACATAACGTATCCATGATATGCAGCCTTATTATGCATTTTTCAATGCCTTATTATATACTTCGCCTGCATTCAAGAATGATTTTTCAAATTATTACTACACAGGGTGGACCGCTTAAAACGGGACACTTGAATATCCGTCTAACAATAAGGTTTGAAGATGTCTACGTAAAATGATTATTACAAAATTCGTAGGGTCTCATCGCTGAATTTTGATGCAAGAAAAGTTTTTGTTTCAAGGTCGTTTTCTCACAGTTATCAAAATTACCGATGTTTTTTAAATGAAACTATATAGCGTTTATTTAATATTATTAAAGTGTTAATTCTACGGTGCATGAGAAAAGTATTCGAATCGCGAATGTTAAAAAAAACAATCCCCAACATTTTTCTGGACAATTTGTCAATTAAGATCCGCCATTTTTGTTAAATCTTATTTTATCTGATAAATGGAAGTCCTGTCTTGTTCGTAAATAATAAAATTATCTAGACGTTTCTGTGATTGTGTCTCTCTAGAAGTGTAACAATGCCGAGGGCTATCGTTTTGAAATTTGCACCTTTATTAATTTAGTGCACAAAAAAGAAATTAGCGTTGTTTCATACATCGTTGGAATCGTTTTAAAGTTAGCACTTCAATGTTTAATATTACATACAAAATGGACACTTCCATTTGAAAAAAGGAAGAGGTGTTAAGGTCATTGACCTTAACACCTCTGAAACAAATCAACTTGGGGCAAAAGTTTTTTTGAATCAAATTTACTCAGTGAGGCTCTTAAAATTTTGTTACTGCCATATTATTTTTACCGATTTTCAAATCGACGGTAAATATACAAGTATTCTACTTCAAATGGTCCACCCTGTATGTTCAAGTACATAAAAAGAATAGCGCTATCTAGTCCGTATTACTAACTCTCTAATCTCGCTTCTGAATGGATCTAGGAATATGTATGTTTTCTTCGTTACCGATAATAAGTATTCTTTCCTTCTCAGCAGCTTCAAGCATCGCCAAGAAGTACATTCCGAAACATGATTTCAATCCTATGGATTGTACGGATATCATTATCGGAACCGCAAGAGGAATGACGCATAAGATCGATGACTATTACACGCGAGACAGATCGACGCCACGTCGCGACGGTTACTGGGGCGGGAAAGAGAGTTTAACGGCAGCGATGGGCTTTGAGAAGGACGGTGTTACAACGATAGCATTTAGGAGGAAGCTCAAAACCGATGATATTACGGATCACGAAATTATTAATGATAATATGCAAGTTATCTGGGCTAAAGGTCAGGAACCTGGAAAGTATGTTCATTCACCGCCAAGTGGTATTGAAAGTGGTAAAGCAAAAGTCAAAGAATTCTACAAAGCTGACGAACTCAAATACCACGGACATAAAAAGCAGAGGGGTGTTGCAACCTTTAACTTTTTTGGTGAGAATCACGTTTTTACGGTATTCGTTAGGAAATGCAGGTCCTATTGGATTTTCTCTCGAATTGGAGCTAATATTGTACAAAATTTAATCGGTGGAGACTGAAAAGCCCCCGTGTGCCATTTGTATTATACTGGTAAAATTGTCCAGCTGAAGATTAAAATCTATTTTTAATCGCTCCACAAGGCTTTAATAATGTTATATCTCTCATTTCAGCCTATTGCAGTGAACAGTTTAAGGGAAGACTAAACTGAAAAATTGGAAAATTTTGAGGTTTTTATAAGAACATTTTTTTTTCTTGAAATAAGGTATAAATTGAAATTCTAATCTGGAGTTATTATTTTTTAGGGCTTTTTTTAATTATTTTAGATATCCAGCAGTCATATATACTTTCTGATTTTGCGCATGAGCTTATTCTCTCTGACACCTGTTTTACGTATAAAATTTAGGTTGTAGGTTATAAATCTTTGTTTTGAGGGCTGTCACTAGGTGAAAAGGTTTAAAGACAACAGCAGCGAATTTTCATTTTTCAGTTTAGTCTTCCCTTAACCCTCCGCGATCCACATATGGTTAAATCAACTCCAGTGGTCTCAGAACTGCTGCATTCTTTATAAAATGTATTTAAAGTTTTGGATTTTATATGGACCTTTGTTGCAAAAAAATTACTATTGTAAAGTTCATTTTTCTTAAAATACCATTTATTTTAAGAAGCATAATGTTTCGGGTAGAATCAACCCCACGTAATTCAAACTGTGCCCCTTATTCACCTGTTTCCTGGAGGATTAAAACTGCCCCAATTTCATTCATAGCGTATTGGTATACAAGTGGATTCGATTAAACCTGTAACAGTTATTGATTTTCTTGGCACCTCTTTCAGAGGAATCAAAGAAGGAGGACTTCGCAGGGCACACTCCACTTAAGGGAGGCGGTTGTGGCGGAGAATGGCGTTACCCAAGACACTGTTCGATCGAAAATAGCACTTGCGAATATGCTATTAGTTGGATTTATAAAGCTCGAAAGGTGGGTAATTTAAAGGAAAGCTACGCAAAGTTCATTCACGAGCCCTTCCCTAATCTTTCGAGGATATTACGGTACCGTGACAATCTTGTATAAGTTATATTAGGTTGCTCAATAAGTTCGTAGCGTTTTTATTTTCACTTTTATCCTCCTACAATTTCTTTGTAATCTGGCAGTGTGTACGCTGTTCAAAATCGTTTTCTTATGTAACCTAACTTTTTCAAATTTTCGACTGGCAAAATGGAATTTCCAGACGGTAAAAATCGTCATTTTAGAAAGCTTCTATTTTTTGCATTTCATCGAGGCCAATAGCCGCCGAAGCATCTCGAGTCATCTCTGACGCGTACGAAGATAAGGCCATAGGTGAATCTACTGCTCGGAAATGGTTTGCCAAGTTCAAAAATGGTGACTTGGATCTGAGCGACACGTTCCGCTCCGGTCGACCTTCGGAGATCAACGAAAACCGTCTTAAGGCGCTTCCAAAGGATTACAGCCGCCAAAAATGTCGAGAATTGGCCCGAAACATGGACTTCGGCGTTGCAACAATCTCTCGCCATTTTCGAACAATGGGATTCAATCAAAAACTTGGACCTTGGTTACCATACGAGCTCACCGAAAGAGATAAAGAACAGAGGCTCACCATTGCTGATCAACATCTCGCTCGGCACCGAACAACGCACGGCCCCAAGCGCCGATTCCTGAACAGAAACGTCACGGGAGACGAGAAATGAGTCAATCTGAAACAAAGGAAGGAGCGGGTGGCCCCAGGAGATAGGCCGAAACCCAGGGTGTCTGGTGGGATTGGGAGGGTTTGTTGCGCTGGAAAATGCTCGGGAAGAACAAAACTGTCGAGAAGAATCTGGTAATATAGACCAGTTGCATCGAGTGAACGAGATTATTCAGCAGAGAAGACCCAATCGGCAAGATCAAATCATTTTGGTTCATGACAACGCGCGACCGGACACAGCAAAACACCTCGAAAACTGGCTTAACAACTTTTCCGAGTCCAAGCCCGGCGATTTTTTTGCGAAATGATATTAACGAATTAGTTGAAAGATGCTAGCAGGTCGTAAACAACGACGGAGAGTACATAATTGATTAATTTGGTATTATAATATTGTGCTTTTCAATCAAATTATTCAATAAATAGAAACGCTACGAACTTAGGGAGCAGCCCAATAATATAGGGGAAAGGTGGTTAGCCCCGTGGGTAGCCGCGGTCATTGCAAAAGTTTAATTTGTTTTATTAAAATTAAAATATCTATAGAGCCGTGGTAGGTATTATAGATATGATAGACGTCAAATAGTTGTTAAAATGGATATTATAAATTAGTGGGAACTTCAAATTTTTGCAACGACCGCGGCTACCCACTGGCCGGGGCTAACCCCCTTTCCCCTACGTATAAAATCCCACAGAAATCAGGAGACGAGTTTATTCGAAGCAGAATTGTTGCAATAGCGTCTATGAATTTTGTTTAATGTATCCTTTACCATGAAAAGAAGGATATTGATATAGCATTGTTTTTATAATGATGGACGTTATTTATTATAACATTTTTGAAGTATGCAAGCAAAGGATTCAATACGGTCATTTATGAAGAAAATAATAGCATTTACCATAAACATAATACCATGTTTCTTTTCAGGACATGATCACATTTACGATCGTCACAACCAACACTGGCTACTGGACTGGAGTAGGATTCTCCGATGACGAAAAGATGGTATTTATGCGACATTTACCCCCTATTATCTCGAGGAGCCGTGTGTTCGTCTCGGAAGAGATTGTTATAACGAGGTCCTATTGTATATGCATACAAATAAAGGATATCAAATCTCCTAAATTTTGGATTAATTAATGGAAGATGATAAAATAATTATCTGCATTGAATGAATTTTATAGACTGTGCGATTATCAATCAACGTTAATCGGATACACAGCGATAAATTATAACAAATTTTCAGCCCCAAACTGACGCGGTTCTCGGCTGGGTCGACAAGGCAACAGGTCGTGCCTTCGTCATGGACACATGGATCAGTGGTTACAACCCACCGTTATTAGACCCGTCGCAAGATATATTCAATTACAGTGGCAGAATTGAAAACGGGGCAACGACTTTGACATTTTCAAGGAAACGTTCAACGAACGATAACAGAGACATATCGTTTACCGACGAGCGTTGTCTCTATCTTATGTTCCCTATTAAAGGTGGAACCTTCGATCCTGTGAGCAAAAAGATACGCAAACATGAAACTGTACCCGTTGTCTCAACTGAGAGGGTTTGCATCCAATCGTGTGGAAATGATGGTATAGTATTTCTAACAGCTCACTTTCGTAATGTAAGAACAATTCCTGGTAACCGAGGATTCCCACTAAATCTATAAAATGTGATCCCATAAACTGTTTGGTAGTTGGGAAGAAATACATTTTCACTTGCTTTCCAGAATACCTAAGGGACAACTTTTCAGGGTCATACGACGCGTAACCCAGCCAACCAATTAAATATGCTTGGCATGTAAACAATCAACTTTAATTGGTTGGTTGCTGGTCATGTGCCTAAACACACACATTCACACACACATATTGTAAAATAGAGTTGGTTATATTTCGAAGCATATTTTCTTCCATGGCGATTATAAACTACAGGAATTTAGCGAATCTGCATTATTATCTATGAATTTCTAGATGAAGAATTTGAGACAACCACTCCAGCTCCAGCCAGATTGTATTACGATGTTGAAGTGAAACTTGTGAATTTGGGAGATGGTTTCCAAGTTCCCGAGCATGAAAGTCCGGATTTTAATACCATCTCTGAAACCATTTCCGATAGTTTTGGCCCGGTTTTCGAGAAGTTGCCGGGGTATTATAAGATTAAGCTTAATGAACTTCTCAAGTAGGTGCAATACTGTCTAACCCTGCTGGAATTTGTTATGGGCGACTATAGAAGTGATTTCGCGTGATATAAGGAATTTATAGGACATCATTTCATCTTACAGAAATCCCTGACACGACAGAATTTGCATAAGTACAATTATACCTATGCAAAATTGCTCTAAATGTATTTTTTATCAATTAACAATTGTTATTTATTTTCTAATTATTTTATTTTATTTAAAATGAATCATTGCTATTTCCTTCTCAGCAATTCTCTTTTTGGGATCAAATCACATTAAAAATTTCATTTTTAATATAAATAACACTTTTATAGTAAAATTATAGTTGTAAGGTTAATATAGTTCCTCCGACATTTTCTTGATCAATTTGCTAATTAACACCATGACAAATAAATATTAGATTAACTGAAATAAATATTAATTTCTTGGACCAGACGTTTTGACGAGTAATTTATTAGCCTTTATCAATGGTATAATTTTATTTTATTAAATTAATTTATGAGATATTAGATGTATATAAAAGCTAACAATAAGAAATTCCTAACCGAAACATCTGGTCCAGGAAACTACTATTTATTTTGGTTGAACAGAAACCAATATAAGGAAGAACCGCCAAAACAATTTAAATATTGTTTGTTCAATTCTATTTTGAAAACAAAAAATCGGTGAATTCCTGCTACGGAAACTCCAGGGCTTGCTGATAGTGGTTCGAATCAATTCTCGATTCCCTTGAGTATAAATTCGATTGATTGTCCTTTTATCGAACTGAAAAGGGTACGAGTTTGGCATTACACGTCCTGCGCTTTCTATCTATCAATCTTTTAACGGATTCCAGGTATACGAATTCACTTGACTTCCGTAGTCTCCCATAAAAAATTCTTGTGAGGACATATTTATATGATAAACATTTCGATTAATTGATTAATGATGTCATTCTACACGGCCTTCAGGGACAGCAACGAAGGTGTAATTGCTCGCATGAATTTAATTCTGGATAAAAACGAAGCGAAGGGTAGAGCCTTGAGACCGAGTGACGCTGCTGTTGAAGCTGAAGGAGCCTTGAAAGAAGCATTAGCTAATGGAAGAGTCGGTGCCCTTACGGTCGATCCGCAATATCTTTTAGTTCGTGCACCTCATGGTAAGTCTTATTACAATCCGAAGACTGGGAAATCTTCTACTCCAGCAGAAAAAATCCGTTATCTGAACCGAAAATTTTCAATGCAGTGAATTCGGAAAACGTTATTTATAAATTGGATCTAGTTTTTCAGTATCGAATTCACTCTCGGAGGTCATAATATAAGGTTCAACTGACCCTGTATGAGTGTCATGTCAGTATGACTCCGTATGAGCAACTCAGGGTCTAATTGGCCCTTTATGGCTGCTGATTTCATTTACGTTGAAATTGTAGTTGCATTTGTTTCCTTTTAAAAAGTACAATTGAAGGAAAAGTAAACGAGAACAGTAAAAGAAAAATGAGAAATGTTACCGCGTGTTACGTCATAAGACCTCGGAGAGGCGTTCTCGTTTTAGGGAAACGGAAAGGGTAGTTATTTCCCAGGGATGAAAGCATGCACCGACATAAAGTAGGCGAAAGAAATGGTTTATAGAATTAATTTCAGAGGAGTCAAAAAATATTTGTGTATTTATTCGAAACAAAAAAAACTTCATGAAAAAAATTTACTTAAAAGAATACCGCAATCTTAATCCTTCTTTCATTGATTTGAATATTTTAAAATGTGAATGAGTAATGAAAACAGGTTGTTCCTTGTCTGCAAAACAATAGAAAAAATCATATAATTCTTTACGAGGATCGACCATAAAAAGATAATTAGGATTAGGTCTGTCAAGGTAATCGGTAGACTCGAACTTCAAAGGAGTGTCCCATGGAAGCCTAAAAATTACTTTTATCGTTTCGATGCTTTTAATTTTGAGTTTAGTTTGTTCCTGTTCCTTTTCTAATTTCCATCTTCAACATACGCAAATTTGACATTTACGACATTTTCTATCCTTTATCAACCTATTGGAAAATTCCCTTTGTTTAATTATGTGTATCTCATTTAGTGGTACGTAAGTCATTCGCCTATGCACCGCAATATACGGGGTTATTAACTCTATACAAAGAAAAGAGAGGGTGTATGCCAACCATTCGCTGGCAAGAGAAAGTTCCTCTACATGAAAGTTAGAACGTGAGAGCAGAATACTGTCTTTATTCTAGTTGAATTTGCAATGTTTGTAGGTAAATTTATACTAATTAATCGTTAGACGTAACACGTGTTTCTGGTGGTCACTTCTATTGCATTTTATCGTCAATTTGTTGACAGGGATAACACTCTAACAAAAAAAATTACAATATTTTCATTCGATCACGTCCCATTGGAAGATCGTTTCTGTCTTATTTTACAATTGGTTACTAAGTTGCAATCATAGACGTAGGAAAAGACCGAAATATCCTTGGAAGAAAATCAGGATTTCCGGAATTAATTACAATTTCAAGATTTATATTAAAATATACTAATTTCAAGTCAAATGCGTGTAGAAAATTACTTAAATATCGAACTTGAATTTTTTCCGTCTAAGATATTAGGTCGAGTCATAAGTAACTTCCGTTTTCTTTCCGGATATCTATAGTTGCGTCGGAAGTTATTTATGACTCGACCTGATACTAAAAATTGCGGAACCGAACAAACGTTTTATAACAATCTTCCTCTCAATTCCCACTCTGCATGGCTGTTGGTACTTTTGCGCCTTATAAAGAGAGAGAGTGAGAGAGAGAGAGAGAGAGAGAGAGATTGGTATAATGTGAAATTGTTATAGCGAGATTCTGCTGAAGAAGAAGAATTATATAATTCAATTTGCAGAGTAGCACAAGTTACTCAACATCCTACCATATGCATGTATTTGACTTTCCGAGAATGAGCGTTTTACTTCGTTTGTAATAACGCGTCAAGCCTCATCTTGTCCATTATTCTCCTATCGCGTGTACTCACATTTACGATAGTAATTAAATCGTTATAAGAGTCCTAATTATGAAAGAAAAAGTTGGTATTATTTTTTCATCATTATATTCCGCTCCGACTGTTTCAGTTACAGGCAGTGTATAAAAATTAGATCGTTATGATTTCCCCTTCATTTCACAAAGAAACTGAAACAGTCAGTTTCGCTGTTAAGGAACCGTGAAGACATTATTCTTGTTTTTTATCGAGGTATTAATCAAATTTAATTTCACAAGGATCGTCTCCCGTGAAAAACTTTTCAGTGGCAATTTTCACATGGATTTTTGTTTTACATTATTTTATTTTAGATTTTATTTTACCTCAAAAGATATTGATATTATGCGAGAATATATCCCATTGAAGTATTTCACTAAAATATTTTAAAGTATTTCGAAAAATATTATTAAAAAGCTGTTTTACTCTCTTGATAAGTCATCTTCGAAATTACTTTTAAAATTTTCATCAATTACCTTTGAAAGATACCTGAATGACTTTAACTATGATATATTGTCTTTCCAATACTGTGCCACGAAGTCTTAAGTGGAATTGGCTAAATTTTCTGAAAATACAAAATTCATTACCTTTCCTCCTTTGCAGAATTAAGTGACAGATATCTAAGGTGTTGTAGATAGAAAGGTTTTCATTCATTAAGAATTCAAGAGAAGGGTTGAAATAAGGGTAGACCGAGGAATTGAAAAAGATCTAGACCCTGAGGTACAAGTTTAAAAGTAATGAGTCACAGAAATATTTAGAGTAGCCTTAAGTAAGGTTGCAGATTGAAATTCGTTAATGGATCATTAACAGTAACTGTAATTAAAACTGCAAAATTGGAAGAATGAGAGCAAATACATTAAAACGTAATTTTGAGTTTACTGCTTTTCAATATTTTGTTCAGAGTCGCAATACGGGCTTGAGCTACCGCAATTAAATGAGGAAAAATACAACAGAAAGTCTACAACGTATTCTTTTATAGTAATTTTATAGTAATAATAATTTCTAGTATAAAAGACTTATTGCAAAACAATATGACAACATTTTGGTGGAACTTTAAACAATAATACTTACAAAAAATTATATAATAATATAATATTAAATTGTCTATTTTATATAATTAAAACTCTAATTAATATTCTTTTATACCACAATTTTCAAATTTTTTAACTTTTTCTATTTGTTTTTCTCTTGTAATATTATTATACGTAGATACTAATTCTGAACCTGTTTGAAGATTGATATTCAAATATACCAATTTCGAGTCAAATACGTCTCAAAAATTATCCAAATTGTCTTTTCTTTATTTTTCTCCATATGAAATTCTAGTTATATATCTTGAGATTAAAGCAGATGTGTGAACAGTCTCTTGTAGAACCCGGTTATAACGATCTTTCCTACAATTCCCATTCTGCGTAGCTATTGGTACTTTCGCGCCTTATAAAGAAGGATTGTTATAATGTGAAATTGTTATAGCGAGGTCCTACTGAACTTATTTTCATCTTTCCATATGACCCTGTATTTCCCTGACGCCTTTTCCACACTTTGATATTTCATTGATGCTAAATCAATTCTATTCTTACAGCGAATGACTTGCTAAACGATGAGGAAACTTCGGAAACATCCTTTTCAACGAACACCGTTCTTGCGGCTACAAAGCTGTACATTGTTATCGGCTGTCTAGCTGCTCTCGTTGCCTTGGCATTGCTGCAAGCGAGCTGCACTATTTACAGAGCCTCCAAAAAACGCACCACCAAGGTAATTAATCAACTTCCCCAGGGAAGAAACACTGTAATAAATTAATTTTTCTCCAACCTTTTCCCGAAGAGTGTACACTTCCATAGCAAAACTCGCGAAACGAGGAAATTTGTAGAAATGCTTCTTTGCCTTCCACAAAAGCTCTCAAACTGCGTTGCATCTCGATAACATTCAGCACCCTCATGAGAAGCCTCGAATTTCCAAATCTCACATGCTCTGTGTATTTGTTTGCGTTAAATGTATCTTTACATCCAGTTTTCTAACATTTGTCTCGGGGAGGATTAAGAATTTAGCGAAACCTTCTGGCAGGAAATCAAATCCAATCCAAGTAGCAGAAATTCCTTCACATGGTGCGATACAGTTGCTTAGCTCAGTTTCCTCATTCAAAATGTGACCAAAAAAAAAAGAAAAACGAAGAACCACCCACCTACCCACCCACTCACACACACAAAAGTCAGTCGTCACGTTTTCTTCAGTAATTATAACCTTTGTTTTCTGCTTGGCTTATGTTGCATGATTCCGCGCCCTTGCCGGTACATATAGAGGGTATACTCGCTGCCTCTGGCCTCTTCTTCCTCTTCGGGCAACCCGATACATCGTTCAAACGCGACTCGGTATCATCGACAAAATGATCATCAGCATCATCAGCAACAAGCAGTTCGAGCACATCATCATCAACATCTCCCACCAAATATGCATCGGCCTTCCCCAAACTGGTAGTTTGACGAAAATCCCGCCCAAAAAGAACCCATTTCTTATTCATTCGATCAAAGGTATCATCGTTATACCCTTAATCAATCGTTTAATGTTTTCATTCGCATCTGCGTTTCTGCCTTTTGCTTTTTGCTTTCTGCTTTCTGCTTTCTACCCCTTCTGCCAATCTCAAAAAAGCTTTAGTTGCGCTTCTTCTTGGACCTTGCAAATAGTTGTCAATTAGACAACACCAAAACACCATATTCCGCGAGGGTGACGTTTCATTGAAGTGTAAACTCTCCAGATTCCTCATTGACTAATCCTTTCGAAGTCGAATGAAGTAGTACCTATGTATATTACGAAGAAAGGGCGCGAAATAGACGATTGTCGCACGAGTTGGGTTTGTCGCCCCAGAGAAGCCAAGGCGCCGAATGGGGCGAGTGCGACAATCGCCCCACGCTCGAGTTGCGTGTTTTATTTTCCCTAACTAGTGCGTAATTTTAACTTCGCACACGCTAAATATATTTTACGCATGCTAAATAAATAAGTATTATAACATTATATTTTAGTATACATACATGACATATTAGCACTTAAAAATTTGTAGGTTTTGCAGGTATACACTTAACACGTTCGCGATGGGGCCTGTATTTAGTGGCCTCGCCGTGGGGCGATGCTGTTTTTCGCATTTTCTCCCATCTGGCGGCGCTGATTTTAAACTAAAACATATTCTCCGTGTTTCAACATTGTCCATCTTTTGAGAACATGAAACGATCGCAATAAAAACACATATTTTTGTTTCTGTCGAAACTACCCTCAACTATTGTTAGTAATTCAAAAAGTATAAGAAAATTAACATTTTGCTATAATAATTTATATAATATTTTTGCTCTGAGGTAATGTTCTATATTATATCTCAATATTTAGTTGGAACACTTTTGAAGTAATACCTCGTCTGTATATGTATTGTAACCGTAATTCCAAATCGAATTTCAGTCAAAAATATTACCCGTAGGATGTCACGAAGGAAATTTGATGATTCATCAGATGAATCTGATATACAATGTTATCGAAGAAAAAGGCCACGACCTATTTGTAATCAGCAAGCTTTGTGTATACAATGTTTTGAAGAAATTCACAAAAAGAAATAGTTCCTTTATGTACATAAATATGTAAATAAATTTGTTAATTACAGTAATCACTTTTTTATTAGATTGACGCCGGCGTGTACCACCGGTGGTTCATCCCGCCCCATGAGACAATTCTGTATATACCACCGGTGGCTCATCCCGTCCCATGGGACAGACAAGAATGTACCACCGGTGGTACACCCCGTCGCGAACGTGTTAAACAGTATAGAATACATCCGCGTACATTTCAAGATACATTTTCTCGTCCGAAGCTACAGTGGAATTTTTCCAAATTCAACCGAAATTGGCGTAACACTCAAAATTTTCAGTCTTCCAATTTTTCTAATATATAATAAAAGAACATTCGGCACCTGAGTTTCATTGTAAGTCATTTTGATTTTCCATCCATGTAATGTATTTATTCCGAAAATTGCAGGATCGTTTGATAAGCAACAACGCGTGGAGGGATTACTCTTCCGGTGCAAACACCAACTTTGCATTTGAGGCTTTTGAAACCGAAGAAAAAGCGCCGCCGCCACCAGTTTCCAGTTTACCCAGAAACCGGGAAATCGCTAGCAATGGCATGAACGGATCGACGTCAGCGGACAGGATGATGGGTCCGCGAGCGACTTACAGCTTGCCTCGAGCACCCGGACCGAGGCATTCTCAGCCTCAGCCGGGCTATTACACTCAAGATCGTAGGAATCAGCGATTCAACGGGCCATCGAATACGTCGACTATGCCAACGGTTAGTCACCAAACGCAACCGGATTTCTATTTCATGCCGAGTCAAAGGAAATACAGCGGAGAAGTCGTACGCGTCTACGTGGACTACGGCAATCAAAAGCCCAAATAGAATATGAACAAAGTCTTAAGCGAACATTCGCAATTCTGTAAATAGAGCAGCCAGTGGCCACGGTATAAGTACTTTTTGTAGGAACGAACGAAATCACATAAAACAGCTCAAGAAACAAGGTATTATCTTGCTTTAGGAACCGTCGCTACTGTCTCGTTATTTGTTGACTCTCGATACTTTTTTCTCACGGGCTGCTAAGGTGTCCATTGTAAAAAGATGTTTCCCATCGAACAAAAGTACCAAAAATGCGTAGTCTCAATGAACTGGCACAAGTATACGGATCAACGGAACTCAAATTTTCAGCCGCATTGGAATAGAACCCACGATTTCCTTCATCGGGAATGTGTTGATACTTTTGTTTCGGGTCGAACAGTGGAAACAGGGAAAAATCCATGAAAATTGGAATGTAGTTTGTACATTTATAGACATCTCGTTGAACCCACTGTCGAAGTTAGGGATTCGGCTGTACTATCCTTCCGGATGTAGATAAACGTTTTTCTTTGTAAGCGGGACAAATTGTAGATAGATTCTGGTCCAGTGGTGTTTTTGGATTCCAACTGCGAGTTCTGTTTTTCGTTCTTGTGTTTTTCTTTTAAACGTAAGTGAAATTGATGAAATCCGACTCAAGCGCATTGAAAGCTTTCTTCAAATTGTAAAGGCGATCCCCATAGTTCAAATGCCTCGTTAGAAACGTTCAATTACCACAAAATTCTGAAAAACAATTTTTTCCTATAAAAGGAAATTTCGAAAAAGGTTGTTTTTATATAATGAATATTTCCTAGTTTTTTTTTACTTTTTGTAGTTTATTTCAATACAGGGTCCGACAAACCCTGTATCTGCTTCGAGGATTAGTTAAAAGATGCCTTTTTTGCTACAAAGGTCTTTTTTATTCTTCCTCTAGCTTCTTTAGCCCTTTCTCTTCCAAATTTGCATGTAATGCTTTTGCATTTCTATCTTTTTTTGTCACCTGAGAAATTTAATACAAATGCGAATGTATTGCGAGTGTTATTCCAAAAATCAGTTAATTTATACGTTTATTAATTATTAATTATGTATTATTGAATTTATAGAGGTCGAATATCAATGTGGCCTTTTTCAATATTTTACATGATTTGTTTAATTATTTTTCAAATGGAGAACAGCTTCCGATCAAAAGCGATAGCTCGTCTTTGGGGAATTTACGAATTTACTGAGTTACATATCGAAATTTCTCCCTAAAATCAAACGAGCTTATATTGTAATCGGATAACGGGTTCTAATTAATAATCGGTCTTGTAACGATGGAGATCCCCATTTAATGACATCGTTGATTGGGAAGTCAAAACATCAACTGGATCAAAAGAACAATTACTTTATTCTTTCAACGTAGGAATTTTCTAAACACGTTGCGAGAGTTACATAATGAAGGAGAAATACGTTAATTTCGGGATAATTAGTTGAAAAATGAACGGAGGCGTATCGTAGAAACGACCAAAGAGTTATCAAGAGACACATCGTCGCCGTTTTTTTCTTACGTATTACAATGAATTTATTTTATAAACGAACGAAATCACTCGAGATTCAACGCTTCTTATCAATTTGGAATAAATAATTCTACGAACAGAAATAACTCCCAAGATTACCCCCTTTTATATCTTAAGTTAATTTTTGTTACAGTGCTATTTATACAAGTTACCTTAACTCCTCAGTGGTTAGTCTATTTTTTATGTAAACATGAAAACGACGATTTACGTGGAAAGAAAACACAATAAACCTTTGTACATTTTCTTAACCCAAATCTACAATCGTTTTTTTCTTTTCAAACCTTCCTTTTTTCCTTCCCCAAGATAAAAAAGAAAGAGGAATTCAGAAACGCGAATGAAGTCAAACTTGGTTGTTCTTCCAAAACGATTTTTCATCGAATTTTTTTGGTAGACTTACAATTAATAACTAAACTATATGTATAACGGAAAATTTGTGACAATTTTGCAAAACTTCATAGTTCATCCTTTAGCCGGCCCACTTCGGCAAAATTATATAATAGGCACACTCCGGGGTTTTTTCTGTGGAATTGTCCAGGAACATTTGTATGAAACCAGAACCACGATCAACGCGCGACATCTGTTGAGTCTTGGGGAAGCGAGAAGGATCTACGGAATACTAATTGCTAATTTGGGAGGGGGGAGGGGGAGGCGCAGGCGCGATAACTCACGACGAAGAAGAGGAAAAAGAAGAAGACGGCGAAGAGGACGCTCGCAGGCACAGCTCCCTTCTCGTCTCGACGGCAAATCGACAACTTTAGCGGAAATCGGACGCATTTTGGAGATCCTTGGGAAAACCCCGCGTTGGACTGCATTCAGACTTGATTGGTGAGTTATGAGCGTGATTTATGAGCTTATTTTTGGAACCGAGCGAGCTCTTCTGGTTTAGTTTCATTGTGCGTGGGATTTGGTTAAGATGGGATCAAGCTAATCGCGTTTCCCTCTATTATCAAGACGGCAATGTTGGGGTTCTTCGTCGGAACTTCATGACCCCCCCCCCCAAGATAGATTACTGTAGACCTTTGCTTCGGTCTCTTTCGTCCGTAGCTTCCTAAACAATGATTCTGCTTTTTTCATTAGAGTGGGTTTTCTCTGTGCATTTTTTCATTCGGAGCATACTAGATTTTCTTTTGCTTTGGGGTATATTTTTCGATTGGTGTCGGTGTCACCTGGTGTTGGAACACCGTGTTGCAAAACCTATTAAGTATCTTGTTAGATTATATTTCAACAATATTGTTATTAAACCTTTGGGTACATCTGACGAGTGAGACTCGTCATCAAAATTTAAGGAGGTTGTACCGTTTTTAGAATATACATTGAGAATTTGATAAAATTTCAACCACTGATCTGTTTTTATGTAATAAAGCTTCAGTTACAATTTTGAGATGGTTCAGAGCCTAAAAGCCGAGAAATTTGTAATTTCATGTAACACGTGTTCTTATGGGAAAAGCACCTTTTCAACGATATTTAAATAATTAACATTCAGATCTTCATGAAAATTTAATGAGCGATAAAGGATATTATCCTCATCATTTATCAATTATCATAATGTACGTTCAAAGCTTGTAAGACTAGGAAATCATCAATTTTCATCCAAAATGTATGACCGAGAGCAGGACAACGAAAGTCTGGCAACGTTGCATCTCCGCTCACTTTGCGCGGTATCCAGTTCATCTGACTTATGTTTCTGCTCGAATATTTTTCTAATATTTCTTCCAATCTGAGACTGCTGAACTCTTTTCTTGTACACTTTCTCGGTCACTCTCTTGCCTTTCCAAAAAAATCCTTTTCGTTTTTCACTCATGTTTTAACAACTGGTTCGTAGAAAAAGCAACACACGTAGTAAACGAAACGAAACACACGCGCCATATACTAACGCAGGCGCACGCGAGTCGTAATCGCAATGACCGTGTGCTTTGCTAAGTTGCCAAATCTACGCTCGCAACTACGAGAATCAAAGAAGTATATTTGGGCGCTCAATTGATTAGCTATGCACCGGTACAATCTCCTTAAGAAGTAGGCGTTGAGTTTTGCGGTACCGCCGCCCGAGGGCGTTGATCGCAAACAATTGCCTGATGTTTGAATATTTCTATTTTGTTTCATTTATATATGGACGTAAATAAGCAATAACATGTCAACCTATTAGAATAGGTTGACTTGTTATTGCTTATTTGCTGGGTTTTGCTAGAGTATTTATATATTTATATTGTAACAAGGAATATCGATTCCCTGATACAAAGGCCCCGAACCTCCTACGCACTTTCCCCACGACTATTCGCGCCGCGAAATCCAATCGATATGACCGATCGGGACGTAAGCGTTGGACCTACGTTGGACGTAAGCGAGGATAAACGTATGCCACGAGAGCCTCGATAGAGAACGCGAGAGAAAGAAATAGAGAGAACGCGAAAGAGGAAGACGACCCAGTCAAGGGACAAATACTCGACTTTACGACGTCGTCGACGGAGCAGAGGACGCCACCCGGGACCCAGAACGGAGAAAGCGTGAGTCCCGTATTCGTTATCGCCGAAAAGGAAATGAGCGAGTTCAGGAGGTCGAGCCACCTAATTCGACAGGTAGCCATCTTGAGTGAGCTCGTCGCGTCGTTTGCGACACCTCGCCCCGTTTCTCTGTCTTTTCTTTATTTGTTTAGTATTCACTTTGTAGGATTTTCTTTTCTTTTATTTCGACTATTTTGTTATCGGCAAATATATTTATTTTTATTTTATTTTGTCTATCAAACGTGTCGTCGTTTATACGAACCCTCCCCTCTACCATTTTCGTTTCCTGAGTTAGATCGCGGTGCATAGCACCTGGCGCCCACGATCGAGCCCTTTTTCCGACGGTTTCTTTTCAGGATTTCAGGGCGATTGTGACGCGTGGGGTGTGTCGACACCCCCAACGAAGGGATTGTGAGATCCTCGTCACAATATCACAAATATAAGTATATTTCAAATAAAATGTATTACTTTTACATATTAGTTCATATAGCATCAAATTAAATCCGTTCTTTAGGCATAACAGTTTTCAAATAATTCAGTACTCAAGGGGTTAATGTATTTTTTGTTCATAGTATAAAAATTCATTGCTACTGCAAATCGGGTGTTTTTATTTTTCATTTCGGGAAACTTCTTCCCCGATAAGCCGAGTCTTCCTTGAACGTTAGGTCAGCAGTTAGCAGAATCGTCGTAATGCATATTTTCACGTCCTGGTGGTAAGAGCAACTGATCTTTGGGTTCTTGCAACTTTGGAACCTATATTGGTTAGTCCTTTGGAACTTTTAAAAGGTTGAAAATTCCCTGGCTCCCTTCTGGGTCGGTTATCTTTCAGAAATGGGATCAGTTTGTACTGGGAGCCGCTCATGACGTTACCCGGTAACAAAATTCATCAAAAATGTTGGTTTCTTGGAAATTCGTGTAAGGTTACCTCTTTAAAAAAATTGAACGATAGTCGATCGATGGTGTAGATTATTTCATGAACAAATATTTAGCATGAAAAAAGAAACTGAACTATGCTGGGACGTATCAGATCCTGGTAGGCCAGCCGAGAATTTTAGTCATCCATGGTTTCAATTGTACTGATGGAAAATGAATAAATGAACACGATATTATCATAAAAACTGCAATATTTAACTAAATTCCAAAATTATTAAATAATTAGACAAATGTGCTTAGAAATAATCAGGAAGACACACGTAAGATATATTTACAACTTTCTTTCAATATTTTTATCGCAAACCGAAATATTTTTTCATAAGTCAAACATTTTTTTATTGCTTTTTGTCATTTTAGTAGGTGGCGAGAATTAATGCGTCTCTTTTAGTTTATGGCGAAAGAACGACAAAAAGAATTTCATAGCGAGCGGAGCAAAGAAAACTATTTTACATTCAGCTATAAAAATCAAAGTAAACAGAGATAAATTGAATTCAAAGAAACCAAAATCCGAAAAATAAATAATTCTCCCTCAAAGAGATTTAACGGATAAGACGCCGTCATCTTTAAAATGAAATTTGTATTTTAGATCCATTATCCCTAACGAGACTTTAAAGAAAAAAATGGATTTTAATGTTGAACCTTTGCGAGCCGACTCTTTTAATAAATGAAGGTAGATAAAATATTCTCTTCCATTCTCGGATGACCTTCCTTGAAAGTGAAAAGGGGAAGCAGGGGTAAGCAAGGATATACGACTCGTAACGTTTCGATAATAGTTTATTAATCCGAAGATTTAAAAGGCATACTTGAGTTTCTGTATTTCGCTGATTTCAAATAATTAATAAAATGTATTCCATTCGAATCGTGTTAATGTGGTAATTCTTGTAGGACTCACAATTTGGTCGGAGTAGCTATGAAATCGCCGTGATTAGTAATACTCATTGATTAATTTCGTGGTTTCATTAAATGTTATTTTTCTTTTAGTTTTTAAGTAGATCATCCAAATAACTTTTCAGGAAAATATGGAGATAAGTACTTTCTCCGATAGCCAAGAATGAAGATGACGTTTTATCAAAGATCTCGACACTCGCGTAGCAAGGAGACGGTTAGAATTTAGCGAAACCTTTAGAGGCTCTTAATTTGCTACGAGTCCAAAAACGACGCTTTGTTTATGTCGAAATATTTGACGAAAATTTATTTTTGGCTATTGAGCTACAATAAATAAGCTTTGTAAATACTTTCCAAACCAATCCATTGAATTTACTGTACGGATGACAACAATTATACAAAGGATTCGAAATTCAAATTGGTTCGCATTCGAGATTTATTTGTTCCTTTCGAAACGTTAGCAAAATTTAAGCAAAGGAATAAAAGTGGTAAAGTTTTCAGATTATTGCGGAATGAATCAACATTTAATTCTTTCGGACCCGAGGCACAATTTAACCTTCAAATGTTTTAAATAATATTATTCTAAAAAAATTGCAATATTTAACTAAATTCCAAAATTAGTAATTAATTAGTAAAATATGCTTAAATATAAAAAGAATGGCAGACAAAAAACATATTTTTCTTTTCACGTTTTTATCACAAACTGAAATACTTCCATGCCATAAATCGAGTCACTTTTTTTATCACTCGTTGTTATTCCAATACCGTCGATAACTGTTTCTACGTGTTGATGAACATTTTATCTACACGTGACTACAGTTGGCGCTGTTTTTTTGTCGAATAAATAGTAATTTTGGATAAAGACATATCATAAATTTGTTCTCTTTGAGAAAAAAAATCAGGTCCGAAGAGATTAAAATTTCGATACAATGTAAGGTTTTATTATTGCAATAAGGGCAAGTAAATCCAAGGAAACACATATCAAGAAATTTGTTAATGACAATTGCGTTAAAATTCCACCAGATCAAATGGAGAATTGGATATCGTATATAATTCACGGTTTTTCCACTGCCCGAGTTGTTTTTAAAGCCTATAACTATTGTAAATTACAATTTTAGAACACTTTGGTGGAAACCATTTTGAATTACGAGTCTATCGAAAATAAAAGTCATTCCTCAACGACTTATCGATTATTTTCTAAAGACAATCTCTAAGAATTGAATATGACGCGATCGTAGATGGGAATGATGCGAAATTCGTAACGATAATTAAAAGGTACAACAAGTAGAAAAAAATTCTATGTAATGAACTATTTTTACATGAAAATTCATTTCCTCCGAAAATATTCAAAACAATTGAATCTTAATATAAAAATGGTACCTTCTACAATATTTTTTTCACCCGTCGATACAACAAGTAGTAGTAATAATAATAATAATAATAGAGTAACTTTGTTACTGAAAAAGTAATCGTACGCACTTTTTGTTGTTTTGTAATCGACTTAATTATAATAACTGTATTCTTCGCACGATATTTGTTCTATCTTATTTCTTTTTTTTTTCTTCCGCGCAGTGATGACAATTCAGAAAAGATATATCGAAGGCAATGATATTAATTTTACGTTATTTCCCTTTCATAATTAATTACCATTAACAGTAAATATGTTTTCCTTTATTTTCTTTTTTCCGTAGCTTTCACGTAATAACGAATAATAGCAGCAGTAATCAACGATGGCATTATAATAATTCATAATTACAATAACGTTCTTCTTCTTCTTTTTTTTCGAGGATAGGAGCGTCACTTATTTAATTATACGTAGAATTTTATCATTTTTCTATCATTCACACTTTCACATACTCCTGTTTAATCTCTTCTAAGTGTCTCACAAAGTTTTGTCATGTTTCTTTTTTTCGTCAAAGGTAATTCAGTGTCATTTGTTCCAGTAAATAAAAGCATCGAGGATTTTTCATATTATCGTCATTTTATGTATTTTCTCCCAGAAAAAAAAAATTATTTTTCCGTCTTTAGTTCTTCGTTTGACGGAAGAAGAGAATTCAGTAGTTTCAGTGTTTCCTACTACCGCGGGTTTGAACTCTTCCTTTTGACGCGTGATGAAAAGTTCATAACCATAAGTACAAATCATATGTATTCTATTTTGTATTAGTTTCCGGTGGTTTTTCCAATTTGTTTTTCCAAAAACTGTCGCTACTATCCTTTGTCACGGTGTACCTTTTCCTCAGTTAAAGATTTCTTCCTTTCACACCTTGCAAATTTCATCTTTCGTTATCTTTATTCTGCCGCTGATTTTTAGTAGTATTATTTTTTTTCCACGCTTCTTCATTTCCTTTGCCTCACGTCAGAATCCTTGTTTGACGTTGGTTTGCTGCAACATAAAATACTTTCGTTACAAACTTTTTCCAGCTTTGAATGAAATAGCGACTTTAAATTCAACATCGTTATCCAAGAAATAAACAAGACACGAAAAGCGGAAAGTAATTAAGAAACTTCGATCCATGTAAGTTCAAAGTTAAATGTAACTAAGAAGTAACTATTTCAGCTCTACTCCTTTCATGATACAGAAAACGCAGTGGATGTGTTTTCTATCAATGTGATAATTTGTCTTCTTCTTCTTCTCCTTTTTTTTGGAGGAAGATTAAATGAATTATACAAAGTTTCTATTAAGGGGTTACATCTAGTTGGCTGCCGAAAGAAAGGCGTGTTTTTGTGAATTTTTTGGGGGAAAATGATTGCAGGTTTCGAACTGTTTTTTTTTTTATAGTAAAGGGTATATCTTCGACTATGTTTCATAATTTTTTTATTGAAAAAAATTCAAAAATGTTGGATACAATGCATTTCCCGAACCGCTGTTCAAAAAAGGTCTTCAGCGGTGACCACTGTATCTTCCACCTCACTCGTCTAAAATCAAATAGATCATGTTTTTGCATCGTATTATCTAGTCCTTAATCGAAGGATTTGAGAAAATATTAATTTTTGAAATAATGGGCGACGATTGAACGTGAAAGTCCAAATTTTGATGAATAAATCACTTCATTTTCGTCGACCATTTTTTCAAATATTAATATTTTCTCAAATCCTTCGATTAAGGACTAGATAACACGATGCAAAAACATAATCTATTTGATTTTTTTATTTTAGACGAGTGAGGTGGAAGATACAGTGGTCACTGCAGAAGACCTAGCGGTCCGGGAAATGGATTGTATCTCCTACATTTGTGAATTTTTATCAATAAAAAAATTATGAAACATAGTCGAAGATATACCCTTTACTGTGAAATAAAAAATAATTTGAAACCTGCAATCATTTTCCCCAAAAAAAATTCACAAAAACACGCCTTTCTTTCGGCCGCCAACTAGATGTAACCCCTTAAAAGAAGGTTCAAGATTGAAATTTTAAAAAATCGAAATTAAAACAATTTTTTTATTGTAACGAAATATTCATAATTATTTTACAATATCTTCTTCGGATGAGCTCCAAAAAATAGGGTATCAAAATTTCATCCGCTTTTGAGCCTTCAATCCTGAACCCAGTCTCTTAAAAACTCTGTTTTAATTTTTAACCATGTGTAATATACACTCTACTTCGAAACCTTTTGTCATCGAACCTTCTGACAATTCTCTTTTGAGTCTTTTGACATATTTACCGCACAGAATTCAAATATGAAAAATAATTAAAAGGGTAAAGGCGAGTCTCCACTACAAGCGAGCTTAGGGCGAATATTCACTGTCCCGGTTGCCTATGACAGCTGCTCGTGGGAGTGGTTCGTCATTTTGTCAAAAGGTTCGAGCGTTTCCAGTCCCGACTTTTTGAAAGGTATAGAAGTCGAATGTATATGTAAATATACTTAATTGTTTATGGGTCTTTTACATCACCTGTAACGAGGAAAAACTACGTAAAAAAAGAAACACTGCTTTTCTGTGAAGAAGGAAAATCGAAGAACAAGAACTAGTTGTTAAAACGGAAAGACACAATTTGGAGTGTAATCAAAATGGAAATCATACATTTCTGGTTTCGTGTCTTGCGAACAATCAAAAGTCTACCTTTGAGAATAATGGCATCAAAAGGAATAGGGTTTCTCTCAGGTTCTATAAATTATTTGAAATTCTTCAAGTGTGGAAACTTATTGTAGAGGGTGCAGATCTCATGAATGATTCGCGTCTCGGCTCTCTCGATGGTGTATTGAATGGTAGGATTTCATATAAACGTGGAAACGGTGGGAATATTACAGGAGGATGTACGGGTAATTCAGAGGCTGGTAAAGGACCTCGTAGTGGAACGTAACGCTCTTTATCTTCTCTAACAATGCGATGGAGAAAGAAACCTGGTATTAAAATTAAAGTCTCGCGGGAACTTTAGTTCCTAAAATCTTAAAAATATTATGAAAGACTTGACTCGCGTCAGAATGGAAAACTTGAGAGAGTAATTCTACTGTTACAATTTTACGACCAGTCTATGGGAAATATAGCAGAAATAATTGAGAGAGCGGTTCTTTAAACAATAAAGACACAGAAAATTTAATTTTCTTCGTTGACGTACAAGACCATTTATCTTCGCACTCGAACAAAATGCTTAATGGAAAATAGTTGAAGTGTGTTATTTTACAAGGAGCTTCTCAATAAGTATGAAGAATAAATGTCTTGTCTTGCTATAATGGAGCATCCAAAGAGGTCTCTTAAGGGGGGAAATACATGTAGACAGTGAGAAAATAGTCAATTTTTATCATTTTTTCAAAGGAACAAAATATTTAAAATTTTTGAAACTTTAGGTACACTTTATCACATAATTGAACTGTTTAAATAAATTTTTCCATTAAGGAATATTGTCAAATGGCGATGTTCCGTCGTGATATTCCAGGAAGGTTTTGGCGGCAGTTACCCGTTTCTGGGAGTCCCAACGACTTTAATATTCATCTTAAAAGTATGAATCAGAAATTTTTAGTATTTTAACATCCAGATGCTGAATTTATACCTAAGAAACATTTAAAAAATTGAAAATTACAAAAGTGGAATACTTCAGGAAAAAAAAACTGCAATTTCACGTAAAATTTTTCTTCTTTTTGGCAATAAAAAAGCAGTTTCGAAAAGCGATTTTCATAAACAAGTAGGTATAAGTTCAAGGTAATATTGTTATTGAGTTGTGTGTACAATTTTAGCACGTTCGGTGGATTCGTTTTGAAGTTATGTTTCCCACAATCTTAAAGAATGTAGTTTTCCGCAAAACGTTTTTAAAGTTCCGAATTACGAAAACTCAATCACTTTAGTAACTTACCGGCCAATTAGCGATTCCAGGGCCACATAGAATTTTAGTTTAAAACTTTACCATCTTATTCTTGAGATGTTTAACTAACATTTTATGAGAAAAAATTGATTTTTTGAAGCTGCTACATGTATTTTCCCTCTTTAGTAAATTTCTTTTCGATAATCATGTTCTTGAATTATTCATAGGATATGTATAAAGCATTATTAAGGTATTATTAAGTTTAAGTTTAAATTTAAGTTTAAAGTATTATTAAAAGGTTGAAGTATCGAAATCTGAGTAATTTATGTGACATATTATATAATTTTAGTTAACCCTTGAAAATTCAAAAGCTTGTTTCGAAAACTAGAGTAATAGAAAAATAGTAATGGAAAATTTGGAAAGACAAGAAACAAGATTCAGTATATAATTTTTATTTTTATTCAAATGTTTTACTGAGGGATAGAATGGAGTAGAAATTCTAAACCAGCTGTTCTAAGTCAACATTATTGCTTTATAATTACAGCAATTGACAGCGATAAAAAGAGAAAGAGACGCAACAGAAATTTTTGAAAATATACATATATGTTTTATTCTGAAAATATAGAAAAATAATAACCGTCAATATAAATAATAAGCTCTCAGAAGGATGATAACGAGAGTCAAGAATTTGATGGCTAAAAACTTCCATTTTCTAGTTGGGAAACGATACACCCTAACATACCACTATAATCCTATTATTCTTAAAATAGCAGCGTTGCAATTTGTCGTGTATACGAATGCTTTGAGATTTCTTCAGACTGGTATTTAGGAGTTTCGGAAACGTAAGAAGAGCGTTTGTAATTTCATCTTCCTGGATTATGAATTTATTTAATATCACTAGGAGCATGTCGATACTAATCAGCTTAAAACAAACATAGTACTACTTAACAGTCTCCCAACTCTACGTGTAGACTGCGGGAGTTGCAAGGACTTAATAATTTCTAAGAACACGATGCAGAGTCCGGAGAGGGTGTTACGGGTATTAAGACCTTGCCAAATAATTCCTAATAAATAGTTTCATAAATATTGATTGTATCAAATATTTGTTTCCATAAGATTCAAATAAATTGTCTAATTTTTATACAAAAGTCATTTCAAAAAAAATATAAGTCTGATAAATATCACACAAAATCTTCCAATCTACAGGAATTAATAAAATTTGACTTTGTTAATATTTTGTAATTTCCACAACCCTAAAGCAAATTCCGCTGCTTTATTCGAGTCGATTGTAAGCACGAAACGTATTCAGTTTTTGTAACATAAGTTGGATGAAATTCTACACCGTAAAATAATTGCAAAGACCGATGAAAAGTTTCCCACGATTTTACTTCACGTTTGAATATATTCTTCAATGAAATATTCATAACATGGATTTTAAGTGTCGTAATTTATGGGCTTTTCGGATGGATTTATATAGCAGCTTAACAATTGTTTAAAGTTCACAATACCCTTACGACCATGTATTCTACTTGTAATTTAAAATTTCTGGCTTTTGAAGGATAACCCACATAGTCGAAATTCTGTATATCGCACACCGTAAGAGAAAACCCTATCATCATATGTATGAACCTCAAAAATTATTCATAACGTTAGCGCATAATTTAATGTTTTTCTGGTCAAAAATCAATTCAAATTGACAATTATTGTATCAACCTCATCGTGAGGCATTGCGTTTTTTTTTCTTCAGATTATATCGTCGTAATCCAATTTGAATGTCACCTTGGACAAAAATCTTCATACTTGAGATAAATCGAGTAGAATCGGGAAAAATGATGAAATTTAAGCGATTTTTCAAAGTGCACCAAAAAATCTGAAAAAATTTAGGAAGAAATCCCATTTTACCCTGATTAAATTCATATAGTATATGATTATAGGGTTTTCTCTTACGGTGCGCGAGATACAGAATTTTGAAAGTGATACTTACTTTACGACCACCCTGTACATATAATTTCGTATCAACTATTAACGAATCACTTATAACAAATTCATAAATGTGTCGTAGAGTTCAAAGGAAACGTAACACCGTCGACACAATACTTGTAAGATCAAAGGAACTCTATTAAAGTCCTTTGAAGTTGTATCAGCTACGAATTTCAGGCATGCAATGCATTTAATAAAAAAAGGACTTTGTTTGGACGATTTGTATCGGTTTCGAATACTTGAACATTAATTATCAAACCAGAAACCCATTAAGCGTTTACAATGTAAAAGGTAGGGGGAGGTAGAACCATCAAATGTAAAAAGAAATATCAGTTCTTTTCGAGAAAGTGCAGCAACTGTCTATTAGCAATGCAGTGAGAAAATGTAAATACGTAGGTGTCGCTTACAAGAAAGAGACTCTTTTAATAAAAGGATTCTCCTTCAGAAAATTTATACTGTTTCCTAAGGATTCCATATAAATGGTGAAACTTTAGAAGCGCTTCAACACTCGGGAATTGAGTGAAGAAAATTCTGCAGACGAAAGAATAACGTAGAGGAAGAGATATTATTTTTTTTTTTTTTAAGAGCCGAATAGGAAATTGTACCAATTCAGTATCGACACAGAATGATGAAATCCGAGTCAGTGATAGAACAGAAATATTACTGCATAATCGGCCATAATGAATTGGCATACCACTAATGATGATACTGAGCAATAATGAAGATAAAACTGAAAACATTGCCGTGGAATCGTAGTACATAAACAATTATTCAATACTTTTAAGTGAAAATATTAATGTTAAACGGGGACAGTAATGAAATACAGAAAGATCTTTTTACACTTTTCAGTACTTTATCGCAAAGAATAAAGTTCTCTAACATATATATATTTTACAAAGTAACATATTCTTTAACAAAATGTCTAAGAAACCACCTTTCTGAAAGATATCAAGGGCAACAACCAATTTTGTGAATTATATATCTTATAAATTATTTATAAATCCGTCTCGTCCTAAAAATAAGGAGAGAAATAATACGGGAGAGCCTACATGGCAGTTATTTGATCACTCTGGTCCAGGTAGCTTCTCCGAGAGGAGAAGGGCCCTCTGTATTATCTCTATGTACTGAACTCATTTCTTAGTTCCACAATAATATTGTATGGAGTCACGAGAGGGAGCACGATAGCTGATTCCCGTCAAAGAAGTGTTCCAGTCCTAACGATTATTATTCTCGATTTCGCTATTGGTTCCCCATTTATATTCGGTCGGCACTTGAACAAACGGAAGGACTAATCACCGCCCGAAGGCACCCATCAAAGCATTGTTTTCTTTTTAAATCCTCCTAAAAGTTGAGCCTGATCGGTGAAGATTTAGAGGTCGCTCATCCTCTTCTAGCAAAACCGTTGATCATGCAACTCATTGATAATAGCCATTGTCATGAAAACTTTGAAAAAGTTTTTCAAAATAAGAGCTCTAGGCTCGTTTTCTCCGGTAAAAATATGACTTTTAAAAGACTGGTTTTTATATGTACACAATTCAAAAAGAGCTTTAGTCTTTTTTGTAACCTGATCAATTGCTGCATTTAATATTCTGACGAAGAAGATAAAACACTGTCAAACGTTACTTATCTGTAATGAGTAGACCTCCTGCTAATACGAGTTTAATGATGGCTTACTACACCATTATCGGCAATCATTATACATACAAACGTCACTATCCTTGACGTCATTACAGATGAAATATATAGTTCTGCTATTAAACGCTACTCATAGTTGGGAATTTTTTTAATGATTACATTAAACAAATTATCTACCGAGAATATTCACAATAAACAATTTTCCACAAAACGGATGGTAATTTATTTTCCTGTAAGAGTATCTCAAATGGAGGTATCAAGGGGCGGCCTTGACAGTTACTTCGCTTTCTTACTTCATAATAATAATAAGAATAACAATCTTAAATAAAATTTCTTGCTACTGCAGTTATACTGGGCCACGAAAAGGCCCTGCTACTAAATCCTTAAGATCATTCATTATAATTTCCTTTTATGTAAAAAATAGCTCTGCTTGACCGCCATTGACTCTGGATAGCAAATTGCTATCTGACCACAATGAATTCAAGACTATCAAACTCCCCCTGGAGCAACATAAATTGTTTCTGAAGAATGTCATTTGCGTTCATCAGTTCACTTACAAATACTAACTAATAATTTCTCAAACTCCTTGGGAACAATGGGTTAACACTAGATTTACCATGACCAGTCAAATTAATCATTTTTAACATGTATTTTAAATGGCGAAAAGATATCGTGGTAGATTTAGTGTTAAAGGGGTGGTACCAAAATTAAAATGGCTCGGTATGAATATTCATTCCAAAATTTAAGGGACCATCGTCAGTATTCGTATCACTTTTAATCCATCATGAAAATGTTAATGTAACATCGTTGATTACAAAAGAAGTTCTTCTGGAAATGGAGGACCTCTTGTAAAACATCAGTACGCTTGGGTATTAAACATTAAGCAATAAGAAGTCAGCTGCATTTGTATAATGAGAAAGGAAATGTCTTTATACCAAAGAATAACAGAGGGAAAAGAATATCAGTTCTTTGAAGTTAAATCAGGTATGCTTCTACTAGAAATACAGCGTGGAAATATAGTCGTAATAACGTTGCTTACAAGAAAGAAACTCTTTTAGTAAAAGAGTAGTCTTTGAGAACTTTATACTGTTTTGGAACGCTTTCATACCTATCATTAAACTTTAATACCGATTGACGTTTCTCTCTTCTCGCTTACGTTTCCCAGTAAAGGCAAAAATTCTGTATGTCCTCACAGCAAGTTTTGCCGTTAAGGGGCCGTAAGAAAAGTCTATATGGGAATTTTTGCGTGTGTTCAAACACAGCAAATGGAATTACGTAACTTGTGTGAGGTTTTTCGCATAATCCCTTGAAACCTGAGATTTCAAGCTCAGCCTTGGTGTATTTGCAATGTTATGGAGGTTCCGTAACTAACAAAGAAAAATGATTTTATTTTTATGATACAAAATCTTAATCCCAATTCGACACAATTTTGCTTCAAATAGGGGGAGGGGGCTGTCATTTCTCCATTCATGGAGAAGTGAAGGTTTCTGGTTCAAATACAGGTCACGGGCTAATTTTTCCATATGTCGCTTATTCACTTTAAAAAATGCGAAACGAATGAGCAGTATTAAAAAAAATCCCAATATAGCGACTCAAGGAAACAGCCTAAGATAAATTGTTTCTCATTAACAGAAAATTATTTTCTATTCACTATTACAGCCAGTAAAATACAATTCGTTTCGATTCTTTGATGGAAAATCTTCTAAGTAGGGCTTTTTTTTTAAATAAAAACATTTTAAAAAATGTCCCATTTCAGGGAATATATTATATGCAATCTTCCCTTTTACGTGAAATTCTCTTTCTACATAAATTATGGGTAAAGTAAAACTATTTACACAGAACAGTACACATTGTGCAAGACCTTTTTTCCTTAGGATGAAAATCGCAAAAACTAGACTTCCAGTTTACAAATGATTACTTCATAAATAAATAACAAAATCAACTTGCAAGCCACGTGTATCCCAACCCATCTATAATCAATTAATCAAATAACTCGAGAGCCGCGAGTATAGGTAGGAGGAACCGGTTTTGTTAATTCAAACGAGTAATTAAAAAATTGCAATAAACAAAGATAATAAATAAAAGAGACGTAGCAGGCAGTGCACTTACGTGTCTGGACTTTGATCCGTGTCGGATTCTTCGAGTTCAGCTTTGTTGCGTTTCTTTTCGTAGACGAGAATAATGGCGCAGAGTACTACGACCTCTGCACAAATACCAAGGAATGGCCAAAGTGCAGCGAGTTTATCTTTTACCCTAATGTATTCCTTGGCTTCTGCATAATGGCCAATGTCTAGATCTGACCAGTTGTACGACACTCTGCAATATACGTCGCCGCGATCGGCCATTTCAACATTCTCAACATTTAATACGGCACCTGCGATTCCTCTGCCTTCGTCTTTCGTAATGTTTACACGTCCTTCGGTGTGAGTATAATTTTTATTAGCAAAAGTCCATAAAACTTTAATGCCTGGACTCTGTTTTCCATCGCATACCAAATGCAACTTATCGCCTTCTACTACACTTGAAAATCCCTGAATGAATGCGGTCGGCTTAGCTGCAACAAGAGAAAAGTTGGCGATTTGAATTTATGTGAAAGCGTATCCAAATACATTTCAGGACCACCCTTCGCACTGATTTGAGAGTAATTTGACTAACTGAAATCCAAAATTACTTTAGAATTGTGATGTAGCCCTCAACCGTTTTAGTGCCAAGCGGCGCGATCACGCTTCTTCTGTTCCACGTCCAAAAAAGCCAGCATTTTTGAAAATAAGGAATGAAAAGAGCGTTCTTGCGCCGCTTGGCAATTTTTTATTTGGAAACAAGAAGAGACCTCTGGCACTAAAACGGTTAACTCTCAACGTTCACCCTGTGGCCCGATTGATCCCAGACCATTTTGACATTTAGTTAGTTTACTCTCATTAAAAACTCGAAAATTCGACTTCTAGCGCCATTCAATATCAGTTTAACCGTTCTACTGCCAGAGGTTTTTTGTTTCCAAATAAAAAATTGCCATGCGGCGCAATAGCGCTCATTTCATTCCTTATTTAAAAAATGCTGGCATTCTTGGACATGGAAGAGAAGAAGCGCGATCGCGCCGTTTGACACTAAAACGGTTAAGCTATCCTCTTTCCCATTGAGCATGACACGTTACTCGCCAGATATTAGCGTGTGTCTCTGCCACTAACGCGAAGATAACGCTAAGTTTGTCGGTGTCAGATTGACCTCAGCGTGAACGTTACGTTATCCTGAAGTAACACTAGTTTATCCCCTAAAGGGCTATATTTTGAGATTGATTGTCACGTTGAGGACGGCGTGTACCACCGGTGGCTCACACGCCAATGGTTTGCAAATGGCTTAAAAAGTGCGCCGTCCTCAACGTGTTGAATTTGAAACCATATTCTCTATCAAATCATCTCATCGTGTCAGAGGTTTATAGTTGTAATATAATGTTAATATTATATAAAATTATTATTTTTATTTTTATTACATTATATATTTTTCATGGTTTTTTTGTACGAATGTGATTTATTTTTGTTTTCTTTAAAGAAAATCATCTACAAAAATGTAGTTCTGTAATAGTTTAAGTTTCTACTCATTCGCTTTTCTACATCATTCTAAATTCAATTGTTCACTGTTACTCGATACAAATTTCACGTTATGCAAATTTTCATTGGTAGATGAGATCACCTTAGAATCGTGATATTTTAGGATATATTGATGTCCTACACACAAGGTATATGTATATGTATCTGTCATGCATATTATATTAAATTATGGTTAAAATATAAATTATACATATGTATTTCAATGTGAAAGCATTTGTGTGGAAGAAAAACATTAGGATTTCCTCTTTCTCAAATATTGATTAAAATTTTCCTTTGCAGTCGTCGATTACAAAATATGCTTTGAAAGGACGTCCTCGAGGAAAGAAAAGTTTCTTTTACTCACGAACGATTCTGTAATCCGTAGTGGAATTTCCAGCTTTGCAGGTGTAGTTTCCATAAGCAGCTTCGCTCTCCTTGAGTATCTGGAGGGTACCATTACCTTCATCTATTTTTACAATATCTTCGTTGCCAGCTAATGCAATCAAAACGGGTTTCTTCTCCTTCAACCATTGTATTTTCTCCCCGGTTGTTTGATTATCACATTCGAGAACTAATGGAAGGGCTTTGTTCGTTAATACTCGCATCCTGAAATCTGAAAGAGTATAAGAAATATTTTTGGATTAATTCGAATCGCCGTAATGAGAATTAGGGGAAAGACTTTCGTCGAGTTCCCTTAGATAAATATTTAGGTAAATAGAGCGTAGTAGATATTCCTGGGCGATACAGCAACTATGTTTTAATTAAAATACAATATTTATTGAAGCGAGTAAAAGGAAAGCTCAGGAAACAAATAAAATCTATATAAATGCGTACATAAATAAACGCACCTATTCATCGCTCGAGGAAGGATAAGGAAAAAGATTTCTCTCTCTCTCTGGCGTATAAAGTAACAAGACAAAAACAGACAGAAATAATTGCTATGTGGAAGCACTTCGCTTTTTAATTATGAGACAAAAGGAAAACTTTTACCAACGCGTCATGCAATTCTAAGGGTTCTAAAAAAGATCACCTACAACTTTTTTTTTTCAAGACCTATACATATATTATTCACAATGTGTGAATGTGCCACTCTTACGAAAGAAGAGGAGCCATCTTCTTTCTGTATCTTATCATGGAAAAAGTTGCATTCAGTGTTTCATAGAAGGTCACTTTTTATTTGTGACCTTTTCGAACAAACGAGGACTGCATAATAAAATGTAAAACCCTAATTAATTAACAGTCTTTCTTAAGAGAAACCTTCCTTAACGTTCTTCGGCAAATTTTACTCCGCTGCTGTAATTTTCAACCTATTGCGAGAAACGTACAGCATTTAGGAACATTTTTTTCTCCGCAATGCGGATATTTGCTATCAATATGGTAGCCAGAGAATTTTCCAGTGACATGCAAATTCATTATAGGTAGGTATGGATACTTCGGAAAAAAGGAGGAACGGGGATCGTTGTATTAAAAAAAAATGCTTTATTGTTGGTATCCGCAAATGCCAACAACAGTTTTATTATTAGAAAATCTGTGTCTCTCCTTTGAAAAATGAAAATGTTCAAATTTCAAACTGAACTGCACGTAATCGTAAAATTGATAATCGCAGAGTTTTGCGAATAACAATTTTCTGCCGCTGTATTTCATCAAATTTATACCAACACTTGAAACGTAAATGGGTTAAAACTGTATCTTGTACACATCACTGAATGCAATATCGCAAAATGTGAAATGGCAGAAAAGATAAAAATTCCGAGGGCAGAAAATCCATCTAACGCTTCTTCGAATGAATATTTAGAGTGGTATAATCACATTTTCAACGATTGCTTCTAGATTGTATCGAACTTTCGAATGCAATAGTGAACAGAGAAGAATACACATTTTGTGGAAATCAGTGAAAAACGGTAATAATAAAAACTTCCTCCCTGCTGAATATTTAGTAATATATATGGGTGCTAGTTTTATTTGATAGTTGCACAATGGTGTGGTAAAATATCTCACTCTCTTTACATAAAGTTGTTTCACCCAAGTATGGGAAACATAGCAGATGTTTTCCCAACTTTTAAGCTTCATTGCTAATATAAGATACACTTGAAGTTCGTGTTATTTACTGAACACGTACCCTGTAAAGTTTCACAAACTTTGAAATCTGAATTTTCCCCACCGAGAAGATTATATTATATTAAAATAAAAGAAATTTGGAAATTGTTAGAGTATGAAAACAATGCTTAACCCTTTTCGGCCCAAATGGACTGATTTCTGGCATTGACTTTGACTGTTCACTACATTTTTAAGAAGTAATAATTAGTTATTCAAATGGCCATATCTTATGTTTTCAAGGTCGCGCTATCGATTGTTGCTAAAAAATTCTGAAAAAAAAAATGACATTTAACTTCTATTTTTCAAAGATATTTGAAAAAAATACTGATTTTTCATTCCTTTTTTTCTCTTTATCTATATTTTTCGACGGGAAAGTAATTTTCTATCACTACAAAACTTATCAAAAAAGTGTTCCCAATACCCTAGGAAAAAAATCCAGCCTCGAAAAATTATTTTCTTAACATGGCGGTTTCAAAATGGCTGCAGAAGGAATCAATATTTTGCGATTTATAATTTGTGTTGTTAACAAGTTCTTTTTTCATGTTTCCAATATCGAAATGTCATTTTACGGAGTTTTCGAGGTCGCTGATCACTATTCCTATGTCAAAATTACAAAACTCATAATGGCGGATCCGTTATGGTGGATGTTTGAAGCGAAATTCGTTGTTTCTTATTGAATATGAAAATATTTTATCATGTTTCCAATATCAAAATGATATTGAAAACATGAAAGAGAATTTGTTAACAACACAATTCATAAATCGAAAAAAGTTGATTCTTTCTGCAGCCTTTTTGAAACCGCCATGTGGAAAAAAAATTTGTTTTCGATAAAAAACTACGAATTTGGCTTCAACCATCCACCATAATGGATCCGCCATTACGAATTTCGCAATGTTTACATAGGAATAGTGATCAGCGATCCCTAAAACACTCTAAAATGATATTTTGATATTAGAAACATGAAAAAAGACCTTATAACACCACAAATTATAAATCAAAAGAAATTGATTCTTTCTGCAGCCATTTTGAAACCGCCATGTTGAAAAAAAATTTTTTTCGAGACTGGATTTTATACCTTGGATATGGGGATCACTTTTTTGGTAGGTTCTGTAGCAATGGAAAATTTCTTTCCCGTCGAAAAATATGGATAAAGAGAAAAAGAAAAATGAAAAATAAGTATTTTTTTCAAATTTCGTGGAAACATAGAGGTTAAATGTAATTTTTTTCTAAATTTCTTAGCAGCAATCGATAGAGCGACCTCGAATACATAAGATATGACCATTTGAATAGCTGATTATTACTTTATGAAAATGTAGTGAAGAATCAGAGTTAACACCAGAAATCAGTTCACTTGGGCCGAAAAGGGTTAAAAAATATATATTTTTTAAATAACCTATGTATTTGTTTATTTATGGGATGTAGAGGTAAGCGATATAATTGTTGGCTATGAGACAGTGATTGGACAAATTTTTTTAATGAGGAAAACGTAGAAACGTCTTAAATATCATACACGAAACGAACCAATGATTGACCGAATTGTTGAGTTTATGTACGATTCCAGTTATATTTGAATAAATTGATTTATAATAATAAAACAACTATTGAAATTGCATAGAGCATTAATTTTGTTTACCTAAATAGTTACCTTTGTTACCGCAATTATGTTTAAATTAACTGTAAAGTGTATGTCTACAGTTGATCGGGTTTCGTAAAAAAAAAAAACCAAACATGCGCTACAATTTTTTATTTACACTGTCGCAGATACTAAATGCACGTTTTCAAAAACTTTTGAACATCCTCCTGCTCTCGCTGAAGATGTTCAAGAAGTTTTCAAACCAACTTATGAAGACTTGACAAAAACCGGAGTTGCTCGAAAGTTGTTTAGGTGGCCATACACAAAGTAACAACGAAAATTTGCACAATTGCGTTTGGAGAATGGCACCTAAACACATATTTAATGGCAAAAAAGTAGTCGAAATTGCGTGCAAAATAGCAGCTTGCATTTTCAATGAAGGATTTGATCCAGTACTGAAGATAATGGATGTCATGGGCATTAAAATCGGCCTGATCGCCGTCAATTTGCCAACAGCCGCGATCACGGGCGTGTGCGCCTGGCTAACCACCGCACTCTGAAGCTTCCAGGATGCCAGAATAGAGCGAAAGATGGCTAGAGTAAAAGAGAATATATAAACGAAAATTTTGAAGAGGTAGAAGGCATTTTGTATGGTGCAGGCATCGCTGACCAAGTTAAGGTAAGACTTTTTCATGATTTTTCATTGAAAAAACTTGAAACCCGTTTCTCTTAAAACAAGGTTTTTTCGGTTGGCGGCGGTAATTTCTCCGGAATCACTGAACCGATCCTTATGAAATTCATATATTCTACACATGAATAGATTCTGTGGAGTGTGTACTAAAACTATGTTAAAAATTTTAATTTTTACTATTTTTTTTTTGGCCAAAGATAGTGTAAAAAAACTGTTTTTTTTACGTTTTCTCAGGAGTCACAGTCATAGAAAATCTAAATATTTTTATTTTTTCGTTTGAGATGATCCGTTATCAAAATATCAACGTCGCCAGCGACATGCCTACTTTTCGAGGAGTTACGTTTGCCTGTCATTCTTGCATATAAAAAATGTTTAAATTAAAACGATTTTTTTCATGTATTTCGAAAGTCTATTTATTAACCCAGCTATTTTAAAATTAATAATATTAAATTGTTTAAGAAGTGTACAAAAATAGCCTCTTTATGGACGTCTCAACCAGAATGATCCTTTAAGCTTTACATAAAGTTTTATCAAAATCTACTTTTTTTCTCAAAATCAAGGGAATTCCCTCAAGACAATTCTGTCAATCTAATTATCAGTTCATACAGGTCTATTCCTGAAAATGAAGGGTTCGACAGGGCTTAAGGGGGGATTGCGGTGTAACAGCTTTAAAAATACGTGATTTTCATGAATTTTTTTTGGAAAACTATTAATAATTCCCAAATAATCTCTTTTGGGATATGAAGAAACATCCATGAAATCTTGAAAAAAAATTTTTTTCTTGCCATTTTCTGTATTATTTATTTAGTATTCATAATCCTGCCAAACACTTCCGGATTGTTGGTGTCTAGTATAGCACCTGTTACAAGCATCCGATAAGTAAAATGAAAAAATTTTCTTAAAGGGAGATAGTTTATGCTGGGGTTATACCACTTGTTAAAAGAAAACATGAAGAATCAAAAAAATCCTAGGGTTTTAAAGAAAAAATGAATTTTTTGACACAAAAATTGATTACATATTGCCACTAAAAATGTTGTTAAATAATATAAAATTAAATAATTCTATTTAAATTGTTGATATAACCCCAGGAGAAATGTACATTGATTGGATTCAGCCTTCTGTGAAGTTGATCGATTGATTAGTTTTTGCGCTATCCGAGACACCGATTTGAAAAACGTAGTTTCGGGATAATTGCGTTTAAACTTTTTGGCGAAGTTTTACGATACTTACAGCTGCTACTTAATTGCGATACTACTTTTAGAACACATTCTTGAAACATTGTACTTTTGATTTATGCAAAGAAAAAAAATTCGATTTTTTGAACCTGTTACACCGCAATCCCCCCTTAAAATGCCCTAAAATAATTGAAAATTCAAAGAGCTTAGCATTGTTCCAAACATTTTCTTTTCATTTTTACAACTTCTAAGAAATCGAAAAAAAAAACATGGAAATAATGTGCATCGCTTATTTTGGAAAAAGGAAATCTTGAGCAAAAATATTAACAAGAAACAAGTGAGCTAAAGTGTTTCGTCGAGTAGTGCCAATGTATTGTTGGCAATTTTCCAGCTGCTTATCGTCTCGGTGTAAGAAGATGGAAAGCAAATCTGTTTAGCAGAAATTTTCACTTCAGAGTCCAAGTTGAGATTTATGTTCATCACTCCAGTACTGGGCTAGCTTATATTAACTTGGCTCGTAAAGAGGTTATCGCGAATGCCTACTTGAAAAAGTAATTAAATCTTTTTCTACACTATGAAATTGCCTATAAGATAGTAAAATTCACAAGGCTTTGATACCTCAATCTTCGCCGTGTGGATTGCAGTAATACAGAAAGCTATAAATCTGAAAGTGTAAGATTCTTAAAGGTGGAAAGATCTTCCGATGTTCCGACAGTATTTCTAAAGGCTTCAATATTTACACTGCAACTTTGAATCTAGTTTGCAAATATTTACGAGGAATATTCGAATTTTTGCTCGACTGTAATTTAAAAGTTATACACCGTCTGGTAGAAAATCGTAGCAGCGGAACTTTTGAAATTGGATGACATTCATTGAGAGAATATATTTAACATCCAAACATTTTTCTAAAGAGCGTAAATAACACCGTCTTGAAACATCGAGACGAATCGTATACTAACTTCATTTACTCTTACGACGCTCAAAAACATTTAGAAGCGCATTCGAGTCGCTATGAAGAAACTCGTTTTGCAAAAGTTAAGCAATAAAAAGTGACGTGACATAAAAGCCTCGTGCTCGTGGTTTTAACGGACTTGTACAGATCCTTCATTCAATTTTCTTTCCACGACTCCTCCCATCAAACTGTTTGTTAGTTTTGTTTCCACATAATAAACTTTCGTATTATTAATATTTCCCCAAAGTTTTAACTCCCGCATCCAGTTTCACAACCGAGTTTGTGCAAATACCACGCGGAGTATTATGTAAAAAGGGAAACAGAAATTACCTTCTTTGACGATCAACAGACCACCGCACCAGGCACAAAATATGTTTTTATTTCCAACAGAAGGGGGAGTTCCTATTTCATTCTCGATTCATTTAAGGGAATAGAAATGGCTGCGAAATGACTTCGCCTTGAAAAATATTTTAGATCTCATTTTCAAAGAAGTCAAATTTGTCTCATGTACGTATATGCTAATCAAGAATTCGCGTTACACAAGTAAGATTCCAGCTTGGAAAGATCTCCAATTTTTTGCTAAGGAACTGCAAATTTTTCATTCTTTATCTTGAATTTGAATTTGCACCTTTTCTAAGGCCGAAACTTTAAGATGTTCAACGTTTCCTTTTTGGAAGGAACGAGGGTCGATAAGGTGAACTTTTGTCCCTAAGGGAGCACATATATATATACATATATATACTTTGATGTCTTCTGCAACGTATATATAAAAAATTTGTACGTAATGGTGCTTATATTAAGGGGTTAGGCCACTCTAGGATTTTCGAAAAATCGATTTTTTTTGGTCTTAAATGGTCGCTTGGTATCTCAAAAAATGATGTCCCAAAAGATTATGGCCGCAACAAATCTCAAAGTACTCGATTTTCGAGTTCTAGTACACGGCCGCCCGGTCCGCATCGAGCTACTACTCAAAACTTCAAACGCGTTTATCTCGAAACTACATTTTTCAAAATTGCCGGAAACAGAACTCAGAAAATTGTCAACCGATTAACTTGAAGTTTTAAATATATTTCTAAAATTACATTACCCATAAAAGTACATACCACTTTTTTTTATATTGCATAGTTCATTTGTTATTAATAATTTTCTGACGATTTTTTTGGCAATTTTTTTCAGAAGTGCACCATTTTGTCAAAAATCAATATATCGAAAAAGTGATATGTACTTTTATGGTTACTCTAATATATAATCGAAAAAAAGTAACTGACTTATTATAATTAAAAAATTACAGGCGATGCGTTTCCGGCAGTTTGGCCTGGAAAAACAGAGGCAACTTCGCAAAAACGCTGCACAGCCGCCATTTTGAACATAATCGCTTCAAAAAAATTTGTGTATACAGTCGATGATATGTATAATAAACACCCCCTTTCGTAATTGCGATTTATTTTATAGCTTGTCTAAAAAAAAATTCCCAAAAAAGGCCTATTTTTTCGGCCTCTAGAGTGGCTTAACACCTTAAAAGAACGCGGTTGACGGTGCGAAAAGAGGTTTTTTTTAATAATAACAATTTAGATTTGATCGCATTAAAAGGGAAAAGGTATTGCTTCAACCTTAAAGTACAAAATACTCAAATTATCAAAAAGATTATTATTACATTAATCCGACATTTTCCAATTTTTATCAATTATTAAAGCCAAAATTTCACAGTATGGACCCACATTCTTCAGAATGTCAAAAGTTTCTTCGACTTCGTACGAAGGTAGGGAAGGAATACCTGCAGGCTCAATTTTGAAGTGATCTAATAAAGCCTTAACCAAATTCCACTGACTTAATTTCGAAAAACTATAAATTTTCACTGCAATTTTATAGTTCTTGTGAGTTTTTGGAAAAATTATACACTGATTTTCGTTCAATCCCCCTAACGTACAAGAGTTAACAACACAACAGAAGGACGCGGAACTCCAAAAAAAAGAAAGATTCACCAGAATAATTGAAAATTGGGAGAAATAGCAAACTCGTGTTCGCGATGCTGACAATGAGTAATGAAATTAACTAATAAAATAGTAGATATTCATAAAAGATTAATAACTATCTCTAATTTTACACTATTTTATATAGTTTTTGTAAAATAAATTTCCAGATTTTGTTCCAATTTCTAAAAATGTTGTATCTGTTTCATCTAAAAGATTTTCCTTCGTGCAGTTCTATTAATATAAAACAGAAGCACCAGCATGAATTTAACGAAATTGTATGTTACTTAAACTGTTAATTGAACTTAATTTGGGGCTCTTCTAAACTAGAAAATACTACTACGGTATTCACTACGCTCTGTTTGATAGGGATGCGTAGAATTCGTATTTAACAGACTAAGTACTTAATTATACTCAAATTAAGTTTCACATCCAAGCATACTCTTCATTGCAATTGTAATTATCACCATACTTGGTTCACACTTTGAGCTGAAAAAATACCTCTACAGATAAAAATACGTGCATGAACACATGTAAGATAATACATACGTAAAAATATATCCATATGTATGAGAAATTATCGATTTAGGATGAATGATGTCGTATTACTTGTAACAGCAACTGTGTTATCCTCAAATTCGGTGAATAAACTGAATCTTAATCCTTGACTAGAAACTCCATTCATTGGAATAGCATAATTTGCTTTGAAGCTTGTTCTTTTAAAAGCACATCATAAAAACAGGGATTATAAATAAAATCCATTAGTTAAGTTTTTTTTAATGAATCCCGAAAATTAATTGTATTCGGTTTATCATAAACATTGTATTTAAATTTCATTAATATATATTGGTCATTAAAAGCAGCAATACTGGTGTTAGTTATTTATATGGGGAAAAAAAAGGAAAAGAAACACCAGTTTTTAATATTTAAAATCTTAAAGAAGATTATCCCACAACGCAAGGGGGACAATATTACGGAAAAGTATCCATTTTACGTAAAGGTACGTCTCCTTTAATATTGAAGTTAGACCTTTCAGGGATCTCATGTGACATGAATTTTCCAGTAGTTATTCAAAGTAACTCGTTTTAACGTGGACACCCTGTATATATAATACGGTTTTTCTTGCGTATGTGACAGTCTAATTGCGCTTTTCATCAAAACGGAAATAAAAATAACGGCAAATAATCGTGATTAAAATGTATTATGAAATTCTCAATATTTAACATTAAAATGAAATACACAGGTGAGTATAAATATCAGTTTCCTGTAACACGTGTATTAGTAGTATCCCAAGTCGATGTATTTTTAATAAAATCGTGGAAATGCGATGCGCTCTTATTTACAGTGTGATAATTGCACTCAGTGATAAACATCATCATGCAAGTATTGACAATTGGCTATATCGAACGGATACGTATACTCGTTACGAAAATCAAATTTCTCAAACTGGGGTGGTAGGTCAGGCAGAAATTCAACTGGAACCCAATTTAAAATTTTTAATGGTTCTTAAGCCGTTGTAAAATCAAACTCGGACTTTCGTAATATATTCTACCTACAAATCGGTGCAAAGGCAAATGCTCAAATCCGAAATTTTCAATCTATGATGTAATTTCGGGATTCCCTCTAGGGTAGAAATTCCCACCCGATATCCTCGGTTCTACGAAGGCCCCGGTAATACTGATAAGGTCTTAATAGAACCCACGCGGATATCTACAACTTTCCGCTAGCGAAATTGCATGATCCCAAAATTCTGAATCTCCGATTTCCTAGCAATTTGAAGGCAAAATATTGGAAAAGTTATGCAATTTCGCGAATCCTTTACTCTGGTCCGAGTTATTCCAGCCAGTCCATACCGATTTGACCACTCTCCGGATAGTATTGCGTGGTTCGCCTTTATCGCAATTATTCTGCCTTTATTAAATTCCATACATTTTTCAAAAACATATTTACCAAATTCTTTATTTATTATCGTCCTTTTGTTTTCTATTGTTTTTTCCCTCTTCTAGGTGTTAATGTTAACCATTAATGGATAATCTGGGTCCGGATGACACGAAAAATTGTGTGCACAAAATAGCACATAATTTTTTTTACTTGCTTCATCGATGTCAAATTTTCAAACTAATTTAATTTATTTATAGCTCTTCCACAACCATTCTCTCTTTATTTTGAGTGGTTGAAGAACATATATGAACTTTTATGGCCCGGGAAAGTGCATTCCCTCGTTACAGTATGCACTCAAAGTGGTGCTGGGTCAATTTGACCCAGCGTGCTCGTTATATTTTATAGAAGAGGTGTATGTCGTTTAAGGGTTAAATCGATTCAACAATTTTTCAATAAATCCATTTTCAATTATCCAGCATCAATGAGCAAGAGCACTAATACTTCTCGCACTACAAGTCGCTCTTGGTATCACTTTACGTGCACGGAGAACAAAAAGGATGTGCAATGCAATAAAGTACGGACTATCAGAATACTAGGAAAAACGTAAGAAAAAAAAGTGTGACTTTATCCGTCCACAGGAAGTACTTTTTTTGGCCATTTGTTGAAAATCGCCGATAAGATCGAACCAACTTTTCTAATAAAGTAGGACAAGTACAAAACTTTCTTAGGACAAATTGAGACTCTCTAAAGGAGGGCAAAAACAGTTCAAATTTGTCGACCCGGGTAGTTTGTCGTTCCAAGCGCGTTAAAGGAAAACAAATAAGAAAGGATAAGAAGATGTTAAATTATACATACCTTGCTTCAAATAAAGTGTATTGCATCCAGATTAATTATTAAAATATCTTTAGTTTCATTTTTCACTTTTCTAATTAAGGGGTTACATCTAGTTGGCGGCCGAAAAAAGGCGTGTTATTGTGAATTTTTTTTTGGGAAAATGGTTGCAGGTTTCGAACTATTTTTTTTTTCATAGTTAAGGGTATATATTTGACTATATTTCATAATTTTTTTATTGAAAAAAATTCACAAATGTAGGAGATACAATGCATTTCCCGGACCGCTAGGTTTTTTGCGGTGACCAACTGTATCTTCCACCTCACTCTCCTAAAATCAAAAAATCAAATAGATTATGTTTTTGCATCGTATTATCTAGTCCTTAATTGAAGGATTTGAGAAAATATTAATTTTTGAAAAAATGGTTGACGAAAATGTAGTGATTTTTTCATCAAAATTTGGACTTTCACGTTCAATCGTCGACCATTTTTTCAAAAATTAATATATTCTCAAATCCTTCGATTAAGGACTTGATAATACAATGCAAAAACATAATCTATTTGATTTTTTGATTTTAGACAAGTGAGGTGGAAGATACAGTGGTCACCGCAAATAGTATATTACACTACAAGGGCAGAAAGTTTGAGATTCGTGCACTGCGCAAGATGATGCCCGAGGCGAAGCCGAGGGCATCATCTCGCGCAGTTCAAGGCTCTAAAACTTTCTGCCCGTGTGGTGTATACTATTTTTCTTTATATCCGGTCGAAAGTGCGTTTATTAATGAATTATCATTAAAAGTATGAAGGTAAATGTGTTTCAAATGACAGTCAATTGCGCGGCCATGTAAAACTTTCGTTCCTCGCTGCAGCGCCTCTGAGGGGATAACTCGAAGCTTTGATTTTTTCTCTATCTTTGTCTTACCAAGTGATGCATATATATTTGCGATGCCTGCCCGGCATTTGCAGCACGAGCGAAGCGAGTGCTGCTGGCCGGCGGCAGGCATCGCAACATACGCAAAAATGAAGTTTAAATTTATGGATTAAAATTTAATTAATCTTTTTTCAGGTCGAAACTGATTTTATTCATAAATTTTTTTATGTTAAGATATAATAATTTTATTTATTAATTTTTAATTGCAATTTAATTATTTTTTTAAAACTTAATATCCTAATTTAAATAAAATTTATTATTATTTTATTTCATTATTTATTCATTTAATGGCTCCTGATTTTCATTCAATTAAAATTCCTAAAATTTAGATGGTTATGAATATTAAAAAAGTTAAGTTACATCAAAATTTGTTTGATGATGAAATTAAATTAATTATTGGTAATATAAGGGCAATTTCAATGTCATGTTTTGTTTGTGTGTATCGCGCAGTCGCGTATTGCAGACCCCTTGAATTTTTCGCTCCTGGTATAACAAAAGACGCGCACGCAGATCTATCAATGCACAAATCTGAGGCTTTCGACGTCGAAATCGATGCAGGAAGAACGCACTTTCGACCAGGGTATAAAGAAAAGACCTTTTTTGAACAGCGGTCGGGGAAATGCATTGTATCTCCTACACTTGTGAATTTTTTCCAATAAAAAAATTATGAAACATAATCGAAGATATAACCTTTACTATGAAAAAAAACAGTTCGAAACCTGAAATCATTTTCCCAAAAAAAAAATTCACAAAAACACGCCTTTTTTCCGGCCGCCAACTAGATGTAACCCCTTAAAACAACAGTCCTTTCGATCATTAAAAAAATCAAATATTTCATTATTGCCAGGTTTTCCCCATTACTTTAATATCTTCCTGGCAAAAGTTACTTAGCAAAAACGCATTTTCGGATATGGTACGCTAAGCTAAAGGCAAAATTAGGAAGAAAAAGAAATCTTTAGTTGTGGAAAAATCAATTTAACGATATTAAATTTACTTGTAACGCGTCTTCAACATAATTTGGACGCAACATACCTTATAATGTGGCTTGAGCTTGCAAAATATTGGGAAAGTGAAAAAAGTGACGTATTTTTCCCCCATAAATTCAAGAATTTAGGAATCATACATTGGGAATTCTAAGGGACGAAATTCAAGAGCATCATATTACAGCATTCTATTCAGAAAATGTAATTTTGCGGATACTTTCTATTGAAAATTTACCACCGAATTCTCGCAAACCTAATAAGAATCTTTTTTACCATATAACCTTCTTGAATGACAGAAAAGTTTACTATTTCGGGATCTCGGAGTATATTTTACCCATTTTATTGACATAAAAAAGATTTATCGCGATAGTAACGGGTGCGAAGCTATATCGCTTGTTATATAGATTTTTAACTGAACAGAAGCTAGGGATTTCGTTTGTGCTGCATGTATGGTATACACTCGTATACACACAGTTCCCTGGTTCCAAGATTTAAAAGAGAATATTAATTATCGCGAGAACCGATGAAAAACAAGTTGCTGGCAAAATGCCAGAAGCGTTTTATCGCGTAATTTTGCTGTTTTGCATAATTGTAATTAGTGCTATAGATATAAAAACCTCATTTCGGGGAGATATTTCGGTAGCGAGCTTTTGCAATTGATACTTTATGGCCGTTTAATGAGATTATATTGAATCTTACGTTAAACGTTTAAAAAAATTGCGGAAAAAGGGACGAAGGGTAAAATAAGAAATGATCAGTTGGAAACTAAACGTAAGATGTGTGAGCACGAGACGACCCGAGCTTTGATACACCACAGCGGGCAGCGGTCGAGTAGATCTTTTTTTTGTGCATCAACCAGGTAAAAAATCGGCAAAGAGAAAAATATAGTCTTACAGGGAAGTGGTTTAATAGCGACTTAAAAGCTTTTCTATCGCTACTTTCGACGCCTTTAATGCAACTAGACTTTTTCTTATAATAAGCAATCGTTTTATAATAAAAAAATGCCGAAGAACGACTTAAATACGAAATGTCATTATTGCGGAAATGCTTCAGCGTAATCGCAGGTACTAGAATTTTGACCCTAAACGCTTCGCGAACCGTGTAGCCTTAGGCTAAACAAGATATATCTTCTTTATTATACACAAAATCCATTGTCTGTGAATAACACACATCATTGCGCACAAACGCATCATTTTCAAGAAGAAAGATTTTCTAAAAAAAAAAAAACTCTAATTTCTTGAACAATATTTCAGTATTTTTAAACAACTTTTTTTGTTATATTTGTGATTTGTTTAATACTGGGTTCGATAGACGACCCTGTATGTGCTCCAACGATTATAAGTTCATTTTGCTCCTGATGCCTGTCATATAGTACTCGTCATTCATGAAAGAAGCCATGAATGCCAAGGACAAGGACGACCATAGTCGTCATTATGATTGCATGTTTGATTATATGCCATTGGTATGACTCAGACATATTTTCTCAATGAAATGATTGGGTACGTTGTAACACTTTTACACTAAGTCCTCTAACAATAAGTATTATAACGAAAGGGCCATTTCAAACCGTATTGGTATTACTAGAAAAAACCATCTTTCGCATTTATTCGTGAATCCATTTATTTCTTCAAACTTTTCTTATTAGTTTTTTATCTAAACAAATGGCTTACGTCTAGCTTTTTTCGAGACGCCGGTGACAAAGCCGAGAAGGAGACTAAGATAAAATGGATTAAATGAATCAGAAATTGATGCGAACAGTTGCGACGAAACGAAGGTAACAACTTGATATTTCGCAGAAAATGATGAGCGGATACATTCGGTACCTCGGAGTCACAAGAAAAGGACAAAATTAATTTGATGCACAAAATATGATACCTACTTGAAGAGTGATACACATACAAACCAATAACTTGTCGCCGCTTCAACAATTAATATGATGGTAATTCGAAAAAAATTAAAGATTAGGGGTAAGCGATACAGTTGTTGGCTACCTGACAGTGATTGGCCAAATTTGTTCAATCAGGAAAGTCCAAAGACATCTAATGTATTCCGTTATTTTAGAAGCGTATTCAAAATTCATGGATTCTCTACTTCATAATTTGTATGCTATTCACTATCACACAAGTTGACGATCAGTGTCTCGTGCTGACCAATAATTATCTTCTTTTAGAAGCGACACGTTTTTTTGCACAATTCTTGTTCATCTTTAAACTACCCTCGACTTCTAAACCTTTTGACGAGTCGGTACCGAGGAAGCTCGAACATTTTAACAAAATAAACCACGTCCACGGACCGCTGTCATTAGTTACCGGAGCAGTGAGTATTCGCCTTTATGTTTTTCATTATTCTTCGTACATTAGGTCACATTTAATAATTATTATTATTATTTTTTAAAAATAATTATTAGGATTTTTATATAGAAACCTTTATTGAATTCATTGTTACATCGACTAGATTTGAATTTTCTAATCGCCATTTATGTGGCGCTTTTGCTTAAGGGGTAAATATACCTATAAGGGCTATACTGATTACCCCTATTCCTCTAGCTATTTGTTATTGCAATCTAGTAATGAGCTGTTAGAAATTCCTAGTGCTTAGCTGTGTGTACGGGTCTGTTTACTTATATATTCTGTTTTGTTTCACAAATTCTCCTTTTGTTGGAATACATTTCTGAGTTATTTCGCAAGAATAACAGCAGTAGTAAAACTAACTGAAATAGGGGGTAATGCAACAAAGTACCAAATGCACTACTAATTACACGTTATTATCAACGCAACAATAAACGTCAGTCCTTCACGAACACCCGTGGTGAACAGACATACCTTTTGTCTCAGTGTTTACAAACGTACGCGTGTAAGCCTCGGACTTTATATGGTGTATTACTGGTGTCATTAACTCAAAGTTAAAGTGCGAAATCCATAAAAGAACTTAAATACTTCTGCTCTTTTCACGATTGCACTAATGTGCATCGTTTCCTGCGAGGGTCAATATATCGATATCAGAACCCTCCAGGATGGAGACCCCAACTAAGCTACCCCAAATGATCTCACCAACTCAAAACCAGAAATCCTACGCTACAGTGACATCTGCTAGTATCTTCCCAAAAAAAGACCAAGCTGTTATCATCGAAGCAAAAGAAGGACTCCCTATTAAGGACTATTTATCTAGTTTAGGTAATCTAATAAACCCTAATGTAATTCGATTTGCATCCAAGATTTCCAACGGTCGTATCTGTGTATTCCTTTCAAGCAAAGAACAAGCGGAAAACCTAACTGACAACCACAAACAAATTATTGTTCAGGGCCATTCCCTAGAAATAAGACCACTTATAACAAGATTGAAAAGAGTGATCATATCGAATGTCTGCCCGGTCATCCCACATGACGCGATAGTAACGGAATTGATGAAAACGGGTATCAAACTAGCTTCTAATATTAGCTTCCTACGAGCAGGAATATCAGAACCCGGTTTCGCTCACATTCTGAGCTTCCGACGACAGGTTTACGTGGAACCCGAATGTCTCGACAAAATTCCAGAGTCAATTCTACTTACCTTCGAGGATACCCAGTACCGTATATACTTTGCAACCGAAACATCAATATGTTTCCTATGTAAACAGCACGGTCACCTTGCCAAACAATGTGAGCTCAACAGAGGAACTGACGAACCTGAGATTATCACTACTACGCCCATAGAAAAATCAATAATAATAAACAATAACAACGCGTCAACATCGGATATACCTATAGCTACTCTTCCTGACGAACCTCGTATACAGACAGAAGAAATAAGTAAACCTATACCGGGAAATAAACGACCGCTATCCTCGTCTAACCCATCAAGCATAAGTAATGATAATGAAAAGGTAGATTTCCCAAGAAACACTGCAGACCCCGATATAGAAGATCTGATACAAATTCCAAACAAAAGACCAACCAAAAAAAACAAACGTAGCAGCTCTAAAGAAAAAAATAAACCATGTATCGACGCGTCGCTCCAACCGGTCAAAGAACTCCTCGATAATTCTACTGTTCAGTATGCGTTAAATTATTTACAATTCAAGGGACTCTTCGAAAATCTAAAAGGAGTTTCCAACCCTCTAACAGTAACTAGGGAATATACGAATGACACGGAAGGAATCATTCATATGATGGAACAAATTTATCCTGTAGTAACCGAACGATCTATCAAAAATAGACTTACCAGAATTATTAAAAAACTGAAAGCAAACATGACCACAGACATAAAGGAAAGTATATCAATTACCACAACACCAAACGACACATCTGATAGCGATTCTGATAAATTATACTAACCCACTGAACCATGGCTTCTCTAATACAATGGAATATTAATGGCTTTTACGTCCACTATGAAGAACTCTTAGTTATAATTAACGAACAGGAACCCTCCATCATAGGACTACAAGAAACAAACTTTAAGAATGAGGCCCAAGGAGACTTAAAGGGTTTTATGAAGTTCTCGCGTATTCGAGGGTCTAGCAATTATGCAAGTGGAGGAGTCACCACCTACATTAGAAACAATCTGCCATCTATGGAAGTTACATTACATACTAACATCGAGGCAATTGCAGTTACAGTCCTTCTCAATACACCAATAACATTCTGTAATATATATCTTCCTAGAAGTAGAGACCTAAATATCGAAGAGCTTAAAGACCTGATTCAACAGATACCAAAACCTTTTATATTATTCGGAGACGTCAACGCCCATCACCAATTCTGGGGATGCAAAACCAATTGCACCAGAGGCAGAGCTCTAATTGATATCATCGATGACCCCGACATATTCCTACTAAACTCGGGTAAAGCAACCCATTTTAGTATAACCAACAACTCTTTCAGCGAAATAGATTTAACAATGAGCAGCCCACAACTAGCGGCTAAATTAAAGTGGAACACCCTTAACGAACTCCATGGGAGCGATCATTATCCCTTAAAAACAGTTATTCAGAGTGACAAACATCTTTCAAGCAGAGAACACTCAATTGTCAAATGGAAAATTAAAAAAGCTAACTGGGAACTTTTTCAAGAGCTTATTACAACCGAAATATCTGAACTCAACACAATGCAAATAGAAAAACACACCTCGATCGACCAGCACATTGACAAATTTATTGATCTTATCACTAAAAGCGCAGAAGTTTCGATAGGAAAAAACACCTATACAACTCGAAGATTTCCTCTGCCATGGTGGAGTGATACCTGTAAAAAAGCGAGAAACGAGAAAAATCATGCTTTCAATCGACTCAAAAAACACGATACACCAGAAAATCGGATAAATTACAAGAAAACAAGAGCAGTTGCCCGGAAAATATACAAACAAAGTAAAAGAGATTCCTGGATAAATTATGTAGCCTCCCTAAATAGTCAAACACCGGATACAGAAATCTGGAACAAAATACACAGAATCAACGGTAATAAAGTTTCTAAAGGAGGACCAAAAATATTAAATATCAACAATGGTCTTATATCTGAGCCCAAAGAAATTGCAGACACCATGGGAAAAATTTTTTCAAAAAACTCTAGCGATGACAATTACAACCCACTATTTCTGGATTCCAGAGATAAAACAAATAGACCAATGGACAACATTTCCCATATCGAAGAAATCTCAACAATAAACACTGGGGACTCATATAATACGGAAATTAAGATTGAAGAATTTAACATAGCTATCAAACGATGTAAAGGAAACAGCCCCGGACCAGACGAAATCCCGTATATTTTCTACAAAAAACTACCATCATCTGGAAAAACCCACCTTTTACGACTCCTCAACCACATCTGGAAAAATCAAATATTTCCATCTATTTGGGGTGAAGCTATTGTTATCCCAATACTCAAACCAGGGAAGGATCCGCAAAATCCCAACAACTATCGACCCATATCCTTGACATGTACGTTATGCAAAATTTTTGAAAAAATAGTTAATAACCGACTACATTGGATTCTTAAGAAGAAAAATTTTCTCTCCCCATACCAAAGCGGTTTTCGACACGGCCGCTCTACATTAGACCACCTAACAGACCTACAATCTAATATCTCCGAAGCATTCATCGACAACCAACATGTCGTGGCAGTTGCTATGGACATAGAAAAGGCATACGACATGACCTGGAGACCAAGAATTATCAAAATTCTAGAAGAACAGGAAATAAAAGGTAACCTCCTAGCATTCATAAAAAATTTCTTAAACCACCGGTCTATACAAGTCCGAATGAATGGAATATTATCTCAGAAGTATACGATAACAAATGGTGTTCCCCAAGGATCAGTTTTAAGCCCCACACTCTTCTTAATTGCCATAAATGACATAACCAAAAACATCTCTAAACCGGTAAAAATTCGTATATTTGCGGATGACGTCACCATCTTCAGCAAAGGACGGGAACTTAATACTACCGTACAAACAATTCAAAGTTCACTGAGGAGACTCCATAATTGGGCTATAGAAACGGGATTCAAATTCTCCCCTTCCAAAACCCATTATATCATCTTTTCCAGAAAGCGATTACCGACCAATTCTGTTAAATTATATCTGGGAGACCACCAACTAGAACAAGTTACGGAAACCAAAATATTAGGTCTTATTTTTGATGAAAAACTTACTTGGAAATCACACCTCAAAAATCTGAAAGAAACATGCAGAAAAAGAATTAACCTACTGAAAATAATCGCCCACAAGAATTGGGGAGCAGATCAAAAAACACTACTTTTATCCTATCGATCTCTAGTTAGGTCCAAAATTGATTATGGATCTATAGTCTACAACTCAGCTAAACCAACAACACTGGCAATCATTAACCCTATTCATAATACAGGTCTGAGAATTGCATGCGGAGCCTTTTTCACGAGTCCCATTAATAGTATATTATACGAGACTGATGAGCCAAATTTAAGTAACCGCAGAAAACACCTAAGTTTACGCTACGCTTGCTCAATAGGAAGTAGAACAGAATATCCAACGTACAGTAAAAATCTACCCCTAAGAAGATTTGAGGAGTATAATAAAACTAAAGGGCCAAAACCTTTTAGTCATATGATCAATACATATCTGAAACAAATGAGAATCGAGTTTCCAAGTATTGCAGAAAAACAATCAAACCCTTCACCACCTTGGGAATTAAAAATTCCCCTAGTCGATCTACAATGCACTGAATTTGGGAAATCCGAAAGCTCCCCTCTAATTTACCAAAGGGCCTTACTGAAAATCCAAAATAAATATCAAGAGTACTATAGTATATATACGGACGGGTCGAAATCTCAAACTGGAGTAGGATGTGCTCTTTACTCTAAAAATTATGAAAGACATTACAAATTACCATACAACTTTAATATCTTCTCAGCAGAACTATTCGCATTAGAAAAAGCGTATGAATATATTAACTCTACAGTGGGAATAAAGTTTTTAATATTCAGCGACTCATTAAGTGTTCTTAAATCAATCACCAACACAGAATCCGACGATCCCAGAATTATTAACATTCAGCATCTTTACAATGGTATTACTCAAGAAGGCAAAACGGTGGTTGCAGTCTGGATCCCTTCGCACAAGGGTATCCAAGGAAATGAAGAAGCCGACAAACTAGCAAAAATAGGTACTATAGCTCCTACGACAACTGAAAGACTCTCCATACCATTAGAAGAGGCAAAAAAATATATGGAAAACTTAGTACATCAAGAGTGGAACACTTACATGGAAGCAGTGCGACATACTAAACTTCACCCAGTACGCAAAAAACATCCGGACCATGAAGCATGGCAGAAGCTTGGCCGTAGAGATCAAGTTATTCTTGCTAGACTTCGAATTGGACACACCAAGCTGACCCATTCTTACCACCTCCTAAATCTTTTTCCACCCACATGTAACCTATGCGGCGAGGTCTTAACGGTGGAACATATTGTACAAAGATGCGACAGGGTTTCCGAAATAAGAAGGGCGCTCAATATGGGAGCGACATTAGAAGAAGCAGTGGGTAACCCGGAGAAAATTGAATCAACGCTGAGATTTTTGAAAAAAATCGGAATATTCGAGGACATTTTATAAGTGAAATTAACCAAATACTACAACATTCGTAAACTAACAATATATTAGTATCTAAGTAACATATGTATGACAATCTTGGTTTCATCTTGTAAAATATGTGTTAGTCGCTAATGACCTAAAAGTTGATGCGACTATAAATAAATATAAAAAAAAAAAAAAAACAATAAACGTTATTAGACTAAAAGTTAAGTGCTACGGATGCGACTAATATAATAAACAACACTCACTAACGTTTCAGCAAGTTCCTACCACTACCTTTTCCCAACTACAATCATATTTACCTTGATAAAGTAGCAAATATATGTAAATATTATACAATCTTCTGACGTACTTTGCTTGGTTTCTTCGGGGGAAAAAAGAATTTTACCAATGAAAACTTATAACAGACAACCGTACAATAAATTTCCTTATGTAGTTGGGGTAATCTCGCTTTAAACAAATTTCCCTATCTCGTTGGGGCAGCTTTACCTTAAATAACAATGAAGCAGATGATTAACATTATTTCTACCGAAGGTGTCAAAAGGTAGCTTGCATCATTTTAATTTGGAATTACTTTCTAAGTTTAGTTTAATTATTTTTCGTCAATTAACTTTTTGACATGAACAAAAGAAAAGTGCTTAACGTTTGTAAAAAGTTTACTATTGAATAAGAAAACCTATTTTTTAATTAAAACACTATATTTATGGTTTCTGATTATTGATTACGTGTAAGCAGCGGTAGAAATGGCGTTAAGGGGTTAGTCGCAGTCAGTAACTTTGAAATTTTCGATTAGAAAAAATTAATATTTTCGAAGCGTCTACTTCAGCAGAAGGTGATTTTTATGGCCCTGGAATAGACGATTCAGTGACCAAGTGGATATTGTTTTTAGGCCCCTAAAGTACACTTTAAGAAAAAAAATTGATTTTTTGAAAATCCTAGAGTGGTGTTACCCCTTAACCTGCTTCATAACTATGTTAGCTACTTTGAAACTACATATTTCCAATGTGACCATCAAAATACGCTGAAATAAAAATTAAGTAAAAAGTGATGATGGTTTTCTAAACCGATGTTTAAATCGCTAATAAAAACCCTCTTATTTAAATCAGGTATGAGTATTCAAAATATTGTTGCATTGAAAAATAACAATTTTCTTGTGAAAATGTTTATTCATTAACGTAATGGAAATTGCTACAACAAATAATAAACATTCATTCGCGATGTAAAATAATAAAATTTACAAGAAAAGCTGCGAAAATTTATAGTAATGCCAGTAATTTATGTTTGTAATTTTTTACATTATTTTTTTAAGAAGTTTTTGGATTTTTCTAATTTTTTTGTAACTTTTAATATTTTTTGTACATAGTTTTACTATTATTTGTTGCATGGCGAATTTCATAAATTGTTTTTCGTCATGTATATAGATTCGGTTCTCTTTTAATAGCAAGAATATCCACCAAAGGTACAAATGGGTTGAATAAAGATGGGTTAAAGAGATGTTCAAGGATAGTCCAGAAAAAAGCTCTGCACAGGTAGGAGGCTACATTGCACGGGAAAAAATATCATTCTTTTGAACGTCCCGATGCGAATTGTCCAAGTTGATAGCCTATCTGTTAGAAGAAGTGGAAGAAAAGAAGATGAATGCTAACACTTAACTCTATTAAACGGAACGTGCGTTTTGGAAAAACTACCCGAGTAAAAATGAAGAAATGGGGGAGCACATAGTGGTTTACTCCCGATAATTAAACGCGAGCTAGGGTAAATTACAGTCGGTAATTACCGGACGCACTTAGCAGCCGGGCTTGTTCCCATTTTTTTGTACCCTTTCTCTTTTTTTTGTGTGTTCCAACCATAGGCAAAGAGATGTGTGGGGAAAGGAGAAAAATTGTCGAGCTTGCACTTTTGCAATAATGGCTAACACGTGCTTATACGCTATACATTATACGACGCACAGACACACACACATATACATACACACAAATATAGACATGACTGAAGAACATCTGATGGATACGTAGTTTGAGATTCATGCGTGTGTGTGTATGTGTGTGTATAGGGTTTTTTGAGGGGCTCCTATCAACGAAATGCTTGCTAGAATGTGTCGCCAACATAATGTCAACCCCTTTTTCCATTCCTCTAACACATTTGCTATTAAATAGTACTCTCATCTCGTTTCCCCATCTTTTTTCCCCAGGGAATGTGTGTCATCAGGGACATTATTTGTAGGAAGGTTTTGATGAATTTTTCTAGATTGAAATGGTGAACACTAATTACTTTTATTCGGTAACTTTTTAGTTTGGGTTCAACTTGTCTTTGGTTTGTATGGAAGCACTTTTTTTTTATAAAAAGAAGGAAGTACCGTAATCGAAAGGACGATGTTTGAGTGAGAAATAATTCAAATTTAAAATGGTAATACTCCATAAAGTACAAGTATTGCCATTGCACATTTTGTACATAAATCATAAGTATGGAGACGAAGTTATCACAGGTACCCTTCCCTGCTGTAATGCGCGTACAGTGGAGCCGAAGTTTGAAACGATCCCGGGTGGAATTCCCAAAAGATAACCGTTGAAAATTCGAGATATTTGAAATTAGATTATTTCAACTTAAAACTTCGAACTCTAGAGAATCCAATATTTCGAATTTGCCAATTGCAAATTGTGCATGAGGTACATTTTTGAAATTTGGGATTCATATTAATTACAATAAAAAAACTACCGTTTCTGATAGTTAATTAAGATGAAATCAGACTTCGTTACCATAGTAAACGAAAATTCGTTGTAATTTACTTTGCTGTATCATAAGGTTGGTCCGTATGAAATGTCGGATTTTTAAGTGAATATATAAAACTGCATATCTTTTCTCAAAAGTTGTTTATTCAATTAAAATATGCTCCATTCGCTTCAATACACGTTTCCCAACGAGACTTTAAAGCATAGATGCCTGTCTTAAAAAAATTCTGATGGTTAGAATCAATAAACTCTGATACTAAATTTTTCAAACTGTCTTCATTTTCATACTGTTTATGCCGTAAAAACAGTTTTAAATGTTTAAAAAAATGAAAGTCGGTTGGCGAGAAATCCGGTGAATAGGCTGGGTGCTCCAAAGCTTCATATTTCAACTCATTTAATTTCGCAATTGTTTTGTGGGATGTATGCGGTCGAACATTGTCATGGAGAAGTGGTGGGCCATGCCGATTAACAAGTGATGGGCGTGTAATTTTCAAGTTACTCACGCATCTCATCAATGTACTGGCAGTACTTTTCGGCCATAATTGTCTCCCCAGTTCGGAGGAACGAGTAATGAATTACCCCAGTCACATTCCACCAAACTGTGATTAAAATCTTCCGTGGGTGAAGTGACGGCCTTGGAGTATGAGCACAAACCACATGCCTATTACACCACCAAAATTTTCTTGTTGTCGTAAAGAACCCATTTTTTATCACAGATAATAATCCGATCGAAAAATGGCTCTCGATAAAATAGGGTTAGTAACGATGAGCATACGTTCAACCGATTCAGCTTATTTCGCTCGGTTAGTTCGTGCGCTTATCCATTTTCTTCACCTTGCCAATTTCAGAAAGATGTTGCAATATTGTTGTATGGCCAACTTTCATCCTGGTAGCAAGTTCCCTCGTGGATACAGCTGGATTCGCTTCCACCACTGCCTTCAGATCATCATTTTTCACAGACGTTTTGGGTCTTCCACGCGGATCATTTTGCAGTGAAAAATCACCAGACCGAAATTTTTCAAACCAACGCTGCACTTTTCGATCGTTAACAGTATTCTCCCCAAACGCTGGGTTTATGCTGTGTGCAGCTTTCGCAGCATTATTACCAAGTTCATACTCGTACAAAAAAATTAAACGAATATCGGTTGAATTCATATCGGTACAAAATTCAAAACAAATAACAAAAGGGAACACTTTCGAGAAAATCTCCTTTGTTGAAATGTGACTCTGGCAATGGACAGTACGACTATAAACGAAGTTATGCCAAAAACAAAGGTATAACGAAAACAGGGAGACAAACCTTCGCATGTAAAAAAATCCGACATTTCATATGCACCAACCTAATACAACTTAAGACCTTGACTTACGGTTACAATAGGTTCAACTGTGGTAATATTACTAGAATATCCGGCCAGAATGCACTATATGTAAACCCGTAGTTTATTAAACGTCAAAAGAAGGTACAAATTTAGGTCGAAAAAGAATTTTTAAGGATATTGGGAAACGCATCGGGATCTGTTCGCTCCAGATTTCTTCGTTTAGAATAAGAATATACGCCAAATAAGAGGAAAAAATAGTTTATGGCACTTCTGATATTTTTATGAAGACGTATAACTTTATATGAAAAGTTGCAAAAGTTTGACAGTTTTTTACTATATCACTGCATTCAATATCCGCAGGAACTATTTGAAGTCATTATGATTCAAATTACCAATATAAAATCTTCCAGCAAGTTTCTTCGACTGGAAAATACAGCCATGTAAGAACTAGAAATGGTTCTCTGACCAAAACAAGCTTCTCATGAAATCTTGCCAAGTCGGACAGGAAATTTATGTACCTGTTTATTGAAATACTTTCTTATCTGCCATTATTTTGCGAATATATTATTAAGCATTTGCATTTCTAATCTCTCGTTTCGCAAATGTCACCTGTCAAGAATCAGATTCTTCGAACTACGATAAATTATAAATGTAAGAAAACCGTGAAATAACGTACATCCGTTTGGCAAATAGGTCAAACTACAATGAGCATAGTAATATAATCCTTCTTCAATAACGTCATTAAAAGGAACTGATAAGTTTGAAAGTCACTTCAACAAAGTTCCTCTATCGAGAGAACCAACGATAAGAAAAAGGGAATTTTCTTTAAAAGAAAGTTTCTTCTTTAGATTTAAGAATGACAAACGTGAGCTTTTTACAAACTTGTGACTTTTTTTTCCAGAGTCTCTTGTCACTTCATCCTAAATATCGGAATTCTTCGGAAGAGATTCCAAACTTTAAACTTACACCGAACACGTGTGTTGGAACTCTTAAAACGGAATGCACCACGCCTACACATATGTAATAAACTAGGAAAGTAGAATGGTTACTTTATTACGAGCAAATTTAGAAAAAAGGAATCTCATGCCTCGAAGAGTCTAAATTTGTGTTAATTATGGAACCAAAAGTGTTTCACCGTTATTTGAATTCCGTCCCGCGAAAATTTATTCAACGAAACAATGTTTTATCTTATCGGGATTAACTAGCAAATTTAAGTGGGCGGTGCCAATATCAAAAAGGTTTGGACGTCGAATGTACACATACAGTGTCCCAAAAGTAACGAACCACCCTACTACCTCTAACAAAGAAAATTACTTTTGGAACACCTTGTAAATTTTGAGCGACTAAAGTGGCCAAGCGACGGACGGAATTAGCTCCAAATATGTTGATGGTTAGCGAGCTTGTGTGAATGTGGCAACGAAATTTCCAGTTTCCAATAGAGACCCGTCATCACCACTTTAAGTTCGCGGCGCTAGCGACGAAAAAAGAAACATGGCTAAAACCTGTGTGCTTATGAAGTGTCTGAACGTGTAAACAACATTATATTTTTCCAAAATTTTCAATATTGTACTTGAAAATGTCCACTTTATTATTGGAAACATTTTTTTTTTATAAAACCTCGTATCACAACAACGTAAACAAGACACAGGTTTCAGCCATTTTTTTTTGTTTCCGATATCGACCGCTTATTTGGTTGGGGGTGCCTTTAGAACAACTGGGTTCTATATCACTGGCAATGAGTAAATAAGTGAACCACGTTTTCGGCAATCTTTACGATTTGGAATGTTAGAAATTTAAAAAAAACAAATGCCAAAGGAAGTATCCGTTACCATAATGAGATAATTTTTTTTTGTCATTCAAAGGAATCAGGTAAATCATACATTCTTGTATGTACATAGTTGTCACATAAAATTGGAAAAGTTCCCACCAACGACGTGTTCTGAGCGAAACTTTAAAGTCTGCCCGTGCGAAAATAAGGCGTATAATATATACGTATATGATTTACGATTTGATCGTATTAATACCAGGTGTGGGGGATGATATCAAAGCTTATTTCTTCCATGAAACCGAAATACGTAATCCCTTGGGAGAGGTTGTGTATATATATGTTGCGGTGCATATATCTGCGGCGTTCTGATTTATTAACCGATTAATGATAGGAGAGAATATCGATGGAAAGATAAGCTTAGAGGAATTTATTGAATGTAAAGTTTTATACAGCGATCCTGTAGCTCTGTGTTCTCGTCTCCGTAAATATAAATTATCGAAACATTTAGTTTTTTTGTTCTCTTATCGCGTACCTATCGATTATTTATGCTAATAATCAGATGAAAATAATACACGAGGAAAGTTTTAATCGTTTAATTGGGATTTTCATATTAGGGTGCTCAAAATTCGCAATGGAAAACCCGTTGAAAACTTCAACCGCATTGGAATGAAATTTACGTAATCCTGACTGGATTATCCAGAAAAGTTTTCGCACTGGAGACCAGTGGGTTCCAAGACATTGCGTTACACAGCGTCCGTTGCGATAAGAAAATGTAAATTTTAATGAATCCTAAAAAAATCTCCTTTTTATAATATGAAAGTTGAATCTTATTGAAACCGAGAGGATAATTGCCGTGGAACGAAGGCAATATTACTCAGAGGCTTTGTGCTATTCAAGACTTTGATCCTTTTCTTTTAGACTTTAGATTGGAATCTCTCTTTTCGAGGATCCCTTGATTGTTACGGCAAAAAAGCAGAGCTCATGGGTCAACAGATCGTTAAACTTTTCAGATTAGACTTTTGTGTCCATACGCTGAGGTCAAATGAACCCAATACTCCTATTGTATCGTCCCATTTTTCCAATTTTCTTTCAAAGGTTCTTTTAATTCTGGAACTTCGTCAAGACAATTAACTGAAAAATTCTTTCATGCTTCTTCTTTTATTGCAGGATGACTTAAAAGAAGCACGTTGTTACGCGTACACATTTATATGTATATTTGTGCATCTTTAAATGATAAACTTTATTAATCCTTGAACTTCGTCAGTACAATTGTCAGTAATTTAAGGGGTAAAACCACTCTGGAGGCAGAAAAAACGACTTAAATGTGACAATTTATTTTGGGAGTATGACAAACAGAATAGAATTTATTTTCAGAGAGTTTATTTAGCACATATTGAATTAGGAAAAACAATTTTTGTATTGTTATTTTCGTATAAAATGGCGGCGACAGTGCCCGTCGTCGAAAATAGCTTTTTGGAAAACACCGTCACGGGAGGACGGATTTCTCGGCATATATGAGTCATGGAACAAAAAATTTAAAAAATTATAATCTATATATAATTGGCTTTGGAAGTTCGTAGGGTTTTTTTTAATCAAATTTTGTGGAAGTGGTGCACATTTTAAGAAATGAATCGATTTTTTACCCTAAAAATGTGCATTAAATTGTTTATAAGAAAAAAAGTTCACATTCAATCAAAAAACGGCTACGTACTTCCAAAGAGAATATTGTTGTGAAGCTACTGTAAAAATTTCAAATCGATCCATGCTATAGTCTTCGAGAAATCCGTCGTCCCAGTTTGAAAAAAGGGGTTTCGAGAAAAACGCGTTTAAAGTTTTATGAATACTTTAATCCTTGAAATTTTTGTTTGCCTCTGACCTTTCAACATTTGTTTTCCACTATAAACCAAATGGCATATCGTTTTATGACCTTAAAGTATCATTTAAGTGAAAAAAAACATCGATTTTTTTAAAATCCTAGAGTGGCTTTACCCCTCAATTAATAATTGTGAGTATTTTATTCTACCAATATGTAAACCGTGAAAAAAGTTTAAAATAATTATGTGTTATAAAAATTACATAAAACTAGTACTTTTCTGCTACACTTTGCATCAGTCAAAAACTGAAAATCTAATTCTCCTTTTTTTTGGTACATTGAGTTTGATAAAAACTAATTCTAAGTATTTAATTGCGTATACCGAGATTAGGTAGAAAAGAAGTAGATCACACTGACAAGTCGAACGAAATTTGGTCGAGTTTAAGTCAAACAGCCTGAAATAAGGTTCTAGTTTCTCAATCCAGGTGCTTGGTAAGTTTTGTTTATTACTTGTTGGGAAACATTGTCGAACACGAACTGCTCATTTGCGAAAGCAAAGTTAAGATTTGTAGGCCGGAATTGGGTAGAAGTTTTCTTTTGTCTGCATTAAAACATCGACTGTGAAAGTTTTCCAAATTGAATGAGATATGCTTTTGGCGAATATAAAGTCGAGAGATCAAAGGAAGAGATTTAATACTTTGCAGGAAATGATGTTCCTTTACAGATAACCCGAAAGTTTCCTCTTTGTTTTACGCAAGCCTCTCTCTGCAAAGTACCATTCATTAGTGAATTCAATTCTATTGTAAGAGACTAAAACCATTGAGCGGGTTGGAATATGATTCTAATAAAAAAAAAGCGGAGCAAGAAAGTGGAACGTTTAACAATAATTTAGCACGGAGGCGGTTGTTTGTTGACGCTGCAGATCACTGTTACTTTTTTCCTGGCGCATTGAAATACTGCAGAGGAAAATGTTACTGCGAGATATTCTCATCAAAGGAGATTTTTCTTTAAAGTTTTCTCCCGCTCTTTAATATCACTTTTTTTATTAGAAAAGAGTTCGGCCTTAATTTACTTTCGGAATTCAGCGACTTAACTGCCGGTAAGGAGGAAAAATCCCGGCAGTTTATTAAATAACAAATTTGACAACTTTGATAAAGAAAACAGCCAGGGTAACTGTTAGCTACGCTGAATTTCATCTCCGTAATCAGCAGTCACAGGAATGTATCTAGAAAGTTTTTCAAAAGGTTAATTAATATTTATATCAAACATGCAGGAAAAATTGATAGCGTAGAAATAACGGTTGAATAGAGATTTTAATTAAACGGTAAAACAGAAGGTTGGCATAATTGACTCCTTGTTTACGTAAACCTGATAAAGTAAAAAAGGAAGATAATTATTTTCTTTTCAAAGCCGTGTACTCCAACTTTCTCAAAACACGTCCATCATATCCCTTTTCGAAGTCGCATGGGGTACAAAACTTTTATAAAAAGTTTTGATTGACTTACAAACAAAACTAGCTTTTGAACTTTGATCAACAAAATTTGATTTTCTTTGTACGCTGCTTCTCGGCCATTTCGTTCTTTAAATGTACATGTACGCGCATACGTGTACGAGGATTCATATGTGTATCAATCCAATTTGCATTGCTGTTGCAAAGTTTTCTAATAGATAAGAGATCAATAAGAAATATTTTTTAATCAAAATTGTTTATTCACTAAAAAGTAATGAAAGAAAATTCCTAACCATATAACTTCTGTTATATATACATACGGTATATACTGAAAAACTTGTTTTCTTCATTAAACATTCGTTTTCATTACGTTATTATTTTCCTTTTTCCTTTTCTCTCTATTACTACTCGCAAAGAAACTTTTCTTGAATAATTCAGACTGTCAGTTTTATTCATAAGTTAGCAAAATTCATAAAAAGTAACAAAATGAATTTTTAATTTTCGAAAGTTTTAATTAGCACGCTTGGGGACTCTAATTTCTTTCAAATGAACTTTAAAAAAAGGGGGAGAAAAATTTGTAAAGCATTTGCAAAAGCAAAGAGTCCGTCTCCTGGATGCACGGCGTGTTCCTAACTTTTGGTCTCTGTGAACATACAAGAATAGGTAATGCGGAAAAAATCATTACGTTTACTATTTCCTTGCGATTTTGAGAAATCTCGCTAGAGATCTTCGTTCCGTGCTCTATCGACCAACCGTCGAGAGCACCGAGCGCAAGATCTCGTAGCGAGTCTATATACAGTAGAAATTGAAGAAAACTCGGATCTCTCACTCGCACCCGCGCGTTTTCCTACCCCGGTTTTTCACTTTCCAAGTTTGACGAAATTGTTTTCGTCTTACGGTACGACCGATCAAATCTCTATATCTATATATATCTTTATACAGGGTAGGTCACCACATTTTGCCTTTTTGCCATCACGCATAGCAAAATAATGGCAAAATGTGGTGACCCACCCTGTATACTCTACTATATGTATGTGTGTATTTGTGTATATTTCACAATAATCCCATAAGGTGCAAAGTTCGATTTTCTTTGATAATAATTTATATATACACACTATTTTCTCAATACTTTAACTTCTTTTTTAATTCAACTCTTCGGAAAAACTAATGAAATCTCAAAAAGAATTCTAAAAAATAAAAATAGGTTCTATGCTCAATTATAAAAAGTCTGTTTATTTTTTCCAGAATTTCGAGGCAGACAAGGAATTGAAATCAAAATCTCGAAATTCTGTGCCTAAGATCTTGAGAAAGTAAGAATTTCGAGGCAGGTAAAGAATTGAAATAAAACCTCGAAATTCTGTGCTTAAGAGCTAAAAAAGGACGTGAGAAAAATTGCGGGGTAAAAATTAGACAGAACAGCGTGTTACAAAGTAAACAACTGTTTACAAAGAGCAAAAGATATTTCTGCAAATGCACGCTGTTCTGTGTAATTATTACCTCGCAATTTTTATCACGTCCTTTTTTAGCTCTTAAGCACAGAATTTCGAGTTTTGATTTCAATTCTTTATCTGCCTCGAAATTCTTACTTTCTCAAGATCTTAGGCACAGAATTTTGAGATTTGATTTCAATTCCTTGTCTGCCTCGAAATTCTGGAAAAAATAAACAGACTTTTTATTATTGAGCACGGAACCTATTTTTACTTTTTAGAATCTAATATACAGTTCCTAATTTTATTACTTGCGTTGAATGATTAAAATCAAGAAACAATTATACCGAACTCGAGATTCGTCATTTTTGTGTGTAAACACCTTTTTTTGGATCGAGATTTAAAGATAATGTAATACGTAAATATAAAAAAAAATTGAAAATCCAGGCTTCGCAGATGTATGCATTAGTGACCGCCTTATTTATTCAAAACTAACAAAATCCTTTTCAGAATCCACAAATAGCGCAACACATTAATCGTTCACTAATAGCTTTGTGCAAAAATTGATATCCAATATTAAATTTTGACGACGCAACAAAGCCGTCATTGTATGGCGACAAACGCCGGATCTACTAACGTAGCCACTTCGTGCGCTCGATCTGCCACTGATGGCGAGACAAATCCCTTTTTTTCATTTTTTTACCAACATTTGCTTTTCAAATATTACTCAAGATATGTATCAAACCGTGGCCAAATAATCGCTAGACGTGATAATCCAAGTTTGCCAACCGAAGGTACCTTTTTCTTCCAATCTGCGGTAAGATAAGCCTCTGGTTTTTACCCGACAAAAGGAGCTTTGGATTTTTAAAAAAAAGGGAGTGACATCTTGTGGATGATTTCTGACGGAAATCTATTCTTTGTAAGACCTTTATCCGATCCGACGTACTTTCACTCGTGCGGCTCATTAAAAATGCCAAATCCCCCGGAATGTGGTTATCGAAGGAGATAGGATTCCACCGGAATAGCCCACTGCAAAAGACTCCACGGGCGAAATTACCTTCGCGCGGAAAGCCCTCGAAACTCCACCCTTTTTCATTTTGTCTCTGTGAGCTTCGCCTTCATAAAACGCAATTCTTGCGAAAAGTTAAAGAAACTAACCCGTAATACCGCCAGAGCCAGAGGAGGAAAGGTGGCTAGCCTTTTTAAGTCGAGGGTGCAAAAAAGCAACATAAAAGTGTCTCTTCCTTTGCCTTCTTCTTTGTACAACATGTATCACGTATCGCGCAATTGTATTGACCTACGAGAGAGCAAATTCATAAGGTACTCTTTGATTTATGGCCCGTGTTATACAAGCAAAGTTGTAAAAAGCTTAGGCAAGGGTGAGGGGGTCTATGTACAGGCTCTCCTTTGCTAGCTGGAGCCAAATTCATAATCCCATGCGGGGGCATTTTGACTTATAGTAGCCAGCGTATACATGTAGGTCAACGGGTTCACGGGCCATTTGCCTTACGGTACGTCGAGGAACCTTATTCGAGCGGATCCAAAAGCAAGCATACATCGATCCACGTTCTACAACCCCTTTCCACAAACGCGAGGAGAACATTTCCATATATATTGTTATTCCCTCTTTCGTTTTAGAGTTTTCTTTTGGTGTTTCCCCCTTTCCCGGATATTTCTCCCATTTTTCGCACACTCTTTATTTCACTTCTGCCGCTTCACTTTTCGCTTCGCAAAACGCTCCAACCTCGTTACTCGGCGAAGTAAGTATCTAATGAGTTTGAAATCCGAATTGAATTGAATGTTCTTAGATGGAAAAAAAAGGCCAAGATCTCTATCCCCGAGATAAAAAATGAATGAAATTTCTTTTGCACCTTTGAAGACAGGTACAAAGAGAAAGATATAGCAGCGGTAGGTATATGTATACTCGCAGAGACCAAGAACGATATATTTCATGAGGATTTAAATAGGAAAGAGTAAATTTTCTGTCGAGTCATCGGAATTTTTCAGACTGTAGAGAATTTTGCCTGCAACTTATTATTCCTTCTGTTATAAGGTTATCAAGGTAAAGGAGAGAGATAGGAAAGAAGCGAGACAGAGACTAAGAAGAAGCGGATAAGTTGGAATTCCTTTTCCAACGTTGTAAGAATAAGTGATTTATTTATCCATCTTCTTTCCTTGCTTTCCCAATTGCGGAGTATATCTGTAGGAAAAAGGGAAGAAATGAGGTCAACCTTAAGAAAATTCGTAGATGAACTTCCTACACTTTTCACATCGTCTATGTACGGGTTCCACTTTTGTTCCTCGAGAAAGAACGGCGAGAAATGAAAGAAAAGTGGACGGGGATAAAGAGGAATAAGTACGTTTTCAGCGGGCACAATCCGCTGTAGAAAAGTTTTGCGAATCGACAATTACGCCGCAAGATACGTCGAGTTACCGATGAACAATTCGGTTTTTCCTCCACGTTCTTCTTCATCTTCCGTTTCTTATATTTCCCCTCGCACCCCTTTTTTGATCTCATCTACTCTGGTAGATGAAAAAAGCTTTGCAAACGAAAAAAAGAGAGGAAATGTACAGGGAGAGAAAAAAAAGGCAGGGAAAGGTTTGGGAAAAGTTGGTGATAAAAACCCTCTGGGGCAGATTGCTTCCTCGCTGATCATAGATGAGAGAAAAATGAGACAGAGAGATAGACAAAAAATTGTAGAAAAGGAGAGGACGAAAAAAAAAAAGAAAAAGAGAAAACAAAGATTGGTAGGTATAGGGAAGACAGAAAGAGGTATGGGCAAGGTTGGGACTCAGAGAGAAATTTAAGCAACCTTTTTTTTCATGAAGAACCTATGTACTTGTTTTCGTCTGACTACCTTCTATTTCACAAATCCCCACCCTTTCTTTTCTTCCACTCCAGTAGCCAATTACCTATCGATTTCAATCCACTGTCGCTCTTATCAAGATTCACCATCGAACCGAGCGATAAGGATTTTCTGTGAAAAGAATTTATAGAAATTGTTAGAGGACTTTTTATAATGGCTGTAATTTTCCCGTCTGATCCTTCAAGTGCCTTCAACTGAAACCTTTTTCTACGAGCACTAATCAAATTTCATTACTTTGTCAAAGCCCAAATATAGGATTTCAAAAGTAAACACACTAACATAAGAACGAAAAATATGTTAAGTTGTATCATATGGGGAGAATTCAACTTGGAGTACGCTTTATTAAGATTGTAACCATATTGACTCTAAACTATCATATATTATAGATTGTAAGTTAACTATAGATTGTAACTTAACAACATTAACTATTAATTAAATTACAGTAAAAGTCAGAATAAAATTATTGTTAAGAAAAGGTTTACGTCAAACAATTTTTTGAGTATGTTCTACCATATATATGGTGAAATAGTATGTATACTGTATTTTTTTACTTGCTGGAACTTCACCCAAAAACCGATAAACAATTAAAATCGTCAGATCATATTTTGGTTAAAAATATGGTTTTATCTGAATTACAATGTCTACAACGTGACAGTACCATGCAACTAATCAATGCAACAAGAACCAATATTTTATACTTCCAGAAATTATTATTTGTCGTTAAAACAATGCACTGAGAAAATTAAATAGTAATTCTAATTATTGCTGTAGATAAACATGGCATCAACCATTTATTTTTCGTAATTTTAATCGCTTTTATTATTATTCCGACTATTTTCATGATTTAATCAACTAGAAATAAAATAATTAGTGCCTTAATTTTTTTTCGTTGTGTAGGTACTTATACTGTACCGATATAATTAACCCTTATTGTTTTCACTACCACTACCAATTGTACCATCACATACGGTACAATTAACTTTTAAGTTGAATCGCAAAATCTGGTTGAAACATCAGGGCACTCCAGCTGTACAGTAAATGTATAGTAAATTTGACTATATTTTTTTCTCAGTGTAGTCATTGACAAATTTATCAAGTCTCTTTGATCCCAAATTTTAAACTTAAATATTCCTCATCAATTTGAGGGAAGATATCGCAAACGTCACGTTGTTTGCCGTTTTCTTTGACGCTTTTATAAAGCTTTTGTTTACTTTTTAGATTAATTAACACTGTAACATAATAAAATTCGTCTTCCAAATATCGAAAATTCATCTCCTACGTAAAAGGTTTTCATGCTGTAATTAATTACCCTTTCCCTCCATTTCTTTAATCGATATTGTGATATGATAAAATTCAGTGACGCAAGTTCTCGCTTATCTCACTATCTTAGTATCTTAACAGCAAGTTTTACTTCGTGTTCCTTCTTGCAAAGATCCATGTATAGCACAAATCGTATTAAGTTCGTATATAATTAACGGCAATTATTTTCAAAGTAATCGTGCAAAGTATTCGCCGTTACTTACGCATTGACTTAATAACGGTGCATATTTAAATTAATTTCGGGTTGGTTAGTTTTTTCTTCCTTTTTTTTAGTAACTAGACTCGTTCAATTCAAACTTTTCGGAACAGATTATTACGCATCAACCAGTAAACTGAACTAATCTACATCAACTTTCGATATTCTGGAAAGAGTAGTTTTTATTGTTATTGTATTTCAATATGACAGAATAAATCATTCTCACAATTGGCACGATGTTTTGAAATTTTGTTTGTAGAATTAATGAATTAATTTAACCGACATTTTCACCTTACGTTATCTTTTTTAGATTTTTAAGGATTTATGACAGCTACGGTCACTGTCAAGACAAGTGACATGAATTTGAAATTGATAAAAAATGTATGCTTACGATACACTTGTCAAATTTTTTATTAGTAATATAAGTATTTAGTATTTTTCATTTTATGTTGTATTTTGTATTATTTTTCTATTATTTAGTGCTTAAAATTCTTTTAGGTCTTCTAGATGCATGTTTAAATCTTCCCACAAAATTTCAATTAATACTCGGTATTTTAAAATGCTTACCATACACCCTTAAGACTTCATAACGTAATTTTAATGCACTCATATTGTCTACCCATTGATTTGAAAGTGGACACTATTAGTATGGAAGCATAGAAACTATTAGTATTAATAACATGGAATCTATTAGTTTATTGACTTTAATAAGATCATTTTCCCCTTTGCGGCTTGTTCAAGTAAAGAAGATAAGAACGGTACACGCATTCATAAATAATCTGTGATGTGACTTGCATGGTTTTCAAATTTTGTATCTCTAAGAATGAAGCGCACGAAACCCCTTCATAATGTCTAATTTAGTTTTTTCTGAAAGTTGATAGTTTTTGAGTAAAAAGATCTAATTTGGCAGAAAAATTTACACGTATCGAATGCGACAGATTTTTTTAATCAAAAACTTTTAGAAAAAATTGACAAGTATAAAAAAAAATTACTATTATCAAAGGAACACACTAGAATTTTTTTCAGAATTTTCCGTGGGTTTTTTGAAATTTATAAAAACTTTGAGTTAAACAATTTTTTAAAATGCGTCAGAAAAATCTCAAATAATTCTAGGGTATTCCTTGACAAATTCTAAGCACTTTTTATTCTTAACATTTTTTTCGAAAAATTAATAGTTTTTTAGTTAAAGCGTCCGATAGATATTAAGTACAAATTTTCATTTTGGACGCCATTTTGGATCATCCAGATGAGCGAAAAAGTCAATACATATTTTTAAAGTTCAAACGTCGCGTCCCCCATCTAAACCGATTTCAAGGTAATTCCATAACGGGAAGTTGCCAAAAAATTAAATTTAAAAAAATGTTTGGTTTTTCAACGTTTTTTACCTTACGACTTCATTTTAGAGTAGTTAATAAAATTTTTTTTCAAATTTGTAATGGCACCATCTGAAAGAGCACTAAAAGAACTATAAATTTCATGTTTTGCTTTTTTTTCAGTCGAATTGTATCGGTACAGTAAGCTCAAAAGTAGTGGTCTACAGAGAGGCCTTTCAGGCGTTAATGGGTTAAAACAAAGGTTGTCATTATCATATTGAAAATTTGAAATGATCGTACATGTGCTTTTTAAAAGTAGTATTTATCATTTTGGCTTTTTTCTTTAGAATTCGAAAATCGGCGGATGTCGAAGTTTGAATATTCTTGCATAATATTCTACTACTTTTTACGTTACACCCTTGTGAAATTAACTTAAAATATAATTTTTCAAATGAGTCTAAAATGTAGGGAAAAAATCTGAAATGAAAATCAAATGCTTGTTAATAACAGCTACTCCTCTTAAAATGCTGAATGGATGAATGAATTTCAAGTCTCATACTCAAAACCCCAGCAGTTGAAATCTCTCATCTCAAAGGTTTCTCCGCTCGCTTTGAACTTCCTTTTGTTCCGCAGAAGATGTTGTATAGTAATGTGAAAAACGCACATTATTTGCATCACAAAGCTCTATTCCCATGAACAATCCTATTTAATAACCGGTACTCAAGAACTAATTCTCTTTGATTTCATTTTATATCTCTCCTCATACTACGATCCCTCTGTTCTATCTATTTTAATAAGCTCTTATATTTATTTCAATAATCAAGTTACTGCTTGTCTTTTTCCCCATCGTTTTCATTCGGTTCTCGCAGATGCTTCAATATTTGTACTGCAAAAATGAAACTTCTGGTGATTATACATATCACGTGCATTTTGCAAACCATTCCCCTCGTATATTTCAAGTATCTTGTGCTTGGTTTCGACTGAAACGTGGATAATTATTTTGTACACCGGTCGGTCGTTTCTGATTATAGATATCCATCTTAATTAACATTTCGTATGAACGATAATTATTTGCTTTTTAGAAACGCATTTGCTGATGGAAATATAATTATTCTGCAAGGAAACATTATAACATCCGTTAAATTATAGCGTCACGACATCTGCGCAAGGTATAATTGAAAACATTTGTAATGACAACTTTTACTTTTACTGAATTAAGAAAGCACGTACAAATCGATCGATGAGCATATTACAGACATTTTCCGCTTTGAAAATTAAGGCAGTACTCACGCTAATAGAATTGCCATTGAGATTTGGATGAAATTTCGCATACTGATTGAATTTAGCCTAAAATTTACTTACAATTAGTTAAATTTTTGTATAGCTAGTGTACCCGATAGAAAAGTTATTAACAATCTTATTTTAAAAACTTTAACACGGAGTCTTATGGAAAATTGCTCTGAAAGTTAATATTTTGCCAAATTTGCCGTTCAGAATTTAATCAAACTTGGCAAGGTAACAGTTGGCTTTTCGAAGAACGTTTTGATCGCTGGTAGTTATTAATTTAGTACGTATGAGATTAGAAATAAGAGAAAGAACATACAAAATTGATGATTTTTATGAGCCGCCGGTTGATCTAGCAACGCCGCAAAAGAGTTGAAAGCGCGCGCTATTCGAAATTGCTACGCGCTCGATACGTAATTTGAAAACATTGCAAATAAAAGTTCGATTAATTCTGTATTAAATTATACTTCATATAATTTTATAAATGTGTCTAGAAAATATAAAAGAATGAGATACATGGTTTATTTAACATAAAAACAAATCAGAAGATCCAATATCATATCGTTGTCATTTTTGAGATTATAAGACGTGAATCTTCCGTTGGTACTTCTCACAATCAGACTTTTCGCCAATTCCATCTGCTGTTTTCCTTTCCAAAAGAATTTTTGTCTACCGTCATTTTGAGGGCTTAGTAGGCTCTTGTTGAAACATCTTGTAAACAACTACCAGAATAACACCCAGTAGCGCGTCGCCGTACGCATATACCCGCTAAGCGAAGTTGCCACATCTATACGCTACGCAAGTATCTCTTGTGGCGCCGCCAGTTAGCGGAAAATAACAACTCTAGGGTGAGAAATGGCTTCCATACCACCACATGCCAACTTGTGTCGAAATGTCAACAGTGCTTATTGAAGATTCTTTAAATAATAAAAAAATGTCACCAAATCACAATTATTGTGTCGTGGGGTGTAATAGCGTTGAGAGAAAAAGTACTGGTGTACATTTTTATACTTTTCCTAATCGAACCACTAATTTTTCGATGATTGTCATCGATTATTTCTTTCACATCGCTCACGTGAAAACTTTTCACTAATTTTGCACCTTTTGAAATACTTTTGGGACGAAAAATGCTTAAATCTACTGGCTTGAACCCGTTTGTAATTACGTGAGTCATTTTATTTGATTTCGTTGTAGAATCGCTTGACAGGTCGTGGCACGCGCGCATTCTGCTGTCCGCCTAAAATTGCGCGTGAATGCCATAGGGCGGTGCACCAATCGACTCGGAGTGACACTTGCCTAGCGTATATACTGCGCGAGTCGTGCACTCGTTTGACTAGCTTAAATAGAACCTATTTTCTTCATGAAAAAAAAATTTCGGTAAAAATTACAGTTACAGTTACTATACTGTTGGGATTGCTTGGATTGCATAAAGTTATTACAGAAAAATCTTCCTTTTTTTTACCGATAAAGAAAAAAGAATTACTTGAAATCCCTGAAATTTTCTAGATCATAACTGTAAAAATTTCTATCCGGTAAAAATCATTACCCGAAACAGAAGTAAGAACGCTACACCATAAAAATTTTACATAAAAACATGGATTTTTTTAACTTAAAGTACAGGCAAATTTTGTGAAACGGCAGGTGAAAATTGTTCCTTTTTTTTCTTTCCGTGTGCACATACTTGCACAAGTATTTTCATCGAGCTATGGTCCTTGATAATGTAAAACACCCTGTTCCAGTGATAACATACTTTAGTCACTTTTATATGACCCTGGAAGACTAAATTCGGAGGAATCGTTAGCAAGTGTATGAACTTGGGGCTAGATTGATCCATAAAAAGTTGTTCATGGCTTCAGGGAATCTCCAAACGTTACATTAGCGCTTTTCCAGGCCGTTATCGCAACCCTTCTTTCCCCTTTACAACATGAAAACTATCAGTACTTAAAATAAACTTCTATACCAACGTTCATTCCTGCACAGATCAAAAGTATTATTGATTGAACAACAAAATTATCACGGTTTGACAAAAACGTATGATAGTTATTCTATCTTTTCGTTTGTTACTGAAAGCAATTGGAAATTCCTTAAGCAAATCTGTCGAATACTTGAAGCATCGTTGTTGATAATGAATCAATTTAATTTTTTTTTTCAATTAGGTTAATGAAATTAAAATTAACTAACCCGTTGACATACAAAGACGAGTTGGGATCGTCATTCATTTCATGTGCATTCCCTGTTATTTGTATGTCAAGGCGTTAAAATAATTGAAATTGGGCTAAATTAATTATATGAATTAAAATTAGTCCATTCAAGGTAGTTCAAATCCAGAGCAATGTTTCAGTGTAAAATATCAGATTTCCTACGATTTTTAAGCGATCGGTTGTTAGAGTTTAATACTCGAATAGGTGTTATGAATAATAATTATTCTTATACAAGAAAAATGATAATCTTGGACACCAGTCTTAATTATTAACTATTAATTATTAAATATTATTACAATCATGGGAACAATTATAATTTGCGAATAATTAATTTATACTTGCGTTAAACCGAGTAGGATCAGGAAAAATGGTCAAATTTAAGTGATTTTTCAAAGTGCATCAAAAAATCAGAAAAAGGATTTTCTCTTACGGTTTGTGAGATACAGAATTTTCAAAGCAGTAATTACTTTATGACCACCCTGTACATTATTTTTATGGAGGAACTTCAATGGCGACTGCACCGAAAAATATCAAAGCAATTATTTTTTAATTTGTAGTTGATTTAATCGTAGAAATAGTTGGAGAAACAGTAAATATAGTTAGAATTACTATATATTTTTTTAGTGTGTATGCGCAAGTGTTACAATATCTATTACGACCTTTATTAACATTGAGGTACTTTGTTGAATTTCTTCTACGGGGTCCTGTGGATCAATTGATATCTCATAGAATCTGCACCAGATGAGAGATTCAAGTACAATATGTAAATATTTAGAAACAGATTAACCAATAGATACATATGATTTTTATATGCAATATCGGTGAAACGACATTTAGACGAGAATTTGAAAGCTCTCGTGACGTTTGTATTTGTATTGTTTAGAATCAGCAATTTTGAAATTCCATAAAGTTTACAGAGAGGACGGTTTCAACTTTCCATCATGATTTTTGGATCAAAAGTTCGCGAACATTAGATGTAATAGAACAATAGACAGAATAGCGGAATAACGGACAACTCTTTGTTATCTTTCTCTAGCACACATTATGTAAGCAATAGCAATTTAGGTACTGAATATTTCGAAGCACGGAACAACATTATAGACACTGTATCTGAAAATGGGAGTTAACAAAACCTCCACACAGAATTATAATTGCACTAACTATAGAAGTTCTCGTTCTCATAAAACAGCACTTACGATGGAAACAATTTCACGTATACGGGGAAAAACGAGGTCGAACAATTATGAAAAGTTTATAAAACTGACAAAGAAGTAAAATTTCTCTATCAATATGTAATTTTAGTATTCATGTAATTAATTTCAGTTTTCATCGCAAAAAATGAAAATGTGGATCAATATTAAATTTTATTTTAACGTCACCGATGTAACCTCTATACAATTTTAAAACTTATTGACATTATTTCTTTATATAGATGTAATATTCTTCTACTACATAGAAGTATGTTCAGCAAAAAAAATGTTCACTGTAAATAAACGGCATTGAATTTCAGAAATCGCAGACATAGGAAAATATGTAATCAGAGTTGGTACGTTAAAGTTCTGTACATCTAGTATTAATTATTTCTGCGGTTTGATTATTAATATTGTGTACCCGAATCGTTATAACATTCTTCCTTTTGTATGGTAAATCCTTGAAAATTGACAACGAATTGTTCTCGTATAGGTGCAATTTCAAAACGAAACCTATCACAGATATAAAGAATATTAATTAAATCGGCCACAACATAATACAAGCAAATACTAATTAAAATAAGGGATGCATGAAGTTTATAAATATTAAATCCATTGAAATTGAAAACGGTAGTTACAATGCATCCCTGATATAGGACATTCAATACAATCTCTCCTTGAGGCACAGAGGCTTTGAGATATTCAAATAGAGATTAATAATGATTCTCTGTAATATCTGCAAATCGTATTACATGATATTAAGGAGAAAGGAGGAACGTATTTCGAATGTAAACTTGATTAAACCAACTCAGCGATACTTGTTAGATGAAATATACGAGTAAGAGTTGTACATATACATACACACATTTATGTGTATGCACACACACGCGCGCGCGTATGTATGGACGTGTGGCTTCTAGGTATGCCCGTTAATAAATAATTACACTGATCAATTATAACCGGGAACCTGTAATTAAAATGCAGTATGGAAGTCAACAGGATATAACGTTAATTGGGTCATTAAAATCATATGACACATGCCCACGTGATAAACAATGTATCCGGAATATTACAAAGGGTGCATCAATTAGAGAAATTAATTACACTTCTTCTACAAAACGATTTAACCAATCATTAAATACATACAGCTTGTTTATCACAAAACAGTAGACATTGTATTGTAAATATTACTAAAGAACAATCATATAACATTGCCCCATTAAATATACGCAACTTCCTCCCCTTCATTCCTATTTTATCCCATTGTTTTCCTTCGCTTGTCAACGAATGCAAAGTCGATTAAATGCAACGAGCTTGCATGTACCACACTTGAGAAAGAACACGTCCAAATATAATTGTAACGTAAAACATTTCAATTTTGTAATTAATAACGCGTCATCCGATCTGCATATAGGTATGCACCTTTTCGTTAAGGAGGCTCTAGTGCAAATAGAAATAACGCCAAGAAAATTATAAAAATTTGTATACGGGTTAGATTTTATCCCAAAAACACCCACACAAATTTTGGGAAGGCTATGGTACCCAAAAGCTTATAAAGAAATGTTTCAATTTTTCACTTTTTAACGTGGGCTTTTATGGGAAAGTGCGTTTTCAACGCACTCAATTACGTACTACAAAGTAATTGACGCCGAGATTGAATCGAAAATTTTATGCATAATAGAAAAATATCTAAAGAAAATATATTGATTTACAAAATACTCCGCGGGTACTTGCAGTATTAATAATAAATTAAAGAATACTAGGATAATGCGTTTTGTCTTCCGCTATTGACATAGTATGAGAGATCTGGCAACACTGTACGAGAGGTTAAAAAACGCGCGTTCAAATACTAGCAGTACTGTAGTTTGTCTGAAAATAATTGATTTAGATTACTTTATGATACAATATAAATATAGGAGAAGACCGGGTAAAGTGAATACACCGGGCAAAGCGAATACTCCCCATTATTCCTAAATTATTCGATCGCCAATCAATACACCATCATCAGTATGGTACCCGGATCTTTATTCTAAAGATCTTTACTATGATGGCGTGTTGATTGGCGAACGAATAATTTAAGAATAATGCGAAGTATTCGCTTTGCCCGGTGTATTCACTTTACCCGGTCTTCCCCTAATAGATACAATAACGACTAAAAATCAATGTTTAACATAATTTTTTTTTTAATTTGATACAAAACTGCGATAAATATACGACAATTTCCATCGTTTTCGACGTTATGCTTTTTGAGGTTGCAAGTACCTCTTTTGTGTACCATAAATGTTTCTCAAATTTTTGCCTAACTTTTGATACAAACACCTTCTTTTATATATTTTTTCTGTTATTCTTTTGCTTTTCCAAAAGAATTTCGCACGATTTTCTTGATTTTTTCCATTTTTTTTTACACTGCTCAGACATATTGCACGCTATGCGTTCGTGTCGCAGACCATAGTTCTTTCCACGGACAAGTATATCTATATATCTACATGAAACGCGGCGTTGCCAGACCTACTGCTACGTGAATCAAGCGACAATAGTAACTCTATATTGACTTACAGCGTAACTGTAGAGCCCCCTTAACTCTTTCGCTCCGACGGGCGTATATATACGCCCTGGAAAAGTGGGCGCAAATTTAGAGAACAAGGAAGGACTTCTAATTACTTTGTAGCGTGTTGTACTTCAGTGTCAACTACTCAGTAATGCACTCCCGTTCTCAGCGATCACATTTTGTCAGAAACACTCCGTAGCGGAAGGGTTAAAAAGCTTCGGGAATTAAGACGTGGAATTGGATACGACGTAATGTATCATTTAATTATTATAATTGAATTGCAGTTTCACGTGAAAAAAGGTCAGAGGCACTACATTACGAGTTATATGAATAAAAATGATGCGCGGTCAAAGCTTTCCTCCAGAAATATTCCTTTGCAGTTTAACTGACGTTAAATGAGGTGCACTTAACGTCAACTTTTTACTTCTGGATGCACTTTGAAATGTTTTAGATTTACATTACAATTATAATTGCCGCTGAAGAAACGGGTAAGTTCTGAGTGAAATTTTAAAACGTCGACCACAGGACATTTTACAACTCCAAAGTGCAAAATTTAGCATTTCCAGCAAAAAAGTCCTGGGACGAACTTTCCAGTCACACAATTTACGAATTTCACCGTGGCAATAATAAAAAGTTTGCCCATGCATATTTAAAAATTCGAAACTGCGGAACCTTTTATCTGAAAATTGAGAGTAAACTTTCCAAACTTCAGTTCAAACAGGAACGCAATACATGGCATTTGTTAGCGATAACAATTTCCCAATTTTCAGATATTTGCATTTTATTTTCTCATAAAATCTGCTTTTTCACGAAAAGCTGCATTCCAGGAAGTTACTGTTTTTGATACATTTAAATATTTCATTTAATACGACGTTCGTTAATACGTAATTCGATATTTGTAATTTGCAGCAACAACTTCCAGAAAACTGAAATGAACCCCGCCAGGGTTTAAGAGACAACTTATTCGACCTAAATATTTTCAGATTACACAACACAAGCAGTAAATTAAAACAGTTCTCGCTTGGAGTAGGATATTTTTGCAGAAAAATGCACCTTTAACTAACTTCTGCTTGAATTTCCATAATTATGTCTGGAAAGCAGAGCCTTAATCGCATTTTCCAAGCTTGAATTTTAGCTCATTTTCAAGTCGACCCAAAGTAGTGAAAGAAACCTCCACTGGTGGGCAAATATAGTGATGTTCTCCTGCAGAAGTGTAATTGCTATAGTACCTAATTCGCGTAGTCTATTAAAAGGCCTGCAATTAAAAAAAATACTCAACGGAAGTATGATTTTTTAGGAAAAAAACAGGCTTCTTTAGTAATTTCCACTTGAATTTCCATAAAACAGACATTCGAGAAAGGAGCCACGTGCCTATATTATACGTCTGATTCGTATTGGTAGCGGTCCTTCGTAGCCCGAGGTTCTTTGTAGATTTTTCATAAATTTTCATCTCTAGTTTGCTCTTTGAAAAAAATTTTAACCCTAGTGGTACCAAGATGTGGCTCAGTCAGTTATGAGAATCGTGGGAATAATTAACACGTTATTATTTTTATTTATATTTGAAATTCATTTATTTATAAATGCAAAATTAAATAATAAAAAAATTCATGTTCAAAGCGCACGTGTGACTAAATCCTTTCATTTCCTGACTTTAAAAATTTTTATTTTAGAAAAAAAAATTACGGGAATGTACTCTAGTAGATGTAACAAAACAAAATATATATTCTAAAAAATTGTATTTTTGAAACTTTTTGACAAAATTGTATGAGATTATATATCCCAATTCTATTTCAATGGAATTTATAAAAATTAGGATTTTTTGAACATTGCTTCGGATAAATGTATCCCGACAGGAGTGAAAGGGTTAAAGTCACACCGTGGTCCGATTAGATGAAGCTAATATCGAAACGTTTGGATATAAAAAATCGCTAATTGAAATTTGGCAAATTTGATACGCAAAATTTGAATGACACAGTTTGTGGTGTGAAGAAGGTCGTAATCGTCTGACGCATTAAATGTTGAACAATTTCTTCGCTAACTTTGTCCATAAGAATCCACAAAATCAATAAGGAGGTATAATCCAGTTTGACTTGTTTATGCGGTCATTTTTTTTTAAAGTCTTGATTATATTAAAACTGCTGCGGCAAAGTTTATCATAACAACCCCTCGACATACATATCGTAATAATTTATATCCATGATTTCAGCAGAATAGAGCACAGAGTATATGTTTCATTAAATTTACGTATTTGACTTGACTGAAATATATTCATTTTCTCTACTCCCCCCCGGCTATCCATTTTAAAAATGAGAATGTTCGCTGGGGCAAAAATTGTTGAATAATATATCTAACAAAAGAAAACCAGTATTGTACATGCGTTATTTTATACCGGTATAACGATTTATCATACTCACTAAAATGGAACGATGCATCAACTGTATATGTAAAAAATAATATATCAAGAGCGGAATATCAGAAAACCAGAATTACGTCAATTCGCAGTTAATTTGATTGAAACATAACGCTGTTGAAGTGACGTGGGTGTATGACTCGACGCACGAACACAAATTGATTAAAACTGAAAAGTTACAGTCAAACTTTAACCTGTACAGTGAAAAACGGAGCTGAACAATTGTAAAAAAAATCGTGAAAAATATTTAATAAAAAGTAAAATTTTTCTATCGATATACGTCATAGACGTGTATTTAATATACGTACAGTGGATTATTAATTTTTGTACGTTATCAATCGCTGCTATCGGGAATGTAGAACATTGGTAAATAGCACAATTTACTGATTTAATATTTGTCACTTGACGGTGACAACACATTGAGTCTCTGTAAACATCGATAAAAAATGAATATGTTTCGGAAACTGTAAACTAGTTACCGAAGATACTATTTTGTTTTTCGTAAGCATAACAATAATTCTTGTTCTTAACAACCATGCCTAATTCCTGCTTTCATATTTAAACATTATTTTTCCGAGCGGTGAAACTGAAGAGATTACAACTTTTGTCCATTTGCTAAAAAGATGGAAAATATAGTCTTACACGGTGCTCTATTTTTTTAAATAAAAAAGAAAACAAGGAAACATTTTTTGTTCTGTTTCTCGATTCAACGAAACCTCATTCTACCGTCTGCTTATTCTCTTTATGAAGATTACTATCAAAGAACTCGTTAATGGACTTAATAGGTAGTCGTGGAAATAGAGAAAAGAATGAGGTCACATGGAGTCGGGCAAATGTAAAAAAAACTATCCCACAGATGCTCGAGAAAATTTCGCGATTAAACAAATTAATCTAACGTATATGAGTATGACGGTGACGAACTCATTTATTACGAGATTACGTTAAATGTTGAATTGCTCTCCTAATTAAAGGTACGATTCAGCTTCCTTTGGTGACACAAAAGTTTGAGCAAACAGAATGGAATTTAAGCAAATATACCTTCCGACGCTTGTGTGGAATAAAGAAAGCGACAAAATGTAGGATTTGTCAGAAAATTACATCTCATCGTTAGCAAGAGTAGAATTTTATGAGAATTTAGAAGGATTTTAAGATTTTAATCCGCGAAACTCTAGTTTTTTTCACGAGAAAATTTTGGAATGCCTGCAATTAGGTAATTCTTCAACATTTCTTATTTCTAAAATCGTGGAAAAATTTCTCAAGCGTTTTAAACTTATTACAATTTTACTCCGTGGTATAGAAATATGTTGTACGACGTAACAAAAATAATTACGATATAATAACACGGCAAAAAATTCCGGTAAGAATTGCCGATTCAGTCACCATTGTCAGAATTGCCTGGATTTCATGAACTTATTATAGAAAAATGTTTCTTTTTTTTTACCGAGGAAGAAGGAAAATAGTTTTAAATTATCCTATCCAGTAATAATCATTGTTTGAAACAAACATTTTTTTTCTCGGCAGAAAAAAATCCCTATACATACAGGGTGTCCCAAAATTACTTACCGACCCGAAACTGGGCGACTACCGATCACGTTCTGAAACGAAATCCGTTTGCAGAAATGCGATAAATATAACCGTTTTCACGTAATATCACATTTAAGTTAGCCAATCAGGATGCAGCGTCGCGACGTCGCTACTACTGGACTCTTGTAAAGTATATGAAATGACGATCGCTTGATGTTTTTCGAAAATCTTGCTTTTAATCGCATTTATCGCGCTCGTTCAAAACAAATGCTAGATGGAGAGGTCGATAAAAATGAACTTTCCAATTGCAGATCATACTTCCACATTGTATTTTCAACAAGACAAATAAATTATAGTATTCACATTTTTCTTTATGTTTTTCAAATCTTTTTCAAATGCATGTTTAAAAACTTTTATAAATCATCTCTTTTAATTGTTCAGGGGCTAAACACACTTAACCACGTACAAATTTTTTGCTAGGGTTTTGCTAGGGTTTTGTTGCGACTAAAAGAAAGGATATTTTCGTTAAGTTGCTGCGATTAACTTAACGAAAATATCCACTTATTTAACAATAATATCAATGATTTTATCAATAATAAACAACTTGTTTCCCCTAATGATTAGTTTTATTTAAAAAAACATCAACTTACGAGATCCCTTTCCAATGAATGTAAAAAATTATTTTCATCATCGGGATTATCCAAAATGATGTCGAAAATAGAAACTTTTACTTAATATCATTCGGACGTTTTAACTTAAGAACAATCAACTTTTTGAAAAAAATATTCAGGGTGAAAAGTGCTTTGAGTTTATCAAGTAATACCTCAGTATTTTCTCAGTGTTTTCTATGAATTTCAAAAATTGTACTGCTACGAATCGTAGGAAAATTGTCCGATGCGAACAGGAAACTTTACTTTTTATCTGGTTGTTCACTTACCACACTTACTCTATGTCGCGCTAATTTTTCTCCTGAAATTAAAGTAGGTAAATTTTCACTTTTTTTTTCTTTCCACGTAAAATTAACTATTTTTACATTTTTTTACTAGCTTCTAGAGTTACTTTACTATGACTTTGACTGTAGTTTTTAATATTCTTGTCATCTACACAATTATTTTACATAATGCGACACAATTGTACTACTTTGAAAAATAATTTTTAGCACTCTCTCGGCTGATTGTGAGTGAAACCATATGACTGAGCGAAACAATATTTCAGCAAAGGATAATATTCCTAACGGGCTTTTAAGTATGAATTACAACGGAATAATCCTAAGATATGAATCACGAAAATCCACGTGGTATATCTCGTTGTTATATGCGGGGCGGTTGCCCATGCAAGAAATATGATCCCTAACAAAGGGGATGGAAAGACAGATATGCCGAAGGTTAATGTCTACCCTCTTTCATAGTTAAGAGCCAAAGCTTTCCTTACAAAGTCCGTGATAAAATCTTAAAATCTTTACCCGCGATGATGGTTTCCTCTCAAATAACGCCGTAATATAAAACAAACTACTACTACTGCTACTACTACTACTATTACTACCACTAAAGGTTCAAAGACTCGACGTAGAGGATTCAACGTTTTTCCGTATACATGTCAGGATTTATGAAGACCAACTTTGATCATTTGTGGAGATAAATTTCTTTCACGTAAATAAAATTCTTTTCTTTATCCTCCGATCTTCTTTCAAAGACGAAGTTTATTGAAGAAATTGTAAAGTTATCGAAAACCGTTTAAACTGAATTCTTTTAATAAGACAAACAGTGGAATCGTTTCTTCTTCTTCTTCTTCTTCTTTTATGAAACGAATCCTCTTTTTATTGGAGGAAATTTTATCGAAGCGATACGGCGGATAAATTTTCATTTATAAGTAAACCTATATCGTGCGTAGGGAAAAGTCCATGTGAAATCCTACTGCTCTTATCGCGTTTCGCCTCGAATCTTGACTCATATACCTAGAAGTCGTCTTCCAGAAGGACTACTTAAGGTAATTCTCCTGTTACAATCAACTACAAAAGTAGATTTTAGATTCGACGCCATATAAGCTTGCGCCATTATTTTAATATGGTTATGGTTAGAAATTTTGGATTGATGTGAGTACGCACAAAATACAGTGATGTACCTTTTAGTAACGGAGAGACCTACACAGTCACCAATTACCAGCGTTATAGATATTTTAACAAACTAGAACTTTTAAACCAAATAGGCGATATTTATGATTTTTTTTAATATCTACTACATACTAATATATCACCGGTAAAACTGGTGCTTAGGGGACCCAGCTCCTATCACTTTGACCTTGAAATATGTTGCCAAGGACATGTCCCAAAGTAACTTTTCCTAATAACTTAACCGTCGCTCACTGCTCATTAAAAAGTTATTAACAAAAAAAGTTGGTAAATAATTTAATTACAGACGCCAACTCCGATTTGGATCATTTTAAAATATGTTGGGTTTTTTAGGGTTTTGTTAAGGTTTTGTTAGTAACCAACTAACAAAACCCTAACAAAACCCTATACCAATGCTATGTCAAGTCACTGGTCTGGCGGCGAAAATATAGGGAAAATCCTATACCGTTGGTTTGGGTTTAGTTAGAGTTTTCGGTAATTATACAGCGTGTATGTAAGCGTTGAGTCGTCGATTGTCGATGCGGCTGGGATTATCAATTGCCGGCCGGGTTTAATTAATAGCAAAACCCATGCAACGGCCAATTCTTTTATAGCGGGCAAGCTGCACAATAAAAGAATTGGCCGTTGCATGGGTTTTGCCAGGGTTTTGCTATTATTTTAAACCCGGCCGCCACCAGGCGGCCGGCAACGCTTGGTGAACTTGTGATGGATAGCTGACACATATGTACATTTGTAGTGTTTGGAAAGTAACATAAACAAGACATCAGTGTGTGTGTAGAAGTTTAAGTTGCGTGCGTCCTTGTTCATGTTAGGTGTTAGTGTGATTGTAAACAGACCAGTTAGATTAAGTTATACATTTAAATCCGGCCGCAGCTAGGCATTCCGATCTCAATTTTTACAAACTTCTTTTCTTAATAACTTTGTAATGAGAAGTGAGCGACGGTTAAGTTATTAGGAAAAGTTACTCGGGGACATGTCCTTGACAACATATCCCAAGATCAAGGTGATCGGGGCTGGGTCCCCTAAACACCAGTTTTACCCATTTTTTCCTATCGAATAGTAAAATTTCAGCTCGATCTTCCGATTAAAATCGGAGATGTGTGCAATTAAAAATAGCAATTTTTACGTAGCAGGCATAGGGAGTACCCCTCTCAATTATACTTATTAATTTTGTTCATAACAATGAATTTTAAGATGTTGGTAGAAAATTCATTGTTATGAACAAAATTAATAAGTATAATTGAGAGGGGTACTCCCTATGCCCGCTACGTAAAAATTGCTATTTTTAATTGCATACATCTCCGTTTTTAATCGGAAGATCGAGCTGAAATGTTACTATTCGATAAAAAAAAATGTATTCAACGTCTCATTAGGATTTAAAAAAATTCTTAATCTTCTTGATAATCATATAAAGACATTAAGGGGACATTGACCGTTTCAACGGCAGGCGCAACCAAAAACGGCTGAGTTCCTTCTCACCGTAATATATCAAAAATATTAAAACCTAAGGCTTTTTGTGCTCCAGCAAAAACTGGAGGGAATTGTTTAGTTTTGCATTGGCAACATGTACGAAGTTAGCCACGTGTCAAATAGTTGATATAAAAAGGCAAACGTTTCCGAGCTTCTCGGTTCTCCTCGTAAACTTCACGAAGAGAAATTCGTTTGCAATGAAACGCGTTTGAAAGAGATTTGTCCATGGTAACAAAGTTTCAACAAACTTTACCTTTCAATAAACACCTTGCACTCGGCACTTCTAATTCCGTTACCGAGACTAATTATTTACGGATTTAAGATACTTAATAGTTGCTCATTACACTTCACAAAATGGTACCTTAACAAAACAAGGAACGTAATAATAGGAACTTATATGTATATAGGGAACGTTCGAAACTTGTGCAATAATTCACAAGATATAATGCCCGGTAATAAAGTCCGGTAATATCTAGCAGAAATTCTAATAGGTATTATCACCGTGATCGATATGTTTTATCGTTTGTAAAACTCATGGAACAGTTATATCACCGCTTTAGTCCCTTAATTTTCTCTTTGTCTTTCTTGCCTACCATTTTCATCCGTCTTCTCCATTTATGTGACGGTACGGAGGATTGATCCAAACGCCAGATAATATTCAGCACTGTAGATATAAGATAATTGCGATAGCTCAAACAACAAGCAAGCAGAATAGTCATGCTAGCAGCTATCTAACCAACCTGTGCTATAATGGAGGAACGTGGATGATAGCAGATACTGCTGTAGGTAATGAGGAACAAGATAAACTACGTGGAAGGTGTAGACGTGAACAAGACAAAGGAGGAAAACTGGGATTTTGATGGAAGCGATAACAAGCACTAGCGAATTCAATGAGCAACCCAACCAAGCTCAGAAGCCATACCCCAATCAGGTACATGCACGTAGCCCATCATAGAGGACAGTTGGAAATCTTGAGATCAGCCACAAACTACTACGAACCAAAGTAAATTGAGAGATGGAAGGCTTCGGTGCTGTCAGTGGTACACTTGTAGTCCCCATTATGGTCCTCCGTAGCCTGAAGTGCGGATAGCTTGCTCCATCCTTCCCGTTTATTGGTAACGATACTCAGTTTTCCGCTGGAAAGCTCCGATCCCACGGATTGACCGTTACGCGTCCATTCCATACTCTCTTCCACTTGCGTCGGTGTTAATTCGCTGCATTCGATGCTCCACGGTTGTCCAGAATGTACCACCGTTGATCCCTTGTAGGTCACTTTGTCAGGAGGAATTCAGATTCATTCAACAGTGTTATACAGATATGAAAGTTTGGTAATGAGGAATGCATGATCAGAGTCCAAGGCACTTTGCACCTTGGCGTGTGCCTCGAGTGTAATCTCGTGAGGGGTGGTCGTTAAGGGTAGGTACGCGTGAAAGGAGGATGCAATCCTGTTCTGTTTCATGAAAAAAGTTACCAAAGTACCGCCTTTGACCTAAATCTATTAACAGTTTCCCAAAAGAGCGTATTTCATTTAGTTCCCTTTGCAAACGCAACTCACTCATACCACCGAGTATAATGCAGTCACAGTCACAGTCACACTTGCAGTCAATTGCTTCATCTCCAGTACGTTTACTTCGGTTTACCCATCGGATAAACCACGATTTCACCAACCGCATTTCAAGATCCGATACGAGTTTATCCGCTGGATAAATTTCTAACCGGAGATGAAGAAATCGAGCATTAATCTTTGCAATTCCACACGAAATTAAAACGAAAATAAAGAGCTTTACGATTTAGAGGATCTAATGCCAGTAAAATGCATTTTCCTCGAATCCGAATGTTATCGGTATCGGGTAAATTTTTCAAATTTCTTCTACTAACTGAATCATTTCGGTATATGGTTACTGGTAGTTATGAGACTCGTCCGGGACTCGGAAAAATTATATTTGCGGAATAACCACACGAAGAATTATAACAATGTTATTTTATTTGAACACTTGTAAGGTTCATTAATGAACCTTAAAACTGGAACCAAGCTTTACCCGAGAGAAGAACTGTTATTTGTGTTTCCATGGAACAAAAATAAAATTGCTCGAATAATTTAATTTCCATCCTTCCGCTCTTGGCCCGTAAATGCTTTTAAAGCAAAAACGAAAGACTTTGTGTCGCAAAAAGTTCAGTTGGAATTCAAAGAAAGTTATCCGAACTTGTGAAATAAATATGAATTATATTCAATTTCAAGGCTTTTCGTTTGCGTAAAACCTTAACGAACGGAATCACTTCTGTCGATTGATTACAGGGACAAAAATTAAGCCAGCACTGCAAAAATATTTCAATCGTAGTGCGTGCATGAAAAGTTGTTGAATGATAGGGAAATAAACGTTCAAACGTTTCATTAGAATGATGTTTTCATTTATCATATTGATTGAAAGTTGGAGGTAACTGTATTGAATCGCAGAGCCGCTGTTTTCATCCATTCTCGCGCAGGAACTTTCAAACCGAACGTTGAATTTCAAATACCATTTTAGTACCAATATGTGGAACAATTTTTTTTTAATGAAATAAAAAAGCGATGGAAAAATAAAACTATTTACAACTTTTCATTACTTTTTTTCCTATATTAAATGAATATTTCTTAAGACAAAGCTAAAATGTATATTTGTTCTCGCTAATATTTATTATTACGTTTCTCGAATTTAGTAGTTGCTTGTGATTCGATATGAAAACGAGTTTCTCTTTTTAGTTTTGTTTTTTCCAATTTATATTCCCTGCAACTCGTAATTTACAAAGTCAAAAAATGTCCTTTAATGCGTCTACCTCTGTTGCTAAAAAATAAAAAAATCATATTCCTTCTAAATATAATCAGAAATTCGATATATCTTCAATTTAAAATTTTGTATTCCTGTTCTCCAAACAACTGAAAGACAAGCACTCGATTTAGAAAATGATTACTAACCCTATAGCGAAAGCCCTGATACATCTTTTTTGAAATTCGTTTATCCTAAAAATTTTGAACCTTTGAATTCATTTTTTAGCTACACGGAATTGAAAATGGGACGAGTCTCATCGCTACATTAAATTTGAAAACATTTCTGAAGAATACAGATTCGTCGAATCCTAATAGATAACATAACTGTAACAATATATTACATGCATGTATGTACGTAGCAACGTGATGGAATAGATAACAAATGTAGTAACATAGATCACGAGAAAGATTGTCGAAAGTAAATAAAATTGGTACGAGCTTATCTTCTCTTCAAAACTTTGATAACGACTGAAAGAATGTTTCGAATATTGCAATACGGGATCATTAATAATTTCAAGTAACATATGATGCATTTGTATTTTCAAACCTTGCTAGAAAGTTTTTTCATAATACGTTTCCACACGGAAAATATAGGTACAAATATGTCAAACCATATGTGCGACATATGTTTCGATGTATATATTCGTTAAATATATATAAAACAACTAATAATAATTATATAATACAGAAGTAAATTTCATATATGTAAAATACATTCGTTGATATTTACAATAATTACCATACAACAATTATTGGAATCTTGTGGGTTTTTGGTGCACAAATAACACGTAGATATAATAAACTCATATGCATAAACAATCAAAGTTTATACGTAAAGAAATCAATAACAAATTTTATTCATATTTAATTACGAAGCACAAATTGTTATATTTATTATCAGAATCGCATATATGTACAGTGAGCAACGTAAGTATTCGAACGGGATGACAGAAAATAATCAATCATGAAAATAGCGTACAATGAAATATAATTTATTGAAACAAAATATTGTTGGATTTTTCTAAAATTTTAGGCACATTTGGTACTTGTATGTACGCTACTATAAATACCTTTTGTTCCAATAAACTACAATTCATTGTACGCTATTCTCATGATTGATCATTTTCTGTCATCCCGTTCGAATACTTACGTTGCTCGCTGTATATGTATACAGGGTGTCCCAAAATTACTTACCGACCGAAAACTGGGCGACTGCCGATCACGTTCTGAAACGAAATCCGTTTGCAGAAATGCGATAAGTACAACCGTTTTCGCGTAATATCACATTTAAATTAGCCAATCAGAATGTAGCATCGCGACGTCGCTACTACTGGACTCTTGCAAAGTATATGAAATGACGATCGCATGATGTTTTTCAAAAATCTTGCTTTGAATCACATTTATCGCGCTCGTTCGAAACAAATACTAGATGGAGAGGTCAATAATAACGAATTTTTCAATTGCAGATCATACTTTCACGTGGTATTTTCAACAAGACAAATAAATTACAGTATTTACCTTTTTTATTTATGTTTTTCATATCTTTTTTCAAATTCATGTTTAAAAACTTTTATAAATCATTTCTTTTAATTGTTAAGGGGCTAAACACACTCAACATAACTACGTAAAAACTAGGCATTTTCTCGATTTTTTTCGAAACGTAATTTATGTAATTTCTCCGAGGTTTCTCTTCTTTCAAGAACATTGTAACATTGCGTATCAAAGAAATTAAGTTAATCGGTCCAAAACCTACATTTAGACTGCATGTCAAACTTTAAACACGTTGTTGTAATAGGCATCTTTCAAAACGCGTACCTGAAATATCTCGAAAACTTTATGATTTGGAGACCTTAACATAAGTAAAGATAAATAAACATAAATGTGCTACATAAAAATAAAGGCAGCTGAAAAAATCGATAAATTGTGCCATAAAAATTTACTATTTATAACGAAACGACTGCTGTTTTGTCAAAAATCAATACTTCTAAAATCGGCAATGATAAAAAATACATAATTTTATACAGTTTGAGAAAATTTTAGTTTGGTTTGTAATAAAAATAAAAGAAATTCAAGCTGAACATTTTTTGAAATTCATAGAAACCACTGAAAAAATACTGAAGTATTACTTGATAAACTCAAAGCACTTTTCACCCTGAATATTTTTTTCGAAAAGTTGATAGTTCTTAAGTTAAAACGTCCGAATGATGTTAAGTAAAAGTTTATATTTTCGACATCATTTTGGATAATCCCGATGATGAAAATAATTTTTTAACTTCATTGGAAGGGGATCTCGTAAGTTGTTTTTTTTTTTAAATAGAACTAATCATTAGGGGAAACGAGTTGTTTATTATTGATAAAATCATTGATATTATTGTTAAATAAGAGGATATTTTCGTTAAGTCAATCGCAGCAACGTAACGAAAATATCCTTTCTTTTAGTCGCAGCAAAACCCTAGCAAAAAGTTTTTACGTGGTTAAGTGTCTTTAGCCCCTGAACAACTAAAAGAAATGATTTATAAAAATTTTTAAACATGTATTTGAAAAAGATTTGAAAAACATAAAGAAAAAAGTAAATACTATAATTTATTTGTCTTGTTGAAAATACCATGTGGAAGTATGATCTGCAATTGAAAAATTCGTTTTTATCAAACTCTCCATCTAGCATTTGTTTCGAACGAGCGCGATAAATGTGATTCAAAGCAAGATTTTCGAAAAACATCATGCGATCGTCATTTCATACACTTTGCAAGTGTCCAGTAGTAGCGACATCGCGACGCTGCATCCTGATTGGCTAACTTAAATGTGATATTACGCGAAAACTGTTGTACTTATCGCATTTCTGCAAACGGATTTCCTTTCAGAACGTGATCGGCAGTCGCCCAGTTCCATGTCGGTAAGTAGGTTTGGGACACCCTATATATACGTTGTAAGTAATTTCTATATGCTATATACAAAATGTACCATATACAACGTGTACCATATACCAATAACATATTTTGATATACGTATATTGATACATGAAAATAAAATATTTGTCAACAGATATACGTATATTTCCGTGTGGGTTGTAGCAAGCTTTACAGTGCATAGATGATCAATTATGTGATATTAAATTACATTATGAGAAAAATTTACAAATTTTTTGAAATATTTTTCTTTGCCCAAAAGTGACGCATATAACAAACACAGCTACGTCACGCTGCAAAAATTGCTAGAGCATAATAAAATATACCAACTCGTGAATCTCGCTTTCTTTCGTAAAACAATGAATGGAACACAATGAAGACATTGCTGATTCGCTCTTGCTATTATCTGCAAACTAAAAGGTTGTTAATTCAAGAATACTTCATTATACAATAGCCAACTATAAAGTTGTACCGTCTTTAAGGGTTTCAAATCCTCTTACCAACATTTCATAACATCATTTTCAGTTTCAACTGAAAATAATAAACCATTAGTTGGAATACGAATCTTTCCAGTTTTTCCATGGTACTACAATTCCAATTATCCGTTATTTCAAAGTAAATTTACTTCCATTCTCATATCGCTCAATCTGTGACAAAAGGACCAATGAAAAAAGATGAAGTAAAAATGAATAATGTTAGAAATGAATTTTTCAATATCTGCCTGTTTGAAAATGCGAATAAAAAGAGTGGAGCCCAGTTAATAGCTTATTCTCAGTTCTACTACACCCATGCTACGAAAAAGTGATGAAATTTTCAATTGCCTTATTGTCGAAACGTCATTGAAGGTTATTAAATTCTGATATAATAACCCGAGGCGCGTAATTTCATCGTTAAAGGCCGTGCGTTAAATGCAATATAATAGATGATATAAAGCGAAACCCCATTAGCACGCAAGGACCCGTGAAAATAATTATATGAATTTACACTTTTCAAATCAGCGGCTCTTTCCATTTCATTCTCAACAGATACATCCGATTCCGCGTAAACTCTCCAAACCCCCAAAAGTGAACGTAGGTTAATTAAACCATCGTACATGTCATTTTCGAAGTGAACTTGGCTAGATTCAAGTACAGCGTTGAGAAAATACTATATGTTTGCGAATTTTCCGAATTGTAATCGTTTACTGATGCGAATGTCGACCGACCAGATAACTAACGAAATTAATTTAAAGTCTGGAATTTTTCGCAGCGATATCTATGTACGTCGGAAAAAAAAGCTGAACAGCACAGGCACAAACTGCCGTACTCTCGAAGAAAATTACATATACCGTATATTTTGCCTAAAACCGTGTCACTGGCGAATAGAAGATAAATTGCATTTTCTATCTTATATAGAGATAACTTGGAACTTCCAAGATTTACGTGGTTTCCAGCGAAAGGGATTTTTAAAATAATATCCGAAAATAGAGGAATCTGGAAAATCCCACTTTGGTTTTATATATAATGAGAAATAGAGAGATTTGTCTTTTTCAGCTACGACGCGATAAGACGACTTGGCTTACTTGTAAATCGATGGGAAACCCCAGAATTTAGACACAGTCCTTCGGCACGTAGATATCAATTCGGTAAGATATATTTTTTTAGCGAGTTTACAGGTACATACATATATTTTAATAATTGCGTAGAGAGTGTCGAATTTAAGGGAGTATACCAGTGTGACGGCAGAAAATTTACAGGTTATTTTGGGAATTTTTTTAAAGAAAAGTATTTCATGGAGTGTTTTTTAACTTTATGGATGTATTTACCTATAAATAAACTGTGTAAAATAATATTTTATCACGAAGAAATCGAGACTTAAAAACTTTAAACGCGTTTTTCTCGAAACTATATTTTTCAAATTTACTGACATTCTAACTGAAAGACCACTTATCCGATTGACTTGAAATTTTAACTGAGTGTTCTGGACATGTTTCATTGTCCGATGATTCGGGATATTTTTGATCGGATGAAAACTGTAATTTTGGCAGCGTAAAACCGACGATTTTTTTAAAAGAAAAGTCGACAACTTTTTTTAAAACCCTGCCATTTTATCAGATTTCAACATTTCTCGGATATCCTGGGTCATCGGATAGAGAATTTCTTCTTGTTTAAGATCGTCTTTTTTTTTATTTCAGGCATCCTAGGCGACCTGTATGATATCAGCAGTTGAAGTACTTTTTTTAGCGTCTTGCGGGATAGCGCGTAACTTGGACGTCCTTAATTATTTTTGTATGAAAAAAATATTTTACACAATTTCTTTATAAGCAAATATATCCACGAAGTTTGAAAACATTCCATGGGATACTTTTCTTTAAAAAAATTCCCAAAAAACACGTAAATTTTCGTCCGCCACACTGGTATACCCTTAAGGGGATAAGCGCAGTTGTCACAGGAAAAATTCAAAAATCTTTTTTCACAGTTTAAATACGTATTTTAATCCAAAACAAAGCATGATTTTACGGTAGACGTTTGGAACTTCAAATATGTATTTTTTGTATGAGATATATTTAAAAATGGCCAAGATTTTGGGGAATGTTTTCTTTCTCGGTATATAGGTTGAGTCACCAGTTATTGCCACCTAGAATCAAACTTTTCTACTACTATCATACTTTCGGTGTTATTCTAGGTGGCAATTACTAGTGACTCACCCGGTATACATACCTTAACACGTTGACTGCATCTCCTTCAGGCCACGAGTGCCCACAACAATTCGATAGTTTTATTACTTCCTGTGAAATATCTTTTCAAATACCTACGACGATCCTTCGCAAGTAATCAAACGCGGGCCGCGTCACCCGAATACGGGTGACGCAGCCCGATCAGAAACTTTGCTGGCACTCGAATATGGGTGACGCGGCAGTCAACGTGTTAATGTATACCGAAGTAATTATTCCGTTAGGAGATCTGCCGAATGAATCAATGAAGATTCCTTGTGATTTTAATTGGTACCAAAATACATTTTTATCAACGGATGTTACACGCACAGTTAATATTGCGTAGCTATTTAGGGGGGGTTGTTCGGTATTAAAATACAAATATCAAATTTTTTGATCCAGACAACTGCACGAACCCACATGGAAGATGAAATGAGAATTTTCTTGTGAAACTCTTGACTGAGTTCATGGATTTTTACGAGCTTTTTATAAACATCTCGTGCTTGTATATAAAATGAAATGCATGATTTAGTTGCTTCCATAGCTTCCGTGTCCTCCCGGAAGGTAAAACATCTCTTTTTACTTTTTTGCCGTGAAAGGACAGGGACGAATACGTTTTGTACTAGCCATTTCTGTATCTGAATTCCCTTCTTTTGTGTATAAATTAGACGTAATACATAGAACGTGATTGAAGTTTGCAACAATGTAAAATCATGACTCGAGACATGTTTCCTAATAAAATATACTTTATTGAAAGAATATTGCGATATTGCTAACATGGCGAATCATAAAATATGTACCTTTTGATAAAAGACTCGACCGAAGTCACGTCTTTCCCATCTACTTCAAATTATATTAAACATAATGAGTTTGAAACTTCGCAAAGGAATTCATGAAAATTCATGTCGTTGAGCGGAAAAAAAATACGGGAAAACTTCTTCTTGCGTGACGTAAATTTGATATTACGTTACAATAATTTCAGGAAGCTGAAATTCATTAATATTTTTTTATTTCTCAAGTGTAGAAATCGTCCCTGAAATTTAACTATAAAATTTCTTGAGAATTCAAATTTCGTATAGATTATTCAAAATCTTTCTTGTAAACTTTTCTTATGCTGGACAATAATTCTTAACCTTTAGACACTGCCGGGATTTGAGGTGTAAAAACGTCCTTTCAAAGTGCTGAAATTTCTCGTATCTCGTATAATGTGGCAGCTATAGCATATACAAAGTTCATATCGCGGGTCGAGCCGATATATCGGCTTTCCGGCAGTCCAAGGGTAAATTGATATTAAATTTTGATCGATTTGATTTCAGAATATAGGTTGGTTGGATCGATAATTGCTCCTCCGCTTCAACCTGAATCACGGCAATGAAAAATAATGACGATAAGATAAAAAGCGATAAAAAGCATTCTAACGTCCCATTTGATAATTACCGTTATGAATCATTTAAATGGCGCCACGTTTTCAGAGTATGCTTGAAGTAGTAATTTTAAGATTAGATTTCTTACTTCATAATAAATTTCCTGCAGACTTCTGGATGCTCTACCTCCAAAAAATAGTATGACATAGTTTTCCAAGCCGTATATTATTAAAGTATACAAAAGTTGGAAGTAGGAATAAAAATAGAGAATGTAGTCACCGCAGTCATAAATCTTACACCTTCTTTGCTTACTTGATTATATCATCAGGAAGGTTATAACTACCTCGTACGCTAATTATTGGTACACACTATCAAGGAATTTGCCAAGAATGCGCAAACAAAGACAATTACGCTAGAAACGTTGTTGAAGTATCCAAGAAGAAGCACCGAATTCAGAAAATTTCATGCTTTCAAATTTCAATTCCATTGGATGTCATGACAATCGCTGGAAACCAAAAGAGAAGACTTTTCGAAAGCCCGGAACCCCGATTTACCTCATTTCCTTGCGAAAAAGTTTCTAGACTTCAGCTTCATCCAGATAAATTCCTCGTGCTTTGCATTCTCCTCTTTGTGCAGTAAATTTTGTCTTCTCTTTGCCCGACTTTACCCTTCTTGTTTTAAACAACTAGGGGAAAGCCGATGCTTGATCTTATAACGCGTTGTAGGGTGGGTATAATTTAGGTTCAATTTAGAGGCTCGTTCAAAAACAACAGCCACTTTTCCCTACTTACGTTGGAGATGAATTTTTTTTTTGCAAAGGAAAAGAAATATCGTGGCAAAATAAAGTTTTAGATCTAATTAAACGTAAACCGTTGTAAGGATGTAATTAAATCTTAAACAAGCGTGTTCTTTATTGAAAGTTTCTCGCAGGTACTCTTTAAAAATGTGTATAATGGGGGAGGGTTGAAAGAGGGCAATTTCGTAAGCTTCTATGTGTACTAAAAGCAATTATAACGATAATTAAACTTTCTTGTTACATCTCGAAACAAAGAAAACATGGTCAAAGCTTACGGTAAACTACATGTATACCGTAAACAAATATCCTACTAGTAAGTGGTTGGAAATGTTTTAGTATTTCATCACCCTGAAAATTTCAGACGTAAGAGGTAGAATGAAGCATTAACGTAATGACGTTTGCAAATTGTTAGAAAAGAAACTAATTTCCTTTGTGTAATTAGATATCGGAGTGATTTTAGTCTTCATGGGATTGCATTTAAGGGAGGAGGGTCAAGTAAAATTAGAAATTTTGACTTTTTTTTTTGCTTCGAAAATTAGTCTACCATCTGGAGAATGTGCTCCGACTATTTCAGTTAAAGATTCTAAGTCTAAGTGCACCTACAGAGTCGTTAAAGTGATGCGCTCCGAACGGTACGGAGCGCAGATATACACTTTGAACGCATTTTTCTCGAAACGCAAAATTTCGCGTGCCGTGCGATGTAGCTTAGAGATTTCTCAGCCGATTGCTATGAAATTTTGCACAAAATATTCCCTAAACTATTCTCCTTTGCATCAACCTAAAGGTTTTTATAAAAATTGAAATAAACAATGTTTTTAATCATTTTTTTATAACAAGATTTTGCGACTTCTTTTTTAACGTGGCGTGGAATTTAAAATTTTTTTTATTTCAAATGGGTTCATGCAAAGCGTATTACTATATTTTAACGAGAAATTGATGGATCTTTGATTTCAGATAATTAGAGCGATCTGTGCGTCGCACAGCGCATTTTCGAGAAGCCAATTTCAAGCAACTGCTGTTCAATAATCTATGAATATTTTTCCATGAAAAAATTTATATAGATTGTTTAGATGCTACAAAATAACAAGTAATTAATTTTAAATAAATATATATGACGTACTCTTCGACAATAATTCGAGAAAAAACGGTTGTTTACTTGACCCTCCCCCCTTAACGATTTTTCAAAAATGAAGAACGATACATCATCCAGTTATTTAAACCCTTGGAAATAATAAATATGAATTTGCGCCACATAAAAGTGGACAACTTACACGAGAGAAAACGGAAATGAAATAATTATAAAATTTTTCATCTATCAACCGTCATACTTGTTCGAATAAAAATGTAAAAACTCGGTTTCAGAAAAAACTTTAGCGCATGTAGGATATTACACGATGCTTCCAACTATAATTTGAAAGCAAATGCAAATAATTTCTATACTAATTATACAGGTACTGATACAATTTCATCTCGTTTCGCAGGATGTCTCTAAAGTTTCAAACGTTTCCGCAACAGTTTGCGAGTCTAAAATTTCGGGATTGAAATCTACAAGTTAAAATTACTCGTGCCTTCAGCTTCGAGTTTAGCATTTTTCATTTGACAACTTTGTTTCATTTACGTTCACATATAATCTTTACTCTCATATACATTATTTTCAAGGGAAACGTTTCGAAGCTAGGGAGGAACGTTGCAAAATTGAACTAAAATATTTAAGGGGTTAGGCCACTCGAGGATTTTCGAAAAATCGATTGTTTTGGTCTTAAATGGTCCCTTGGTATCTCAAAAATGATGTCCCAAAAGATTATGGCCGGGACAAATCTCAAAGTACTCGATTTTCGAATTTTAGTACATGGCCGCCAGGTCCGCAGCGAGCTACTGCTCAAAACTTCAAACGCGTTTATCTCGAAACTACATTTTTCAAAATTGCCGGAAATAAAACTCACAATCAGACAATTTTCAACCGATTAACTTGAAATTTTAAATATATTTATAAAATTTACATTACCCATAAAAGTACATATCACTTTTTTTTATATTGCATAGTTCATTTGTTATTAATAATTTCCTGACGATTTTTTTGGCATTTTTTCAGAAGTGGGCCATTTTGTCAAAAATCAATATATCGAAAAAGTGATATGTACTTTTATGGCTGCTCTAATATATAATCGAAAAAAGTAACTGACTTATTATAATGAAAAAATTACAGGCGGTGCGTTTCCGGCAGATTGGCTTGGAAAAACGGAGGCGTCTTCGCAAAAACGCTGCACAACCGCCATTTTGAACATGATCGCTTCAAAAAAATTAGTGTATACAGTCAATGATATGTGTAATAAATACCCTTTTTAAATACCCTTATATTATATAAATACCCTTATTAAATACCCTTTATGTTATAGTTTGTCTAAAAAAAGTTTCCAAAAAGGCCTATTTTTTCGGCCTCTAAAGTAGCCTAACCCCTTAAGCACTTTATTACTTCTTATTGCTGATCATCGTCCTTTCTTAAAATTCAAACAAATAAAAATTATCGTCACAAAGAAAGGAAGATTTAATTTTTATATGGTTCACTTCACCAGAATAACATAGTTGGCGTACTGGGCTTTTTTTAATAACCTTTATTATGCCCTAAACCACGTAAGGCAATTTAGACGAAAATATAAGTTACAAGAAAGTAATAAAATAAACAATATGGCGATGATAAAAGTAAACAATTAAAGAAGTAAAAATTATAAAAATACAAAAAAACTGAAAAATGTTTTTCAGACCCCAATGATAAAAAGTTGTATGGTATACCGTGACAAATAATGACTTTTGAAACCTACAAAAAATTGTATAAAATTTGTTAAATGTTGATTTAACAAATTATAGTTTATTTTAACCATCCGTAGACATACCATAATTTGCGCACCTCTCTAGAAACTGATGGGTCCACGAAGTCCTAACGTTTTTCACCATATTTAGACTCGTTTAAAAAATCTAAAAAAAATTCAGAAGAGTAGTTTGAGATCTATAGAAAGAGGGCCTGTATTAGGTGATGGATAAAAATTAATTTTTAAAGAACTCGATACATCGACTTACCGTTGAGCTATAACGTTTTCTAAAAACGGTTGGACTCCACAGACCCATATACACCTAATTCTCTTTTTACACGAATTTTTTTTACACGAATTTGATTTAACACGAGTTAAAAATAAAAAAAATTTCTCTTTTTACACGAATTGTTTTGTTTTAGCACGATTTTCAATATTCTATGAATTTTTCTTGAATCTCATAGAGCAAATATTTCTTATGTTTATATTATTTTAACTTTTTTTATATTAATGAATTCCAGATATTATTATCTTTTTCTCAAAGTATAATTTACTTTATATAATATATTTAATTACTTAGAATGTGTGAGCACGAAATAAATTAAGTGAACTCTAATAAGAATTTTTTAATATTGTTTACACCTAATTCTCTTTTTACACGAATTTTTTGGGAACGTATCTACCGTGTAAAAAGAGAATTAGGTGTATGTCTACGGAGGGTTATGAAAATATAATATTTTCCCGACACCCCAGTAGGCCAGGTAAGTATGCATTTTCTATGTTATGCGCTTTCAATTTGTTGAGTAATCAATTTTTCACTTTGACAATATACAACAAACAAAAATTATAATTTGCGTTGAATTTACAATTATGTTAAGAAATGCAAAATTTTCCTCATTTTTGACATGGATCGTTAATGAACGCTAAGGATGCTAGTTATATTAAAAATTGAAATAGCAGTGTTAAAAATGTTAAGTATGTATTTAATAGAAAAATTGCTGACATAAATTCATTGATTAATGTATTATTTCCTTTACTGCCGTAGCGCGTTTAAATAACACTGGTAAATTTCAAGAATTCTACTTTTGTTTAAAATTGTTATTGGCTTGATGAAAAACAACTATGTTAAAAATGTATAAACTCAATATTTCGCGATTGAAAGCCTCTAGAGAGCAGTTAAAAATTCCATCTGAAAAATGTCAGGATCGCGGCTGCATACGAGAACCATAATAACAGTCGAATTCCCAAATCTAGAAAAAAACAAGTCACCCAATAACAAAAAATATTTCATTTAAAAATTGTTGGGCTTCTTCCGGTCTCGGAAAACCAAAATAAATGAAAAAAATTTCTCGTTACAGTTTGCAATGCCATTTTCCAAAGCTCCGTTACCAACATTGAAAAAAGATTGTTTATTACCCATTGTTCTCTCAATAAAAAGATTACCCTGTCTCTAAAAATGGAGTATATCATTTTCTCACTGAGCGTGAAACTGAAGCTTGAAATATCGTTAAACTCTTCAAAATGTTGAGCCTATGCTTTGTCCATTTTTATATTTATTGTAAATTCACTAAGATTATAAATTTTATGTTTATTCATAATATGATGAACCCTTAACCAATTTTTATTTCGAAATAAACCTTCTCCATTTTAGATGCAACTGTTTGTCCCAGAATACATTAAAAATTGCAATGTTTTTTACAGAATTACTGTTATTACAAAAATCGTTAAAGAACTTTCTAGTCACCCGTTGTGCAAAACCAAAGGTTAAAAATTGAGAATTTTGTTCATACTTCTAAAAGTGTCATTAGACAAATTCTCAGAAATATTATATTGTTTTAAATAAAAAACGATCAAGGGAAAATTGCTCCTAAGCCAAATATTCGCTTAGTTCTCCAGGTTCAAACTTGCTCTAGTAACATATCACTGAAAAATTAGGAAGTGTATTGAAATACGAGGGTAGTCCCAGAAGTACCCGACCTAACAAAGAAAACACAAAAAATTTGGGAAAAATGATCTTTATTTCTCTACATAATCTCCTTTTAGCTCTATACACTTTTCCCAGCGATGTTCAATAGCTTCGAAACCCTGTTTATAGTGAGAACCGTCGAGCTCCTCAAAATAGCCATCAACCGCGGACTGCACCTCTTCATTGTTCGCAAATCTTCTACCACCGAACCATTTTTTTAAGTTTGGATACGAAAAATAATCCGAGGGGGCTATATCTGGTGAATAGGGTGCATGAGGAAGCAATTCAAAGTTCAATTCATTGATTTTGGCCATCGCGACGACAGACGTGTGGACTGGTGCATTTGCCTTGATGAAATAAAATTATCTTTTTCGCCAAATGCGGCCGTCTTTTCTTGATTTCGTTCCAAACAACGTAACGACGCCAAACTTCAAACTTAAGCTTTAAAAAGTTGGTACTTTCTACTATAGTCATTTTTTAAAAAACAATAATCGCCATCTATACGTCAGGTCGCTTACTTCTGGGAATACCCTCGTATCAAGCTGTACAATTCAGAGCCACGCAATTCTCTAAAATAATAATCGAAACATTCGATAACATTTTCACACAGTGCACACGAGGTTTTGTATTTGCTTTCAAGTTGTACATATCACGGACAATGTCTCATTTTTTGAGAGGACAAGGGTGTTGATTTGTATACATGATATGTTTCATAACGCCCCTCGAATTAGTGGAAATAACCTAATGCGTCGAGATTATCAATAAATCTCAAACTAATGGTATTCTGTTGGAGACGCTTCTTGACATAACAATAGTGAAATCATAATGAACGTTGACACTGCCGTCAAGAGGTATCTTCAATAGAAGAACATTATTCCAGCATTGAATTAATGACTCGAGAGACATTGTATTACAATAATGCTGACATTAAAATTCAGTAGGGAAATTTAACCGTAAATTGTAGCAGAATTTTCAGTGTTACAAGTTGCGGGATTAAGTTCTAAAAGCATCATATAAAATGGAATCATGTATTGAGAACTTTAATTGTTAGCTGAACTCCTAGCTTCCTTAATTGCGGGGAACCTCGGTATTATATTCGGCGTTCTTCGAAACAAAATCTGATATCTTCACTAATTACATCATTAAGGGGTAAAACCACTCTAGGATTTTCAAAAAATCGATGTTTTTTTTCACTTAAATGATACTTTAGGGTCATGAAAACAATATGTCATTTGATTTATAGTGGAAAACAAATGTTAAAAGGTTCAATTATCGAGTTTGCCGCAGCGCCTCAGAGCGCGCGCTGAACTTCGTGAAACTTTAAACGCGTTTTTCTCGAAACCACTTTTTCCAAACCGGGAGGACGGATTCCTCGCAGACTATTGCATGGATCGATTTGAAATTTTTACAATAGCTTCACAACAGTATTCACTTTGGAAGTACGTAGCCGTTTTTTGATTGAATGTAAACTTTTTTTTTATAAACAATTGAATGCTCATTTTTACGGCAAAAAATCGATTCATTTCTTAAAAAGTACACCACTTCCACAAAATTTGATTAAAAAAAAGCCCTACGTGCTTCCAAAGCCAATTGTATATAGATTATAAATTTCTTTTACTTTTTGTCCCATGATTCGTATATGCCGAGAAATCCGTCCTCCCGTGGGGGTGTTTTCAAAAAAGCTGTTTTCGACGACGGGCTCTATCGCTGCCATTTTATACGAAAATGACAATACAAAAATTGTTTTTCTTAACTCAATACGTGCTAAATAAACCCTCTGAAAATAAATTCTATTCAGCTTGTCATACTCCCAAAATAAATTGTCAAATTTAGATTTTTTTTTCTGCCTCTAGAGTAGTTTTACCCCTTAAGGGGTTACATACGTCCAGCCTTTGAATGAATACATGATTTTCAAAATTTTTTCCTGAAAGGAGCAATGTCATAAATAAAGATGTGAACATTATATGTTACTTATTTGTTCTTGAGCTACGAGGAAATTACTTTTTAATAACATTTACTTCATATTATTGTTGATTTTTTGTAATGGTTTTTTACATCGTGGTATGCAGAACGGCTTATCATGGCCCGCACGATGAATGAATGAATGAGTGCACGAATGAATCAAAACAAATTTTTAACCCTAGAACAGCACATGGGGTCAATATGATCCCACGCGATTTTCGAACTCCATTGTCCAAAATCGAAAATTGTCCGAACTCCAAATCTGTAATTATGTGCGATATTACGAATATTAGTAATTCTCTAAAAATCACACCCTTCATTTTTCAAAATAAATACCTTTTTTGGAAAATCGATTACGCTCTTTACGTTCGAGTTTGGAGGTGTGCTGTTCTAGGGTTAAAGATTCTTATTTCATGACAAACTTCACTCTTTATTTGTGCCCAATTGTAAGAACCTTCTTTAACGAAAATTCCAAAAAGTGGCTTGACAGTCTCTATTGTAAAAGAAACAAATTTGAAGCCAAGGCTTTTAAAGAAATATTAAAACACAGTTCGAATAATCATGCATTCGCTATATTTTCATCATTTTAACACTATTTCTACCGCTGCTTACGCGTTACCAATAATCAAGAACCATAAATATAGCGTTTAAAATTAAGTTCAATACCAAATTTCTTTACAAATGCTACAGAAATAAAAATTATTATTTCACGAACAAAATTATCACGGACCGTCACAGGCACGTGATAGTTATTTTATCTCCTTTTGTAACAAAAAATTCCATAAACGAATCCGTCGAATCCTTGATTGTTATTGAATGAATTTTACTTTTGACAATAAGGACAATGTCGTTAAAATCCAGATGATTTTTTTGGTAAGCACTTTCCTTTTATTAACCCCTTGGCCCACACGTCATCTGCCGATCGCTCGAGCCATAGTAAACAAGAAAGTCGGTCACACGCCGTGCCATTTAGCTGTTCAGCCGTGTGCCCGAACTAGCGCAAAATGTATCCATGTATATTTCGGGGCAACAAAAGGAATTGTATAATAAAAAATTGCTCCCCACGAGTCAAACTCGTAGTTTTCGCTTATGGCGCAAATTCTTTACCACGAGTCTCACTCGTGGTTATAGGCCAAAGGGTTAATGTCAAAAAGTTAGTTGACGAAAAATGATTGAATTAAACTTATTGTTAGAAAGTAATTCTAAATTAAAGTGATAAAAGACGTCTTTTGTCACCGTCGGTTGAGATAGCGTTAAAGTAGAACTTTATATTTGATATTTTAAAAAGTTTTGTAAACTGCATAGAATGAAAAGCAGTAATAATAATGAAAAAGTGATTTTTTTAATTTGTGGACGTACGCGACCCCTTAAATCGCATTTTTACGCCACATAAAAATGGAGAAATTGCACAGGAGAAAACAGAAAATAAACAATTATAAAATTTGCACAACAACCATCGTATTTGTTGGACTAAAAAAAATGTAAAGGATTTGAGATAGCAAAAACTCTCAGGACCATATTTTTTATTGTCACAATTGCTATCAAGCTGCGACTCGTAAAAGAATTCGCATTTCAAACTTCAGTTGCATTTTGGCAATGAAAATATACGGAGGCAACCCGCATAGCGAACGGTTTGGGAAACAGGTTCATTCGAACAAAAACTCTGGCAGATAAATTTGCTTTCTTGGTTTCAACCAATCCATATTTCAAACCTAACAACATTTGCATTCATAAAGAAGTCATAAAGAATTTTAAATTTAAAGAAATTGTTTTGAATGAAGGAAAAATGCTTTCATTGAGACAAACAACAAAGGTAACTTTTGACAAATTTTTTTGTTTAAAAGAAATTCCCTTCTATGGTACGAGAAACATGAGAAAAAAGCAACCTCGTGAAAGAAGGGAAAAAAGTTGATTGAGGTGAGATACATAGGGGTGCATATTGCTATTTTTTCACTCCGGTGGAAGAACTTTATAAGAACTTTTGATTAAGGGAAATATCATTTTTACCTTGGGAATATGGAGTAGCTCTCTTTTTACATGCTTTATGTTACTACCTCCAAAGCGAACCCTGCTTGTATCTGCCTTTTCTAAACTAAAATCGATGCTTTCTTCAGACAAACGAAACCTTTATTAAGGAGGGAGTCTGGTCTAGCTAAGGTATTTCTCCAAATTTTTCCAATTGTTATTGAGACTTTTTTTTTACATATAAAGGGACGTTCAAAGAAGAAAATTTGACATTGTAGATTTTATTTGAATATATACATATCTAGATATAATAGTTTTCTCAAAACCACCTTTCCAAATTGGCGAGACGCATAGCTCATCGAATTTTTATCCGATTCACTTGATTCAACGTTTAAATTGAAGATGATTAATTTTATATGCGTATGAACCTCGACTCTTCATGAATTATTATTATAGCATAGAGTTATTGCAGATTAACAGCCGAAATGTATCGTTCATTTTCATGTTTTCTTCCGCCATTTCTGCAATTAACAATTTTTTTTTTCAAACTGAGGTTCATACGCATTTTATGTACCTGTTAAAGAATAATTTTTTCCCATTTTACGTTTCCGATATTTTTCCAGGATTCCAAGTATCTCGCCGTTTTGACCGAATCCTTTCCTTGCCACTACTATATCTATATATGTATATATTCAAATTAAATGTACAATGTCTAATTTTCTTCTTTGAACGTCCCTTTATATGTGAAAAAAGTTTCAATAACAAAATTATATTATATCTTAAAATTATATGCATTGGAAAAATACCTTAGCTAGATCAGACTCCCCCCTTAACCCATTTGCATCATAAGCGCATATATGCGCGCAATTTGTATAGTCACTATACTAGATTGCATATATATGTATGATGCAAATGGGTCAAATGAATTTTAGCAATAACTTTTGAAAACTGAAACCAACTTTTGATCTACTATAGTTCATTCTTTGCGGATTTTAACCTCTAGACCGCCGGCAAATCTGAACGGAGACTCCTTGGAACAATTCATGAAATTACTTACAATTAAAAACATTTGTAAAAGGCTTAATAAATGTATTGACACACACAAGCGCGCGCGTGCGTGGGTACACACGAAGTGTATCTACTTCATCTGCTCAAAAGTGAAAAGTTCTTTTGTCATCCTGTATCCATGTATTCATATTATGTACGAATTGCCATAGATGTTCGAAAAATGAAAGCAAAACCTGAAAACAGAGAGCTACAAAAATAAAAACCAACAAAATAATTCGAAATAAATAAAAAATCGAGCCACGCAGTGTGTCCACGTCGTTGACTTTGAGTAATACCAAAGGAATGTAATACCACTACTTGTAGATCTCATAAAATTTTGGTACTAGGACAAAAAAATACAACATATTAAAAAATTAACTCCACTATCGGGTTCAATGATTCCAAAATCCCATAAAAACATTGTTTTTGGGCCAAATTTGATATTGACAATTTTCGTTTAGCTTTATGAGTACAACATTTGGGCAGTTTCCGAGGGAATGAGAATCCGCAAAATGCCAGCGGTCTAAAGGTTAAACAAAAAGTCTACGTGCAGTTGCCACTTGTTCTTCTCCTGACAATTCGTTTCCATATTTATATTCTTTTACTGTCTAAACAGGTTGCACCTCATTCCCTGAATTCATCATGGAACAAATACATACATAAACGCAAATGCTGGACGTAACGGGGAGGACAAAAATGCATTTAATACACGCATAACATCTGCTTGGGTTACTCGCTGGAACATTTGCCAAACGGGTGAAAAAAATTGCCCGGAAACATGAGAATATCTTTGCATATAAAGGAAATGAGGTTTTTTTCCATAAGGCTTTTATGCGCCTCGTAGATTATGATTTTCATTATTCACAAGCATATAGGTTGAATTTTTTAACTCCTTTATACGCGCATTAGCTTATGCACCGCCTGATGTAGAATTACTTTAATACTTTTCTGTCAACGCTAGTTTGTCCCGTTTAATTTCCACTCTGTAATGAGCCTGTGAGCTTTCCCGTCACGCGTTACGCTTGTGAAACGTGAACGAGATTCCTAGTAATTAATAGCTCCATTGTTGATAAATTAATCATTTTCTTTCTGTACCCGACTAGTTACTACTCAAAGAGAAATATATATATATATATTTCCTGTGCCAGAACAAATACCCGACCTTTCGAGCTCTGGTTTCAAATGAAAACTTTATTCGAAAGAAAATCCAAGTATACTCGACTTCTAAACCTTATGACAAGTCGAGACCGCGAACAAACAATTTTGACAAAATAGACCACACCCGTGGGCCGCTGTGATTGGTTGCCGGAGCAGTGAATATTGGCCACAAGTTTGCGTGCCGTGGAGACTCGCCTTCATGCTTTTCATTATTTCTCGTATATTATGTCGCATTTAAATTTCGCGCGGAAAATATCAGCCCGAAGTGGGAGTTGCCAATGTGACAATATTTTAAAAAATCCGGTGTATTTCAAAGTAATAATGAAGGAGCTTAACGCTAGGTTTACGGGACCCGTCAATTTGACGGATTTCAAATTTTGAAATTAAATATCCAAAGAACCATAGCATTAATCTTAACCACTTTGCATCTTAAATTTATAATTTCATTAAATGAATTTATACACACAATTATTATTTTCCTAAGCATTCTAAATTTTGGAATTTGTATGTGGTATACCTATCTCTACGAAACCCGTCGAATTGACGGGTTAGCTGATTTCATAAACAATCCTTATATATTTGCTTCGTTGGTAAAATCATTCTTCCAATAATAAATATAAGAGTGAAAGAAAAGTCTTTAGTAAGATGCCCCCAATCCATTCTCTCAATAGCGCCTGGCTAATTTTCATAAAACAAAGTTTGGTGGCCGATGTCGCGGACCAGATAGCACGCAAATATAGTGTGAAAGCAGGGTGTTTTCGATGGGCCCTTCAAGTTTTTATAATATTTTAGATTTGGCAGCGATATACGCGTAGATATTATAAAGAGTGCACCGGATCGAAAATATCCAGAAAGGACTTCATATTTTGTTTAGCCGAGGAATTAGCTAGAGAAAACAAGGAGAACATTTGTCAAAGTTCAGACGTTTCACTTCCGTCACCTTCAACGTCAGAAATCCGAAAAAGTTGCCAAGTGGGTTACTGCAAAAAAAATAGAAGCAATAATTGCTGTATGTATTGCAAAAAGATCGTATGCGGAAAATGCACAAACGAAATTCAATACATTTGTAAAAAATGTGCTCAATAAATATAATTACCCTATATCGTTTATATTACTGTTATCATTTCCGTGATAATTAAAAAAAAAGATTTTTACTTATTAATAATTTATTTAAACACGAAGCCTTATATTGTTCAATTCAGACTTACAAGGAAAGGTCTCCAACCCGACCTCATCGATTTCAATAATTTTTGGATATGTTGTCGTACTCGAAAAACTAAGAGACACGTATTTTTTTGTATGTGCGGTAACTCGCTTTAAAGGGGTGAAAACCACCCCTAAAGTTTTATCCGAAAATCGTTTTTTTTATCATATCTCGGCTTCTAATTAATATTTTTTAATAAAATAAAGTGGAAAATATTTGTCGTAAGAAGTCGAAGATTTTAGGTGTATTTGTGACCCAAGGGGTTGCAACCCTTATTTTATATTTGAAGATAACTAGATTTTTTATGCTTTTTTTCTTTATAAAAACCAGGATATGAACTGAAAAAATAAAGAAAAGCATTTGCGTATACTCTATTGAATATTTCAGTTGTCGTGTTTCAGGATTTTTTACGCAATCGCCCCCAAATATCGTAAACTACCCCTTAAAGTAATACATCGCATGTAATGATGAACAAAATTTTGTTTTCTTGAGATTTATTACATGTGGAAAGAGAATGTAATTTATATAAAAAACAATCATTTTATACATTTTTTTGTAATATGGTATTATAAAAAGGGTGGTAAAAGTCACCCCCAGAAGTGAATTATTCAATATAACTCGATTTTTATCAATATTTTTTAATGAAACTGATTAAAAATTATTTTTGAAGGGAAGATATATCCTTTCTTGCGAAGGGATTTTTTACGCAACCGCCCTCAAATATCGTAAACTACCCTTTAAGGTAATACAGCGCATGTAAATGATGAAGAAATTTTTTTTCTCTAAAATTATTTATATTTAATATGTTAGTAAAATATAATATTGTTTTATATTATATTAGAGTTACTTTTTTATAATTATTATTATAGCTGCTCATTATCATCATTATTATTATTGTTATTGTGTTATTATTATTATTATTATTACTTTTTCTCGACAAAACTATAAATATTTAAATTTTCTTTCAATTTTACAATTCACAAAATAATAATAATTATGATAATAATGAGTAACTTTAATAATAGTCACAAAAAGGTAACTTTAATATAATATTAAAACAATATTATATTTTACTAACTTATTAAATTTAAGTAAGTTTAAGGAAACCATTTTGTTTCATCGTTTACATGCGTTGAATTACTTTAAGGGGTAGTTTACGGTATTTGGGGGCGGTTGCGTAGAAAATCCCTTCGTAAGAAAGGATAAATCTTCCCTTCAAAAATAATTTTTAATCAGTTCCATTAAAAAATATTAATAAATATAGAGTTATATTAAATAATTCACTTTTGGGGGTGACTTTTATCACCCCTTTTATATTACTATATTACAAAAAATGTATAAAATGATTGTTTTTTATATAAATTACATTCTGTTTCCACGTGTAATAAATCTCAAGCAAAAAAAAATTGTTTTCGTCATTACATGTGATGTATTATTTTAAGGGGCAGTTTGCGGTATTTGGGGACGGTCGCGTGAAAAATCCTGAAACACGACAACTGAAATATTCGATAGAGTAAACGGAAATGCTTTTTTTTATTTTTTTCAGTTCATATCCTGATTTTTATAAAGAAAAAAAGCATAAAAAATCTAGTTTTCTTCAATTACAAAATAAGGGTTGCAACCCCTTGGGTCATAAATACACCTAAAATCTTCGACTTCTTACGACAAATATTTTCCAATTTGTTTTATTAAAAAATATCAATTAGAAGCCGAGATATGATAAAAAAACGATTTTCGGATAAAACTTTAGTGGTGGTTTTCACCCCTGTAAAGCGAGTTACCGCACATAAAAAAAAATACGTGTCTCCTAGTTTTTCGAGTACTACAACATATCCAAAAATTATTGAAATCGGTGAGGTCGGGTTGGAGACCTTTCCTTGTTAGTTTTAATAAATTGATTTTTTAGAGAAAATACGTACTTTCGTCTACCCGTCAATTTGACGGGTGTTCGTAGAGATAGGTATATATAAGAAACGCCCGTAAACCTAGTGTTAAAGACGCGAATAATTTTTATGTGTGTACTCGGATTTTTAATTACACGAGCCTTATGCTTTGAAGATAAAAATTAGTAAAAGTACAAGGCTTTGCAGTAACTTGGTGTATACAAATTTAATTACAACTGATTGAAGAAGTACAATAATTAAAAGGGATTGAAGTTTGAAATCCTCCTTTTTCCAGCGTGATTTAAATTCTTGCAAAGATTCTGTAGAGGATGTGTTTGATCTAAAAAGAGTTTTAGCATTTAATTAACGGATATTTCACGAGAATTTATATGTACACGCTCGCACACTAACATTATAATATTAGATTTGCCATTAGAAGAAAAAGAGATCTCACGGCTGCAGTATCTAATTAGTTGCTTACTGAACGTTTTGTGATAATACAGAGACAACGTTTGAACTCCTCGTGCTGCTTTAGAAGTTCGCTCAATGAACATTCCTCATTTCTCACTTAATGACACGAACAAAGTTCCATCGATACAGGGTGAGACACCTCCGTATTTACTACCCCCATGTTTCTGACAGTATTCCGGTAATATCAGATGTTATAGCCCTTTGGATTTCAACACCATTCCAACGTGATTTATTTACACCGCCCATTCCTAAAACCTGTCACACAGTCACTTATGTGACTCTGCGACATTGGCGATTTGAAAAGAATGGAAACTGAATTTCGGGCTAAAAAAAAGTGAAGATTCAATATTACTTTAAATTTACTGGATGAAAATAAAAATATTACAGACATATCCGACAGACTGTATGTAATATCGAAAACTTTGAGTATCGCTGACGTTTGCAAGATTTCTGTCGAATATTGGTAGAAACTATCGAAGTTTATTGCGAATATCGATTAGAGCCAATCGGAATCTCAAATTTTGACGTTACAGTAGAAATCTTTGGCATACAAATAAACTTTTGTATTTTTCATTATTTTGCAATGATACCACTTCTTTGATTGACTTGATTTCGTGGACATTCTTTACTCTTATTATCTTAATTTCCGTTTTACATTCCACATGCATTGTGATAAACGTTAAAATGTAAAAATGTAATTTGTAACGAGATAGATAATATCCCGATTAAAACTTTAAGTGTCACTGTCTTAGCGACATGGTGAAGAATTATCTACGTTTTAAAGTTTATAAATTTTTGGAATGTAGATAATAGAAATATTATAGAGTTACGTTATCTTAAAAGAAAGAAATGTATTAGCAACAGGAGACTTGTAAATTAGTGGCGAAATTTAACTAAATAATTAAAACTTTTCAAAATTTTTTAGCAAAGAGATTGTAGAATATATGAACCAATATTTTTATAATTACACAAAATTATACAAATATTCAACAATTTTTATAGTTCCAAAAACAACCACGTATCAATTCTTGAAATGTAAATATGAAAATTATAATAAATACTGATATCACCAGACGACTGAACAGAAATACTATATAGTTTCTTTCAATTTTACTTGTCAATTTGGCTCTCTGGCAACGCGACAGTCAACGCGTTAAAGCTCGAAAGTTCTAAAAGGTGTCTCTCGACACCTTTGGTAGAAATAGTGTTAAATAATTATAATTTACTGTAACATAGTTATCAGTATCAATATTGAAACATTATATTGTTGACATACATATTTTGGGATAATACGTAGCCTAAATATCTTGTGAATTTATCTATTTTCTTAAATTGCATAAAAAGTTGCGGTTCAGTTCAACTATTATCTAGCAGGTACCCTTTGAATATTATTATTGTCATTTTAATTGTAAAAAATATATGAAGTTACAGCCTTTAATTAAAAAATTGTTTAATTCATTGGAGCGTGTACGTGTTTCAAAAGTGTTGCAAACTTCAGTAACGTGAGTAAGTAATGTTGACATGAAGCTTTTGAAATTAGAAATTCCACGATCTCGTCCAACGAAACGTTTCATTATAAAACTCTTTTGGGAAACGTGTAAAGTTCCAAACTAGAAAACGTGAAAATTTTCAATGACATGCAAATTGTACGAAGGTGGAAATTGTTTTTGCCGATAAAAAGTGAAACATATTTTCATGTTATTTGTTCAAAGAATATATATTTTAAAGAAATATATCCAAAGCTATGAAATTCCATATCTCCTCAAAGAATATATGCCAGCGTATGTTCATTAGCATTTTTATTTTATATACTTCTGCAGACTTTTCACTCTTACAATAAACTATACTTTTCTCAAGAATTTTTATGATCCCGTAAACTAAAGTTGTAGAAATTCAAATTTGAAAGCAAGGGCCGTTGGATTCTATAACACCACAGTATGTCCTTTCCATACATATAAGCTGCAGTAACTTTTGAAAACTCAGAGTTTTTCTAAGCAATTTCAAAAAATGTATTCCTGGTAAAAAAAATGCATTTTTTCTACTTACAAAATAAAAATATGCGGGTTATAAAATTCGGTAGAAATTTATAACGGAATTTATTTAACTTAATGCTAGATGAAATATGATAGAAAGCATATAAAGCTTTTTTCTAATTTGCCACACCCCCCTAATAATGATGATAGATTTTCTGTCTTTTAAGTCGAAGCTGAAGTCTGAAATATTAGCACATTAAATATCTTCTCGATGAAAATTTAATAAATCTTTATATAATTCTAAAATTCTGAAAGCTGAAAAACGAGGTTTGAGATTTACAAGTTGAATTCCTTTTTGGCATTCGATAAGGCTCTTACATCGAAAGATTATAAAAAAATATTGAATATCCCTTATCACTCACCTTTCAAATATTTCCATAATATTTGAATCAGCAGGCGCGTATCATATATCGTTTCATATATAAATGTGTTGGATAAGCAAATATAACAACAAACCTGACATTTGTGGCGCCATTAAATGTTCATTTTGTGGAACAAAAAAAAGATTTTTAGTTTCATGATATCTGACTTTAAATTCTACTTACATATCACTCAAATGCGTCGAATTTTTATCGTCCCATACATCAATCTTTATTCGAAAGTCATGAAGAATATAACAGCGATTCCTATACAAATCGTTAAAAACGGGCAATAAAAGCGAAGCAACAAAATGACAAACACTTGTATGCTTGTGTATAAAGAAATATCTTGTCTCGTTTTGGTTCCATGCATTTCCTTTTGTACAATATAAAGTACTACTACGACACAGTAAAACATGTATTATATTAATTGTATGCACAACTTAATTATGCGAGACAATAAAGTTTGCTTTGCAGCGCCATAAGCTGCACAATCTGCTTCAAGTTTTCTACATATCTGATACCCATTATCTTGCACAAAGTCCATTTTATACCATTCTTTGCGGAAAATGTTCATTCATTTTGTAAACACCATTATAATGTATCAAAGCTTGGGAATTTTTACATCGACTATTCGGATAGCCATGTAAGCAAGATCACATAGCGGCAACATCCAAGTGTTTCTGTCCCTTTGTAACTCCCTTCGCAATTATTACTCATTCAATGCAATTTGTAATATTAATTGGCCTGTCTAGTTTTATTCCTGAAATCGATACGACTTTATTTCAGAAACTTTGAAAATTCCTTTTATGTATGAGCGTTAAGAAGAGCTTTATTGTTTCCATGTACTATCGTGTCTCTGTTATTTGAAAGAAGACAAGAAAGATATTTTTATCATTACAACCGAGCATCTGGCAACCCTGCCAGTCATTATACGCAAAGATCTTTGGAATATATGGAAACAGTTGGCTTTCATTTAAAGTAACATTTTCTCTAGTCGCTAACAATTTCATTGTCTTTCGGTATGTAAAAAAATTATTGGCAAAACTCATGTTTATGCAAGAGAAATTTGGAATGTCATCGCAACAATGCTTTGAATTTTAAATGTATGAATATTAACATTTCTACCTGAAATTTGCAAAGCTTTTGCAAATTTGCGATACAAAAGCTCTAAAGGAATTTTCAGAATGTTTAAATTACAAAATTGGACATCATAGTTTATATATTCCAATTTGGAGCTTTCCTAAAGTTCAATATTTCATGCTATCGAATACTTTCGTGTGAATATTTATTAACACATTCGTAACCACCCGTTTTTTAAATTTCATAAACAAGTTAAAAAAACAATTATAAAGTAATTTTCATGAATCCATCAAAACCACTTCAAATAATGGAATTGAAAAATTTATTGCAACAGATTCCCCACTTCGATACAGGGAGAAAAATTTAGCCATTGCTTTTGAAAGTAGGGCGAGTCCATTTTAATATTCATTGGGAATTAATTAAAAAGATAAATTTTATGTCAATTTGTAATAAGATTTAGCATCGACTAATTTTTTTATGGACTCGCCCTGGTTTCAAAGCAATGACTCAATTATACATTTTGTATTAAAGTATAGGACTTGCGACAAATTGTTTTTTATAATGACATAAATTGTCCCTTTACAAAAGCAAGGAAAGAAAATATAGGATGTAGATTTGCGATAGTAGTTGCAAATATGTTAACAAAACAATTTTAAATCCAATAAGATTCCAATCTTTGACAGGATTTCATTTTCCATTAAATAATATAAAAACTAAATGTTTAAATTTAGAATTTGTTTCCATTCGGGAAGGGAAACCTTCTACCAGATCTGGAAGGTCACTCGGATCCAAAATTCCAAATTTAATTCTCAGTTTTTATGCTACTTCTGAGAAAACTACCAGGAAAAAGAAATCTCTAAAAGAGTTTCGGGGAATAAAATGGATCCAAAATTGTATAATTTCAAATTTAATCATTGCTTTTTCAGTGTTTCGCTAAAATCACTCCATTCAATTAATTGTGGTTATTGAAAATGACATTGCCGATCAAGTTATTTCCATCGACAATCGCTTATAACTTTGAAATATAATAAGAAAAGAACCACAAAAAAGTATTTTAAATTAATAATCAAAATTTCTTTTCTAATATTGACCCTACCTCTTGAAGTATCAGTGGTAAGTATTTCAACCTTCAGAGTGCAAATACGTTAACAGAACAATTTTAAATCCAGTAAGATTTCAATCTTTGACAGGATTTCATTTTCCATTAAATAATATAAAAACTAAATGTTTAAATTTAGAATTTGTTTCCATTCGGGAAGGGAAACCTTCTACCAGATCTGGAAGATCACTCGGATCCAAAATTCCAAATTTAATTCTTAGTTTTTATGCTATTTCTGAGAAAAAAACCAGGAAAAAGAAATCTCTAAAAGAGTTTCGGGGAATAAATTGGATCCAAAAATCTATAATTTCAAATTTAATCATTGCTTTTTCAGTGTTTCGCAAAAATCACTCCATTCAATTAATTTTGGTTATTGAAAATGACATTGCCGATTGAGTTATTTCCATCGACAATCGCTCATAAATTCGAAATATAATAAAAAAAAAGAAACACAAGAAAGTAATTTAAATTAATAATCAAAATTTCTTTTCTAATATTGACCCTACCTCTTGTAGTATCAGTGGTAAGTATTTCAACCTTCAAAGTGCAAAGACGTTAACAAAATAATTTTAAATCCAATAAGATTCCAATTTTTGACAGGATTTCATATTCCATTAAGTAATATAAAAAGTAAATGTTTAAATTTAGAATTTGTTTCCATTCGGGAAGGGAAACCTTCTACCAGATCTGGAAGGTCACTCGGATCCCAAAATTCCAAATTTAATTCTCAGTTTTTATGCTATTTCTGAGAAAAATACCAGGAATAAGAAATCTCTAAAAGAGTTTCAAGGAATAAATTAGATCCAAAATTGTATAATCTCAAATTTAATCATTGCTTTTTCAGTGTTTCGCTAAAATCACTCCATTCAATTAATTGTGGTTATTGAAAATGACATTGCCGATCAAGTTATTTCCATCGACAATCGCTTATAAATTCGAAATATAATAAAAAAAAGAAACACAAAAAAATAATTAAAATTAATAATCAACATTTCTTTTCTAATATTGACCCTACCCCTTGAAGTATCAGTGGTTAGTATTTCAACCTTCAGAGGTCTCTGCTTACAGTCGACTCTACCATTTTAAATTCTCCCCCAAAAAAGGCACGTCCTATCCGAATAAACAATTGTGCTGATATGTAATAACAAAAGCGCAATTTAAGTATGTAAACAAAATATGAAAAAACTGTCCTGAACTGTCCAGCTGAATTTTTGAAGTACACATACATTACACATAGGTATATACTTTTCTTTCTAGTGGGTTCCATTTGCGTGCAAAAATACAATAATAATACACTGAAACGGGTCGAAGAAGTAACGATCGAAAAGTTATTTCTTCTCGTGTCACGGGAGAATGTTCGAAAGGAGAGAATATCGGACTTCGCAAGCGCCGTATAACTGCTAAACTCCCTATTATACTTCGCGTAGTATCTATATATGTATATACACACACGCATATATATATATATATATATATATATATATATATATATATATATATATATATATATACAGATATATATACACATTCATACACGACTCAAATTCAATTGTGTTTAGATGAAAAATGCCGTGCCTTGGTACATGATACGTGAATCCAACAACAATCGTGACGTTATTTGATGAATCGAAGGTAGGACAGAAAATGATGAAGGGAATGAATGACGAAAAAGAGAAAAGTTGTAATAAAGGAAAAAAGAAACATTCGATTTCTTCTTTATCTCGCTATCGTTTATCGAGTACTCACCTGCCTGGACCATATCGAGGGTTCCTGCTAAATATAGCAGACCCAGAAGCAGAAAAGCAGCCTGGTTTTCCATGACTTCGCGCGATACACCAATCGTGTCCGTTGTTATTTCAACAATAATCCTTCGCTATGCCAACGTATCTCGGGATCTCGCGTGACGAATTCCTCCTCGTCTTTTTCGTTTACAGACAGAATAGAGAACTCGAAAGTGACAACCCACGGGGATCCAAATCGCTCGGTGGAATTGAGTATATACCAACTATATTTGACCCCGAGCTCAAAAACTCTCACTGATATACTTATACTACGACGAAGTCACGTTGGTAATGTCGTCGTAGTGCCTAATGTCCGTAATTTCGGAAACCCGTTTTATCTGCCCCGTACTTATTTTATCTCGAAGCACTTTTCACGTAATTCTCCCGAAAAAATAGAAACGAGATCTTCGGAACTTCAATCCAGCACTCGAAAACTCACCAGAGGGCACGGTCGCGCAATGTTAAAATGGCCGCCGTTGTCTGCTCTTTTACTACTTCGCGTAAAATCTATTCGCCTCTCTTCCACTAAACATCGCTCTTCCTTTTCTCACTCGTGCCGTCGCGGATCGTTCTCTCTCACGTTTTAACGTTTCCACTGGCGTTCTCGTTCTTACGAGTACGACGACGGTAGGATCCGCGCAAGCGCCGCACGCCAGGACCGTAACTACCGTCGGAATGACTGGATCGTCTCTAGGTCGCGCCCTCCCTCCTCGAATTGTGTCGGATTCTCGAAGGAACCCTAATACTATGCGTTATCAAAAGCCAAACAAACGGACAGATGTTCCACTATATTGGGAGAATGTTTGGAAGTCAAGCTTGAAATGCAAAGTCCGGACAAACGAAACAATTAGTAATTCGGCGATAGCTGGTATACATACATACTTAGCGATCATGTGACTCATTGGACATAAATATAAACGAATCATACACTCCCGTTACGTAAATATATATATGGTGCACGCGCATCGTCGGGCATGCGCGAACGATTGAACGTCATTAGCTGCTTCTTGATAAAGTATAATAAAAGAAGGCGAAGCGAGACGAGGAGAAAAGTAGAAGCTTAAGATCTGTCCAAATATTTGCAGGGGAGGTCTGTGTAACGAGCAATAAGTCATTCGGAATGATGAAAATTCCGAATTAGCTGCTTTGTTCGACGCCATTTAAACTAATTTTCATGGGGATGTTTTAGCCGGGAGTTGAAAACATAATTATGATATCGGTTTTGGTTCTGGAAATTGATACGAAAACCATACAAATTTTATAACTTTAATGGATATAACGGTTCTCACACACATCGGTTTTGATTTCAATACTTCGGAACCGATATTATATCGGTTCTATATCAATTGCAGTTACTATTGGTTTTCCTATTGATATCGCAAAAATTTTAATAAGTATACAATTTTTTAATGAAATCGATATGAAGAAAATTATGGAAATCCAGTAATTATACCTTTCATAAATTGTATGAGAACATTTCCATTTTTGAAATAGTAATTAACAATCATCGGTTTCCGACAATAACCTTGTCTGCGATACCTCTCTCTTAATTTTTCCAATGAACTTTTGTTTTCAGGCGCTGATACAAGACGCGATCTGTTTTTGTTTTCATAAAACTGACGATGAGTCATGTTATTTGGACGCAAATAAGCAATATACCGTCAACCAATTAGTATGGGTTGAGATGTTATTGCTTATTTACGTCCATTTCAGATTCGATTTTCGAAGATGTATAATAGTATAACAAGCATAGTTAGTTTAGTGCTCGTATTAGTGTTAATACTATTATTGACACAATTCAAGTATGACTATTCATACTTGAATAAAAGCTACAAAACACGAATATTATATACAATGGATAGGAAAAGTGTGATATTGTTCGAGAACGTTTCAAAATGTGTGATGACGGGAGCACACTACGATGTGCAATTGAAAACTGCACGTCAGTAATTCCGGTGTGTAAAGTGTGAAATTAACGCTTTAAACGCTCCGTAGACCGTACTTTTGAGCTTTATATACTGATCCAATTCGATTACATGAAAAAGAAAAATATCATATTCATAGTTTTGAGGCGCTCTTTCTGATGGTATCACTGTAAATTTGGAAAAAAACTCTTGACTGCTCTAAAATTAAGTATTACGATAAAAAAATGCCAAAAAACAAATAAATTATTTGAAAAATATAATTTTTTAAACTTGAACTTTATATCTGAATTTCACAAATATGTTTAAAAATTATTTTTTCTCACTCAGAGGATCCTAAATGGCATCGAAAATAAACATGTTCAATAAACGTCATTCGGATTTCTAAAGGAACCACGATTAAAATCATCGACTGATATTTTACTCTATTGGAATAGTTAAAGAACTGGAACCTTAGAATAATACAAAATAGTAGTTTTAGCGATTCCATCAACGCAAGTAAGCGTGGAACGTTTATTTTCTGCGTTAAAATTTATTTTCTCCCCCCATCGCTCGAAAATGACCGCAAAAATGATTAACGATATCTTAATTATAAGATTAAACTATACAAAAGTCATGAACAATTCAAATTTGAAAAGATAATGTGTAGAAATGAACGTTTAAAACTAAATTCCTATAATATTTAATACTTTACTTGAGATGTTTTATAAATACTAATATTATCGCAAAATCAATAGGAGAATCAATATTAATCGTAATTGGTGTAGAACCGAAAAATAACAGTTATAAAACCGATGTAATATCGATTTTGAAATATCGAAACCGAAACCGATATGCGTGAGAACCGTTATATCCAGAATAGTTGTATAATTGTTTCGGTTATTATAATAGTTTTAAACAGTTATTTGCAGAACAATTTCAACCCCTGGCTCATATATACATATATGAGTGTTCATATAGTAGTACATACAAGTAGAGTACAGTAGAGTAGAATATGTATGTACAAGCGAGTAACGGCGCCACGATGCTTGGCGTCACGTTGTCCCATGGGCTTTTCACGTTTCGCTCCCTCCCAATACATATATGTATATATATGTACACTATCTATCCTTTTTCAACATCAGCATCTCTTCCCTGCTCCAGACTTCTTTCCACAAATCCTTATCTGTATGCAATAGTTATATCGTTGGAGGGACATCCAACCGTCTGTCACTCAACGGCAGAATGCCAACGATGTATTTTACATTTATCTCCTCCTTTTATTACACCTATCACCCTAGTCCATGAATTTTCTATATAAGTATCTATTGTACATGCAAAGAAAAACACGCGAAATTTCTTTTGAGACCCTTAACGCCATTGACCGATTGGATGAAGAACTCGGGAAAAAAAGGTTTTTATTTAAAAAGAAAGTGCATTTCCTGTTTGTACCTATTCCCCAATCATGCGCGATGGACTTCGTCCTTCATATTGCCCGGTCGCCGCATCGTTGTACTTGAGATATTCGCGAGGAAATTCATTGGAATGCTAAAAGAATCTTGGACCTACTGTGGCCTACCTCGGAAAGGGATCAAAAATAAATATTCAAAATCATTGTCAACAAGATCATTTCTAGGGATATTTTCACGCGTGGAATCGATTGCGCGGGTGTGCTGGCCGAAATCTCAATGGGAACGGAGTTAAAGCCGATATCTTCGAAAAAAATGAAATTATGGGCAAATGTACCATTTGCCTTGGAATATCGGAGATTTCAACGGTGCAATTAGAATTCTCGTGAAAAAATGTATCGAATAGGGCCTTTAGAAAAGTCCTAAACAGATTAGCTATCGCTGGGCAGTCGATCAAAATGGTCCAAAATCGTGCATAAAGGTCCATTTTTGGACCTACATTCGCCCCACAAATGGGTCAAATATAAATGTTCAAAATCAAACTCGGCAAATATATTTCTAGGGGTAATTTTGAAAAAATACGGGGACAACACTTAAACACGCAGTCAGCTTTACTTTCTTCTGATTATAAGAATTTTTGTAGTTACATTTTAAAATAAAACTCACCTTACGATGAATTGCCGTGCAATTGTCGTTGGAAGACCGTAGTCCTTACTTGAAACTCTGACAGCAGCTTTATTGGAACACAGGCACACACTTTTGAACAATAATGCACTGATAATTTTCTAACGTTTAACAATACAGGTCTTTGAAGCAAAGAAGACTATAATTGTACACAATTTTATTTTACAAAAGCGTAATAAAGTTGATGTGTGTTATATTTTCTATAAAAAAAAAAATAAAAAAGTCATACGTTAACTTTAAACTATTTTCCATGGTATCTTATACGAAGGACGTGAGTTCTATTCCTCTCCGGCGTAGCAGGCCGCTGAGTGGGGGAACGGTAATTTTCGGAATCATATTCCCCTCCGGTCCCTTGTGGTATCTTGTACGGGGACTCTACTGTACTACCTAAAATTTGACCCCGGACGTTCGTTGCCACATGTATGTACGTAAACAAGTCACACATAATTGGATTTAATAAATTATGTCATCTATTGAGTGTATTTAATGTGTAATCTATTTTACTGACAATGAATACTGTATTTGTAGAAATCAGCATTGCCTTTTAGCTGTTGGTAAGCTTTTGATGGCAGATTACATAACAGTAACGTATCTAATTGTAAAAAAGATTTGACTTCAGAACCAGCGGCATGAACGTGTCACAAAACATGTCTGATCCCCCCCCCCCCTTTTTCGGTGTAAGCGTTCCATCGCAGTAGTACTACAATATGGCATCGCTGTCCGGGCGTCGCACTCTTCTCGTTTCTCCTCTCCTTACAGCATCTATCAGCGTTGTACTCCCCCACCATTGGAATAGTGGTACTGCTACTCTCCCTTTCTCGATACATCGATCGCCTCCCCTTTCGAAAGGGTGAGCGAGAGAAAGAGGGAGACAGAGAGAGTGAAAGAACCAGCGATTGATAGAAACAAGGAGAGCCGTAGCAGAAGAGTAAACGATGAAGTGAGAAACAAAGGGAGCTTTACTACCCAAAGCTTTCGAGAGTACTTTCAAGTGTCCGGTAAAAGTTGAACATCCTACACTAGACATATCTTTTTTCTCCCTTTTTCTCCAACAGATTTCTCTCAAAAGATCAAATTTTACTACGAGTTTCTGTTTCCTCGTAACTTTTTTTAGTGGATATTTACTGACCACAAAACTTAGGGAAACTCGGGGAATCCTGCATAAAATCATGTAGATAGTCAACGTCGAGAAAGCATTCATTGGGATAAAAGATTTCGGCGATCTCACTGTTTTGTTTAGTTGCGAAGTTATATTGTTACGGAGAACAAAAGTTATGTCCTAAAATTGTGATATACGTAGAAGTAGACAAACGGCTCCCATGCAGACATAAATTTTCCTTTCTTTGGTTGTGAGTTTTTGTCTTGTAACAAATAAAAATGATAGTCACCTGCACTCCCAATACATCACTGTTGCTATGAAAGTGACACAACTCGGAAAACACAAATGTTTTGTTATGATCTTGAAAGGTCACCCTGAAAATTACTCCATTACAATGAGATAAATGGCCTTATGATTGTTGGCAGAAGCTTTTTTGAGACAACAATCTGATAGGTTTTGCTACGGGGTTTTGTTTCTTCATTATCCACAATTTTTTCTGAAGCTAAAAGTTCTCTCCTAGAATTGTGACATATGCAGAAGTATACAAACGGTTCCTACACAGACATAAATTTTCCTTTCTTAGGTTATAGGTTTGTGTCTGTAAATCGGTTTTCCCAATCGTCAAAGATTGGATCTGTTCCATAACGTCCATTTTGGAGAATCAGTGCAATATGTTGTCCTAACTATGATCGACACGGTTAATATGTATATCGAACCAATATTAATACATGTATATTAACACATTGCGTACAGGTCACGCGATATCTCGTTTTTAGCAAATTGAACGTTGCGGCCGGGTCATGAGATTTCTCGTTTTCATGTTTTTTTAATTCAATCACAACAAGCAGCGGCACATATTTTTGTTACGTTACCAGGATAACGGTGCCTCTCCCATTCTTAAAACAAATGATTAGCGAATTTCGACATTCCGAGCATATAGAAATGATCAGTCATTATAGCCAGTACATCAGTAAATCTGTGCTGATCGTCGTACGTACATACCGTATCTTATAAATGAGCGGGCTTTGAGCGCGTTTTGAACGCGCAGAGCGCCGTACGCAATGTGTTAAGAGATCATCACAGTGTGACATTTTCAAAAAATCGTTTTTCTTTTGCATTATCCGATAGTATACACGGTTATAAACATTCTTTCAAATTTTTAAATTGAATTTCGAATTATTTCGGTCACTACAGCATTTCTTAGAGAAAGGAATTGGAGCGTGTCATCTATATCTGTATGCATTAATGTTAATATTAATACATATGTATTAATATTAACTAGTATGTATTAAGTATGTATTACTCGTATGTGTTAATGTTAATATTAATACATACATCCATATTTAATATTTAATATAGAGCCTTCCATTAAGAGGTTTCATTTTAAATTATTAAAAAAACACCTTTTAAACAAAAATTCTGACACCTTTATTCCAATTTAAAGTACGAACCCTACGATTAAATGTGGAACACGGTATCTGGAAAATTGCCACCTCGAGATTTCTGACAAATAGTCATCCTTGTTGGGAAGTTTTGCATCACATTTTTGCACAAATGATTTTCTCGTAAAAATCAGGGTTACCTGCCTGTATTTCTAACACATAATCAACAAACGTACGGCGTTGTGCATGGTCTGTAGGCTTTAATTCTTGCGTCAGCTGCACTTTGTACGCACGCAAGCCAAGATCTTTATCTAAAATGCATTGTAGGCTGGTTTGTGAGATGTTTAATTGTTGCGAACGTCTTGCAATGGATAAACCTGGGTTTTCTGCGACATCTTCAGCTACAGCAGCAATGTTCTCGATAGACCTGGCACGACGAGTACGAACGGCGGTCTTTACATCAGTAACTTGGCCGTCTTTCTCAAATTTCTTACTTAGGTTCACAATTGCTGTGCGAGAAGGCGCTTCATAGCGACAAAGACAACTCCAACTCTACGAATTGTCTCCGCGAAATTTTCACCATATTTATAGTGAATTTTCACTATTTCTATTCGTTGTTGAAGCGTACATCGTTCCATTTTCTTAAATCGTATACTTTTTACTTTACAGTTGTCCGATGTGAGCGCTGTATATTAGACGGTTTACAAATACCGCGAAATTTAAAATGAAACCTCTTAATGGAAGACCTTATATTAAATGGTTTCATTTCTTTTTTGTTAAGGCACTCTTTTTTTGAAGCTACAAATATCGATATTTTGAAAGAAAAAATTATAGAACATACAATAAATATTTCACTGGCAAAACTTAAGTGTATGATCTACAGAGTAATGAAAAGTTGTTACATAAAAAATTTACAATTACAGGAAATAGAAGAATTATGAGAAATTTATTAATATAAAAAAAAATTATTATCGTCTTTAAGGGGTTATACGCCCTTAGAAGGCCGAAAAAGCGATTTTTCAAGAATTTTTTCTGGAGAGACATTTCAATTTATTAATTTCAAACTTTGTGTATATATTGTAGTAGTCTTTGACTACTTTCTCAATTTTTTTGGTATAAAAATAATCATTCTGACAGCCGCTGCAGCCAATCTCCGGGAGCACCTCGAAAAAAACACGTTTTGCGGTGAGCACGATATCTCGGGACTGGGTTATCTGAAATAAAAAAACCAAAAATTTTTCGTTAACATAATGTATTCTCTCGTGTTTGATCGTTGGGTTTTGCAAAATACTAATTTTTAACAAAATGGCGGCTTCGTAAAGCAGAAATATCAATTTTTCATGAGGATTTTGCCCGTAAATTGTTCATAAAATGAAAAATATTTGTTGTAGAGTCAAAATCAACGATGAATTACTAGATAATATATCTATAAAGCTTGTGTAAAAATTTAAGACTGATCGGTTTAGCCGTTTTTGAGAAATCTTGCTCACCGCAAAACGTGTTTTTTTCGAGGTGCTCCCGGAGATTGGCTGCAGCGGCTGTCAGAATGATTATTTTTATACCAAAAAAATTGAGAAAGTAGTCAAAGACTACTACAATATATACATAAAGTTTGAAATTAGTAAATTGAGATGTCTCTCCAGGAAAAATTCATGAAAAATCGCTTTTTTTTCGGCCTTCTAAGTGCGTATAACCCCTTAAACAAAGGTATTTCACGTTAGGCATTTTCACCCCATAGTAGCTATGTCTAATTCATTTTTTTATTTCTTTATGAGCGCACGTATCTATTTGTTCAACATACTGTGGTAGCAAGTTCTTATCACTTTCAGCTACTCTATATGTATAAATATCATCCCAAGGAATCAAGTTTTAACAACTTGAACCCTACCTTACTACACTTTTCTTTCCTTGCTCCACCAATTTGTAACTATTTTATTAAACATTTTTCAATAACACGCTTTTTCCCTTCGTCAATAACCTTGCCTTAGTCAATTTTTTTAAAAACCCTATTTATTCAGTTCATCGGTAACTCTTCATCTTATCTATTGCTCATTTCTCTTTGAAAGACACGAAACTATTACTAATTCTGCCTAATTTGAGTACACATTTTATAAATACTAGATTTTGTAAATATTTCTAACAACCAGGAGTATACATATAACAGCAAAACTGCTGAATTTGTAATCGGTTCAACGATTAGACAATGTATACTGAAAATGAGTCTAACTTCCCACAATCAAACGTGCGTTAATGAAAGATATATGAATTTGTACAATTTCTTCGTTATTTTTGGAAGACCTTTAAGATATAAGCTTCCTGTATTTTAATTTCGATAATGACCTTTTGGTCTACAGTTCAGAACTTTTTCAAGTTTTTTCTAATGACTTTTATGATGGGACAGTGAATACTGAAAATAAGTCTAGTTTCTCACAATTAAACGTGCGTTAATAAAAGATATATGAATTTGAACAATTTCTTCGTTATTCTTGAAAGACCTTTAAGATATAAGCTTCCGGTGTTTTAATTTTGATAATGGCACTTCGGTTTACTCCATAGAGCTTTTTCAAGTTCGTTGTACTCACATCGTTGATGAAATATTAAGCATACGCTTCTTATATTTCTTATGTCTCTGTTTTGGTTATAAACAACTGGAGTAAAATTGATGTAGATACATAACGCTTCGGCTTGTATATTCTAACTCTTCTTCAGGTGAAAAATTCTAAAGTGGATAAACAGTTGAAGTTGAAGAAATGGATAAACTGTTACATGAAAGTTTGAGTAAAAATTATTTAATAATTGTTACTAAGGCTTCAGAAATTAATAAATATATTGTCACATCCATGACTTTCCGTCATCTTGGCAAATTTTGTGATCAAGTTTCTTCCTGAGAACATCCGGTGTAAAGACACTACAAAAATTTATAAAATCCATTATTCAGAAACGAATAAATGATATTTATAGTAACAACGATAATAGTAAAAATAAAAAGATAGATAATAATAACAACAGCATTCATGATAAAATAACGAAGAAATTCTGCATATTTCATTACAAGGATTAACAAAGAATTCTAATATTAAATTTTTAGATGTTATTATTTCTTTTGGCTACAACGACTTATTACAATTAGATATTTACAAATGGAATGAATTAGTTCAGACTATCCCGATGGAAAGTCTGGGTCGAGATTTAGACTGGAAACTTCATCTAAATGAACTGAAATTATTTGTATTAGCAGATCTTGTAATACCAAGCCAAAGCAATTACTATATATCCCTTTTTCTCGCATTTTTTAAAGCGAAAAGTGATACATGGAAAGAATTCTGTGGTCCAATCCAAAGAATTCTAATATCAAAAAGATACATATATTTATATTATCTAACAGTTTTTTGTTTTATAATTTAATCCTTTCGCTCCGACGGGCGTATATATACGCCCTCGAAGAATGACCATTCATATACGATGAGCGTATATATACGCTCTGGAAAAGTGGGCGCAAATTTAGAGAACAAGGAAGGACTTCTAATTACTTCGTAGTGTTCTGTACTTCAGTGTAAACTACTCAGTAATGCATTCCCGTTCACAGCGATCACATTTTGTCACAAGCACTCCGTAGCGAAAGGGTTAAGTAAAATTAGTTCTTATGTAGGTAATTAAAAATACAATTTTACTTGAATATTTAACCCTTAATGGTCACACGTTCTAAAAATAACGTATTGGTCACACGGGGTCAGAATGACCCCAACCATGTTTAAACAATTACCACGTTGCCAATATCATTCCGAGCGACTCATAAAAATTGAGGATATTAGTTTGATCCTTTTAGAATGAGAACATCATCGCAAAAAATTTTTATCAAATTTTCAAAATGGTTAAAAAAAATCAGGAAGGAGGCAATCCGTAAAAAATACCTTTTTTTACTAAAAAATTATAACTCTGGCAATTTTTAATATTTTTTCATAAAATTTTAGGGTGATATTCTTGAGATATCAGAGTGTATAAAAAAATAACTTCATAGTGGGCGCTTCAAAAAAAGTATTTATTTTAACATTTGAAGAGGGTTTTCCCGACGTTAATCTTATCTTACAAAGGAATTCCCAAAGCACTATTAGAGGGAAGGCTAGACCAATCGGGCGCCAATAACTTATAGTAATTCTAGTTAAAGTTTCGGTTGGGGATATTTTGACCCCGGGTGACCATTAAGGGTTAAAAATAATTAATATTCTAATTTTTTGCAATAAATTAAACTAAGCTTTTCAAAGTAAATAAAGTGTTTTTATAAACTGAAATCGATTCTTATATGTATATCAAGAGACACGGTAGTGTCTCGAGACAAGTTCATGTATGAATTTGGCGCGAGCGCTAACGTGTATCTTTTCTCGAAGCAACTAGGTGCGGGCACATGAAAAAGAGCCAAAACATGTTGTGTATATACACAGATTCAAACTCCATACACTCAAAGGCATTCTGTCGCATCAGTGACAGCTCAAAATCGGTAAATTTGACGTAAATCTGAGAAAAAGTATCAGGAGTACATGAAACCAAAGAGCCATTTTGAAAACATTTGAAAATCGGTTAAAGTGGCGGGATCACTTTAATAAAAGCGGTAAAATAGACGAAAATTTGAGAAAAAGTATCAGGAGTACATGAAACCAAAGAGCCATTTTGCAAACATTTGAAAATCGGTTAAAGTGGCGGGATCGCTTTAAAAGCGGTAAAATAGACGAAAACATTTAACCCTTTCGTTGCTGCGGACGACTAAAGTCGCTCCGCGTGAAATGATGCCACCTTTCGTTGCTGCGGACGACTAAAGTCGCTCCGCATGAAATGATGCCACCTTTCGTTGCTGCGGACGACTAAAGTCGCTTCGCGTGAAATAATGCCAGCTTTCGTTGCTGCGGACGACTAAAGTCGCTCCGCGTGAAATGATGCCCCCTTTCGTTGCTGCGGACGACTAAAGTCGCTCCGCGTAAAATGATGCCCCCTTTCGTTGCTGCGGACGACTAAAGTCGCTCCGCGTAAAATAATGCCCCCTTTCGTTGTTGCGGACAACTAAAGTCGCTCCGCCTAAAATGATGCCACCTTTCGTTGCTGCGGACGACTAAAGTCGCTCCGCCTAAAATGATGCCACCTTTCGTTGCTGCGGACGGCTAAAGTCGCTCCGCGTCAAATGATGCCACCTTTCGGTGGTGGTGGTGGTGGAGGTGGTGGTGGAGGTGGTGGTGGTGGGGGAGGTAGTGGTGGAGGGGGAGAAGTGTTGGTGGAGGAGGCGGAAGAGTATTGGTGGTGGAGGTGGCGGAGGAGTATTGGTGGTGGAGGTGGTGGTGGAGGCGGAGGAGTGGTGGAGGAGGAGGAGTCGTGGTGGAGGTGGTGGTGGAGGAGTAGGCGTGGTGGTGGAGGTGGAGTAGGCGGAGGAGTGGTGGATGAGGAGGCGTGGTGGTGGAGGTGGTGGTGGAGGAGTAGGCGTGGTGGTGGAGGTGGAGTAGGCGGAGGAGTGGTGGTGGTGGTGGAGGAGGCGGAGGAGTGGTGAAGGTGGTGGTAGAGATGGAGGTGGTGGAAGAGGAGATGAAGACGAGTATACTCGTCATTGGCAGCGAATTGGTTAACAGCATTAAGAGTGTACAAATATGACACATATGACATAAATTTTTTACCACGAGTCTCACTCATGGTTATAGGCCAAGGAATTAAAGAAACGCACATTAGAATTCTGTATTAGAAAAACGAAAAAATTAGAAAAAATTAGAAAAGAATTAGAAAAAAATTAGATATAATAAAATATTATATAATAAAATCCATCAATTTAATGGTGTTAGGATTATAAATACTAAAAAATAAAGTGTAGGATATAAAAAAATACCATTAAATTTGTGAAGAAATAACATTTAACACTTAGCCGGCCAATCGGGGAGATCTTCCCATTTTGAAGTAAGTCGGTGTCCGACCGATCGGGGAGATCTCCCCATTTTAACACATTGTTGACCGGTCACGAGTTAACTCGTGCTCTCGTGGGCAATCGTTGCCGACCGGCCACGAGTAAATTCGTGATGCGCTTCTTTTGCTACCAAATAGCCGGTGACATGAGGTAATTTTTTAGAAAAATTGCCGATCAACAATGTGTTGAAGTAAGTTTAAGTGACATTTGATGAAAAAAAGAGCTCAAGAAAGTATAAACAAGACATTTGTATCGTCAACAGTTGTAGATTCAGCTTTGAATCGTTGTCGTTAAAAGGTTGGTGGTTTTGAATATACAGATAACCCCCGAAGAACACACGATTAATTGCTTCAGTGTTCATTAAAACTGTGTTGTTCGAGATATTGGTTAATACTTCTAAGAAACCTCGTCTTACATAATTCAAATTATCTTTTTAATTATTTTTGAAAGAACGTGTTATCTTAAATTTTTATTAAGAAAATAAAACAAAAAATGTTTTTTTTTAAATTAAAATTATAAGGGCCAGGGGCATTATAAGGGCTAGAAAAAGTTATTTCAATACATTTCTTATAAGGAAACCATCCGAACCGGTGTGTTTATATACGTTGTGGAGCATGAAAATATAATATTTGCAAAAAGGAGACAAATCCCCCTCAAAAAACACCTCTGGTGCAAAAAATCGAGACAAGTTCATGTATGAAAAGTAGTATCTCTAGAAAAAGCACATCTGATGCAATAAAAAAACAAAAATTTCAAATTTACACGAAACGTCCAAAAATACAAAATTTGTAAATCTTCAACCAAACAATGCAGTCAAATCCGATAATAATAGACAAGTTCAAATTTTCCATTATATCCATATGAATTTTCAAAAACTTCGGCCAGATAAAGTTGTTAAATCCGATAACATTAGACAAGTTCGTTTTTTCTATTATATGATTTGTCAATTTCTTTCATAGCCTCTATATCTTGAACATGTGGCATTAAAACTTACTGAACTTGTCGGGCCCCGACCCAAACGACAAGCAACAAATATCTTACAAATTAATTTAATTTTACCGCATTATGAATTAGTAAAGATCAGATAAAATAATAATGTTATGAATAATAATACATCATACTCAAACATCTGAATTGTTCGGGGCCCGACAAGTTCAGTAAGTTTTAATGCCACATGTTCAAGATATAGAGGCTATGAAAGAAACTGACAAATCATATAATAGAAAAAACGAACTTGTCTAATGTTATCGGATTTAACAACTTTATCTGGCCGAAGTTTTTGAAAATTCATATGGATATAATGGAAAATTTGAACTTGTCTATTATTATCGGATTTGACTGCATTGTTTGGTTGAAGATTTACAAATTTTTTATTTTTGGACGTTTCGTGTAAATTTGAAATTTTTGTTTTTTTATTGCATCAGATGTGCTTTTTCTAGAGATACTACTTTTCATACATGAACTTGTCTCGATTTTTTGCACCAGAGGTGTTTTTTGAGGGGGTAGTATAATTTAAGGATCACCCTTCAGAGACGGAACTATGTTTCAACTTAGCTATTTGTAGGTATTGAATTATTTTAATAAATTTAATTTATTAAATTGAATTTATTTTTATTATTGTATAAATCCTATTTCATTTTTCTCTTATTAAAAAATAAAAGTTCATACCACATTTTATTTATAACTGATAAGTAATATATGGCGTATGTGTCTTTGGTGCCTATCAAAGTACTATATATAGTTACGTATACAAAATTAATAACTCGAATTTGGATAGATAACTACTTAGATACTCGTAATCGTTGCACACCCCGTAAACAATTAATATCAATGTTCATATTCTGTCTTGAGTAATAAAAAACATTTGCTGAATATTTTATACCACAAGGTGTAAAATGATATCCGTATATTTAATTACCAGTAATGCTTGAAAATTATATTTTTCAATGCTAATTTTATAAGTGTGCCAATTACGAAGTAATACCTCGTTTTTTTAAAAATATTTTTTCATTAGTATAATTCTCTGAGGGTATAAATTGCTGGAAAAACCAAGTCTGGAATTTTAAAGTAATCTCAACCGTGATGTAAACACGCTGCTGGTAGCGTAATTTCTCCAACTAAAATTACGCTCGGAATTAGTATAATATCTTACAATTAGTAGAGGGTTACTTTAGCTACGTCCTATAAGAATTTCACTTAACGATACACATAGATAAGAAAAATAGCATGGCAAAAGTACAGGAAGCTTTAAAGTACTACTAATAAGCGTCATACCGAATACTCCGAAGTCTTTCCCAGAGATATGCCACTATCTCATTCCTACGTGAGATTACAACGAACGAAGGAATCTCGAATTTAGCAGTAAATTCTACGGGATGGGGCAAAATGAACTTCCCGATTTGATGCGTTTATAATCTTGAAATAAATGAAATACGTTTATTCATTCTACAAAGAATAATTGATTTTTATTGTTAATTAGTAATAGTTAATTTACACGGAATGGAAAATGCTAGAAATTTACTTTAATTTCGCGAGAAAAATTACCGTTACAGAAAGTAAGTGCGGGACATCCAGATAAAAAGGCAATTTTTGAAAATTCAAATTTTTTCTCTATTTGAAACATTATACAACGCTAGTCAAGAATTTCAGATTGGCGCGTGGTGTTTTTTTTAATCAATTCGTTTGGCATTCGATTTCAGCAAGTTTAGCTAGAGGAATAATCTTTTGTTTCGTACCGCGAGTATGTGTGTATGTACGTATGTATGTATGTATGTATGTATGTGTGTATGCGGTATAACGTGTACTTTCTGACAACAACAATGTAAATCACTTTAAAAAGTAGATTGCTTTGCCTAAAACTAATCCTAGCTTCGCAAAAGTGCAAGCTTGCTGCTAGTGAGTTACATCGGAACGAAACAAAGAAATAAGTAGGTCTGTGCATGTATGTAATAGCTACTCTCAGTAGATTTGCCAAAGTTAAAGAGGTATTTTCTGCTTCTCCTTCCATCCCTCTCCATTAGTTTCCCATATTATTATCCAGTTACAGTACAAATCTCGTTCTTTTTTGTTATCCACGGTTATGATTCCTTCTTTCATCACTAAATTGCTAGTGCAGTTAAGGTGCACGTACTATTTTTTGTGCAAGATGTACCGATATGCTGAATGAGTCACTTAACAATCGTACTTTAAAAATCTTTTCAAATGTAGAATAAAAGTTGGTTCCAATTCCATGTGCAAGTTTATTGAAGACACGCTCAGACAACTAAAGGCTGATTTTTTTAATGGCTTATATGATGCACGAACTATTCGAAAATGATATTCAAAAACTATTTTGGAAAGACAAGCTTCGATAAGCAATTTTCAGAGCTTATTTTCTGAGACGCCGCAGAGCGCTCCGAATACGTCTTAAAACAAATTGCTATAACTTACACTTTTGTTATAATTTTATATTGGAGAAAAAATACTATAAAATATTCTTATCTTTTGACAAATTTTATCAAATTATGGCCAACTATTAAAAATAACAAATATTAATATTGTTAGCAATTTCAACCGTATATTATTTATTTATTTATTTACGTCTTAATACTTTAAACGGGTTTTTCTTGAAACTATGCTTTCAAATTTGCGTACAGTGTAGTTCGCTCGATTATATTTTTTTAAATTTTATCTGCAGCTTCTTACAATTAGACAGATGTTCTATCGAAGAACACGCGGTTTTTACAATTGTTAAATAATTACATTTGCAATAAACAATTTAAGGTCGATTGTTTACCCCCCCCCCCCCCCCCCAAAAAAAAGAGAAAGAAAAATTAAAATTTACGTCAATTTCTGAATTTAGAAAAAGAATTTTAATATTCGGTGCTTCTGAAGAGAAACTAATGTAGATTAAAGAACAATCTATGTTCTTCTAGGTAGTGCACGGAGATAACGTTTGGTCAAGTTAGCTGACGCCACGACACCATTTTGCATCTTAAGGTAGTTCACACTAAAAAGAAAAAGCTATTTTTTGCTAGGCTTTTGATTTTCAAGTATATCGTAGTTGACAATTCAACGAATACATTGGTATTTTTTTTTAAGGTAGCAAGCGGTGCTTGTTTTTAAGATATTGAACTCCAAACTTTAAGTTTTTAACATACGAGTATTTGGGAGACATGCTTCGAAAAATACATTTTCACTAACTACATGACGAGTTTTTTCGCTGGCTTTTTAAAAAACTAGTATGTTGAACTTTACAATATTAATAGCCGATCACCCGCGCCACAGCGACTGTACGGTTTCCACCACTCTCGACCAAGCCAAACTGCGCAGGTCCACCAAGCTCGAACAAGTGACCCGCGGAATTATATTCGATATTTGAAATCAAAGAAGTTTGAAAATTATTTAAGTGGTCAATTATATCTTGCCGTAACAATTTCGTTTAACGACTTCAGCTATTGTTTATACAAAACATGAAATTAAAAGTATATGACCATTATTTTTTATAGGTTGTTCAAAAAGTATAGGCAATAGAGTTTTAAATGTTCGCTGTTTTTTCTTGACATTTTTAACGGTATTTTATTATGTCCTACACTTTATTTTTCAGTATTTATAATCCTAGCACTATTAAATTGATGCATTTTATTATATACTGTGCTTTTTAGAAAAAGTTCGTTTTATAGAAACAGTAGTCAAGCGAACAACTCCCAACTATGTAGATAAATAAATCAAAGACAAAAAATGCGTTGCTAAGGTCAACATAAGACATCCCACCGATCCTCTGGGCACGTCATATTTCAAACTGGGAAGATATCCCCGATCGCTGGTGCACCGACTTACATTGCGACGGGGAGATCTCCCTGGGTGGTCGGCTAAGTGTTAAGACTATGATGCCTTTTTGCCGAACATAGCTTGCGATACTAAATCTTGAGAAATTTTAATCCGAATTACGCGTTTTGTCGAGTTTTTCACTTGTTCATATGAGCCACGCGGGACACGTGTACCGTAGAAGTAGTAAAGCAGTACATTATTTACCATTACGTGACATTATAATATTGTTAAATAATAATATTTCTGATGATTTCATTTGTAAATGAAATATTACAATTAACTGTAAAACGAATATCAAAGATTGAAAAAAGTAATATGATAAATACGTTAAAATGATAAGAAATACTTTATAAAAATATCCAGTCAATTATAAATATACTTTCTTTATTAATATAAACTATGAGCTTCACCATATGAAACTTTGTTTTTTCAATATTTGACTATACGCTGTCTGTTATCTTTTCTTCGAGCCATTATCAAATCCTTTGTAATAGAGACCCGTCATCACCACTTGAAGTCCGCGGCGGTAGCGTCGAAAAAAATCATGGCTGAAATCTGTGTGTTTATGACGTGTCTGTACGTGTAAATAACATTTCATTTTTCCGAAAGTTTCAATATTATACTTAAAAATGCTTACATTATTATTGGAAACAATTTTTTTTATAAAACCTCGTATCACAACGACGTAAACAAGACACAGGTTTCAGCCATTTTTTCTGTTTCCGATATCGGTCGCTTATTTAGTTGGGGGCGCTTTTGGAACAACTGGTCTCTATAGTCTTTTTCTCAGCATCTGACATCCCTTTATATTGAAGAAAATGCTTCACTTTTGTAACCTGTAAACGCAACCGTCAAGTCTGTTAAACGACATTGCCAAACTTCGATGAGGTGTGGGGGGAAATGCGCAGGAGTCTGATTTCGTCACTCTGCGCAAGAAACATGCGAAAGGAGCGCGAAGTGGTTCTCAAAAAATGTTCATCTGCGCACGGTAAACTATGCATTGCGTGTTATTTCAGTCGAGTGGAGCGAATCACTGGGCTGAGTGAACTACCTTAAATGTAAATACAAAATATTTGTATACACCCAAGTACACATGGAATAAAGTCTCAAAACTTCATTTTCATTCATTTCTTAGTAATTGAAAAAATAATTCCCAAAAAAAGTAGTTTGATCCTTTAAACTAAAAATACCCTGAGAAAGAATTTTCAACATTGGCTGGTTTGTCTCTGGAACCCATTTCGAATTTATTTTTTCCCTTGCAATGCGATAAATAATTAAAAAGATGAATAGCTCGTACATTGTTACGTTTAACAAAGAGTGACAAATGTAGATTTGTGTCCCGATATTTTGTTTTATTGCACAAACTTTCATCGAATGTAAAATCATCGCACAATAGATGGCGGAATAATATTTTATCCTATCGATCATTAAACAGCTTTGTTATAAATATTTGCTTCCACAGTAAAACGTATAAAATTCAACACATGCACCATAAAAAATATTGTAAGATTTATTATATGTATATATATATTTATATATGTGTGTGTGTGTATATATGCACATATCTTATAAACAATGTCGGTCTGAATGTATACACGTAGTTTCTGATATATGGGGCTTCTATGTAGTTATTTCCTATATGCTCAAATGCTGAAGTTATAGCTTGCACGTAACTATCGAATGTTTACCGCAAAGTGTAAAATTTATTACTTTCTGAGGCTTGGTAAGTTTGGAAAGTTAAAATACTTTCCGATTAAGGACCCACGGGCGTTAAAAAAAAGGGGGGGCTAGTGAAGGAAATGAGTGGGAAATGCTTCACGTGGAGGATACTTTACAATATTATGTAAATTATATGACGTATTTGATTTGTTAACTTAATATGATTTCGATTGCACCAGCGTCTACAAAATGTCATAAAAGATTTAAAAAACAGTGTTTTGAAAGTCAATGATTTTCTCGTATGTGACTTTACATATTCGAATTTGATTTGATTTTCATTTAAATGCACTGGAATCCCCTTGAGCAAAGAGATACAACCATTCGAGTACAGTGCTTTTTAGCAAAAACATATTTTGTGAAAGTAAAATAGTGGTAGAAAAGGAATAGAAACTAACGTGATGTTATGAAAATAATTCAAATCTGACGCAATATTGACGTAACTTTAGCACAATCACGCATCAGTGAAAGAGTTCGGTATAGGAAAAATAAGGGAGTAGGAAAATAGTCAAATAAATCGAGTAAATAGTAAAATGAACACAAGAAATAATTTTTTAAGAATTATGGATGCATAAAAGATTTGAGACAGAAACTAGTTGATTTCGACAAATGTCATTCCGTCTCATTGGTAACTGTTTTTATTTGTTCTTTGTCCATAAATTTGGAGTAAATATTTAGCGTCACTTACCGAAAGTAAAATACCCCAGAACGAGTTTTTCTCGAACAACAAACATTTTCCGCAAGTAAAAGCGAATTCGGGCTAGAAATATCGAAGTTAGACTTCATCGCCACCTGTTGGAATGAAGCATAATCAAAAACCTTACTCGCCACTGCAATAATATGTGGTGTGAAGATGACCACAATAGTTCCAACAGCTTGTCAATGATGATGCGGTTTACTCGCGCACAACGGATTTTATGTATAAAAGATACATAGATAAAATATGTTTCTGCAATACTGTTTCTATTACGTTGGTTCCATCAAATGTATTAGCTATTAGACTTATTAATGTAAGTATTTCTCTTGACGGTAGAAAAATCCTTAAGGGGGCTATAAATACAATTACGCTGTAGGTCAATATAGAGTTACTATTGTCGCTTGATTCACGTAGTAGGAGATCCGGCAACGCCGCGTTTGATGTAGATATATAGATATACTTGTCCGTGGAAAGAACTATGGTCTGCGACACGAACGCATAGCGTGCAATATGTCTGAGCAGTGTAAAAAAATGGAAAAAATCAAAAAAATCGTGCGAAATTCTTTTGGAAAGGCAAAAGAGTAACAGGAAAAGTATATAAATGAAGGTGTTTGAATGAAAAGTTAGGCAAAAATTTGAGAAATATTTATGGTACGAAAAGAGGTACTTGCAACCTTAAGAAGGAGAACCACGAAAACGATGGAAATTGTCATATAATTATCGCAATTTTGTATCAAAATAAAAAAAATTATGTCAAACATTGATTTTTAGTCGTTATTATATCTGTTATGTTTATATTGTATCATAAAGTAATCTAACAAAATAAATTATTTTCAGACAAACTACAGTACTGCTTGTATTTGAACGCGCGTTTTCTAACCTCTCGTACAGCGTTGCCAGATCTCTCATACCATGTCAATAGCGGAAGACAAAACGCATTATCCTAGTATTCTTTAATTTATTATTAATACTGCAAGTACCCGCGGAGTATTTTGTAAATCAATATATTTTCTTTAGATATTTTTCTATTATGCATAAAATTTTCGATTCAATCTCGGCGTCAATTACTTTGTAGTACGTAATTGAGTGCGTTGAAAACGCAATTTCCCATAAAAGCCCACGTTAAAAAGTGAAAAATTGAAACATTTCTTTATAAGCTTTTGGGTACCATAGCCTTCCCAAAATTTGTGTGGGTGTTTTTGGGATAAAATCTAACCCGTATACAAATTTTTATAATTTTCTTGGCGTTATTTCTATTTGCACTAGAGCCTCCTTAAGTTTTCTCCCATTTATGCCTTTTAAATGACTACACTCGAGAAAGTATACAAAACTTCCATACGCTCATTCTATTCTGTAAAGTTGTTTGGCTTTAACTTCCCTGTGCACCCATACTTTTTCTACTTCCCTACGTTTCTGTATATATTGTATATACATATATTTATATACAAGATACTGTGTATACCCGACAAATGAGATGTTTACCGTATAACCAGATTATACTCTCTCTCTCTCTCTCTCTCGCTCTCTCTCTCTTATAGACAATTTCCACCAGTGAAATAATTCGTTTTCAATCCAACAAGTTCATGCAAATACAAAACAATGTCTATTTTTGATTAAAAGTCGATTAAATGGTAATTAAATACAGTAGGAACCTCGCTATAACAATTTCACTTTATAAAAATCCTTCTCTATAAGGTGTGAAATTACCTGGTCAGAACAAACTTTATAGTTTTTCTTCCCTTGGAATATCTCATAACGCGTATGGATTCAAAATTATATAAAATTTGCGTGAACAATTATACAAATTTATTTTGCATGTAAAACTAATTCAATATCACATTTGAGATTACAGAATGAACATGAACGTATAGAAAAAATGTTTCTTTTGAGAGTACTTCTGCGCATTAAGCTTACAACTCAGTCAAGCATAGCCACGCTGACAGCGAGTGGGAATTGAGGGAAAGATCACTGTAAGGTGTTTGTTCGGTCACAAAGAGATTGTTATAACGAGGTTCAACTGTAAATCTTTGCAGTTTCTGCTCATTGTCAGATTCACTAATTGTAAAACACAGTGAGGGTACACGCGTTTATTTTTTTTTTGGTTTACATATCACCTGTTAATCAGCTCCTGCAAAACTATTGCAATGTTCCGTAACGCGACTTTTACGATATTTTGCCCCAGTTGTTCAAAAACCAGAGTATTAGTTCTGTATTTGGGTGCAGCAGACCTTGAAATACGTTTTTTAAAGATCAAGGGACTCGAGTGGAAATTTCCTAGTTTTATTATGCAGCGATTTCGAAACCAAGTATCGTCCGTAAATGAAGCCGATTAGAAGATTATGGGAAATACCCATGATAATATGGAAAATTGGACGATTTTGATGATTCTTGGAATTTCAGACTTAAGTGGTTTTTGAAAATCTGATTTGAATATCCTTGCTTCCAGGACTGTCGAATGGTACATTATTGTCTTTGTTATCAAAATTGGAGTCAAATTGGTGAGGGACTAAAATAAACGGTTCTGATTTAAGGAGGTTGTACCGTTTTTAGAATTAACATTGAGAATTTGATAAAATTTCAATCACTGATCTGTTTTTATGTAATAAAGCTTCAGTTAAAAGTTTGAAATGGTTCAGAGCCTAGAAGCCGAGAAAATTGTAATTTCATTTAACATGTGTTCTTATGGGAAAAATCACTTTTTCAACGATATTTAAATAATTAACATTCAGAGCTTCATGAAAATTTAATGAGCGATAAAGGATATTGTCCTGATCATTTATCAATTGCCATAATGTACGTGCAAAGCTTGTACGACTAGGAAATCATCAATTCTCATCCAAAATGTATGACCGAGAGCAGGACAACGAAAGTCTGGCAACGTTGCATCTGCGCTCACTTTGCGCGGTATCCAGTTCTTTTGACTTATGTTTCTGCTCGAATATTTTTCTAATATTTTTTTCAATCAGAGACTGCTGAAATCTTTTTTTGTACACTTTCTCGGTCACTCTCTTGCCTTTCCAAAAAAATCCTTTTCATTTTTCACTCATATTTTGACAACTGGTTCGTAGAAAAAGCAACACACGTAGTAAACGAAACAAAACACACGCGATAATAATTTAACCGCTTTTAAAAGTGTTTAAATTCAGCTTGTTATATCTCCATTGTCAACAATGAAATGTTGGATGAGGACTAACCAAACCGATTTGGAAAAGTAATTAGTAAATCGTCAAAAACGTCAGGTTGGGACAGCTTTCTCCGGCTCATGTCGGAAATCTGACGCGTTTTGTAAATTCTACGGTTAGATTCAATTTCAGCGAAAAAACATACACGGGAAACCACTCAGAAAAAAATGGTAATCCTCTATTTTGTAGGCCAATTTTGATGATGAAAAATTAGGTTCATTTCTCTCTCTTCTTCTTGAGTTCACCCAAATGAAGCAAATCTGGAGATCTCATAAATCACTTACTTATTAATGAAAATAAGGTGGCCTGACACATATAATATAATTTACTTGCTGATTCTTGTGAACGTTGTTCCGCTTCATTATTAAATATTTGTTTGTTTGATATCCATAAATATAGAAGCTAGAGTCCGACGCTACCTATTCGAATAGAATATAAATAAAAAGCTTACTCGCCACCTCAAAAACACATGACGTGAATATGGCCTCAATAGGTCCGGTGGTTTTTGAGTGATAATGCGGTTTACTCACACACAATGAAATTTATTTGTAAAGTTGTTACGTGCTTTCGTAAATCCGGTACTAGGAATTAGAAGAATCGTAAATATTTCGAGGTTTCGTGGGTAAAATATTTAATAACGTGATTGAAAAAATGGTAAGAAAAGAGAATTTCATTTTTAAAAAAAAATCGAGACTTCGTAAATAAATTGTAACATTTACAAATGTTCAAAGTAGTATCTAGAAAAAATTGCTGGAATACGTAACTATTATTTTTTGCTCTCAACTGTGCGCACGTGCCAACCGTCTATTACTGACACGTGATTTGACAGTTGTCTGTTAGCAATGTACAATGCGATAAAAATTTATAAAACCCTATTGGAGTGTGAAATGGCTTCGTATCCCGGAGATTCATGGTGTGTCAGGTGGTTTTTATCACGGGATGAAATCGTCTTTATAATGTACCTTGGTTTAAACCAACCCCAGCCATTTTTATTCAATCGTGTTCTCATCATAATGTATTCGAACGATTACGTAAAAAATACAGAATAACAGGTTCTAGTTTTAATAATACAACGAAGTTGCTGTCAGAAATTTTCTCCACCTTTGATACCATTCATTGAAAAGTTACGGAATAAATTACATCATAAATAAAATGTCTATAAAACCCATTAAAAGTAAAATTAAAACTGTTACAAGTAAGGCTAAAAATTCAAAATATTATTTGGATGCCTCGCTTGCCAAATCGATTAACTCCATGAAACAAGAAGTTGAGAAAAATGATAAAATAGCTTCTGAAATACATTATTTATTATGCAATGGCTAAAAAGATTTTGTCATTTAGTGGTGTTACTACTTATTATTAGAGAAACTTGTTTTGAACATATACAGTTAGGACCTTCTTAAGTGCTTTGATATTAAAATTTAATCAAATTCAGAAAATGGAGTTAAGGGGGGGTTCTGCCTTGTAGAACCGAAAAAGTAGGTGATATTTCCGAATTTTTTTATAAAAAAACGATTGAACGGGTTTGTTTGAAATTTGGGAAGTTGTTTCATTGTACCCTTGAGTATTATTACAAATTTTTATGAGGCTCCACAAAAAGAAAATGTGCGTGTGTAGAGCGTCGATTGCATAACGTTGAGAAAAAAATGGCTCGTGCTGGCGTTGAAGGAAAGTGTCCTATGGTTTATCTGAAAAACAAAAAGGAAAAGGGATTCTTAATCTGCATGAACATGGCTATCTATGGTACTAGCACAATTCAGAAAAGTGAAAAACTGTTAAAATGGCAGCCTTTTGTAAAAAAAGTTCGAATTTCATCCAAAAATCAGAAGGAATTATTTAAATAAAAAAAGAACGGTAACAGATACAGCCATAATTCTAGTACCATAGATAGCCATGATCATGCAGATTAAGAATCCCTTTTCCTTTTTTGTTTTTCAGATAAACCATAGGACACTTTCCTTCAACGCTAACACGAGCCATTTTTTTCTCAACGTTCTGCAATCGACGCTCTACACACGCACACTTTTTTTTGTATAGCCTCATAAAAATTTGTAACAATACTTAAGGGTACAATGAAACAACTTGCCAAATTTCAAATAAACCCGTTCAACAGTTTTTTTATAAAAAATTCGCAAATATCACCTACTTTTTCGGTCCTACAAGTCAGAACCCCCCCTTAATCGATTTGGCAAGTGAAGCATCCATTTGTAGCTCATTGATATCTCTTTCTTCGGTGCAGCCTAAAGTGTAGCAAAACTTATCAGGTTATTCATTGTTTTAGAAATATGTGTTTCAAAAGTACTCAAAAGATTCGCGGTAACAACAAAGTTAATAACCAGCAAGAAAATGTATATGCAGCTATATATATGCAGGGATAACAAGTAGAGAGTGCAATATGCGAGATTTTACTACATCATCACATGAGTTTCTGAGGCGAAAAGTTTCGCGGAAAGAAATCAAAACTTTCTTAAAGCTTCCAATGTAAATCTTACAGCTGCTTCCCAATAAAGTAATGGAATGAATTAGTAACTATGTACCAGGAAAGACAAAGTTTCTTGTAACCTCCATAAAATCACACGTTCCTCGCGGGTAAGAAAGTGTATCCTGTGTTAATATTAAATGAGCGGACAATAGGTATATTTTCACTCAAAGTATGTGGGAGACAAGTTGTTTAATCCCACACAAAAAAATTGCTGGAGGAAAAAAATTCTGTTCCTGGCCAGATTTGCAAAATGGGTGTACTTATTGAAGTAAACTGATTGATACGCAATTATAATTCCTTTACCTATTACTTGGCATACTGGCCGATCCCAGCCAGGATATGGCTCAAAATGGGGCTTAAGGCTCAAAAGACAGGCACAACACAGTTGGCACCCGAGCATGACCTTTCAGTCCCCACATTGTAAGCTTTGGATTTTAACTGTGGATGTGAAAGGAAACCAATGGTTACTTTAAGGAGGTAATGTCACCTATAAAAAGAAAAAGTATATTAATTTTGTTTTACAACTTTTGTTATAACAATACATTTTTTAAATATACATTGAAAATTGTACTACTAAATACTTACTAAATTATTTTTTCGAAATCCCTAGTATGTAGTATAAACATACTAGAGATTTGTTAAAAATTTCCATTTGGCGCAAGGTTCAAGGAGCACCGATTGACCGATTTGACTCCGCAGTGGCTCATTTTCTCTGGAAGACCATCCTTTATGGAATGAATGTGGAAATTTGCAAAGAAAAAAAAATTACAAAAGTTCTGAATTTTTTAAACCCAAAAACAAAACAAAAACCAAAATTATGTATATATATCTGATAAAAAGTGTTGTAACTTTTTGTTTACTTACTTCTTCCAAAATTCCCACATTCATGCCGTAAAGGGTCTTCCTCCGAATGAAATGAGACCTTGTCGAGGCAAATCGATCAATCGGTGCTCCTCGAACCTTGCGCCAAATGGAAATTTTTAACAAATCTCTAGTATGTTTATACTACATACTAGGGATTTCGAAAAAATAATTTAGTAAGTATTTAGTAGTACAATTTTCAATGTATATTTGAAAAATGTATTTTTATAATAAAAGTTGTAAAAAAAATTGATATACTTTTTCTTTTTACAGGTGACCTTACCCCCTTAAAGTCTAAATTTGAAAATTTTCATAATTCAAAATGACCAACTGAAGAGGCTAAAACGGCCTATAAACATCCGAATACTTTGGAGTTTTCAGTTTTTTTTTAGAAAAACAATTTCGATTTGCTATGGTGGTAATATATCGGGAAAAAACCTTGTCGAGATATTTTCACGTACGGTCTCATAAATTTCACCATTCTTGTAGCAGAATATATATATGCGTATATACTGACGAACATACGGCTTTGAATAAACAAGTTCCACGAGATAAATATTTTTAGTAGAATTCGCGGCATTCTTTTGACAATGAAATTTCACAATACCTGAAACTACGCGGACTCATGGTATTTCCCGTAGAAATGTACTGCACAGAGGCTGAAACATTTACGGAGGAGTCCATCACGACGGGATAGAAAAACTTCTCGGTGTAGGTACGCTTTAAAAATTTCCCATTAATTTTTGATGATTTTCTTACATAATTCTATAATTACCTTATCAAATGCTGTGTTATCTGTAGGAGATACGCTTGGAATTTCTTAGATATAATTTCGTAGACATTCTTCGCGATTTGTCTGACACTTTACTTCGGTAATAGGCTTTTCTTTTATACCACGTATAGTAGCGTGGTCATTAAAATGAATACGAACGAATTTTCACCGTATCATCCCCTAGTTTGGCTTCAAATAATTCGCAAAAAATGTGTTTCGATATTGCAACCCTCTATTCCAAATTCAAGGGGTGTCCCGAGGCACTCTCTTTTCGCTTTGGACTAACATAGGATTAAAAAGAAATTTTTTCCAGAATTTTTTTGAAAGGCAAAAAAAGATTAAAGATTTGATTATTGGGCGAATTTTGTGTACGTTAGAGGTATTTTTAGAATCAATTTTTATGAACCGCTGTTAAGATATTTCCTGTGGCTAATAATCCGGAAATTTAATGGTTACTGAATTTTTCATGCACTTTAGTTTCTACATAATTTTAATTATACAATTATTGTAGAGAAGAATATTACCGGTACTCTTTATTTTTTCACAGGCTTTATAAAATATGTAGAAAGTTAATTAACATCATCCAAGTCCATCACCATGGAATTCTTCAATTTTTACTCACATGAACGGTTGTTACAGCTGTTCTAACAAATTTTCTCCGAAAGTACCTCTGACATGATTCGTATAATATTAAAATTTTTGAAACTTTTTTTCGCTTTCTAAAATTTTTTTTCTAATCTGATATCAATTGAAGGCAAAAAAGTAGATTCCCCGGAACATCCCTTGAAATTTAGATAGAGGGTTCCAATTCGAAGCAAATTGTTTGTAAATTATTCAAAGTCCAACTAGGGGACGTCGCGGTGAAAATATGTTCGTACCATTTTAAGGACCACCCTAATGTGAAATTACAAACGAAAGCAATTCCTTTACAAAACGACTAGAAAATTCAAATGTAGTAAAAATTCAAAAATATAATTTATCTGACACAGTTTAAAATATACAAGAACCGTGGGAAAAATCTGTTGCTTTTGAAAAAAAGACAATTATTATTATTATTATTATTTATTAATTACGAATATGCTTTTTTAAAAAAAAGAGAATGTATAAGATGTGTTTACTCTTTTGTGATTAAAAAAGTGCCACCAATCGCTGTCGGATAGCTAACAACTGTATTGATACGCTACCAAGAGTTTGCAACCTGTATCTACAATGTTCACAAGATAAACAATTTCAACTCGTACAATAGCGTGACCTGGGTCAAGTGACAATTGTGTATTATTTGCGAAAGATTGGAAACTTTTAAATATACGAACATACATACATACATACATACATATATGCATACATAGGACACACATAAGGAAAAGTTGACTTTTGGTATCTGAAAAGTTAACTTCTTGAAACTTCTGATTGTCCCCTGAGAACGAGAAATTGAAGAAGATGGAAAAATGTCTCTCTATATGTATATGTTGCAAACTCGCCAAAGAATACTTGGAACATATTTTCCATACACCCCGTAATTTTCGTGTTGGAAGATATTTACGTTTTGCATATCATGGGTAGATTTATCAATACGTTATTTTTCCTTCAGGAGGAAGAAAACGTCGATAAAGCGATGAAATCTCGAGAGAATTCTGGCAAATAACTGAATGTATGTTTATTACGTCTTTTTCGTTTTAAGCGTTTTTTGCAAACTGAGAAAATATCGCTGCAAAATCATTTCAAATAAAAAAAAAAGAGTGCTATCGTATAGGGAAGAGACAAGTATTTAATTATACAATATGAAAAATGTTTCATCATTCTAAGTGATTTCTTTTTTCAATTTTTTTACTGGATCTTTGCAAAAACGAACAGCATACTCCACTTACTTACAATTAGTAATTCTATCTCTTCGTACTACGAAAGCCATCTGTCCCAAAAATGTATGTAACAGCTTGAAAATATTAAGTGACATCCAGTCGACTTCAATTTTCATCCCTCGACAACTGCTGAAATAAAAGTAGCATTAGAAGCTGCAAGAAATATGTATCTTGTTTTAAGAGAGAGGGTAGGAAATTGTAAAACGAAACGTGAAAGCATACAGGGTGAGGCAAAATTAGGTCTCAAAGTAGAACGGCGCGAGAATTCATTTTGAAGCAAAAACACGTCACACAAACGAGCAGGAATTGTGGCGAATTTTATTCAAAGAATATGTAACTTGTGTTAACTTGGCGAATTGAATTTGATTCGGGTTTTGAAAGACCAGTTTCCAGGTCGATTAATTACCCGATTTTGTGATTCGCATTGGCTTGCAACATCACCAGATTCAAAAGCATCGGATTACCTTTTATGAGGGTATTTAAAAGAAAGTGTATACGTGATTAATTATAAACTGAAAATGATAAACAACAAAAAACTAAATAAAATTTAAACTTACCATTAGTTCAATTTTCACGGCTTTAAAGGGTTACATCTAGGTGGCGGCCGAAAAAAAAGCGTGTTTTTATGAATTTTTTTTGGGAAAATGATTGCAGGTTTCGAACTGTTTTGTTTTTCATAGTAAAGGTTATATCTTCGACTATGTTTCATAATTTTTGTATTGACAAAAATTCACAAATGTAGGAGATACAATGCATTTCCCGGGCCGCTGTTCAAAAAAGGTCTTCTGCCGTGACCACTTTATTTTCCATCTCACTCGTCTAAAATCAAAAAATCAAATAGATTATGTTTTTGGATTGTATTATCTAGTCCTTAATCGAAGGATTTGAGAAAATATTAATTTTTGAAAAAGTGATCGACGATTGAACGTGAAAGTCCAAATTTAGCTGAAAAAATCATTACATATTCGTCGACCATTTTTTCAAAAATTAATATTATCTCAAATCCTTCGATTAAGGACTAGATAATACGATGAAAAAACATAATCTATTTGATTTTTTGATATTAGACGAGTGAGGTGGAAGACACAGTAGTCACCGCAAAAAACCTAGCGGTCCGGGAAATGCATTGTATCTCCTACATTTGTGAATTTTTTTTCAATAAAAAAATGATGAAATATAGTCGAAGATATACCCTTAACTAGGAAAAAAACAGTTCGAAACCTACAATCATTCCCCCAAAAAAATTCCCCCAAAAAAAATCACAAAATTTTTGTGGCCGTCAACTAGATGTAACCCCTTAAGATGATTTTTTGCTCGTTCTTGAATTCGTACATAGAAAAAAAATGTTTTTCGTCACACAGAAAAGAAAATACTCTTGATTCAAGTACAAAATAGTAATAAATATAATTCCTTGAACAAATCTCTCGAATACTTGACGCATCGTTGTTGGTATTAAATCACTTTAATTCGTGTCAATTAGGTTAACGTAGTTGAAATGCAGTGCATTTTTCCAGTGCACCAAAAAGACTCAATTACGCTAAATCGATCCACGAGCAAATCGTTTAAATCAGTGATCGGAATTAGGGGAAGACCGGGTAAAGTGAATACCTTAAGATATTTAAGGCTTTAGCAAAAAAAGTATGAGATACAAAAAGAAAATAAATAGCGCAAATCAGTCTTTATTGATTGCCCTTACAAATACCATCATCAGTTACCTTCAATAATTAAACAATTATTGACTACAAATAAAATTTGAGAAAGTAAGAAAGGATTCACATTGTCCTGACCCCCGGGTAACGCGGATACAGTACTCGGGTAAAGCGAATACCCATCTTTTAACGTCTGAAAACATGAGTAATAAACTTAATAAACTGAAAAAAAATGAACTTGAACTTAAATATTTAGAAAAAAATTTGCTCATGTCTGTACAAAGTTGCATAGGCAAGCCCATACTTTTTAGCTGTGCCTTTTATTGATTCTCCAGCCTTTGCCCAAATTTATAGCTTTTTGCATGATATTTTCGTGCCACGAGCCTTGGTTAGTTTTTTTTATATTTCTTCACCATCTAAAACAAAAAAAAAGAACATTATGAGATTGTAAGTCAATAATCAAAAATGGTGGCAGAGCGGATACCATATTTGCTTATCCATATTTGATATATCCACTTTGCCCGATTCGGTAACTTTTTAGATTCCCATGTAGGGAATGCCAAGCCTTACAACAGGCCCAATGCTTGGCCAATATATTGGTTGCCAAGGATTGGCCACGTGTATCTCGCCAAACTTGGGTCATTATTGTGTGACGATAGGCTGCCATACTTATTCATTTATAGTTTCTGCCATAGCGCGGCGACGCTTGGCCAATATATTGGTTGCCAAGGATTGGCCACGTGTATCTCGCCAGACTTGGGTCATTATTGGGTGACGATAGGCTGCCATAGGTTTCACGGGCCAGCATTGGTTTCATTCACGGGCCAGCATTGCTTCCAATTATGGGCCAAGACCTATTAGCAGTGCTGGGCCGAAGTTATCATCCGTCCTTTAACCGTTATCACGTCTGTCATGTACCCAGAGCCGCGCCAATACTGAAATGATGGCTACCGTTGAAGGGCCAAGCTTGGCCCCGTTGTTAAACCCTACCTGGATTAACAAAGTTCATGCCAAAACTATCGCTTCCGACCCTCTGTTAAGTATACCATAAAAACCTACTTCGACAACTAAAATATTGGAAATAACATCAATACACTTTCCTTGTGAAATCAATTTTTTTTCACGAAAACACAATTCTTCACTTCGTGGACAAAACGTGACGCGGCCCCTTGCTCAAGCGATTGCCGCGCATTGAGCCAAGATGGTCAAACGTGGTGTGTTGAATGGCGAACGAATAATTTAGGAATATTGGGGAGTATTCACTTTGCCTGGGGAATTCACTTTGTCCGGCCTTCCCCTACTTGTACACTTCGGCCGATTTTCGCAGTCAAAATTAGACTAATTTCTAGGAGAACGTCGAAAAATTCAGACTCTCTAAAGGAAGCAAACAAGACAGTGCAAAATTTGTTTACCACGAAATTGTTACAATTCAACATTTTCAAATTATTGAATTATTATGTTTCATCGCTAGGTGCAAGGAAAACTGCAGATAAATGAAAAGAGAAATTCAATGCGATTTTTCATATCACTGAATTGTTTAAAACAGCAGTTTTTTCCAGATACTCCTTGGATCTTACGAGGGAGATGAATTTCCTGTACTTGAATTCTTCATTGCGCTACCGCTCGAAAAATGCAACAGCAGCAAAAAAAGTGTATAATACATTTTTAACTCTTGACTGCAGCGTTTCGAGCTAACTGATGACGTTTTAAGATAGAATAGGAAATTCGCGAATTTTATAATGTTTCCGTTCTTACGCTTTTTAAGAGGGAACATCAGTGTCATCGCCTGAAAAAAAAGGTAATTTTCAGAATTAGAGCAGCAGCAAATTTGAACTTTGGTCGCGTTTTTCTCATAACAACATTTTTCAAAGTATCGAATAAATCCATATTTTTCAGAAGAATTATTTAAACTTCAAACAAATTATTTAAACTTCATTGAATTACGTTTTTTCCATTCTTTCATTGTTAAATTGAATTTTAATTTGATATTTCTATTTTTTCCTGTAATTGAATAACTTATTTTTTAATTCTTTTATTAATAATTAATTTTATAATTTGAGCTTGACACTTTACTATGTAATTCTAGAGGCTATAAACTATGAAATAATTAAAGAAAAAAAAAATGGATTTCCCAAAACTTTGACACTCGAGGGCGTGAGTACGTAGCACATGAGAGACCTATACGTGTATGCGTTTAAACGAGAGTTCTCCATTTCGAATTAGATTACTATCGATTGGACAATTCTGATTAGAACAAAACCCTTTGCCGAGCTGTAGCTGAAATTCCTCGGAACGCGATCCCTGTAATCGGGAACGTGAATATACGAGCGTGTGGGAATGGGCCATAGAAAAAGGAAATGGGAGAAAAAGAAGTGGTAAAAATGGAGGAAAGGGAGGATATATGTATAGGGACAAAAGGTGAGAGAGGGAGAGAGAGAGACATGGAAGATTTGCGGGTTGACCCGTTTTTCGTTTGGTTCGTTTTGTCTTTCAACCTTTTCCTTCTCCCTCTCTCTCTCTCTACCATTTCGCATTTCCCACTAGCCGTCGGATACATTTTTTCATTGAGTGGAAAATCAATCCATCACCCCAATATTTATTTTCCACACAAACATTACTCGAAAGCTGTAGAGTGCTTTTAGTCTCAACTCGTTATATTACTACCTTGAAAACTTGTACTTCCTCTCTTCCCTAAATATTTCATTTCCTGGTGCTTTTAATATCGCGCTTATACTTTGCATCTGTATGCATAAACTTGAACTTTGTTACCGGCTTTAGCTTTTATTGGACGACGTATTTTATTATTTTTATTAAACACCCCTTTTTGTCAAACTAATTACAACGTGGACGTGCAAGTGACGCAATATTATCGAGCTAATAAAGAAAAACAATTGCCGTTCGTTCCTCCATACATTCATTGTAGGTATTGTGATTCTATCTACGATCAGAACAGAACGCCAACATTACTCGACTGAAAACTGATCATTCGCGAAAGCTTCAGTTTTCATAGGGATCTGAATATTCATACAATTTGTAAAAAAAATCGGGAAAATCAACAATAGCATTCGAAGTGCATAGCCTACATGCGTGAGTGTACCTACACTGTATTAAGGAGGGATTGCCGTATAACAGGTTCAAAAAATCGAATTTTCTTTCTTTGCATAAATCAAAAGTACAATGTTTCAAGAACATGTTCCAAAAGTAGTATCGCAATTAAGTAGCAGCTGTAAGTATCGTAAAACTTCGCCAAAAAGTTTAAACGCAATTATCTCGAAACTACGTTTTTCAAATCGGTGTCTAGGATAACGCAAAAACTAATCAATCGATCAACTTCACAGAAGGCTTAATCCAATCGATATACATTTCTCCTGGGGTTATACCAACAATTTAAATAGAATTATTTAATTTAATATTATTTAACGACATTTTTAGTGGAAATATGTAATCAATTTTTGTGTCAAAAAATTCATTTTTTCTTCAAAACCCTAGGACTTTTTTGATTCTTCATGTTTTCTTTTAACAAGTGGTATAACCCCAACATAAACTGTCGACCTTTAAGAAAATTTTTCATTTTTAGTTATCGGATGCTTGTAACAGGTGCTATACTAGACACCAACAATCCGGAAGTGTTTGGCAGGATTATGAATACTAAATAAATAATACAGAAAATGGCAAGACAAATTTTTATTTTCAATATTTCATGGATGCTTCTTCATACCCCAAAAGAGATTATTTGGGAATTATTAATAGTTTTCCAAAAAAATATTCATGAAAATCACCTATTTTTAAAGCTGTTACACCGCAATCCCCCCTTAACCTATTTGCATCACGCGACTGGTAATAAAAAACATTCGCGGGCTCGCGGAATAATCCGCGCTCGGTAGCAAAGACAATCGCGGCTCGCGAAACATTTCGCTTTTAGATACAAATGGGTTAAACATGTTGTTTGTAAAAAATGAAAGAGAAAATTGCGCGAATAACACAACCTCTACGAATAAAAAATATAGTTTTTTACAAATTTATATTTGTAGGTTATAATTTTTTCTATTAAATTATAATCCAAGATCATATTTTAGACACATATTTTCAAGCAGTTGAATTGTAACTACAAAATGTATCTTATAAATACACATTACGAAGATAATTCACAAAATAGGTTACTCCAATCCCAGAAATATATCAACATTATTATAACATATAGTTAAAATATATTTTCAGCGGATATTCTAATATATTTATTTCATATTTTACACATATCGTCTCTGCGTATATTGAAATATATTCAAAAGTATATTTTTTTATAATCCCAAAAATATAATCACTTATATTAAATTGTCCAATTCTCATATATGTGGATATATACGGATATATAATTTATATATGTTTTTGGAATGTATTTGATTACATTTTAATTATATTTTAATATATTTTTTACACATTTTTTTCCGTGGGTGGATATCGCTATTGCAAGACTGTAAAGTAAAATGACAATTTGTCATTGCTTCGTCTTGGTATTGTATCACTTACGTTATAACAGTATTGTTGTTTTAAATCGAGTTTCCAATCTTCAGCTGGCTACGTTGGTTTATTTCGATGCAAATATTTGCTGTTGTCGAAACGTCAAAGAAAAATAAGGTTGTAGATTCATGATAAGAAAAGAAGAAGATTTCGTGTTTTCGATCCTTGAGAAGCTTGACGTCATGTCTCTTCGATATTTAATTAAAAATACAACAGGACCTCGTTATAACAATCTATCGTTATAACAAACGCCTTCTAACCATATTTCCCTAAATTCTCACTAAGGGACTGAGTAGGGGAAAGCTGGGTAAAAGGGGATATCCCCGTTAAGTGGAACACCTATTTATTGTTAATGCTACAAATTAGACACATTTAACCCCTGAACTGCTAATAACGGAAAAATCGGTGCATTTTGTTACATCGATATATCACCTCTACGGTGCATCAATCAAACCGATGTCGTATATTTTGGTGTTCGGAGTCCACTGATATTTTTCCTTTCACGTTAGCATAATATTTATATAAAATGAAGGAAAGGAAAAATTTTTATCAAAAGTGGAACAACTCGAGTATATACCATATTTATTGTATAAGTTGATTTCGTGTATTATTTGCCTTGTATATCTACTGAGACATGAAGAATAATTTAGCTAAAGGAGAAAGATCCTTTCGCATTAAATGTTTAGGTTAGATCAAAATATTAAAGCCAGTTTGTCTATTTAGTCCACGGCGGGGCATTAAACTCAGGGTTTCCTTCTTGCCCCTCTTTTTTCTGCTTTTCTTCCACAGTCGTCGTTGAATTTATCATACCCACGTCATCAAAGCATTGTCATAAAAGTTCCATTAAAAGAGTGAAAGTATTGATCGATCGTATCATCTATAATTTTGTAGTTGCTACATTGCACAGAAATGGAATGCTGTTAATTCTATCAAATTAATTTAATACCCTTTTTGGATAAATTTTTTTTCACGAGGTTCATGCAGATGTAAATCGAACAAATTTAAGTGCTTTAACCCCTTGATTACGGTAGACTTTGATACGCACCGATCATACCATACGGCAGGAATTAAGTTACGATGTGCGCCGAGAACGGCGAACATCATACCTTTTTTGGGTAGGGATGGATTTTTGTGAAATCGTCTTTCAATAAAAGAATAACTGAACTTCACTACATTCACTGAGATGACTTATGGGAATAAATACCTGTATAATTTTCGCGGCGCCTATAGGTGGCCTCCGTGTTAGAAAGCCAATCTGCGCCGAGCGCCTAAAGGCGCTCTCAGTGTCAGAAAGCCAAACTGCGTCGAGCGCCTATAGGCGCTCTCAGTATCACAAACGCAAAATTTCTGAGCGCCTATAGGCGCCCACAGTAGTCAAGGGGTTAAGGGGGTACATCACAGTAAAAAAAAATTTCTTTTCATTTTTTTTTCATTTTCTGAAACCTGCATTTGTTAAGAATACTCTCACCAAACTTTGTAAAGAAATTCGTAAAATTGACGGAGATACAGTATAAAATTTAGTTTCTAAATCGTATTATTATCCTTTCTCAGCAAAACTTTGAACGCGTTTTTCTCGAAACTATGTTTTTCAACCTCGTTGACAGCATATTTAAAAAACTATTCATCCGATCTGCATGTACAAAATCTTAAAATGTTTGAAAATCCAATCTCTAGGTCACCACGGAGAGATTTTTTTGATCAAGGGCCCCCACTATTTTTTTTTTTTCATAAACGATGAAAATTTTCTGTGATAAAATTCGCTGGTCCGCCACTTTTTTTTTAGATATCGAAATTTCGTCCCGCAGAGTAATAAATCTATATGTCTAGTTTATAAGGGTAGTTTTTTTCGGATGAACCGTATGGCTTATTTGCTGTCAACCACCAAATCGGAGTGTCTATTTGAAAGCAGTGTACACCGCAAACTATTAGTCAAATTGGGATCCAAAAATTTGTGTAGAGTCTTGTTTATATATATGTTGAAATACAAGTAACAATAGAAAAAAAACAAAAAATAGTTTGCTCGAAAAAAATTATTAAAAATACACCCTCGTACCGCGCGCTCACTGTGATGTACTCCCTTAAGGGGTAAAACCACTCTAGGATTTTAAAAAATCGATGTTTTTTTTCACTTAAATGATACTTTAGGGTCATAAAAAGAATATGCCATTTGATTTATAGTTGAAAACAAATATTAAAGGTAAACAAAAATTTCAAGGATTGAAGTGTTCATGAAACTTTGAACACGTTTTTCTCGAAACCACTTTTTCCAAACTGAGAGGACGGATTTCTCGGAGACTATTGCATGGATCGATTTGAAATTTTTACAGTAGCTTCACAACAATATTCTCCTTGGAAGTGCGTAGCCGTTTTTTGATTGAATGTAAACTTTTTTTTTTATAAACAATTGAATGCACATTTTTAGGGCAAAAAATCGATTCATTTCTTAAAAAGTGCACCACTTCCACAAAATTTGATTTAAAAAAAAACCCCTACGTACTTCCAAAGCCAATTGTGTATAGATTATAAATTTTTAAAATTTGTTTGTTCCATGACTCATATATGCCGAGAAATCCGTCCTCCCGTGGCGGTGTTTTTAAAAAAGCTGTTTTCGACGACGGGCTCTGTCGCCGCCATTTTATACGAAAATGACAATACAAAAAAATTGTTTTTCCTAACTCAATATGTGCTAAATAAACCATCTGAAAATAAATTCTATTCAGTTTGTCATACTCCCAAAATAAATTGTCAAATTTAGGTCTTTTTTCTGCCTCTAGAGTGGTTTTACCCCTTAAAAAAACGTAATTTTTGCAGTATCTCACGCCTAAGGTTTGGGCTCGGAATCACTTTCTTATCCTGAAATATGCTTTTCAAGTGATTTAGTGATAAAATCCTGAGATTTCTTATTCTGCTACAGGTAGAATGGTTTCAATGTATAAGTATGTAATTTTATGAGCATTTTTTTATAACAAATTGCTTGTAATGTACAATTATTATTCAATATATTATACATAAAAATATTTCACGTCCGATGATGAAAATTAGTTTAGTTACAATGAGAGGAGTTATATCAGTTGAAAACATTTAATTCTATTAAATAAATAAGTTCCATTACTACGGGGCATGTAAATCAGAGAGTTGCCTTAACTCGCGGCTCCTCCTACCAACTCCCAGTGAAGTTTTTATGGCAAAATGATCCAGGAAGTTACATTCCACAAATAAATTATTATGTTCATACTGGGTGCTTTATTCAAAATTGACTTTGCATAATTCGGAACGTTAATTACTACTCAATTATTATAATTAACATTCAGGTATTACACTCCCCTATAATAACATTAATTATTTTTTATAGTTCATTATTCTTATAATCGCTTATACATGATTGGTACTTTGCAGGGAGACATTTTCAGGGTGATCGTTCATACAGAAAGTAGGAAATTATTGACGCACCAACAAACAATTTTTTAGATATTTCTTTAATGTACGAAATAATTAATTAGAAAATGCAATGAAAATAGTTATTTCATTACTCGTTATGATAATTTCACTTTATAACAATTCTTCTCTATAAGGCGCGAAATCACCCCCCTATAACAATCTTTCTAACTACCACCTCGAAAGTTTGTCGACCAATCACATTGAACCTATAAGACGCGTCAATTGAAATTTATTTCCCTTCAAATATCTTATTAAATAATCTTCAGCTGTTAAACTTTATTCTGGTTCAAATCCAGGTCGCGGGTTATTTTTCCATGTATCACTATTCGCTTAAAAAATGCGAGTAAAAGGGATATTAATTAAATAGCTTTGTCTTGGCATTACAAGATTTGCTATAAAAATAATTTCAGTTGATTTAGATTAAGTTTTCAATCTAAATCTCAGCCCAGACTACATTCCATCGGAACAGTCTCAATTTAATTTACTTCATTAGTAAAAATTAATAATAAAGTCATTAAACCAGATAAATAACACCTACAAATTTAATATAATAATATAAATCATTAAATATATAGTAAGTAGAGTTTATGTAAAAAATTAGGTGTAAATATTTTGTATACCATATTACCTAATAAAATTTAGAGTTGGAATGTATTAAATATAACATAATAAAATATATAAAATAATATAATGAAATATACACGAGAAGGAGAATGTTACTATAGAAGTTCAATAAGTTTTTTTAATAGACTTTATTATACATGCGAAAATACTTTCAATGTCAATTATTATCAATTGAAAAATTATTTTGTATAATTCTCGGCGTTAATTAATACTCAGTTTTTAAAATCAACATTTCTTTGTTATAGTCATCTATATTATTAATTATCGTTATAATTTATTACAATTTCGTTTATGCATGAAGCGATTGGTACTCTGTAGGCAGACAATTTCAGCACAAACGATTGTACAAAAAGTAGGAAATTATTTATCCATCGAGACATTTCTTTAGCTATTATTAGAACGTGGAAAATAATTTACTGGAATTTCCGGCGTAAAAGATGTCCTACCTAAAAATAGGCACTAGTGACGTATCTGTGAATAGCGTAATAACTTTATCTAACAAATCAGTAAAGACCACTAAACTTTTCAGCTTATCAGCACTCTTCTATTCTCGTTGGAAATGAATACTCAAATGTGGTATCTGCAAATAAAAGTGGAATAACGTCATCGCACTAATTGTATAGCAAAGCTAGTGGGACGGCTAGACGGGAAATAAAAATAACATCGTGCTTTTTAATTCATGTATGCCGTTTCATTTCTAATGACATTTTAGACAGGAACTGTTGAAACTTAATTAAAACAATTTCATGTAGAATTAGAATAGGTATTCTATATTTACAGAAAAGTAACCGTATGGATGATTGTACACATTGCACGGTGGTTCTCGAATCGATTGTTCGGCTGTTCTTTTTAGGGTAACAACGGAGTAAGGTACAGCAGGGCCTCGTTATAACAATCTCTTCGGGCTCCAACAAACTCCTTACAACAATCTTTCCCTCAATTCCCACTCTGCGTAGTTTTGCATTGCTGCATTGTAAACTCAAGGGGCTACATCTAGTTGGCGGCCGAAAAAAAGGCGTGTTTTTGTGAATTTTTTTTGGGAAAATGATTGCAGGTTTCGAACTGTTTTTTTTCATAGTAAAGGTTATATCTTCGACTATGTTTTATCATTTTTGTTAATCGAAGGATTCGGGAAAATATTAATTTTTGAAAAAATGGTCGACGATTGAACGTGAAAGTCTAAATTTTGTTGAAAAAATCAGTACATTTTCGTCGACCATTTTTTGAAAAATTAATATTTTCTCAAATCCTTCGATTTTATTTTATAATCTGGTATGTATATATTTTATTCATCTCATTATATATAACTTACAATATTTGAGGTTAAATTTAACACAGATATGATTACATTGCTCATATTATAACTTCAGTTTTCATCATATAAAATGAAAATGCCGATTATAATTAATTTTAATACGTATCGCATTCATTTATTTATTTCGATAATTGTATTAATCGTCGATTTATATCTCACTGGATACTTAATTAATACAATAATACCTACTGAGGAAGATTTGCAACCAAAGATCGAAACGTATAAAAAGCAACAAAGTTTTTAAAACGGTTGAATACACAACTAAGGAAAATAAGGGACTATTAACATCAACCAGCTAAGAAAAATTAAGAAATTATTAAAACTATATTTTTAAAATTTTTTTTTTCACGTTTAAGCAACAATATCACTTTATATTTGAACCTATAGGTTTTTTAAAAATTATTTTAAAAAGTACTTTTTTTTTAAATAAGAAAATATTACAATAATTACATGGGAAAATTCGAATTTTCTTTAAAAAACGTGCCATTTCATGAATTTTTTTAGATTCACCAACATTGGATGAGCGCTAACAATCGAAAATTGTTTACCCATTCGTTACAGTCAATTACAACAGAGCGCAGAGCTTACATCGTTCCACAACTTACGTCACAACCATCCCGAAAGACAAAGTTATAATTCAGCCATTATGAAATATTTTGAAAAAATAAAAAAATACGTACTTATTGCTAAAAGTAACTATAAGTGATACTAAAATATTTAAAAATGTGTAACAAACCGTTCCCGTAAAAAAAATCATAATAATTGCCCGTAAACAAAATTTTTTAAAATAAACATAGCTCATGACGTAAACTAATGAAATTTACTAGAAAAGTAAACTGAATTCATAGCAGTCTAATAATTAACATTAACGTTACAGCAAACTTTTGCATCGACTATGGTACATATTAATTATTTTTGCAGAGAAATTTTTGACATTTTCAATTTTCTCTCGTTTTGAAATATAATTTTTCTTTTATTTGTTATAAATTCATTTGTATTTTTTTCATAGCAAATTTCATACATTGTTTTTCTGTGTGTGACATTGTCCAATTTTATTCTCATACAACGCTGGTCGCTACATTATGTGACATTTTATATTATGTTTACGTTAATTCCAATTTAATGTAAAAGCATGCAACTGCGTAACTGTAAAAAAATTATGTCATATAGAACTAAAATTGAAAAGGGATCGATAGCTTTATTTACTACCGTCGATACAATTAATATAGATTCCGTCATTATTAAGAATCATACGATTATTCCATAAATCTTTATTTATCGCACAAAATAAAAATACGTACTTATTGCTAAAAGTAACTATAAGTCATGCCAAAATATTTAAAAATGTGTAACAAGCCATTCCCGTAAAAAAAAAATCATAAAAATTGCCTCATTATCGATTGTTTAAAAGTATTTCCCCCCTTAAGGGGGGAAAGGGGGAAGGTCCACCTGTGTAAGATTTTCAAAAAATCAAATCTTGTTTTCTACAAACTTATCATCTAGGAGATATTACAACTCATCAAGAAGGTGACTTGTACGGTGCTGCCATTGCATATTAAACGTGAGTGTTTTTAAATAAACGTTTTTTTTACGTCTTGAAACTTTAAACGCGTTTTTCTCGAAACCACGTTTTTGGAACCGGCGAGCAGGATTGCGCAGAATCCATTACATGAATCGGGATAAAATTTTTTTTCTACAATTTTCAAACGTAATTGGTCGTACTGGCGGCAAAATTCATGTTAAAAAAATTTTTTTCCAACGTTTATTAGCCATTAGATAGGAGAAAAGATACTTTAAAATATAATATTTTAGTTTTTACGCCACCCTATTAACAATTTTCGAAATTTTTTTAATATCTTATCGCCAGTACCTTCAAAATGTAATTACAAAGAAGGTGATATTTTACTTTTTTGTTTCAGATGATCAAGTACGATCAAATTCCATTCGCCGATTGACTCTTCTACTTTTAAGTGGTCTCGTTAAAGCGTCGTCTAGGAATATCCACATATCGAAACATTGTGATAAAATAAAAAATTAATGTTAAAGCGTCGATCTACCAAATAAAAGAAAGTGATCATAATTGCACTAATACTTTTCCTACAAAATTGCTCTTTTTTTTGCTCTTCTTTTTGCTTGCTGCTTTGTCATTTATTCTGTATTTTATTTTACTTTATCTTTTATATCATTTTGCTATTGGATTCGACTATTACTGTTTAAACTATTGATTTATCTTTATAGTATTCTTACTGTTGGTGTACTTATATTAACCTTTGTACATATTTACTTTCTTGTAATCTTTGCCTCACGATTACTCAAGGCATAATAAATGTTATTAAAAAAAAAAAAATTCTTGAAAATTGCCTTGGAAATTAAACGTTACACAGGTGGACCCCCTTAATGCGTAGGACTATAGGGGAAAACAAAATTTCCCTATACATTTTTGTGCATTGTGAAACCTCGAATGCGAAAAGTATTGAGATATTTGTTACATGTGCAATTCGACGCTTGCTTTTATAACTTCTCCTTTTATACTGATAACTATTCATTGTCAGTATCTATTTCTCTGCATTCGCTAAATCCCCAATGCTGGGAGACAACATTTGTCCATTACATGTATGGTACACATGTATAATGAATCAGGGTTTTTGCATTGCAAAATATCTACCTAATTCAAATTTGGACCAAATACAAGCCAAGCATTGACCGCATGAAGTCCGACACTGGTAGTGATCGAAAAGTTTGACTTCAATCTATTTAGGTTGTTTCCTTTAGTCGTTATTTCAAATCGAGAAACCTTTGGGTGTGACTTATTTCTAGCAATTCGAGTCTTCAGTAATTACTTTGAAGTATCTACGTGCCGTATTTACGTTTAGGTAAACAGGTAGAGACTACCTTGATGTAATCTACTCTGAAACGAAATTTAAATTGGAAACTTAACCCTTTAAGGGGGTAGTCTTGTGCAACCTCTTCCAAAAAAACAGTATTTTCAATGAATTTTGTCCTAAACCTGCTGCACGTAACAGCATAATTTTTTTTTGCCTGAACGGTTTATTCTAACGGAATAGTAATTTTAAGATTAGCAGAATAGTTTTTATGGTATAAAAATATTTATCCATTTATTTCTAACCATAAGTGCAAAAAAAATTGTTGCTAACGTTAATATTTTGAGGCCTCGGGTAATTTGAAACAAAAAAATCCAAAAAATTCATAATCCGTATGTGTGTAGGCATTGTTGGACCCTTTGAAGAAATTTTGATTTCAACTTATTTTTTGCCCCAATTTGCAGGACAAAAGAATTATTTTTTACCTTTTCTGAAAAAACGCCGCCATTCCGTTAACTTGTATTATAATATAAATTAATAAAGGAGTCTTTTTGAATTTTTTTGTCTTGGATGACCTAGGGGCCTCAAAACATCAACGTCAGCAACAAACATTCTCTTCACATGTCTATGCTTATTATAAAAAAATAAATTAGTTTTTTATACTATAACAATTTTTTCTATTCCGCTAGAGTATACACTTCCAGTGGAAAATAATTTTATGCCTTTACATGCAATAGTTTTTGGGAGAAAATTCATAAAAAGTGCTTTCTTCTTTTTCGAGGTACACCCAAGACTACCCCCTTAAGGGGTAACACCACTCTAGAGGTCCGAAAAAAGGCCAAACTTTGAGAAATAATTTAAAAAATACGGAAAACGGAATTGAAATTTTTTTCAGACAATTAATCAATCATGTATTCAAGTGTGAAAAAAATGTTTGTATTGACATTTTGTTGCAAAATGGCGGTGCCACAGTCGTTTTTCGAAATCGTCTTTTTTTTAAGGGCCTCCACGGGATGATGGATTAATCGGAAACTATCGCATAGACCGGTTTGAAATTTTGACAGTAGCTTGACAATTACATTCATTACGAAAGTACGTAACCGTTTTTTGATTCGTTGTCAATTTTTTTTATAAACAATTTACTGCTCATTTTTTTTGTCGAAAATCGATTTTTTTTTACAAGTGTGCAATTTTTACAAAAATCAATTTTAACAAAATTTTTACGTACGTTTATAGGCAATGTCAAATAGATTAAGAAATTTTGTGGTTTTTTGTTCCTGGTCTTCAACTTTCGGAGAAATCCATCCTCTCGTGGAGGCCGTTAAAAAAAGGCGATTTCGAAAAACGACTGTGGCACCACCATTTTGCAACAAAATGTCAATACAAAAATCTTTTTTTACACATGAACACATGTTTGATTAATTGTCTGAAAAAAATTTCGGTTCCTTTTTCCGTACTTTTTAAATTAATTCTCAAAGTTTGGCCTTTTTGCGGATCTCTAGAGTGGTGTTACCCCTTAATGCGGTAACAATATTTTATTTATGGGTATAAATATATGTAAAAATATATGTGTTACTTATATATTTTAACACTAAACCTACCATGAACGGTCAAATCAACCTTTTTTACACGCACTTTGAATAGCCAGGTGATGTCACGGCAGGTTTAGTGTTAAATAGCTAATTTTTGGCCACTTTTCATACGATTATAAAATGTAAACATTAAATAGAAAATGAGATGTGAAACATATATTACAATTTCATATACATTAAATATATATGAAACATATTTATAATAACGAATATAATACATTACATAATAGTAATATATAGTTACTATTATGTATTAACTATATATACTTATTTAACAAACATATGCGTTGAAATCTATGTATGATGCATATATAGTTTGATAGACATATATTTCCCTGTGGTGATTTGGAAGTCTAGTGTATGTGACAAAACTCCAAAATTGTCATATTTTGTCAACGTGGTACGGAGATATAAAGATTTCTTTTTTTTTTTTTGAAAAAGCGTGATCTTCATATTTATTTACTATCTACGTATTTAAATTCGCCGAGAGACCGCAAATATCGACTTGAAATTTCTCTAGAGCGGAAATTCGAACGTCACAATCTCGGTTTTATAGAGGCGAGCTCGAACTTTGTTATAACAAAGTCAAAGCTTAATTGAGGCTTCGATGGATCCAAGTTTAATGCATGCAAATTTCTAACAGGGTTCTAATTTAACGTTCAGGAAAGAAGGTAGTTAACGTAAGTTGAAAAAAAAGTTAAGGGGAATGACCACAGCGATAAAATTATAGTTGCAGCTTAAATTTTACCAACTAAAAATGGCGTCGACTATCAGGCTCTATTATATTGCAGTGTCTTTTAGTTACGGCGAGTGGAAAATATAGTGGTCCATGGACAAAAAATTTATTTGTGCCGCGGGAGTCGCGATTACCATCGAAATTGTTCTCGCATCGGGCAGTTTTTTCATGCAGGACTCGGGGTACAATGTTTTTTTTTGTTTGTTTCTTTCTTGTGCGACACTCGAGAGATTAATAAATTTCTTATACTTTTCACTCGTCCGTTGCTCGCTGTATTCGTTTCATGTCATTTACGCGTTTATAAAATTTATTAATCTAATTTATCAAATGCTGTCGTAAATGCAACGATGACATGGATAAAAGAATTTTTGCATCTGGCGTGGTGCAACGAACTTTTACCAAGGATATCACAATTCCGATATCGAAATGCAGCTGTATTGCATAGGAGAATCAGGATATAACGTATTTTATGTTTTTTCGCAGTAAAAGCGTGACACAGCGGAAAAATTCTGACCTGTGCAATTCTTGTGGACCGTAACTATAAAAGTTGGAGGTATTTTTGGGCGTAAGTGAAAATGTCAATTATATTTGTTATGACACTGGCAAAAAAGGCCGATCGTAAAATAATAAACAGCGACTTTTATCGTGACTCTGTAAAATAATGAAAATTGAAAAACTTAACTTAAGAGTTATTATTTTAACAACTACCAATAATATATAAAATAATTGAGATATTTTTTTTAATTGGTGTCCATCGTTCATCGAATATTTCATCCTTACCGATAAATATAGCCTACGATTGAAAAAAATATAATTAAAACGTATAACTTGAATAGTAAACAATAATAATTAAGATAATTGCAATATTTCATTTTTATATTGAAATACAATGTTTGTTGAGTGTTTTATGTTATTGATAAACTTAACCTACAATTGAAAATAAATATCTGGAATATTTTTAAAAAATGTAAATAAGACGTATATTTTTAACAATTACCACTAATATTAAACTAATTGCATTAAATGTATTTTTATATTGGAATCTAATATAACGTTGCTGCAAAAAAAATGAACGTAGCTCATGACGTAAAATAATGAAAGTTACTAAAAAAGTAAAATGATTTCATAGCAGTCTAATAATTAACATTAACGTTATGGCAAACTTTTGCATCGACTATGGCATTTATTAATTATTTTTGCAGAGAAATTTTTGACATTTTCAATTTTCTCTCGTTTTGAAATATAATTTTTCTTTTATTTGTTATAAATTCATTTGTATTTCTTTCATAGCAAATTTTATACATTGTTTTTCTGTGTGTGACATTGTCCAATTTTATCCTTATAATACGCTGGTCGCTACATTATGTGACATTTTATATTATGTTTACGTTAATTCCAATTTAATGTAAAAGCATGTAACTGCATAACCGTAAAAAAATTATGTCATGTCGAACTAAAATTTTAAAGGGATCGATAGCTTTATTTACCACCATCGATACAATTAATATAGATTCCGTCATTATTGAGAATAATACGATTATTCCATAAATCTTTATTTGTCGCACAAAGCATTAACGGCTGTTGACAATAATATTTCAGCGATAATCAAAAAGCAGTTCAGGGTAATCTCTGTAAACATGAATGGTTTCATTTGAAATGTTAATATGTGTTAACGTAAAACAATAGATCCGTCATTCAGGAATTAGCGATTAATGCTAACATCGAAGGTATGAAATAATTCCATTCCAACAAGAAGTCATCGCCATAACAGTAGTCGTCATGCCATTTGAAGTAAAATCTATTACAATGATGTCTGCGATAATTAACATACGTCGCCTGTAACCCTTTTGTCTCATCAATAACATGTATTACGGATGCCAAAAAAAAAATGTAATTGCATTTTTGTTTCGTGACCCGTATATGCGCATATTGAAACAACATATTTATACTACTGTGATTCAAGTTTCTTTCGGTATTTAGGATAAACTACCCGGTAATTGACCACATGCCAGTAAATGATCATTGCGTAAACAATGTAAATTGTAAGCTTGGGAATGAACAAATGCTTAAAATCTGGTTAATTTAGAGCTTTGATTATCTATGTTTTCGTATAATTGTGATAAACAAATAAATATACTTATTGAAAATATTCCACAAGTATTCGGTCGCCTATCTGGCTTTTACACGTTTTGCAATTTACAGTTAATTTAAAGGTAATTGCGGTAACAAAAAGTAACTATTTATACAAATATGGAAAATAAATTAATTCTCTGTACAATTGAATCAATAGTTGCTTCATTATTATAAATCAATTTATTCAATTAATTATAACCTCACACGTACATACGTAAACTCAACAATTCGTCCATTAACTGGTTGATTTACCCTACATGTTTTTGCGGTCGCTGAAACTGTATCTGAAATCGAATTTGACTTTATAATTTAGAGATTCGAAATAGCAAATCTTTGGACATGTTGAATTTGGTTTGGAAATCAATGAACTCTACTGTGATGGGGGTTTCACGCACCCCATCCAACAGATGTAATAAATACCTGAAGGACCTCTTCAAAAATAATTTCAGGGTTTTCCAGGAAAAATCTCCAGAGCTGGAATCAATCCCGTGTCAAGGATGGGCGCCAGAACCTGTGCTACCAAATATTGCCGTGTGTTCGTTTTATTATATTTTTAATTTTCGAAAGCTTGGGCCCAAACTGGAACGCCCGGTATCGATAGAGGATCAACCGTCGCGAGTCTGGGAATGTTTCTCGAATTCACACGAGGCCAACCAGGACTGTAGCCATCTTAAGAAGGAAGGGAATTTCAAAGTCGTCGAACCGTCGATGTCGCCGATTGAGAGGGGATCGCTTGGCTATAGTCCGAAAAGGAATCCGGTAAAGCGATCCGGTAGGAATAGTTTCCGGCAGGTAAGAGAACCTCCGACCAGTCTCCGAGAGGATCCTCCAGCAAAAGGATCTCTCCGCAACGGGGCGATCGACGACTGGGAATTCAAATCCTCCCGCGAGATCTAGGGGACCGTCTGTAGTACAGAGGGCAGCACCCGACAAGGTCAACGGACAATTCCGGCGCATGATCCGGATCGATGACCCCCTCCAAGCGGACCACCGGCAGATTTGGAGAGGAAGCCGGCGGAATCGCCATTCCCGTACTGGTCGTTTAGAAAGCAACTACGTAATCGAGCCCATTCCGTTACGCCGCCATATTGGATACTGCTTCGACGCTAGGATTTATCAGGTGAGACGTTCCGAGCGAGGTTCATCGCAAGGATTTGGTGAGTGATGCTTACAATTAGCCAACGTCTTTCTTTATTTGTTTTGTCTTTGCGACACTTTCTGCCGGGTCGTGCGACCGGCAAAAATTTGTGCCTTCCTGAAGGAGAATTTTTCTTGCCACCCAACCCGGCCGAAATCTTAAATTCCGGCAGGTTCGGAGCGTGCTCAAAGGAAAACCAACCGGCTTCCCGGAAGGTTCTTGTAGTACCTCAATAAGGGGATAGTAATAAATTTTGTAAAATTAAGAGTACGAGTCACGCTACATGACACAAATACAGTTTGAGCGTGAGTAAACCACGTCATCACTGACACACCACTGGCCCTATTAACCGATTGAGTGACAAGCGGCGCAATCGCGCTTCTTCTGTTCCATATCCAAAAATGCCAGCATTTTTGAAATACGGAATGAAAAGAGCGCTACTGCGCCGCTTAGTAATTTTTTATTTGAAAACAAAAAAAGACCTTTGACACTCAAACGGTTAAGGCCGTATTAGCAACATATCTTATTGAGAGGCAGAGTAAGGATTTTAGTTACATATTGTTGCCATAGGCGGTGCTCAAGTCTAACTTGTATACTTATGGACGATTTTGCTCATATTTGTAGGAAATGTGTCCTAATCGAAAAGAAATTGTTTTAGTATGCTTCACAGTCGTTAGGTGGCGTTATAGTCACACTTCAAGTACATTGCGTTGATTAACATTGAAATGCGAATATTATTGTATTCTGATACGCAGTTCATTGCAATAGTGTTTTTTTCTGTACATGTACGTATTCATTCTGGATTTTGTACGTATAAAGAACAAAAAAAAAGTTTAATAATGAGGCGGAGGAACGTTCGTCGGGATTAGCTGGGGTATTTATATTAACGCATTTTTAAGGTACAAAAGAGCATATAGTGTATATACTCATCGACTTTAAAGGAAACATTTTTTGTTAATAACAATGTTCTTTGAAAGCAACATCATTTCAGTCTTTTAATCCTTTAATTACAGGCGGAACTCTTCAGTCTCTTTAACTAAAAATACCGCTGCATAATTTATTACTCACAAGAGAGTTTTAAAGGCCTTTCTTCTCTAAAATAGGAATGGCAACATTATAATTTTTGTCTTTCAATTAAATCAGCAAATAACCTACTGTCAGTGCACTCACGGGATATACAGGGTGGTCATAAAGTATCATTTTCAAAATTCTGTATATCTCACACCCTGTAAGAGAATACTTTATAATCTGCGACCGCCGTTCTCTCCGTCTCCCTTGCCTAGGCGGAAACGGAGGGACCGGGGTTTCAAATCCTGCTGCTTTTGTCCCTTCCCGCGAGGGTAAGGGTCGTTTTGGGGTTGGCACCCTGGCTCTCACGAGCTCAAAGGGGGATAATCTAAAAGAAGAACAGAAAATGCGCGATTGTTGCCTCAACAAAATCGGAAAGGAGGCTGAAGTTACGGAAAACCTAAAAAGGAAAGAGAAAATTGCGGGAGGAGAAATAAACGAGAAGGGGTGTGGTACCCCTCTCGCTAACCTTTTCTTCTTCCGGATGACTCGTTTGTGGCGTCGGGGGCACCTTGCCTCTCCTCCAGGGTACGGCTCTCGGCATTTCCTCCAAAAACCCAACGGACGAAAAAGGAAGAAGTCTCCGGCTTTCTCTTTTAATTGGAGTCCTTTTTAACCTGAACACAGGTACGGCACTCTAAATTTCCAAACGGCACAATAGGGCGGTCCAAGGATCTCTGAAAGTCGCCGCAAATTTTGCGGGACCTTCATGCTCTAATTTCCCCTTCCGGGGGGGGTCCGCTACTCAAGTAGGCCAGGAGGTGCTGACCTCTTTACCGCTAGATCCTTAGGTCGATAACCGCAACTCAATCTCCATCTGCCTTATCTAAGGAATCGTCGCCGGTGGTCCTCCCTTATCGGCTTGCTCCTCTAGAAGGCTCTTCCTTATCCGGCGATAAGAGATCCGCGACAGATGGTACCGGGACGGAAACAATTTTTTAGGATTCGCTAAAGGATGAAATTCGCGAGGGGGAAAATAGGGTTTTGCAGTAGGGGAAGAGGAAGCTGTGCCCTACCTATTCTTACAAAAGCTAAAATATACGCTCACGGTTTCGCTCAGAATAACGCAAATAAATCCCTGAAAAAAAAAAAAACAAGATCTAAAATAACAGCTTTAGCGCAAAAGAAAAAAAACAATACAATCATCGCTGATAAAGTATGCTACAAGAAAAATAACATAATAATAAATTGGTTCGCACAAAAAAAAGAAAGACGCAAAAATAAAAAAACATTGCAAAGACGCTAAACTAAGTATTTAGGGTTCCCCTCTTCTCAGGGAGATCCCTGGACTTAGCCATGGCGCAAAGAAAATCATACATCATAATAATAATAGAAATAAATCGATACATGATAAAAAGTAATAAGAAAGAAAAAAGAAAAGAAATGTGTGTCCCCATCTGGAAAGATGGCAAAATGCCACGTTACAATTCATATATATGAACTTATTTAGGGTAAAATGGGATTTCTTACTAAATTTTTTCAAATTTTTTTGGTGCACTTTGAAAAATCACTTAAATTTGACAATTTTTTCTGATTCTACGCGATTTATCGCAAGTATCAACATTTTTGGCCAAGGTGACATTCAAATTAAACTATGACAAAATAACCTGAAAAACACGCAGTGCCTCGCGATGAGCTTGATACAATGATTGTCAATTTGAATTGATTTTCGATCAGAAAAACATTAAATTATGCGCTAACGTTATGAACAATTTTTTAAGTTAGCGACGAAGAAGGGCTTCGCTTGTTTGGATTTATCAATTTAAATCTGACTAAGGTGGAAATGATAGTGTAAATGTTTTGAGTGCTAAAGTTAAGCTCCATCATCGTGACAAGGTGGAAGTTCGTCGATGGAGGCTTTTTGGTTTTTTTTTTCGTTTTAGTTCTTTTTTCTATTGTATTGGGTTGGCAACTAAGTAATTGCCGATTTTTCAAAGCAAATAAATGACAAAATCCGCAATTACTTAGTTGCCAACCCAATATTTTGAATTTTTGGGTTTTTTTTATTACTCTTTTTTGCCCTTTCAGCAAAAAAGAGTAATACCATGTGAAAAAAACCCAAAAATTCAAAAGAAAAACAATAGAAAAAAAGAATAAAAACGAAAAAAAAACACAAGAAACCTCCATCGACGGACTTTCACCTTGCCGCGGTGATGGAGCTTAAGTTTTGCACTCCAAAACATCTACATTACCATTTCCGCGTTAGTCAGATTTGAGTTCATGAATCGAACCAAGCGAAGCTCTTCTTCATCACTAACCTAAAAAATTATTCATAACGTGAGCGCATAATTTAATGTTTTTATGATCAAAAATCAATTCGAGTTCATAATTATTGTATCAAGCTCATCGTGAGGCATTGCGTTTATTTCAGGTTATGTTGTCATAGTTTAATTTGAATGTCACCTTGGCCAAAAATGTTGATACTTGCGATAAATCGCGTAGAATCAGAAAAAATTGTAAAATTTAAGTGATTTTTCAAAGTGCACCAAAAAATCTGAAAAAATTTAGGAAAAAATCCCATTTTACCCTGAATAAGTTCATATATATGATTATAGGGTTTTCTCTTATGGTGTGTGAGATACAGAATTTTGCAAGTGATACTTACTTTATGACCACCCTGTACATAGACTTTATCTTAATATAAATTTTCCCCATAAGTTCCTCTCCGACACATATGTACCATTCTATAATTTCGTACAAATTGTATAAAGTTTAACAAATTTTTTGGGGGTATAAGCATATAAAAGACTGGTATATAAAAAAAGACTATAAAACTTTAAAAAAAAAACTTGGCCACACATGTGGACGTTTATTTTCGTTTAGTTCTTTATAATTATAGTTACTGTCAATAATAAATACAACAAAAATTTGATAACAATTTATTCACTACAGAATCCCTCAATCAGAGAAGTAAAAATTTTTTGGTTTGACTGCACTGGTAAATCGTAAAAGAAAGAAAACATTAGGTCTTTTTTTTCTCGCTACAAAAAAATCGTCTCCGAAGAGGTTAATTTTGACACGCCTCAACTTTTTCCAGTTGAACGTTTGAGGCAGTATTGCATTAAAAGGAATAAAATTCAATGGGGTTACAAAAAAATATGCACTCTAACATTACTACATTATACACCCTATTTAAAAATTTCTTGAAGTACATATTTCTACAATTTTGTGAAAAACCGAAAACACTGACACTAAAAAGCGGCCTAGGCATGTGTTTAAAATGTGAGGAAGCTTCTTTCTCCATTCCAATTGCAATTTCACCACCTCGGGTTAGTGAAACTTGCACAGAATTGCAAGTATACCCTAAAACTGCTAGTATTGTAATTATTGGCTGAAAATGTGTGGCAATTCCAGTCCTAGCTTTTGCACTTGCATGGATATTCTCGCGTGTATGTGGACTATTAGACTGTCAGGTTTATAGATAGCGTCAATTATCGGAGCAGTTTCGTTACAATAGAAAATCAAATTACTCCATAGCTAATTAAGAAGATTACTGATGTAATCGTGAACATTCAGAATAAAAGATTAAATCGCTGCTGTGAAAAGGATGTTATGGACGAAATTATTAACAACCAGACAATCCCCAAATCATTTGCATTTATTTAAAATACAGTGGTAATAGGCTTCCAGGAGGAAATTAATAGCTTCTACGTTATTCGGGAGGAAAAGTTATGCACAGTGTACTTTAGTTACACTGTTCTCGATGTGGAATTGTTAAATATTCAATAATGCAGAGTATGTCGAAGCTGGAATTAAACAATTTAACTATTACTGGTGCAATTAAAAATAAGAGACTGCGAGGAAATTGCCGTAACTTTTATTGGGATTCGTATCCTGTAACTCAATAGGATCAACATTTTCCGTTGTAATAACAAACCGCGAAAGATATTCAAGGGTGTTAACAAACTTTGTGTTCAAATACAGAGTTTCTATTCATTCCACACACCAAAGGCTAGCGATATATGGTTACCATATCAGTCCATACAATTTGGTATTATTTTCCATTTATTCTGAACTTCTAAACTTTTTGTTCACAAACATTTTGGCATTTTTTTACATCGACGAACCCTACTTCTGACTGATATTTTCCGCGCGAAATTCAAATGTGGCATAATATACGAAAAATAATTGAAAACAAATAGGCGAGTCTCCACTGCACGCGAGCTTGACGCGAATACCCACTGCTGTGGCCGCCAATAACATCGTCCCGTGGGCGTGGTTTATTTTATCAAAAGGTTCAAGCATTTCCGGGCCCGACTTGTCAAATGGTTTAGAAGTCAAGTGTGTGTGGTCATTGAGAAAAGCTTACATATATTGTTAATACTAATTGCGCGCTGGGATTCTAATCACTCCAATAGAATTTACCCATGTGCGAATATCAGAATGACGCAATACTGGCTGAGCACTGGTGCCAGAGTTGCCAGTACTGGCTGACGGTCAAGGCCCGGTATTGATTCAATACAGAGACAGTACTGGGCCCATACTGGAATGATCACGCCTGCCCAATACTGGCACTCATCGTTGGTGCACTCATGCTGGCCCAATATCAGGTTTTCGTGTTGGCTTCTAGTATCGTGCCGAAGTAGGATGACAACGTTGAGCCAGTGTAATCAGGCATGGTTTTCCCTATATCCATCCCCTATTTCAATGCAGCGTTCGTCTCGCATGCCGACTGTTATCCGATACTTTCGAATTTGCTTAACCCTTTGAGTGCTAAAGGCGCATAAATGCGTCTTCACGAATTTATCAATATATAGGAAAGGCCCTATGTGCTATATGTGCCCTTAATGACTGACATCTGAATATCGCCAAATATATTGATAGTTTCATGCAAGAGTAAGCAGCACTCAAAAGGTTAAGGAGATCTAATATTAATTTAGTTTTTTTATTCATGTAATAAACCCCCAAAATTAAGCGAAATTACCGAAATAAAACTTTATTTTAGAAATATGGACGTATACGAATATACATTATGAGTATGCATAAACGCGCATATATGAAAGCTGATAGCATAGAGTATCTTTATTAAAAATCGTAATTGCATAGCTTTTTTCTCCCTATTTTTTTCCACCTTCTCTATCGCCTGCCTCTGACAAGTACTGACTTTTTGCGGACAATATTTTCGATGCATCGGATGTTTCACAGAGCAGCTCCAAAATAACACCTGAAATTCATACATTAGACTTCATACATTATTATTAAGATATTTGAAGTTTTGATTATATGTTAATTGTTAATAATTAAATCTGGTATAAAACTCGCAACAATTAAAAATACATGTTTAACTATGTTTACTTGAATAATATAAAAATGAACTAAATACGCGACGGAATTGCGTTTCCAAGACTCAATCAAATAAGCAAATAAAGGACTGTAGTTGTTTTATGAAAATAAATTCTTACCTTAGTTTGCTCCTTTTTGTCCTTTTTTCGGATATTCTAATCACTACTTTTACACAAGTTGACTCTACTGAGTGAACATTAGCGGACGCTGACAACGGACGCGGCGCTGTATCGTACGTATCATGCGTACATTGGTTTATCATTACTGCGCAAACGTAATTCTACATTCGGGATAGTATTAGGTTAAGACGGTTATAAGTTATGGTTTTCGAATCATCGTAGAAAATGTCATATTTGAGAACAAAAAAGTATCGAGCATTTAGATTTAGAACATTGCTCTTTCGCACTGTGAGTAATATCTAAAAATATGTAGTTCTACGTATATACAGGGTGGGTACATTTTGCCATTTTGCCATTACGCATAGCAAAATAATGGCAAAATGTGGTAACCCACCCTGTACATATATATGCGGCATTTCAGATTTAATTTAATACCGCAATCCTTTACAGCACCACAGCGTTCGTTCTGACTAACACATGATTAAAATAAATGGATCCTCCTAGATTAATGTCGAAATGGGCTAGTAATCCTTGTACAAGTCTGGAAATATATCGGTAGAATAATTTGCTACCGCTGAGTCAGTAAAAAGGTTATCCAGAGAATACCCAGTGCTGGGACAAATATGGGCCAAACAATGGAAGCAAATTAATGATAAAAAAATATAAGTCTCGACCTGGTATATGCCCAGTACTATAACGGATCTTATTTACGGACCTTGCCCAGTATTGACGGCCGAATCCGGCCCATTTTTGGGTAAGGTTTTGTACAACTACTGCGGCAGTACCACCAAACAAAATGCGACAATCGGGACTGTGCCAACTCTGGGCCATATAGTCAGCTCTGGCATTATATCGACATTCACACATGGGTTGGGAATTACTAAAGGAAAACTCGGGAACTATTTTGAAAGTGTAAGAAATAATTAAGTGATGGATTTTCAAAAATATAATTATTCGTTACGTAACGATTCCCAATAAAGATATTTCGAATCAAAGGAACCAACAATGCTGGACGCGTATCCAAAGCCAGGCAGCAATTTAACACAGCCGAATGTGGAACCGCGCTTAATTACGTTCGTTTTCGATCTCCTCCTTGGATCGGTGTGACCACCCGCATGGACGTGATGGTATATGTCAATCGTTAGGGCCAATTTTCAGCATGTAATTAAAAATTCCAGACGATACTTGAATACTTTAGCCATACTTCTAATTCACCGTCAGCAGCTATCGTTCTGTGACCAGTCAAACCGGGTATCCTCTATTTGTCTGTGTGCAATATCCTTTTTTAACGTTTATGCCACCGTGACGGTAATAATTGGTACCGGAGTGCCAATGACGAAAGTTCCTTCCATTGCCGATTTATATAGCGATGGAATTTGCATTTAATCATTAATTATTCTGACTTTTTTAGTCTTTCCGCTTTGACAGACTTGAAATATTGTTCAGCTGGCTTCGCAGGCAGATTAAACTGAATTTTTTAGAAGTGCAGAAGGATTATTTTTAATAGTCAATTTATTCCAGTCTGTTCTGCTTTTTTCAACCATTTAGTGCATTGCTGCGTGAATCCCAAGCATTCACAGAGGTAGGTTTAGTGGACGCATCATTGTGTTTAACTAAAAGGACGGATTTCCATGAAAAGCAAGTTTGTTTTATAAAGAAAGCGAGGGTGAGAGAGATTTCGAAATACTCATATTATTCGTAGGCACTTCATTTCACCGGTGTACGTTACTAATCAGACGGTATGTGAAATAACGTAGAACAAAAGAAGCAGCAATTACTGAATATAGTGAAATTTATCGTATTTTTAATATCCAGGAGGGTACCGTGAACCTTCAAACGGGTTGCATAATTCGTTTGATGAGTTGATTGCTTCATACATTTTGGTAATGGGAACAATACAGGTTAACAACATCAATATAGTATAAGTAGCAATGTTATTCCAACGACAAAAGTGCAATTCCTGGAACCAGCGTTACCAAGAGCGTTACCAGACGTAGAGTAATTGCTGTATTGCAGTATAGCGTGGTATAGGCTATTTTCGCAGTTTACACTGCACAATAGAAATTACCGTACGTCTAGCAATGCTGCCTGGAACTACAAAATACAGTAGAATCTCCATACAAGATACCACAAGGGACCGGAGGGGAATACGATTCCGAAAAAAGAAGAAAATTACCGTTTCCCCACTCAGCGGCCTGTTACGCCGGAGAGAAATAGATCTCACGATCGGCGTACAAGATACCATGCAAAAGTAGTTAAAGTTAAGCCGATAATGTAGGTTGCTTTGTATTCCATACCCTTTTCCTTCTTTTTTTGTCACGTGACTAGAAGTCCACAAACGAGGAGTTCTCGCAGTGTTGACAAGAAAGAAAAAGAGAAGAAAAGTTATCTTTACCTTTTGTGCAATTATCTCACGTAAGTAAATCAATTTTGAACATTTGAAACACATCAAAATAGGCTTGAGTTCATGTGCCCGACAAAAAACTACGTTTACAAGTCCTTGAAAATTCTCTATGAATTTTAAACCAACAAAAAATTAAAATGTTATCTTAAATAATTAATAATTTATGATAGTAAATAAAAAAAATCGATTTGTGTAAATAATTCTCATTTTTTGTCATTTATTTCCGTGGTATCTTGTATGGAGCGAGCGACTTCAAACATTCAGAGGCGAAGAGGCATTAGGAGTGGGGGTAGTGGATAGCGAAGGGGAACCCGAGGTATCTTGTAGAGAGATTCTACTGTGCTGGTTGTTGTAATCATCAGTTCTATAATATATTACAGATATTTTAGTTCAAATGAAACCGTATCGTTAACCAAAAATGTAATAAATACAATTTTATTTGGGTCTATACAAACTTCATTCTGTGCATATAGTCATTTTACATATTTTTCTCGATGTTGAGAAGGCAGTGATTCCTTTGCTTTCACATTAGTAGCGAAAAATAAGATATTTTTGTCTGTTGTTAAACAAGACTGAGGATCTGTTGAAATTTTCTAGAACATTTCTTTTCGGGTAACGAATCCACACCCATTTTCTAGATTGAAACAGTAGGTAGATTAATAAAAAGAACAGGTTTTTAATTATAAAAATGTGTTTAATTGCTACGTTACAACAATGCAGAAACCCTCTTTAACTAAAACAATTTCTGAAATGGTTGTTTCTTTCTGTAAAGATCGTTACTTTAGGGGCACCGCAAGAAGAGCAATCTGATGGTGAAACGAGGTTGACCCAATTGTTTTCTTCCCTTTTAGAAAATACTTCATGGAACCTGCAGAATAATTTTATTGTTGCTACATCTCAATGCTACTGTTGTCGTTTCAATAGAATATTTCTACAGTACTCTTATCTTGTATATTGCATACTGAATATTTTTGCAATGTACTTTTATTTAAAAGGGGAAATGAAAATCGTATTGCGTACCTGCACGTATATAGTGCGTAGTAAAAATTTTTTCACGCAATAGGTTGTACTTCTTTTGTCATGACGGAGAAGTCTTCTCTTGAATCAATTTCTCTGGAATCTTGGCAACTCACTAACTTCATAACTAACATCAAAGTTATTTTATACAGATGATGTTTAACTCCATACTCAAACGTTTGCATAGGTATCTAATTAGCAATGATTAGTGATTAGTCACAATGTCGAATTCTATAAACATTTTTCCCGCCTCTTTTTCGACCAATAGCTGTTTCTATCCAATAAACATATCTATTTTCTGATTTCCAGGCCAAAACTCAATCTATATAGTTATCTTGTCGGCTCTTAGTTACCATCTTGAATAATTAGTGCTCAAATCAATAGCAACTACCGAAACTTGAGACACAAGATTATAAATAAATTAAGACCCGAGTCGAAAGGTTCAAAAACGTTTGTATGTACAGTAGGACCTCGCTATAACAATTCACCTCTGTAAGGCACTAAATTACCTCCTGATAACAATCTCGCTCCAACTTCGAATGTTTGTTGACCAACCATATTGAACTTATAACGCGCATCAATTGGAATTTATTTCCCTTCAAATATTTCATAACATAACCTCCAGCTGTGAAACTGTATCTTTATTGAAGTTAGAAGTGTACACATGTAGTGTAAATTTAAATTGACGCGCACTATAGATTCAATGTCATTATTCGACAACCTTTGATGTGGGAGCTAGAAAGATTGTTATCGGGAGGTAATTTTGTTTTGTATAGAGATGTGGAATTGTTAAGAAATAAAATTCTTATAGCGAGGTCCTACTGTAGGTCGAAAGATCAATATATTGGATAAAAAATTGAAAATCCCAAAGCAGCTTTTGTCGAGAGGAAGTACGAGCTATAAAAAACATAACCATCCTGAACCTCATTCAGGAAACTTATTTCAGAGCATTAAGGGAAAACGGCAGATTTATCATCACACAAAAGTGGGATATAGGGACTTGCGTAAATCTGCAATATAAAGCACGTGTTAGATATGTCCTTCAATTTCATATCACGATCAGACATTCACTCTTGCTTACCACAGTAGTATTGATAGCATTATAGGTATAGCAGTTGATTTTAGATTCTCTTTGATCCTAAAAAAATCCCTGCAGCATCAGTTCCCAGAGGACACTAAAATGAAAGCTTCTCTGTACGAACGATTTCAGGATTTTCCAGGCAAAGAAGTAACACTATTCACGTGATGTCATCGATTTGCAATCGATATTCTATAATGGAGTTTCTTGTGAATAGCAGTTTTTCTACGATTTTTTACAATTTGTGCTTGACAATTCGCTAAACTGCACTGGAGAATATTCGCATTTACAGCAACTTGTTGTAATAACTACATCATTCGTATTCTTTACGATGAAGAGAAATCCCCACAGTTATATGGAAATTTTTTTTTAATGAATTCGTTCGAAATTTTATTCTCAAGGGATACCGATAGAAGTCTACTACTGCCATAAATTGATCTTATGAGCAGTTGCCGGTCTATCGGTGCTAAAGAAAAAATCTCACGATGGTTTCTTTAAAAGGTGTACTACTTAAACGCATATTTTTTTATATGACAATGCATGAATTGTATTATTATGAAAATACAAAATTCCACAATGTATGGAATATGACATCATTTAAATGTCCACCTCGACTTTGTTTACAGGAAGAAATTCGATGAATCGAATTTTAAATTACTGTGTTAAATATACCGACCTTAATTTCGTTCTAATTAAGGGGGGATTGCGGTGTAACAGCTTTAAAAATAGATTATTTTCATGAATTTTTTTTTTAAATCTATTAATAACTCCCAAACAATCTCTTTTGGGATATGAACAAGCATCCATGAAATATTGAAAAAAAATTATTTCTTGTCATTTTCTGTATTATTTATTTAGTATTCATAATCCTGCCAAACACTTCCGGATTGTTGGTGTCTAGTAGAGCACCTGTTACAAGCATCCGATAACTAAAAATTAAAAATTTTCTTAAAGGTAGATAGTTTATGCTGGGATTATACCACTTGTTAAAAGAAAACATGAAAAATCAAAAAAGTCCTAGGATTTTGAAGAAAAAATGAATTTTTGACACAAAAATTGATTACACATCGCCACTAAAAATGTCGTTATATAATATTAAATTAAATAATTCTATTTAAATTGTTGGTACAACCCCAGGAGAAATGTATATTGATTGGATCAAGCCTTCTGTGAAGTTGATCGATTGATAAGTTTTTGCGTTATCCTAGACACCGATTTGAAAAACGTAGTTTCGAAATAATTGCGTTTAAACTTTTTGGCGAAGTTTTACGATACTTACAGCTGCTACTTAATTGCGATACTACTTTTGGAACACATTCTTGAAACATTGTACTTTTGATTTATGCAAAGAAAAAAAATTCGATTTTTTGAACCTGTTACACCGCAATCCTCCCTTAAAATTAGTTGGTGCACACAATTTTTCAGATCTATTTTCGGGCCCCAAAAAAATTAATTATTTCGATATTAATAAACGCCATATTTGGACGTAATATTTCCCGTGAATTTCAAAATCGCAACAAAAAGTAGGGATATCTATTGAATCGGTTCTGTTTTTGACATTGGGTCCAAAAACTGAATAGTTCATTCGAAAGAACGGACAAAATATCATTAAGCTTTACAAAATTTAACTTTCTTCAAAAAATCTTCAGGTGTGTCTCCCTTTTTTTCCCACTCTGTGTAAATCCAGCAAGAATAATTTTGATTTGTAATATCAAATACTGAAATGTAATTTAAAAAAGATCAGTATGACCAAGTATGATGTCTATCGGAAAAGAAGGTTTTCTATTACCCTTCCTAGACACTGAGCGGAACAGATCAATGCAATTGCTCCTATACGTCAAATTGCCTCTAGGAAGAATCTACTTCGCCGTAAATTCCCGACTTTAACTCTTTTCAATCTCCCAACCCTGCATGCTTTCACTACTTTTTTATGTGTGCCTCGAGTCCCTCTTCTAATTGAATGGACTTTTTACATCATTGCCAAGTACATGCATTTTGTCCCGATCTGTCCTCCTACTGAGAATTGCTTATGCGGAACGTTTTTCAATGGCGAAAAATCTTATCAAAATAATTTGCTGAGAAGCAAAACCACGGTAACCGAAATGCACATAGATTAGAAACTGAAACGAGAGTTCGCCAACATCAAAAGCCGATACGAACATCGAAACCCACTTGCCTGCTGATAACCTTTCCCTTATCGATACACATGTATCTGTAGGTGTATCCAAGATACCGAAAACCCCTTACACGCGGACGTTATTACCCGAATAGTGACGAAGTGTATGGGAAATTGTTTGAAAGTGCAAAGCGGTGGAACATAAATTATGCAACCTATGTATCTATATGTAGAACTACTTTCGCGAAGGTAGAAAGGATCTGCAAATTTGACACCCTTTATTCAATCCGTGTATTCATTAATCATACGCGTACATACACTATAAATATGGTTACACAAATGGGACGCTCCTATCGAAATAAGCTCCTAATGGAACTCGTGTAACATATTTTATTTATACATTGTATACCGTACCACCGCAAACGATAATCTTTCCGGTAAAAGAACACCCTCTTACCCCTTTCTGCGTACAATGTATAGGGTGAATCACCTAAAATAGAACCCTTGAATATGCGTCTTGGATTTGAAGATACAAGAAAAGTGTTTGTAGCGATTTTAGAGAGTGTATTTTGCGGTTTTCTTCGCTTTAAAAAATTGCTCAGTCTTTGAACTGTGAGCAATTAAAAATTCGGTTGAATTTAGATTAAGTTCTTTTTGTATTTACACTGCAATGTAAAAATTAACTTGTAAATCTGATATTCAAAAATGAAATTCCAAGAGTATCAGATTTATTATTTACAACCACTGTTGCTGTGGGCCCAAAATCTACCAGTATATATTCGAAAGAACCAATTAAAAAGCATGAACAATTTTAGAACGTCCGTGGTTTTCAATTTTTCGGGTCCATTTTCGGGTTAAAAAAATTATTCTTTTAATATTTTGATATCATATTCGCTTGTAAAACTTCTCGTAGATTTCAAATCTTCACTTGTTACATAAATGCATAGTTCCATTTGAAAAAAATCATCAGGGACCTTGGTAACTCTCAAAAAATAGACTTTAGAAGAATAAAGTTTCTCTCGCATCAATTGTAGTTATCGAAACCCTTCGAATTTCATGCGAGAAAAACTTTTTTTTTAGATCAATTTTTGTGGAGTTATCAAGGTTATCGATGTTCTTTTGTTAATGGAATATTCTGTATTTTGTATTTAAGGATGTTCTTGCGTTTGCAAAAATCAAAGATTAACTTCTGAAAAAATGTTGACTAATAAATCTAAAATTATAGACTTTAAATTATTTTTTTGAAAATTTTTCACCGTTTAGTTTGTGAGTAATCGATTTTCGAAAAATAGCAATTTTACATGTTAAGTATAGGGAAAATAGAAGTCCACATGTTCTACTCAAGAATTCTAATTTACTAAAAAAGATTTTTCAACCAAACAATTTATAAAAATTTCATTATATTATTCTGTACTTAACAAAAAAAATGAAAACAATTGATCGTTTACTTAATTGTTTATTTAGATTTGAACGTGATAAAAACTATGAAGTAATAAACAGGCGTAAGCAGCGTGGCAACATCGTATCGATAAGAGCGACATCGAGCGGTATAAATTCAAACTTTTTCGCCGGGAAGTTTGAAATTTGCGGACTTGCAAAAAGTACGATAAGACAAGATTTGCACCACAACTCTTTGGCGATTTGGCTGATATTCACTATTCTTCGTCCTTCCACTATACATTCATTGTCCGAAAGACATTTTTTTCTTCTTTTAACAGCAACACGCGCATTATTTCGCCATTCAGTTCTCTTTGTGAACAACCTTTGTGACGATGTTGATCCATTTTTGCAGGTTATGTACGAATACGAAAAATATAGGTAACAGTCTTGCCAATTGGTAAGAAATGAAAGTTTTATGGACAACGTTGCCAAATGTAAAGCGATTGAAATAATAGAAACAAATAATTTATATAAAGATAATTTAGAGGACTATATCACGGTGCTCTTCTCAAATATATTTTTAATAACTAAAAACATGTGTTGCATTATATTTACGATTGGACGTTAAAATGTTTTCGATTATAAGATTTACTTTTAGAAGATGGTACTTTAGTCAAATCAGTGACTGTAGCTTATTTTATTTTACCTATATTGCATATATTAATCGTAAAATTAATTGTTATTGATAAATTACGTTGTTTAATTGTATTATCTGATAGATATGCTCCTTAATTTTTTTAAATTTCCTATAAAAGGGAACCATTGTACGGATATTCATTTGACTAGATTGTCCCGCAAGAACATTCTTAATATAATTAACATGTTGAACAAGACAAATTGACACAGGACTTTTGTACCGCGAATTTTCAACAGAATATCGCTTATTCCGTGATCAACAACCCACTGGTCCAGAAAAAAACGAGAGAATGGATTACCAGAGCTTGTGTTGCATTAAAAGCAGGTATTGTTGAAAGAACTGTGCAATCTCTGAATGTACATCTGGAAAAGTGTATCGATGTCAATTACTAGCATTAGGAAGATTTATTATTGTGGTGCACAAGTGATAAATTCGCGTTGTCATACTACATCCTTCAGTTCATTTTAAGATTACCACTTTAAGGGGGGAGGTCACTGTAAAATCATTAAAACTACAGCATAATTTAACATTTTTAATAAGTTTAAATAATTGATTCAGTATTATAAATAAAAAAGAAATTGAAATTACACTTCTTAACAATCATTAAAATTTGTAAAACCTGGTATGAAATTTCACTTTTCATACCAGGTTTAACAAATTTTTTTTGGAACCTGAAACTAAATATTTTGAAAATATGTGAGGTCTACCAGATGTGCACATGTACAAAAAGGTACTCAGGATTTTTTGTTCTTTTTCAGAGAATCGGTCCATTTTCAATCCTGCATACCAGCGGAAAACGCTCATTCTTCACGATGGCTTATCCCGGCACCTTCGAGTCATAATATCGGGCCATCAATTTTTTTTTAATGATTGTTAAGAAGTGTAGTTTTAATGATTTTACAGTGGCCTCCCCCTTAATGTGTAACATTAAATAGAAAAAAAATCTGAGAGAAACAATTTTCCGGCATCAAAATTAGTCGGTAATATTCTTCAAATTTTGTTACAAACATTACTACTGTTTTAAGTTGTCCACCATGTATTTGCATTAATTTTAATACGTAATTACGTTAACTTTAATACAATAATAATTCTTTATTATTGCGTGGAATTACCAAACATAAACAACATTCTAAAATTTCATGCCTTTTTATGCAAATGGTATTTCTGAATGAATAATGTCCGGGGATAAATTGACCCCACATGGTGCACGATATCACTTACATTCACTCGGTTAATGGGTTAAAATCGTAAAATCTCGTGAAAAGTATCCCAAAATGATGTAACCTTTTGATGACTTTCCATTAATATCTCTTGTATTTGAAGTTTTGGACCCGTGAGATTTTGTTCAAACACGAAATTCAGCTAATTTTCGAATTCTAAAATTGACCATTGATCCTCAAACCACTGGGGTCATGCAGTGTTACGCGCTATTACCCAAAATACCTATCCAAAACCTACCACCCGTCAACCTCAGTTATTTTGATTCGGTCAAAGTTTACCTCGAATTTACGTGTTACGGAGTCCGTCCCGACTACTATAGCGATAAAGGTTGAGGGTCCATAAGGCGAAATTTTGGCACTAATAATACTTTACAATTGAAATATATCGGATTTATATAATAATAATTTTTTAATATAATAATGAAATTATATAATAATAATTTGATGGGATCAACCTAAATCTTTTTGAACGATAAATGTTCAGCGTATCAGCATCAGGTTCACTCGAGGATACACCGTAGCGACAATCCAAAAACTGTTTTAATTGGAAAACCTTGAATGATAAGTTACCTCGGCTGACCTTTTACCTGTAGAGACTATGCTGCTGGTATTGGCACGTAAACTGGGGATGGTAAAAACGAAAATTGGAATGATTAATGGATGAACTCAACGCCCACTCGCTTCCCAACGAATTCATATTATCTCACATTGTTTTTCTTTACACACGAGTATGTATTTTCTTGGAAAATAAATATATATTCATCCACTATCATCCCCCTTGAATCCCCTGCTGAGAAATGGATAACGGTAGATAATTATCATGATTCTTATACAAAGACTGGAGAAACGGGTCTTACATTGTCCTGTGTATGTATGCCTCGTACAGGATGATTTAAGAACGCACCTTTTTAGGTCATGCAAATGTTTATCACTTGAGGAATATTACCTAGAGTAATTTGGCAAATGTCAAATTTAATGTCTTATGTAATTTCTAATCCAATTTGGAATATTTAAATTTATATTATTTTGTTTCAAATGGTTTTCTAGTTTTGCTCTACAGGTGAAAGAAGACGAGATGTCTGATGGGGATTATCTAACTTATTTTTTAAAAACGCTATTTTGCCAAACACCATAAGTAATCACTAAATTAAAAATTCCTTCGAAAATCAATAGTGAGTAAATTGATTGAATAGCCAAAATTCAAAATAATTAATATACTTTATCGACATATTTTTCGCGTATTTTGCATTTTTATTTCATCATAGGTGTCATTCAACTCTTTGAGTTGGGCAGATTCATTAAGGGGGGAGGGTCAAGTAAAATTAAAAATTTTGACCTTTTTTTTGCTTGGAAAATTAGTTTACCGTCTGGAGAATGTGTTCCGACTATTTCAGTTAAGGAGGTTCTAGCATAAATATTTATGAACTCAACTGTAACATTTTCAATAGTTCAAGCTATGCCCAATCTTATGGTATTCTTACTTTATCCTCTTACCGTGTAAAATTTGATGAAATTAAAGCTTGAAATTGTTACTTTTTTACGTGTACTCTTATGGGACTGCATGAAAAAATTATATTTCCGAAACGTGAACAAATTTTTGAACAATATAAAATATATGAATTTAAAAATAAAAGCTTCCTCTTTCAGATTACATTTTGTAAATAACTTGCAACCGTGGAAAATTTTGAAATACTATATGTTAAAGTGAGTAAACTCTGATTACATCCGGTTATCTGAAGGGAAGCCATGTTTTTCGTATAGCGCGACTGCGCGAGAGAAGAGCGTACGTCTATGCGTCTAAGAGTGGGCATTCTCGTAAACCTGGGCCGGAAATATACTGTTCGGTTACTCACGGGTTAATCAAGTTATAGTCTATTTATTTTAATAAAAAATAGACAATGCGCACAACAAATGTAATGTTTACACTAGAATTATTTATTGAAAATCATTTTCAATTTTTAAACATAAAATACATACATAAATATTTACATTCATTTTTTGTAACATTTGATTTCAGTGGTACTCGCAAGAGTCTCCTTAAAAATTCTAAGTCTAACAAACTTGTAAGTGTACCTACAGAGTCGTTAAAGTGATGCGCGCCGAACGGTACGGAGCGCAGATATACACTTTGGACGCATTTTTCTCGAAACGCAAAATTTCGCGTGCCGTGCAATGTAGCTTAGAGATTTCTCAGCCGATTGCTATGAAATTTTGCACAAAATATTCCCTAAACTATTCTCCTTTGCATCAACCTAAAGGTTTTTATAAAAATTAAAATAAACAATGTTTTTAATAATTTTTTTGTAACAAGATTTTGCGACTTCTTTTGTAACGTGTCGTGGAACTTTTAATTTTTTTTGTTTCAAATGGGTTTATGCATAGCGTATTACTATATTTTAACGAAAAATTGATGGATCTTTGATTTCCGATAATTGGAGCGATCTGTCCGTTGCACAGCACATTTTCGAGAAGTCAATTTCAAACAGCTGCTGTTCAGTAGTCTGTGAATATTTTTCCATGAAAAAATTTATGTAGATTGTTTAGATGCTAGAGAACAACAAGTAATTAGTTTTAAATAAATATATATTACATACTCTTCAAAAATAATTCGAGAAAAAACGGTTGTTTACTTGACCCTCCCCCCTCAATTAAATGCATTGAACACAGAGTTGATATGCTCTGAACGGTAATTTCAAATATCGGGTATCTTTCAAACGTGCAATAAAACACGCGTTAATACTTCGGGGGTGAATCCGTACACTGGAAAAAAATTTAAAAAAAAAGGTATCGCATGAACTGTTGAAAGCGTATTTTTCCTTAGAGAAATAAACCCAAACCTGTTCTCTCGATTATCGAAATACCATAATTGTTACGAAATGATAGTAAGCTCCCATGGGGAACTAAATAAATTGATATTTTGAAGCGAAGTTCGAAACTCTTGTATTTCTTTTATATATCCGAGGAAAAGGACTTCAATTAAGACCGAGGTATAGAAAATAAGAAATGAACGTCCTTACGGGGCAGTGGTATGACGATAGCCTCTCAGAACCGATTGGAAAAGTTGATCCAGGATAAGGAAATGTCCGAACGACCTTGGGGCGCCTATAACTGTGGAGTTATAATCAAGGCCAGAGTCAAGATAAGGGCGGCTTTTGCGATACGTAAAAGCCTGCAAGTTAGAAAAATGTATTATTCAAAATGAGAAATTGATAAGAAACTAAGGAGAAAAATACCACCTGGCGGAGCGTCTGTGATCTATTTATAAATTGCAGTATGGATTATTGAATTACGACTGAAGAGACTCGTCTACTGAAATTATTAATAACTTACATCGAATGTGGGTTATTTGAAAGAGGTAATTAATTCGCTCATACGTTGCAAAGCCTCAAGGATTTAACAATAAGATTAGCGGAGGCGAGGATTATTCTTTAAAATTAAAAATGCATTTATCATTTTTGTTAGACACATTTCTGTTACAAAAGATCATAAACAAGTTCGAAAATATGTACAACTGTTAACCTGTTCGCTTCAACAGAATATCATATTCGGCACACTGAGGCTTTTCAGACCCTAGAGATAAAAATGTGTATTACGTGAAAACTATTATTTTTATTAACCCTTAGAGGGCCAGGATCTGACAAAAATTAAAATCTCGTTATTCCTATTAAAATGTGATCCGAGGTTCCAAACTTAGAACCGAATTAAGGCTTGGCTACGTTGGCGAGTCAGAGTCCTCTAAGGGATAAGAGGTTAGAGTTTAAGGGTGTACAAGCGATTCGCACTGAAAAATCAGTTTTTAACTTGGAGAGTTGAAACTTGAAGGGTATTTAGTAGTACATCTACTCGAACCATTTAAAAAAAAAGGAATATGGATGGACCGTCTAGATGCTGAGAAAATAGGTCTTGAATTCGACAATTATTGCTCCATTATTAATGCTCCAATACACAGTAGATTGTTATGGCAGAGACAATTCTCACGTGGCTCCTTAAATTTGTTTGTATTGACTTATCGAACCTTAGCTGATCAAAAAGCATTTAAAAGTTTTGGCGTTATGAGTGATTGAAAAACGAGTCGGAACTATTCACCTTGAGTGCACTCCTCGGCATTGAGTTCCTTCCACAATCGCTCAAACATATCAGGTATTCGTTGAATAGTCTGAAATCCATTTGTATCTTCTGTCGCGGAACGTGCACATTGTTCACTCGCGTCGCATACACAATGCATTTGAAATAAAAATACGGAAAAATATCTAATATATCGAAAATTCAACAAATGCAATCGGTTTAGATCGGAAGATGGCGGTGGTGATGCGATTTGATGGATTCACTTTGCCCCAGCCATCAATTTGCGAAGGTACCGTTCATCATCAGTGCACGAAGAAAAATGAAGCTCAAAATTTAAATAACTGTTATGTCTGGAAAATATCTAGCCATCACGACTGAGTTAGAAAAGAAATGTTCTTCCTATTCATTTCAAAAGACACGTCACATATGTAATAAATGCATACTCAAGCACTTAAAAACATATAAAATCAGAATACATAAAACAGAAATAGCGGAAGCTAGCTCAGCTATCGTTATGGATAAACAAACCCTTGAAACTAACAAGGGTGTGTATAGAAAGTTCAACTTTTTTTTATACTAATTGTAAGCAAAGTGACCAGTTCTAAACAAATTTATTACTTTTCCAGGGATCTAAATAAATGAAAATTCCTTCGAAAGGAGAGACGATGCTCCCACCAAGGAAGATTTTGGAAACCCCTGCCAAGATTTTCAACCAATAGAAAATTTAAAAAACTTACCACACCATGAAAAATCAACCACTAGGATTATTATGGAAAATGACTAGGACATCGACGAAATCTTTAAAAACTCCAAACACCAAGGAACTTTTAGTATACTTTAGACTTTGTGTAAATTACAATTTCTAATTCGAAAAATATATCTCCGGCATCATACAACTCAAGGGATAATTTTACAACGACAAGGACAACAATAACAGCAGCAGCAGCAGCAATAGTACAATCAACCCTCGAGGAACTTCATTTTTTGGGACTTTACCACCAAAAATAAACAGTGACTCAACCATTTGATTTCTTTTTCATTTAATTCTTACATTCACTTTTTTTTTGTTTAGTCAACTTTCCTTCTTTTTCTTGTTCACTTTATAAATTCCTAATTTCGAAGATTCCTCTTTGAAGGGACTTCGAAATTAGGAATTAGGCGCTCTTGTTAGTTTCAAGGGTTTGTTTTTGTATAGCAATAACTGAGCTAGGTTCCGCTATGTTCTGTGTATTCTGATTTTAGAGGTTTTTGAGTTCTTTAGTATGCATTTAAGGGGTTACATCTAGTTGGCGGCCGAAAAAAAGGCGCGTTTTTGTGAATTTTTTTTGGGAAATGATTGCAGGTTTCGAACCGTTTTTCTTTTCATAGTAAAGGCTATATCTTCGACTATGTTTCATAATTTTTTTATAGAAAAAAATTCACAAATGTAGGAGATACAATGCATTTCCCGGACCGCTGTTCAAAAAAGGTCTTCTGCGATGACCACTGTATCTTCCACCTCACTAGTCTAAAATTAAAAATCAAATTGATTATGTTTTTGCATTGTATTATCTAGTCCTTAATCGAAGGATTTGAGAAAATATTAATTTTTGACAAAATGGTCGACGATTGAACGTGAAAATCCAAATTTTGATGAAAAAATAACTACATTTTCGTCGACCATTTTATCAAAAATTAATATTTTCTCAAATCCTTCAATTAAGGACTAGATAATACGATGCAAAAACATAATCTATTTGATTTTTTGATTTTAGACGAGTGAGGTGGAGGATACAGTGGTCACCGCAAAAAACCTAGCGGTCCGGGAAATGCATTGTATCTCCTACATTTGTGAATTTTTTTCAATAAAAAAATTATGAAATATAGTCGAAGATATACCCTTAACTATGAAAAAAACAGTTCTAAACCTGAAATCATTTTCCCAAAAAAAAAAATTCACAAAAACACGCCTTTTTTTCGGCCGCCAACTAGATGTAACCTCTTAATGCATATGTGACGCATCTTTTTAAATGAATAAGAAGGAAAGTTCATTTCCAATTTGTTGTTAGTCGTGACGGCCGGATGTTTTCCGGATATAAGATAACTTTCAAAAAGTATTTGGCTTGCCTATTATTTATTAATTGCTTGCATCAAATTTCATCATTTTCACCACTTCGTCTTTCTCAGCATCAATGGTAATGCCCCTGTGACGTAAAATAACGAGCTTAACTAACAAAATATTTGGGTATCCCCAGAAAGTTTATAACCAAATGCGATTTTAATGCATATATCCACGTTTATTATTACATAAAATATTCTTCTAAAATATTTTTTATGTCTCAGAAAGTTTCTCTTATTTTTAGACGTAATTTCTGCTATTTTCTTCTACGGGCGCATCTTCGTTACTTTCCTAACACGTTAAGTGCCACGCCAAATTCACGTGACCCAGAATGATGAGCAGAAAGTTCACCGTCAGTCATTGGTGACTAACGTGACGATTAAAGTCTTAACGAATTTTCGAAATCCTTTTTCTTCGTACAAGAACCTGAAAGACTATTTTATCCATTTTATTTTATTATTTATATAATCTATTTCCAATCTTCTATTATATTGTAAGTCTCTTTTCTCCGTTTATATTTGTTTCTTATTTACATACTATCATGTTTTTGTTATTGTTCACTATTTTTATTCTTTGGAGCCTACGGCAATTATACTCCAATCAGAATATTCTGTACAAATGGTTTCGCGCTTTAGGGGACTCGTCCCAGAGCGCTTTAATAAATGATTCTTATTATTATTATTATTATTAAAAGACCCACGTAATGCGCCTAAGGCACAAAAAAATTCTTTACTTCCAATTCTCGCGATGCAAAATTATTTTTCCGTGTAGGTCTGTTAATTTGTTAAAGTGACTCATCCTCCGCGTGACAAGGAAATCAATAAAACGTGGTAAGAAACACGGACAGATACATATCTTTGTTTACGTCGGAGATAAAAGCGACTTTGGCTTATCCGTTATCATCCCCCTTTTCATACCAATACACAACTTCCGCCGTAAGTACGAAGCTGTAAAGTTAATACGTTAAAGGGAATCACGGACATTGACTTTTATTCGCTGCTCTCCATGAATGCGAAACTTTTTAAAAAAGCATAAATTAATAAAAAAAAAAGAGGAGAAAGAATGGTAGATAAGGTAAAAGGAGAAATCGCGAACAACGAATGTCACGATTTACCGTGGGCAGATCAGCGGCGTATATACACTACTTGTACAGCAGCGTAACGCATGACGGCAGCTGCACTAGACGCCTCGGGCTAACGGGGGATGGTTTGGTTTTGAGTTAGGGTGCACTGGGTTGGGAAGGCTTGGGTTTTCTATGAAAGGAGAAAGAGAATAAAAGCGAAAGAGAACGAAAAACATCCTCCCTCTGTATCCAATGTAACTTGGAGTCGCTACGGAGGGAGTAAAGAAAGAAGGTTACTGAAAAGAAATACCAGCAACATCCCTTCTTCGTCTTTCTTTGCACCAAGGAATATGCTAGTCCGTGGTATGAATACCGACGAGCTTTTTTTCTACTCGAGTTCTTAACACCTCAGTTCCACGCGCACGAATCAACTTCCTTTTCTTTCCACTATCTTTCTCATCCCGTTCTCTCTCTCTCTCTCTCTCCCTCTCTCTCTCTCTCTCTCGCTCTATATATACATATATATATTTTACAGTATGTATCACGCTAAGTAATGTAGATAGAGGTAGAAGTTGACTCGTTGGCAACGAAGCGAGATAATGAAACGCTACTGTTTTGTAGATCGTGGACAAAGTCAAAGAAGGATGAAGAGGAAAAGGAGGAAATACAGGGAGGAAAAGAGGGCTAGGAGATTTTATATACGTATAAAGAAAATTTGTTATATAGTGCAAAGCCAGCGAAGTAACTGCGCTGGGACCGGACAGATGGTACGTATACCTTATAACGTCGAAAACACACACATACAAGTATCAAATACCCAGATATGGATGTCACATACACATGCAAAGCCCCGTGATAAGCATCTATGCGAGTATACGAAAAATCCAAGGGTACATTCGGCCATGTACGCTGAGAGATGATCCAGCGATTTTACTTTTCCCTCCGCTCTTGCCCATTTTTCCAAGGATTATTTCTACGGACATTCCAGCTTTTGTGTGCGTGCGCGCGCGCGCGTGTGTGTGTGTGTGTGTGTGTGGGGAGAGAGAGCGCGTATAGGGACGGAAGTAGATGAAACGTTTTCGGTCAAACTCTTCAGACTGACAGGGCTATGGTCGTATTATCTTCCTCCTGCCTTTCCTTCTTGGAGAGATTCAATAAAATATAAAGGCTTCTGGAAATTTATAGCTCTCGATAGTTTTATTTCCTTTGTTTCTAAATTTGATTAGATTTACTAAAGGAGACAGTGCTTAGTATCGCATTTTCCAGAAGTTTCCTGCGATAACGAATAGCTCGGATTCTCGAAGCATATGTGTAATAATACGGGACAAGGCATTTGATTACGAACTGACTGAGATGAATGACTGGCTCGAGTAACTTCCATTGTCTCTTAAGAAACAAATTCCAGTAATTTTAGCTTTCACACGAAGTTGAACATCGAGTGTGACTACAAATAGTTCGGAAGTTGCTTAAGACGTGGTATAGCTGTAGCACCCGAATTTGAATAGATGATAATTAGCAAATATCAATTAAAAAATCGTCGTTTTCCAACACAATTGCGGAAAAGTACGTGATTCATTGCTTATATTTGTCTGGAAATGGTTACTTGTTTTGGATTTTCGGCTTGACTAACACTTTTCTTTTGCTTTGACACTTCAATCGTTGTTCGGCAGTTGTGTTTATAACGAAAAAAATTAAGGCACTAATTATCTAGATCGCTTAATCATGAAAATAGTAGGAGTAACAATAAATATAGTTAGAATTACTGGAAATATATCGCTGTTGCCATATTCAACTTTAACCTTTAAGGGGTTACATCTAGTTGGCGGCCGAAAAAAGGCGTGTTTTTGTGAATTTTTTTGGGGGGAAAATGATTGCAGGTTTCGAACTGTTTTTTTTCAGAGTTAAATGTATATCTTCGACTATATTTAATAATTTTTTTATTGAAAAAAATTCAAAAATGTAGGAGATACAATGCATTTCCCGGACCGCTAAGTTTTTTGCGGTGACCACTGTATCTTCCACCTCACTCGTCTAAAATCAGAAAATCAAATAGATTATGTTTTTGCATCGTATTATCTAGTTCTTAATCGAAGGATTTGAGAAAATATTAATTTTTGAAAAAATGGTCGACGAAAATGAAGTGATTTTTTCATCAAAATTTGGACTTTCACGTTCAATCGTCGACCATTTTTTCAAAAATTAATATTTTCTCAAATCCTTCGATTAAGGACTAGATAATACGATGCAAAAACATAATTTATTTGATTTTTTGATTTTAGACGAGTGAGGTGGAAGGTACAGTGGTCACCGCAGAAGACCTTTTTTGAACAGCGGTCCGGGAAATGCATTGTATCTCCTACATTTGTGAATTTTTTTCAATAACAAAATTATGAAACATAGTCGAAGATATAACCTTTACTATGAAACAAAAAACAGTTCGAAACCTGCAATCATTTTCCCAAAAAAAATTCACAAAAACACGCCTTTTTTCGACCGCCAACTAGATGTAACCCCTTAAAGGCCTAGAGTATCAAATTTGATACCGGACTTTGAAATGGAATTACACACTTGATGAATTTGATACTCAGGCCTTTAAGGGTTAACGGCAGTTATAATTACTGTATTTTTTAGTCAATGTAGTTGTACATTACAATTAAATTAAAATACAAATACTGGAAAATAAATCTTGATGTAAGTTTCGTTTTATCCGCGTCAATTTGGTGTACATTTATTATTACAGGTGTGTTACTTTATTAAATGTCTCAAGTTTGCAACAACTTTTAACATCAGGTCCTTCATTTGTGCTTTTGCTAGACGTACACAACAAGAGTACAAGAGTACATTTGTAGGTGGCCGTAGCTCAGTAGTAACTTGCCAATAAACCAGGTTTACTCATGGTGTTTCCTGGAAAAAGGAAAGGAAACGGTCTTAAACAAGTTAATGCTCATTTAATGAGAAGTTACATGTTGGAATGAACAAAAATCAAAGTAAAAAGGGAACTGCTGTAAGGTTTACTAGATCCTTGGGTTTTTCGCAAGCAGAAGACACCAACTGAGAACCGTAGACTAACAAGAAAAGAAATAGTCATACTGAGTTCGGCAAAAGTTTTCCGTATGGTCAGCAACACGAACAAGCACGACTTGTAGCAACTTCGAAAGTAACAAATAAAACTGCTTAAACAAGAAAAAAGTAGAAGTTTACCAGCTTATATGCGGGAGATAGACCTTCGAATTCTAGCCAGGATAATCATCATTCCATATTATTTTGCGATTGTTACGTAATTCCGCTCAGTACTTGTAAAGTTAAACATTTCTTAAAAATGAACAATTTTATCTTTAATATAAAACAATAGACAAAATCTAAGATTTTCTTGAATTCCATAAGAAAGGAATAACAATGTACCCTAACGAAAAATAATAAAACGAAATACAAAATAAATGAAAGACAGAAGAAAATTGTTGACATTGAAGAATTTCTTTATAAAAGTAAATAGTTAATTATATTATTGGGTTGGCAACTAAGTAATTGCTGGTTTTGTCATTTATTTGCATTGAAAAATCGGCAATTACTTAGTTGCCAACCCAATATTTTCTTATTGTTAATTTAATGTCATTACTTTACCTCACGAGCGCATATTTTATTATGCGTCTAGTAATTTTTATTAATTTGGCGATTTCTTTTTTCGGTGTAAATAAAAACACTGGTTAAAGTGATTTTCATCATACTGATGAGTTAATTTTTATACGAATTGATTTTACGCTGCGCATTAATTCTTTCTTCTGTCTACTAAAATCGTTTAAATTATCGGTACGCAAGTTCTCCAGAATTACTACTTCCTTTTGTTACCTTTGGTTTCCTTTCGTCTGCTATTCATGGATATCTTATGTAGGAGGTGTGTGTTCCAAAGGAACATTTAATTTTTATTATCCTAGGTACCTTGAATTTACCGTTTAGCCTCCTTTCTTTTGACATTTTTATGGCTTTTACCTCCTATATTTTACGAGTTTTCTCGTTATGTACTTAAATCGCATAATTAATTAAAGTTCGAACTAACCCCCAACCCAAAATATCCAGTTTTTATTCAACCTCTTTTATTTAAGGGGTAAAACTACTCTAGAGGCAGAAAAAAAGACCTAAATTTGACAATTTATTTTGGGAGTGTGACAAACTGAATAGAATTTATTCTCAGAGGGTTTATTAGGCACATATTGAATTAGGAAAAACAATTTTTGTATTGTTATTATCGTATAAAATGGCGACGACAGAGCCCGTCGTCGAAAACAGTTTTTTCGAAAACACCGCCATGGGAAGACGGATTTCTTGGCATATATGAGTCATGGAACAAAAAATAAAAAAAATTTATAATCTACATATATGCAATTGGCTTTGGAAGTACGTAGGGGTTTTTTTTAAATCAAATTTTGTGGAAGTGGTGCACTTTTTAAAAAATGAATCGATTTTTTGCCCTAAAAATGAGCATTAAATTGTTTATAAAAAAAGTTTACATTCAATCAAAAAACGACTACGTACTTCCAAAGAGAATATTGTTGTGAAACTACTGTAAAAATTTCAAATCGATCCATGCAATAGTCTCCGAGAAATCCGTCCTCCCAGTTTGGAAAAAGTGGTTTCGAGAAAAACGCGTTTAAAGTTTTATGAACAGTTTAATCCTTGAAATTTTTGTTTACCTCTAATCTGCGATTCCTGCGCCATATGTAGGACCAATTGTAGATTGTTTTTGTGACACTAAGGTATGTTTTAAGCAAAACAAAAAAATTCGATTTTTTCAAAATCCTAGAGTGGTGTTACCCCTTAAAATTTAATAAAACATTTGAAGTTATATCATTTTATCAAATTATGTTTTTCCGTGTCATTTAAAAATTTCACAATTATAGTTTGGAAATAACGTATCGCGTACTACCAACCGCTACATTTTACGAGGTTTCTTGGTTTGTACTAAAATTGCCAAATAAGTTAAAATTCCGGCTGATTTCCACATAAAAATGTCTAGTTTTATCTTACTCCCTTCTATTTGAAATTTAATAAAATATGTGAACTTATTATAAAATTCTACGAATTTATCATTTCCTTTGTTAATTTGAAATTCCGCGTTAATAGTTTTTTAATGACGTATTCGCGTGACGTGACTCTAAAAATATGGTTGAACTCACTAGATCTTTTTTTAATGCAACTACTGGCTATACTTATAGACAAAATCTTGGGAGCGGTAAGATCTGAAAAATGGGGATTATTATTCAATCTCCCTCCTTGGGATATTATTATTTTTTTAGCAACAGTAGCAAACACTTGAAAAATTTATGTTATAAAAAATTGCCCGAGGCCGGTCGATTTTGATACCCGAAAGAATTTATTTTGATACAGAGTGAGTAGTTGCCACTTCATCCCTTGTAACTCAAGGGTCTTAAAAGTATATCACCATGATTTTTCGTTTTATTTTTTTGCAGACTTCTTTTGATATTTTTTCTTTCGATGTTTTGGTCTTCTTTTCCAGACCATTTTTAAGATTTTCTTTGGGGATTTAAAACGTGTTCAATGCTGGCAATTTTTCTAATGTTTGGTCATTTTTTTTCAACTTATAAACCAAATTCTTGTTATAGAAATTCTAAATTTTTGTTAATTAAGTAAAAAAAGAGAAAACGTGCATTGAAAAAAATATATATAGTAATTTTAACTATACTCAAATATGGTACCAACAATATATTTTTAGTAACCCTAACTACATTTATTGTTATTCGAACTACTTTTATGATTGAGTCAACTAGAAATTTTATAATTATTGCACTGAAAAAAATAAAGGAAACCAGTTTTTTAAGTTCTAGTTGACTTAATCATGGAAGAGTTGGAAAAACAATAAATGTAAATAAAAATTATGGGGTTTACACGCGAACGAATGAGAGTGACATTGACCTCCATCTTCAATTTAACATTATTTTCAAGATTATTTCGAGGTCAATTTCATTTTTTTAAATGGAAATCCTTATATTTTCAAACATTAGAGATTTTAATTCTACATGAAAAAACGAGTAATTCTTATTTTTATTAGAGTTCAATTTTTTGAGATCATGCACAAAGGATCAAGAAATTTTTGAGCGTAAAAGGATTTTGTGCTTCGGTTTGGAGTAATTATAAATTCAAAAAGGTGTACAATTTTTTTTTAAATTTCTATTCAGCAACAATACTATGATGAATACTCATTGTTAATCATTTAAGAAATTATTTATTAAATGATTTTATTATTTTTCCATGTATCACTTGTCGCTTTAAAAAAATGCGAGTAAAAGGGATATAATTAATTGCTTTGTTTTGGTATTACAAGATTTGCAATAAAAATTATTTAAAATAGCTTTGTCTTGGTGCTACAACATTTGCTAATAAAAATAATTTCAGTTGACTTAGATGAAGTTTCGAATCTAAATCTTGACCCAGACTACATTCCATCGGGATAGTCTCAACTAATTTACTTCAATGTAAATAATTAAAGTCGTGTAGCCAAAAAAAAAATAATAACATCTAAAAATAAACATTTAACAAATAGTTTGAGATTGCCATCCTCAGTGGCCGCACACTCACGGACACATAAAAGTGCGAGAATTCTTCCTGACAGGTGGGTTGGTCGAAGGTGGTGCAGTATAATGGACTGCTAGGTCACCGATCCAAACTCCATAGAATTTTTTTCTAAGGGACACCTTAAATCAAATGTGTTTGCGACACAACTCCGGAACTTAGAAGCATCGCTAGCTTAGAATAGCCCTCGAATGGGGTGCATAACTCTGCGGACGATGTGGGGTTAAATTAATCTCAATGGCATTAAAACCGCTATATTCTCGTTAAAATATAATTCACATTTGTAATTTTGCAGGAACTCCTTTGCGTACAAAAGATAAATTATGAAAAAAATATTTCGCATTATTTAGATATATTTTTCCCGTACTCTATTATTGCACAATTAATCAAAAATACTATTTAATTTTGCGCAATTTCGAAGTGTTTATTTATTTAACACGTCAAATTAACTTGACTCCCTATACACGCCGCGTGGGTCGCAATGGTATACGCTATTGAATTTGTCATAACCGGCGCGGCTTGAACGGAAAGTTCAGTATCCCTTACGTTTTTTTTTTGTTTTAGGGAAACCCGAATGCAAAATACACTCCTCACTGCCAAGCGTGTTTTTGACGCCGAGGGTTGCCCCTTTTTCAAAATTATTATTCAAAAATTAAAATTACTCGGTTATTTACTTTATTGGAATAAACCAAACAATAGTAAGGAAGAGAGACAACAAATCCGACATTTCATATGCAAAAACTTAAAACATTGCGTCGACCTCCAAGGCTTCCAGACTCATTTACCTCGGGACAAATTGATCAAACTTGGTAATAAACCCACCATTGAGAGACCTTTAGAAAAGACACATCACTCAACCCCTCTACCTATTCAACATTTTACAGAGGGTTGTTCCTTATGGCAAGGGGATGAAGTGGTAAGTATCCATTTTATGCAAAGAGAGTGCCATAACCCGGCCTGTTTCCGCCATTTACTGTAGCTTAAATTTTCCAATGGCTGTACGAAATCGTTGGGTTCGTCGTGGACACCCCGTATGTCCGAAAACGAGTGGATTAAGTTATTATTGACACCAACTTAATGCCTTAACGGCCGCAGCGACAAAAGACTCTATCGACCATCGGGGAGACAATGGCGTGTACGGCAGTTGTTGCGGTCAGGCTTACACATAGCATCGCTAATGATTGGGCGCGATACTTTGACGTCTCTCTCAACACTGTTATTTCTATTGGGGAATTGAATTCCTTTGACACGCGTTCATCTGCCACTAAATTTTCGGCAGATAGTCCGACCATGTGTTTTCAAAAGCTCGTGTATGATTGACGTACAAAGCGATTTTATTATCGGTTATTTCTCCGCCAGCTACTGTCGCCACTGGCCATTGTCTTATGCGGCTAATTCGCTGCTGGCTATATTCGTCATCGTACATAGCTTTCCACTGTCAAGAATTTTCCCCAGTTATTATTATTATTGCCACTGACCATCATTCCGCATAGGAATTTTTTCGTTGATTGCATTTGACGTGGTATATCATAGAGACCCGACCTCTCACAGAGTGCCGCTCTAAATGCACGCGTTGAAAAATGCGAAGTACCCATCGGCAACTCGACAACTGCGAATGAAAGCGCGTTCGAATGATCATGAGATTCTTGAGTTCGTTTTCAGGTCATTGAATCGCGGCGTTCTTTCGCCGTTTTGTGCAGCCTTTGTAGAAAAATGTTGTAACCTTCAGTTACTCAATACTTTTCAAATATTCCTATGCGGTCTTTGAAACGGCGACATTCCGTTTTACATCCAGGGGTTTTTGCATACGTGGAATGGAGACGAGCGATTTCAATATGTGGAAATGGAAAGGTTCACTTTGCTTAAGCAAACGATCTTTTTCTGTTCCTGTTATTATATTTCCAATTCGATACGATAGAAAGTTCCCCAATGTAGTGGAACCTACGGTTTCTTTCAACAGATATTTCTTAACCGATAAGAGCTAAAACGAAGTATTTTCTATTTTGTTAATTGGTAACCAATCATATAAAGGAAGCAAAAATTTCACTTTAACACAATTACTCCCTATGGCGCAAAATAACCTCCCGATAACAATCTTTCTATCTTGTAGAAATATCCCTTCTTTGACCGTAGGTTTTAAAGAAATGTATTGATTTCTTCAGTCTTTCGGTCTTTTAAAAATTATTTATTTCAAAATTATGTTGACGTTTCGACAACTAATACGTTGTCATCTTCAGAACTGTACACAAATTTTTCGACTACAGAGTTTAAATTGTAGTGACATTAACCTTTACAGTTATTAGTTTTGAAGTCAATTGAAATGCGATATACATAGCAGTTTCGTTGTGTGATAATCAAAATATTGAATGTTTTCATATTAACTAGTTTCAGTTTGATGGTATAAATTTTCTATATACTTATGTACTTTTATATAAAGATAATCCTTTGAATTTTAAATGAAATATGACGAAGTATTCATATGAGAAACTTTTTTATTTTAATTATTAATGTATTTTATAAAATTATTGAATATGTTTTATCAATTTCTTTATAATCAGTAATTAAATTAACATTATTATATTTTTGAATGTGTAAGGTTTCCAATGTTTTCCTTTTAGTTAAATTTTTTTCTTTTTCTAAAATTTTAATTTTATCGAAATTAAAACTATGTTTCGTTTCTAAGCTGTGTTTTGCTAAACCTGATTTTTCAATATTTTTCTAATATAATAATTATGTTCATACATTCGTTTTTCCACACTTCTTTTTGTTTCTCCTATATATACTTTAATAATAATCTTTCTATCTGCCACCTCGAAAGTTTGTAGGAATATATCTTGCTACATACTGATTAGGATACAGTAGGATCACGCTATAACAATTTCACATTATGACATTTCCTTTCTATAAGGTGCAAAATGACCTCCCGATAACAATCTTTCGAGCTCCCACCTCGAAGGTTTGTCAATTAATTACATCAAGCTATGAACCGCACCAAAAATTGAAATTTACTTTCCTACAAATATGTAAAACATATATAAGAAGATAAGTATAATTATTGCGAAATTATTAAAAATTATAAAAATTTGTTTTAAGTGTAAAAATATCTCAATACCACATTTGAGGTTGCACAATAAAAAATAAACGTATTGAAAAATTTGTTTCCGGCGCATCCTAGTTACGCATAACTACACAGAGTGAGGATTGAGGGAGAGATTGTTATAAGGCGTCCGGTGTCTAAGAAATTGTTATAATGAATTTCTACAGTAGATTGCTAAATATTTACAGAATGGATAAAGAAATGAAAATTTCCTTTCGCATTATTTAAGAATGGACTAAAGATAAGTGACACCAGTGAAAATTTTAGATGACACAGATTCTAATAATAAATATTGTACCGCGGCATAATTTTAATTTTTCTTAAAAATTCGAATTCTGAAAATCTTGTATGCCTTTTTTCTACAATTTTCTGCGTGTATCAATGTGTTATTTTGCTATCAGTTCTAGTTCCAACGTTCTATAGAATTCGCTATTCAAACGCAGACAAAGCGAATTACAACCCAAAGGGTGAATATATCTGGAAATCTGGTCACTAAATTAAAGTGGAAGGACGCAAAGAATTGAAACTCGCCGATTGCCAGAGGACCAATTTCCGGTTGCGGGCAACCTAGCATTTGCCACGATTTGTTTCGGTCGTTATTTTCAATACCCAATTATCAACAATTTTAAATGAAGGATTTTACCCGAAAATGAAAATCCAAGGTTTTTTCGTTCAAGATTCGTTGCCTTTCGATGAACTAGATTTCTAACAAATGGGAGGTAACGCATTCTCTTTGAAAAATATTAAGTCTGAAATGTAAAATATGTATAATAATTAGAAACCGAAGTTCAAGAGAAAAAAAGTCCCACGTAAAGCTAAAAACCAAATTTCGTTTCTTATTTACGCGTTCTTTGAACGAAAATTTCTAATTACTAAGGGTATCTTCCGCTATTCCAAATTTTGCAAACTTATTCTCAAGGATGTAATACCGCTAAACCGCAAGGCAATATTCGACATAATTTTCCATGGGCACGTAGTGTGGTTTTGGTATCTTATTAAATTCCGTTATATTATATAAAATTGTATAATTTGATTTCGAGAGTTATACACCCAACTTTAACACAAGCAACGAATAATTCTATTACAATATTAAACGAGCAGCTTCTTGTATTTCGTTATCAGAATCAGCTACTGCAGCGAACGAGAAAGAACAGATGTTCGTAATAACGAAACGAGAGCGAAAATTAAATGTTTATTCGCAGTCTGTTGTATTATTGAGAAATTCAACGATTAAGGAAACGTTAATGACGGCCAATTAGACGATCTGTGATCGGCATCGTTATTTTCAGTAGTCGCGAATCTTTTCCTTTTTTTATACAATTTATAGTCGGATTCGCGGCGGTCAGACCTTCTTGTCATCATTCATAACCTTATTATTGATACTAAACGTAATCGGTCACCGCTGATCGGTACTGAATTTTCCAATCAGGCTGCATTGGTTTGGACAAATGCAATAGCGTTTTGCTAACAGTGTATACCGTTGCGGCCCACGCGGCTCGAATAGGGAGTTACGTAAGTTGAAAGTAAGGTGAAAGTGGTTTTCAAAGTGTTAAATATGTCACACCTTCAAAAGGTAAGAAAACCTCATATAACCACAAAAAATGTGGTTGGATCAAGTAGATTTTGACATTTGTTAGGGCTGGAAATGTCCTGGAATAGTCAACCGTCACAAGATGCCATTTTTTCAACATAGGGGAATTGCGCCCAAAACGGCATATTGAGGGTTTTGATCCTGTCGTGCACATTTGGATGTTGAAAATAGTACAAATATACTGTTACGTCACTAGCTGCCCACAGACCTACATGGCTGCACTGTGCGTCGCCGTTGACGGTTGATACGTCGACATTAAGATAAAATCATGTTTACGAAATTATTTTCTCTTCAATTATCAATGTACTCTATGGCAATAAATTGCACTTTTCATTTGGGAGTTTCTATGCTAGGAAGCTTACATACCAGTAGAATGTACTTTGTGTAGTTTCATCTCTGAATATCTAACCTATACAATCTTACTAACACAAAAGCCAAACTGGTGCAAAACGGGCAAAATGGCATATCTACGGCTGGCCCAAAGTGGCATACTATGTCATTTTGCCCTTAGCAGTAAAAACTGAGTCATGGAATAATAATATGGAACTTTTAGGCTGCATGGTTAACAAATACCAAAGAACTAACAAAGAATTTATTTTATTTTTTGTTTTACTTTATGATACTAATTTTTATTTGGAACTAACAAAGAGTTTTTTTTTACGTTATGAGAGAGATCTATTTTTGTTAGGTAGGTAAACCAAAGAATGTATTTTTTAATTTTTTATTTTATAAGAGAGTTATTTTTGTAATGTTGAATAACAATAAAAACATAAAGCAATAGAATGTATATTATAATACGGCAGAAAGCGTCAGTATGCCATTTTACCCAGGATATAAGGGCAAAATGGACTTTTACATCATATTTCGAAATCTTCAATTATAAATCTATTTATTCATATAAAAATGAAAACTTTTGTCGCAGGAAAGGGAAATAACCGTAGATTCTATTGCAGTTTTGGGTCTCATTAAATTGTTATTGGTTTTGTCTTGCGACGCCTTCAAACAAAAAGTATGCCGCTTTGGGCGCAATTCCCCTAAAAAGTCCTGTGTTCATTATTTATTATTTTGTTGAATACTCAGTCAAGACGCATCAGTCTTTTTTTGTTCGCAAACTGCATTCGTGAATTAGGATAACTAGTGCCCATAATTAAGGCGCCCTAAAGTTAAACTTCGCAAACTATAATAGTTTTGATAGCTCGAAAATTTCAATGGGAGTCAAGTTCGCGCGACATTATGATGGTCATCTCCGGCCGGCTCGTGTATTTATTGCTCACATGTTTCTGGCGGATGTTATACCCGACTACGACAGGATGTCCGGATCCGCAATGTTTCGTAATTATATAGGACATTGCAGATAAGCCGCTATATAATATTATACTAACTTTTGTAATATTTTGCATACTACGTTCAAGCAGACAAATAGGTTTAGGAGACACGCCTAATCTACATGGAAGAGAGTTATAAGAATTGGAACATCTAATTGTTTGCAGACTAAAAATTCAGAAGAAATTTCGGAAATTCCCTAAATCTTTTCAGAAACAATACAGGTAGTGCGTATTAAGGGGGAACAACAGTGTGACTGTAGTACAAATAGGCGATATTTATGATTTTTTTTATTCACTCGTGTACTCCACAAATGTCAGTGTTAAAGGGTTAAAGAATACGTACTTTGAACATCGTTTAAAAATTTTTTTATAAAGAAATATATATTTTGTAGTACATTTATAGTGGTCGCTGTAATACGCTGCACGGAAGAGACGCCTTACTGACTGTCATTATAATTCGCTTATTGATGGTCTGAAAATCAAAAGGAAAACACTATTTTAATCTATATTGGTATAGCTTCAGTTAAGCGTACCCGATTTTTGAAAAACGAATTATTGTTAAGATTGCAATTCTCCAAAGAACATTCACAAAAAGAAAACCAAAAAATTCTTCCTTTCCAAGAGAAAAAAAATAGTAAATATGAATATATCAAAAAATTCGTACGCTTAACTGAAGCCATACTAATACAGATTAAAACAGTTTTTTCCTTTTGATTTTCAGATCATCAATAGGCAAGTTATGATGACAATCAGTAAGGCGCCTCTTCCGTGCAGCGTAAATTTTCTTAAAGGTAGATAGTTTATGCTGGGGTTATACCACTTGTTAAAAGAAAACATGAAGGATAAAAAAAGTCCTACGGTTTTGAGGAAAAAATGAATTTTTTGATACAAAAATTGATTACATATTGCCACTAAAAGTGTCGTTAAATAATATTAAATTAAATAATTCTATTTAAATTGTTGGTATAACCCCAGGAGAAATGTATATTGATTGGATTAAGCCTTCTGTGAAGTTGATCGATTGATTAGTTTTTGCGTTATCCTAGACACCGATTTGAAAAACGTAGTTTCGAGATAATTGCGTTTAAACTTTTTGGCGAAGTTTTACGATACTTACAGCTGCTACTTAATTGCGATACTACTTTTGGAACACATTCTTAAAACATTGTACTTTTGATTTATGAAAAAAAAAAAATTCGATTTTTTGAACCTGTTACACGGCAATCGCCCCTTAATAGTTGCATTTTATGAAATTATTAGTTCAGCAAATTTAGTTGATTAACCCTACTAGGAAAAATAATTAGTCTCAAAACGCTATAAACTAAAAAAGCTTCATAACATACTTTCATTAAAAGCATTGAATCCATTTCAATTGAATAAATTTCAAATTAAAGTCACTCAAGTTTTTACATGATCACGAATGTACGAAAAAATCCTCGTTGTAGCTAGTACATGAAAATAAAGACGGCGCGTTTTATGCCTTTTTTCTGTTGCTATTCGTTATCCACATATCGCGAAACTTTTTAAATTTGTTCACAAAGAGCAGACGAGTGAAGTTTTGGTAGTTTTGCTACTCTGCGCCGTAGCGAAACCCTAGCCTAGCACCGAAGCGACGAAATTCTGGGAATAGAACTGTCGAAATATCCGCGTTCATTAGTGCGGGTAGTTTTAATGAAGGATGTTCTGCCATATTAAAAATTATGAACTCGCTGCAAATTAAGATTGAGCAGCAGCACAATTTTCCACCTGCAGTTGCGGCACGGTATGGCTTCCAAGGGAGAAACCCCACAGATTAAACAATACCAGGAAAGCTAGAACAGCTTGTAAACTCTTTGAAATACAACAAAACAAAATTCTGGTATGATAGATGAGCTGCAAGTTATGGACAAGTATTTCTTTTTTTTGTACCCTAAACTTTAATTTCGCGAAAAAGATAGAGAAAGAACTATTCAACTGATTAATTAACGTCAGCTATCGTGACACTGTGATTGCGAGATGAGAATTCACAGTAGAAAACAGGTTGCGACCTCCCGACTGGTAAAGTTCCAGCAGAGTTCGCGTATGTTCGGATGTGACATGCACTTTAGCTGAACCCAACGTAAATTTGTGATGCATATGCATTAGGTTTATTCTTCTCAAGTTTTACCACTGACAATGACAATGACGCATGATCTGCGGTAAAGGTTACCGATTCTACCGGAATTCATATTTCATCGCGGAATGACGATAATACGAGTGCCATGGGAGGCAAGACAACGATATAAACATAGTTATTGTGTTCTGTGAGTCAGCATGAGATAAAATTGCAATAAAGTTTACGGATATTTGTCTAGCTGGGTAGTGCCTCATCATGATAAGGAGAGCTACGATGACGCTGTAATTAGTTTGACCGCCCTCTACTCGAAGGATCCTTGCACGACCCTAAGGGCCGATTTGCTGACTCGGAAATTCTTGCAAGACCGTTATATCCTTGTTTTTCCAAATGGTTTGATTTCCGATATAAGTGTATAAGTCCCACCGAAATTCTTACATGCAATACCATTGAGAAACGTGTGTAGTCATGTCATTTTAGCTCACTAGCAAACGTGCTGTGCATTGACCCCAACGCCAACTGTTCATTCAGCAGTATTCAAAATTGTGACTAAACCGTCATTTGTCGTCTGTTGCAACCAGTCTTTTTGGATAAGGCGGATTGGAAATATTTTCTTTATTTAAAAAACGCGCGAAATTATTTACAGAGCCATTTGTGAAGACTTTTTGTACAATGTACGACGTTTTGCAACAGTTGATTGAGGTAAATGTGATCTTTATTTGTGATCAAGCAAGTGTTCTAAAGTGCTTTCCAAGCCAAGTAAACTTCGTTAAAATCATAATACAGTAGAATCTCCATACAAGATACCACAAGGGACCGGAGGGGAATATGATTCCGAAAAAAGAAGAAAATTACCGTTCCCCCACTCAGCGGCCTGTTACGCCGGAGAGAAATAGACCTCACGATCGGCGTACAAGATACCATGCAAAAGTAGTTTAAAGTTAAGCCGATAGTGTAGGTTGCTTTGTATTCCATATCCTTTCCTTCTTCTTTTGTCACGTGACTAGAAGTCCACAAACGAGGAGTTCTCGCAGTGTTGACAAAAAAGAAAAAGAGAAGAAAAGTTATTTTTACCTTTTGTGCAATTATCTCACGTAAGTAAATCAATTTTAAACATTTGAAACACATCAAAATAGGCTTGAGTTCATATCCCCGACAAAAAACTACGTTTACAATTCCTTGAAAATTCTCTATGAATTTTAAACCAACAAAATATTAAAATGTCATCTTAAATAATTAATAATTTATGATAGTAAATAAAAAAGATCGTTATGCGTAAATAATTCTCATTTTTTGTCATTTATTTCCGTGGTATCTTTTATGGAGCCAAACATTCAGAGGCGAAGAGGCATTAGGAGTGCGAGTAGCGGATATCGAAGGGGAACCCGAGGTATCTTGTAGGACGAGAGTCGAAGGTGTCTGTCTTATAGAGAGATTCTACTGTACTTCGTAGCGTTCTATACTTCAGTGTCAACTACTCAGTACATAATTATTTATTACCGATCAGTAACAAAGACAAATTCACAGTAAGTGAATTTTATTATGACCCTAGTCAATTTCTAAAGCTACATTTATAGGTATTCCCTTTCGATTTTGATGAAATTTAAATATGTTGTAGAGCTCAAAGATCTGAAAGACACGTATTTTTTTTTTATCTGACAAAAAAACTGTCGTAAGGGATGAAGTTGTATATAATAATAATAATAATAATAATAATAATAATATCAAATAAATACCCATCAAAGTTGGATATCTCAAGGTGTAATAATGCACTTTCGCATACAAGGGATTGTCCGATTTCACTGAAACGATAATTCAAATATTCTTTGCGAAAAAGAATGTAAGAAAAAAATATTTCTTTAAGCAATTAACCACCCCTCGATTTCTGGTTTTCACCCTAGTGAGACAATTTATCAATAGATTTCAATAAAATGCGCATAATTGGTGGAAATCAAAATAAAGTTAACCTATTTTTGCTCGTCAATAGGTTAACGAATTCAAGGGGGTGAAAGGGGGTGATCCACCCCCTTTGCACCTACGCGACATCTTTCACACGGAATCTGTTTTTTCATTATTCAAACATGCAAAATTAATTAAAAATATTCCCGTCGGTGAAAGCTCGTGGAAGCAACCCAAACAAAATTGTATAATGTCAATAATATTACCTGCAGGACACCTGGAACGTCCCCGGATTAAAAACTGCAGTATATGTAAGCTTAAGTTGCATCAAAATATTACAGATTTCTGCCCGATATAATTGGTGACCATCATCTGTTAATTAGACCGAGGACTAACAATAAGTTTGGTACATAACTTTACTTTTTCCTACCCCAAAGCAGCCTTTCCAAATTTACTCTATATAAGGGGTTACATCTAGTTGGCGGCCGAAACAAAGGTGTGTTTTTTGTGAATTTTTTTTGGGAAAATGATTACAGGTTTCGAATTGTTTTTTTTTTTCATAGTAAAGAGTATATCTTCGACTGTTTCATAATTTTTTTATTGAAAATAATTCACAAATGTAGGAGATACAATGCATTTCCCGGACCGCTAGGTTTTCTGCGGTGACCACTGTATGTTCCACCTCACTCGTCTAAAATCAAAAAATCAAATAGATTATGTTTTTGCATCGTATTATCTAGTCCTTAATCGAAGGATTTGAGAAAATAATAATTTTTGAAAAAATGGTCGACGAAAATGAAGTGATTTATTCATCAAAATTTGGACTTTCACGTTCAATCGTCGATCATTTTTTCAAAAATTAATATTTTCTCAAATACGTCGATTAAGGACTAGGTAATACGATGCAAAAACATAATTTATTTGATTTTTTATTTTAGACGAGTGAGGTGGAAGATACAGTGGTCACCGCAGAAGACCTTTTTTGAAGAGTGGTTCGGGAAAAACATTGTAACTCCTACAATTGTGAATTTTTTTCAATAAAAAAATTATGAATCATAGTCGAAGATATATCCTTTACTATGAAAAAAAAACAGTTCGAAACCTGGAATGATTTCGCAAAAAAAAATTCACAAAAACATGCCTTTTTTCGGCCACCAACTAGATGTAACTCCATAATCTACTTGCTCTGTGGCACTTAGAATTCGAAAGTCCGCTGTTGGGTTCACATAAGCTCGCCAACCACCTCTATCCTGAGCTAATTCCGTCCGTTCCCTATCGTAAAATACCATTCCCTCGAAGTCCATTTTCATATTGTCTTTCCATTTACCTCTCAGTGTGTTTTTCCAGTAGGTCTACCCATTAGTAGCGTTCTGGAAGCAGTGCTTGTTTCGTTTATTTATGCAACGTGTCCCGTTCAGTGTAGTCCTCGGGATTTGGTGATCCGGATTATACCTAGCGATGAATACAGGGAGTGCGATTCCCCATTATGTAGCGTTGTTTGTTCGCCGCGTTATGCTACGCAGCTTCGTTTATTTGTCGTGTTTAGGGACAGAATAGTGTATTTTTTCTAGTACTTCATTTTTTAAAACGTTCAATCTCTTTTCGTTCCGTAGCGTAGCTTGTATTTAACGTTGTTGATATGTATCACAATTTAGAGTAAAATAGGTATTAGTTTCGTGAAGAAGTTTTTTAATTATAGAAATTTGAGACATCTTCTATTACCTTTTCGTCAAATTTAACAAATCGGTTATATCTACGTACGAATAGCGGACTCGATATCCATTTTCTGACTATGAGGAGCCATATGAAATTGTTTTCCATGAAACCCTATTATTTAAATATATTTATCTCGACAAAAAAATATTGTTTACTCTACCCAATGTCAATAACCATTTTACAAAAGGAAAAATCTAGGTTTATTTTCATTTCCTTGAAATTAATGGCACAAGTAAGCTTTGTAATTAATTTCAATTTGTTATTATTTTACATAGACCTCTATGCGTCTCCTCTCTGTGGAAGTTTATAGACCTCCAAAATTTTACAATTAATATATTATAATGAAATAAAAGAAAGACACGCTTCAAGTTATAACAATTGTGATTGATTGGATAACTAAAATTTGCAATTCTCACTTTCTGTGATGGAGAATTAAAAAGTATGCAATACCACACCGTTGTAATTTGTACTCGTGTTTTCGCGGTTACAATAAAAGAAACAAAAATACCAACTCGTTTGTATATTATTTATACAAGAGTTCGAAGGTAACCTTGATTTCCTGAATTGAAGGATTTCTCTTTTAATTTCGAAACGTCCGATATTGTAACTCTTTCAACTTTTTCCGATAGGTACATAGGCATTGCAAACTTCAACGATGTATTTATGATGCACCCTCGTTCCCACGGTAGCCTATAACCCTCCGTACTTTGCACAAAAACGCTATTGAATAAATGCTTCTATACAAAAACAAGTATCCCACTAATCAATCAAAGATGAATACATGGAGCTGGGTTACCACGAAATTTACAATTACAATCAGTAAACATGAGCGTAGATGGCGTATATGAATGCGTATCATAAAAGCTCCTCCGAACGATAAGACCCGCGAGCCGAGGCTATGTGTGCTATCCGAAACGAGGAAAAATTGCTCAGTAGTCAACAACACCCTTATCTTTTGCTTCTACCTTACACGTACGCGAGAACGCATCACACAGCAACACGATGCTCTCGATCGTAAGGCGAATATGATGAATTTGATGCCTTTATTTCTCGTTCCCAACGCATTTTTCAATCCTCGCTACGAATATCCTTCCTCGGAATATTGCGACAAGATCGTGCATTCATACTATTCGCTCATACTTCATGTACCCGTAGAGTGTATGGTGCCATAATACAGCGATATTAAGACAGAACACTTCACGATAAAGTAACATATTGAGGCTAACGACACCTGTCATTTTTTAATGCATGCATTGTACCAATGAAAGCTTCATCGACCCTGTCAACTTGAGAAGAATGTTCGGTTCATGAATAGACCTCCAAGAGTTAGATGGCACAAGCAAAATCTAAGACGCGAAATTTGATTGAATTATCGGTATTGAGTTAGTCTCAAGAGAAACGGAGAAAATTTGGATCTGAATTGCGAAACAACCTTGTTGGTAGTAGATATATTGAAATATATTGTAACGCGGCAATTTTCGGCCCGTTAAATGTTCGCGAAATATTGAACATAGGGGTAGGTGGGGCAAGACGGGGTAGTTAAGGTTCAATAATGAATTAAACATTGGTTTTTGTAGTAAAAAAATTAACTTTATTTTTTACTAATTCTTTAATAAATAATCTTTCAATTTAACTACAATTAAACCGAGGTTTTCACAGCATTGAAATTATAAAAATGAAAAATCAAAAAAACACATTTGTCCCCATCATGCCCCACAGGCGAGGTAAAACGGGGTACCCCCGTGGGTAAGATGGAGTACTCATTAATATACTATTTAACAACGATTATTTAACGAGTTGACAGCGCGGGCACACATGTGTGGCTTTAACATCGTCATCTTCTTTTCGTTTATAGTTTCTAACCATCCTAGAATAGTAACATTTATTCGTATATTCATGTGGGGCAAGATGGGGTAACGTATTTCTTAATACCCCATCTTGCCCCTTCTCGTCTAAACACAAACGTACCAGCATATTCTGTAAATAAGATTTACAAAGGTAAAATGTAAAATCCTTACCTTGTTCCCTGCGGAATTCTGTTTTAGAAACATATACATTCACAGGGAAATTTCCACCATTTAACACTAATTCCACAAGTGAAAAACTATCATGAAAAAACAAGGAAATTGCACAATATGATGAAATGTGGTCTAATTCAAACCTGCAAGCACGTGCTTCGCTGGCTGGTTGATTTTCGTCTGCGACTGAAGCAACACATCGAATCCGCATAATTGATTGTGATCGGTACTTTTGCATCACTTGGTACAGGGACTATCCCGTCTTGCCCCCCTACCTCATCTTGCCCCACCTTCCCTACTAGGATCCAGAAATCTCCCCGGAAAGGCTGGGAACAATGTATTAACTATAACCTAAGATTGTTCCTAGCGTATCTACAAGGAACCACGAACCAGCATGAATCGAATTCAATCCCTATTTTCCTTAGGCTACGGTTACTATGGATGCGAATTCTGACGAAAATGTGTTCTGACGAGTACGTCCGAAATGCTCGTCCGAACAAGGTGGTTACAGTGTGCGCGTTTTCTGATATCCTGATAGTCAGTGCGTTTCTGCCGCCCAGCAAAGATGGATGAACTTGATGAATTTTATTTTCTTGAAAGTCCGTTAATGAAGTTATTGTTGTTAAATGGTGGAAAAACAGAGCGTGTCAACCAGTTATTTCCTAATAGAGACGATAAAGGAGAGTTTCAAATGTTATTTCAAGAATTGTGGGACCTACCGGAAAAGTTTTTCGAGTATTTCAGGATGAGACCAGCAACATTTGAATACATCCTGAAGGGGATGGAAGAAAGCATCAAAAAGTTTTCCAATTACACAAGATTTATCAATTTGTCGTTATCCATGGTGAAATAACCAAATTACTCGGAATTCAATACATGAAAACACCCAAAATAGACGCAGGTCCCACGAAAAAATCAAACTCGTTTGAACTTTCATCTGGTTCTGACGACTTCGTGCATGTTCTGATGTGTTCGCCGTTGCCAGTGTAACCACTCTCATTGGACAACAGGCATTTGTTTGTTCGGACGAATTCGTCCGAACACATTTTCGTCAGAATTCGCATCCATAGTAACCGTAGCCTTACCTTACGAAATCCTACCGCTTACCTATTACTGTGACGTTCTGCAAGAAGACGACCAATACGCTACCGGAATCTACTGGAAATGGACAGTGCCCCGAATTCAGCCAATGGGATAACTCAACGCTTCAGCTGTACCGTTATCGACCAAGATCCACCATCCAGAGCGGCAGCACCTTTCAGACTGCGAATTGTCAAAAGAAAGGTGGGGATGAACTTATCGGAAAGCACGATCTCTACGAGGTAGATCAGAGATCTTTGGACCGCTATTGCGGCCGTAGCAGATCGTGCTAATCAGACAAATTTGGTTCCGCTGAAGGGCTTTGCTAGACTATAGCTGGAGGAGCTATGTTTGTACTCGGAGGATTTTTTCTCGGGTCAGATTGGTCCATCAAGTTTCTTGCGTCCGAGCAAAAAAAAAATTTGTTCACAAAATGGTGGCCGTTTTTTCAAACGGCCGATTTCTATTTATTATACTCTTAACGACACTGTTTTTTCAAACGGCCGCCATTTTGTGAACAAATTTTTTTTTACTTGCCCATGGGTGAGTGGCCCATAGCGAGATCTTTACTAATTAAGAATCCGTTGGACTTTTTTGTTTCAGTTGACCAGAAGGGTTCAAACCTTGTACGCCAGAACACTCTTTTTTTTGGACTCCACACTTTGCCAGCTCATAACTTCTTAAATTTTGAATTTTTGTTTTCATTTAATTTTTCATGTATTTTTAAAGTATCAATAAACGAATGATAAAAAAGTGGATAGTAAAACTATTCTTTGTTTTATTTTTACAGAGCTCGAAAAAGCGACTGAAGTTCATGCCTCTAGACTAGAAACCCCCTTAAACCATATTTTTCCCGTGTGAGCCTCCGTTATTCACTCATTTTCTACTCTTATTCCTTTCAGGGCGCGAGTTAATCGTGCCCTCTCATCCGCCGTTTCGGGCCCCTCGGTCACCATCGTTGAAGACGACCCCCTCAACTCAACTTCAGGTGCTTGTTGAAAACTTATAAGAACAGACTTGCTCTCGGAATAAAGTAGGACGGATTTTAAGAAAAACAGTCAAAATTTCTCGAGTCGGATAACTTAGTAGTCAGAACTTTTCCGTATTTTTCTTTTCAATCCATTCCCCGCAAAATAAAATTTATCGAGGAATTCTTGTCGAAAATTGTAAAGTTCTGGCCCAAGACACTTCTAAATGGTATTTTTGAAGACCGGTGCATCCCGAAAAGAAGAAAGTAGTGAAAAAGTATACTTTACCAGATTACTGCGATTTCTACAGTAAGGAAATGAAATTCTAAAACGCTGAAAAGAATTCTAGTATGTTATAGCACTTTTTACGTCTGGACATAATAGCATATTCTTTTGCATTACGAAAATTGCAACCGCGTAGTAAAATTTACAATTTTCTGACTTGCGTTTTTTTTTACTGCCGGGTTGAACATTTCCAACGTTTATTCGAAATTTCAGGGAATTTAGGAATAAATTCCTGGCACATTCATGCTAATTAGTAACTTTTTGGGGATCATTTCTTACATTTTACTAACAATGAATCCGTTGTGATCCTACTAATTTTGTAATTCTTATAAAAATTATATGAAAACCAATTTAGCACCAAAACCAAAAATAGCACTCACTTTTTTGGCTCGCTACAGCACATATGGACCTGACATTGTGAAAGATTCGAGGCAATATTTCAGATTCGCCCTTTCATTTAATTTTATTCTTCCGCATATTCGGGTTCAACATAAGAAGCGTTGTTGAAATTTATTTAGCGTGTAGAGGTAGGGATTTAATTAAAGGGTGGCAAAAAGTGACTTAATATGTGTTAGGTTTCAAGAGGACGTTACATGTAGTATATCTATAAATTTTTCTTCTTGCGGGGAATTAAGGAAAAAGGAAGTTCAGGAAGAGAGTAAGCTTCTGAAGAGATATGGCACAAGACGGGGATAGAAATTTCATCCGTTCGGACGTTGTTGACTGTACGTGTACGTGCAGTCTGTGTGCACAAAACTATCCAAACAACGTAATTCTCAATTTAACTAAGGAAGTTGCAGCTTGAAATGTGCGCGAGAAAGAGAAATGGACCATTTTGTTTCATTTACACCTCGCTTTGAAAGCAAAAAGAAGGTGAAAATGAACGCGCGTCTTCGTTTAATAATTGTTTACAGGTATGCTGCTTAATGTTGGTATAAGTAGTAAAAGCATCGCGTACTTTTTCAGCTGGAATGGTTGCTTTTACATTCAAGAGAGAGAATCTCAGTTTTAATTTTTTTAACGCTCAATAAAGTCTGCCATGTTTTTTTAATATTAACAGTCTCTAAACAAATGGATGAAATTTATATTCTGAATAAAACTTGTATTCTGATTTTTGGCTCGAAAAGTCATTTTTCGTCCGACTACGAAAGGGTTAGTAATTGTTGAAATTTTTGAAACTATAAAATTTCTTATTTCGAGCGTTCTTGTTTTGAGGTACAGGTGCGTATGAATCTGATAATAATGATAACAATGCCGATGATTAGAATAATAATTTATTTTCTCGTATTTTATACGAATTTAATTTTATCCTACTTTTCTTCCTGTGGAAAATAAAAATTTTAATATAATTACAATATATGCAAAAAATGTATGCAAATACATTCGAAAAATGTATATAAATATATCCACGTACAGGGTGGCCATAAAGTAAGTATCACTTTCAAAATTCGATATCTCAAACATCGTAAGAAAAAACCCTATAGTCATTTATATCATTTTATTCAGGGTTAAATGGGATTACTTCCTAAATTGTTTCAGATTTTTTGGTGCATTTTGAAAAATCACTTAAATTTTACAATTTATTCTGATTCTACTCGCTTTATCGCAAGTATCAACATTTTTTACCAAGGTGACATTTAGTTAGCGCATTTAATTAGCACATAAATTAATGTTTTTCTGATCAAATATCAATTGAAATTGACAATTATTGTATCAAGCTCATCGCCAGGCATGGCCTTTTCTTCAGATTATATTATCATAATCTAATTTGAATGTCACCTTGGCCAAGAATATATTCATACTTGCGATAAATCGAGTAAAATCAGGAAAAATAGTCAAATTTAAGTGATTTTTCAAAGTGCACGAAAAAATCTGAAAAAATTTAGGAACAAATCCCATTTTACCCTGAATAAAATGATATATATGATTATAGGGTTTTCTCTTACGGTGTCTGAGATATCGAATTTTGAAAGTGATACTTACTTTATGGCCACCCTGTATGTAACAATTGGCCGATTTAATATAAGTGATTATATTTTTTAATATATCTCAATGAATGCAGTCTTATGTGGAAAATATAAAATAAATATATTAGAATATCTGGTAAAAAATATGCAGTATATACATTTATATCGAAAAATGTATATTATTTCTAAAAAATATGATTTAACAATTTTTTTGAATTTTTTTTCAATTATCCCTTCTTTGACGGTAGGTTTTAAATAAATATGTATTATTTCTTCAGTCTATCGGTCTTAAATATCTTTATTGAAAAATTTGTGTTGACGTTTCGACAACTAATACGTTGTCATTTTCAGAACACTGATTTGAATAATTATATTAATTCCATATTATACTTTCTTGGATTTAAAATAATATAATAATTTGAAAGTACATATTAAAGATGTTAACGACTACAATGTTAAATACGTAGTGTTTTATTATTGAATAAAACAATAAAATAACAATACATATATTCTAATAATATTAATATACTTTTGGAATTGGTGTAATCTATTTTGTGAATTATATTCTTAATATAATCTACATATAGATGTATGTATTTATAAGATATATTTTGTAGCTACAATTGAACTGCTTGAAAATATAGATCTAAAATATAACCTCGGATTATAATTTAATAGAAACATTATAATGTACAAATATAATTCTGTCCATTTTGCAAATATATTCATAAACAATTTATTTTGTTTTCACAATATATATTTATGAAATAGAAACAATATATTTATATATATGAATATAATAGAATATATCTGCTTTTATTTCAAAAGTATACCTTTCTGTAGGGATCCATTATCTTCGAGTTGAGTTGAAGTAATCGTTTACAATAAATTGCGGATTTCTGCAAGTTTTTAGCATATTCTGCATTCGTTTAATTTCGCTGAGTATCGTGCAGAGAGGATTTTAAAGTGTGCCCGTAAATCTTTTAAAAAGATAGAGACCTCATTTCAGTTTGATTTATATGCCGCAAATTCAACGATTTTCCATATAAGTATAATTGGGCGATCAATAAACTGTACGTATAGGTATTCGAATTACTATAAATTATTATTATATTAATAATTACATTATTATTAATAGGTATTAAAATTGGTTTAGATATTGTTTACTACAAAAGTTTTGAATAGAATTATTTTTCGTTTACAAAAACACACACGTTACGATTTATAATTCAGGTATAATAAATGTATAATATGTCATATATAAAAATATAAAGAGTGTTCCATTTTAAAAAACACACCTGAATATTTTTTAAATTTATTGGATTTAGAGGAAGAAATATGACTGTGAACTCGAACTCCATCTTCAAGGTTATTGCAAGGTTAACTGGTTTTTTTGTAGGAATCCCTATATTTTATTACACATTCTTACTCTACATGGAAAGGCAAGCAACATTTGTCTATAACATTTTTTTATCAGACGTCAATTTGGTAGATATCATACAAAGAATCGAGACATTTTTTAGCATAAGAGGCTTTTTTACTCGAATATTAATGGCTTTTGAAAAAAATGATGATAAATTAAAAAATGTGTATTTCAGTTTATTAAAACTAAAAGATATTTTTCAAAAATTTTTTATTCAAATTCAATTCACTTCTTTTACTATTAGTTGAATGTATTTTGTTCACTTTTATCGGAAATGATTGTTATTTTAATTTCAAAAATTACTAGTAAATAACTATTTCGTAATTAAATAAAAATACAATTACAAATTCAAAATCCGGGTTGGAGTTATCAAACGTTCAGAGCTTTAGCCAATTCTAAACGAAAACTGTGTTAACATGGAATTTGATACTTGTCTGAAATGAGTCTCGCAAATGTTGTGATAGGTTAGGGTCAATCGTGATAACTCAAAATAAAATTGTTTAATATTATTAGAGTTGATGATGGGAAAAGAGGCGAGGATATACAGATCCAATTTAAAGTACAAACCCTACGATTAAATGTGGAGCACGATATCTGGCAAATTGCCACCTCGAGATTTCTGACAAATAGTTATCATTTTTAGGAAGTTTTGCATCACGTTTTTGCACAAACGATTTTCTCGTAAAAATCAGGGTTACCTGCCTGCATTTCTAACACATAATCAACAAACGTACGGCGTTGTGCATGGTCTATAGGCTTTAATTCTTGCGTCAGCTGCACTTTGTACGCATGCAAGCCAAGATCTTTAACCAAAATGCGATGTAGGCTGGTTTGTGAAATGTTTAATTGTTGCGAACGTCTTGCAATGGATAAACTTGGGTTTTCTGCGACACTTTCAGCTACAGCAGTAATGTTCTCGATTTACCTGGCACGACAAGTGCGAACTGCGGTCTTTACATCAGTAACTTGGCCGTTTTTCTCAAATTTCTTAATTAGGTTCATAATTGCAGTGCGAGAAGGCGCTTCATAGCGATAAAAACATCACGTACTCTACAAATTGTCTCCGCGAAATTTTCACCATATTTACAGTGAATTTTCACTATTTCTATTCGTTGTTAAAGCGTATATCGTTCTATTTTCTTAAATCGTATACTTTTTACTTTGGAGTTGTCCGATAAGAGCACTGTATATTTAACGGTTTACAAATACCGCGAAATTTAAAATGAAACCTCTTAATAGAAGACCCTAAATCGTTGGTTAGGAATAAACGGAAGAATGTACAAAATATAGTTGCAAGCGCCATCTATAAGCGCTAAACAGCGGGAACTATAAATGTGTTTCAACACAATTTTTACAGGTACAGTAGAATTTCCGAACGAGATACCACAAGGGACCGGAGGGGAATATGATTCCAAAAAAAGAAGAAAATTACCGTTCCCCCACTCAGCGGCCTGTTATGCCGGAGAGAAATAAATCTCACGGTCTTCGTACAAGATACCATGCGAAATGGTTTAAAGTTAAACCGATAATGTAGATTGCTTTGTATTCCATATCCTTTTCCTTCTTTTCTTTGTCACGTGATTAGAAGTCCGCAAATGAGGAGTTCTCGCAGTGTTGACAAGAAAGAAAGAGAGAAGATAAGTTATTTTTACCGTTTGTGCAATTATCTCACGTAAGTAAATCATTGTTAAACATTTGAAACACATCAGAATAGACTTGAGTTCATGTTCCCGACAGAAAACTACGTTTATGAGTCCTTGAAAATTCTCTATGAATTTGAAACCAACAAAAAATTACAATGTTATGTTAAATAATTAATAATTTATGATAATAAATAAAAAATCGTTATGTGGCGTTATGTGGCAACCAAAAATTAAAATGTTATGTTAAATAATTAATATCTTATGATAATAAATTTAAAAAATCGTTACGTTTAAATAATTCTCATTTTTTCTCATTTATTTCCGTGGTATCTTGTATGGAGTGAGCGACTCCAAACATTCAGAGGCGAAGAGGCATTAGGAGTAGGGGTAGTGGATTAGCGAAGGGGAACCCGTGGTATTTTGTACGAAGAGAATCGAAGGTATCTTGTACGAAGATTCTACTGTACTAAATAATAATCCAATGACAGTTGATCCAGACAACGGATGCTCATAAACACGTACAATGCACGTTATCCTAGTGAAGGACTCGATTCAACAACGGATATTGAACTGATAGGTGTGCCAATTGTTTACTCATGTACCACTTTCACTTGTGAAGTATAATGCCTCTAAGATGTGTACGTTTATGAAGTTCATGAAGTAGAGTATTGTCTTCCCTAAGTCATTCGGAGTTTCTAAGTGGACGTATCGCTCTATGGAAGATGCTTTAATATCTTACGGTAGTCTGTAACTTTCCATTTCTTGCACAGATGCACGCCTAACTTTGAAACTGGTTTAAGCGCCAGCAAAATTGAAGAGTAGCTGTGAGGTCAAATACATACCACCCATTTCGAACTTACCGTTTAATGGCTGTACAAGAAACCCGTTGGAGATGCATTGCAGGGCTCGTATCCATGAAAAATGGTTGATTCATCAAAACTTTTTTTATTTATCTGTCATCTTTACATATTTACAAATATTTACAGTAAGGGTTTTGTTTGATTATTTTTAATTGTTGTTTTTCAATATTATACTGCCACTTAGAAATTATAAAGCAGGGGCGGGAAGGGGCGGGGGCCAATTAAACCACGGGGCAATTGAACCACTTGACTTAAAAATATAATAAAAATATATAAAAAATTCTAGCAAAACCCTTAATTTGCTCAAAATTGGAAACCATTATGAACATTAATTTTTGAAAAATTCAAGTATTTGTGTTTACGAGTACTAAAATAAGTACGACTAATAAAATAATATAGCGCTGGGGGTGTAACTCCCATATTTATGGGCCGATTTTGCTCACAATTGCAACAAACGTTTGTTGGTAGAAAAGACATATTTTTAGTGTGCTTTGCATTCGATAGGTGGCGCTACTGTCGCTATAAGTAAAAGAACGTTTCACGATGGAGCAGGATAACGTTCTCTACAATCGGCTAGTATATTATAAACTATGTTGCGTTGAACTATGCAAGCTTAACTTTGCTCGTATACACCATTTTACCACATTTTTTCTCACCGTAGGATTAAAAGTGCTCTACCCTTTTAATATTTAAATATGCATAGTGGAAAATTTTGTATACCACCTTCGTCTTGGCAAGAAAATGTGCTTTAACAAGTACCATTCATAAACGCGAACAGCATGGAGGGACTATTTAAATCCGACCTTATAATTAAATACTTAAATAATTATAAATTGTAGAGTACTTAGTTAATAATATACTCAAATAATAATTTTTTTTTCGTTTAAGTAATATAAATTCCCTAAGAGTTGAAATAAATTTACCTATTATACTAATTTTGGTAGGAACGAAATTTCTGTGCAGTAAAATTTCGAAAGTTCTATGATTCAAAAAGTTCACGGCTCTTCTTTTAATTGCATACAATTCTAAAAAACTTATTGGAAAATTATCAGATATTTATAAAAAGTATAATAACAATTAACTCTAATTTAATAGTAAGTATTTTTGTTAATTATTTTATGTACTATTTTTCTAAAGAAATTTATATATTCTTGCAACTTTGATTATTTCTATATGTAATTTTACTATATTTGATCATAAATAGCTCTTAATAAATAAATATTTTTCTCGAAACAAATTTTACAATTCGCTTATCTTGGGGTACGTGTTCAAAATCGATGGAGGGAAATTGAAATAAAATTGGAAGAAATTGAAGAACGAAGGAAAAAATATTTTTGCATGAACGTTGTAATGGCCTTGTCTTGATAATTAATTAAGAATTGCAATCAAATTGGATTTTTTTAGATTAAGATTGCTACCTAAAATGTCATTTATGTCGACAGAAGAAAGCGATCACATATAATGTCATCATAAATTTAGACATTTTTAAATTTTATTAAAAAATCACCTATTTCTCCATATACACTGTGATGGGGGTTTTTCGAACCCCATCAGCAAATGTAACGAAGCGTCCTACTTGGTAAGGACGTCGAACACGGGAATCGAGGAACTCGAATCCCGGTTAACCGGTAAGGCACCGCCGTATCCCCTGGGCAACAAACCTAACCTACTTCTGTCACCTTTCGCCGCTCGTTCTCTTTTCCATGCTTTCGTCGAGTATCGATCGTAAATCGACCGAAGGAGCAACGGGGGAATCGAACGCTGGAACACCAGAGGCCATCTAGCTGCGCGGGAACCGGGAGACAATTCAAGTCCCAGCCGTCACGAGGAAGGAAATACTCTCCCCGCACCCGCAAGGACCGGGGAAAAACCACCGGCGCTGCCCCGGCTCCAGAGCGAGGAGTCTTCCACATCGGGACCCGGATTTCCCGGAAGAGACAACGCCCGGGAAAAACGGAATCCGGGAGATGCCGTCGAACCGTCCCGCCTCACCCAGCAAGAAGCTGGTAGTTTGGAGGGCAGCACCGTACGGGCCGCCGAAGGATCCAGCGCCTCGACGATCGACTTCCCCCTCTCCGACGCCGAGCACGGAGATCATTCTCGTGTTCGACGGCACCAAGGAAGGACGCAACGCGACAGCTCGTACCGCCGCCATATTTTTTTGGGTCGTTGGGAAGGCCACGGGAGCCACCGCCGCCGATAGAGGAGGAGAGCGAGCCGCGTTTGGCACTATTTTTCTTAAGATAAGGTTCGTGAGCGAGGCTTCGAAGAAGCTTTTCGTTAGATTTATTTTAGTTTCTTTCTTTGATTTTGTTTGCCCGGCACGTGGCCGGTAGAGTTCCGGGGGAGAAAGGGAGCGCCCTTTCCCCTTTCGTTTCTATTCTTTTTTCCTTTTAGCATTAAGTTCCGGTTCCGGGTGTCCGGGCCGGAAACTTGAAAGCCCAGGGGAACTTCTCGGCCTCTCCGGGAGTTCCTCCCATTTTGCGTGTGTGTGAGAGTGAGAGAGAGAGTGCGTACGTGGTGAGAGAAGCGTGCGAGCCGGTAGCGTTCCGACCGCCATTTTGAGACACGCCGGGTGAAATCCGAAATTTCTCCCGTTATCGGTTTTCTCATTAGTATTAGACTATTACTTTTAGTATTAATGTTATTAGCTTTATTTGCTTTTTCTTATGCCAAGAATATTTGTACCGGCGATCCGGGTTATCGATAGTTTTGCCGATTATTTCTTTTTATGTTATTTCTTTCCGATGATGTTCGGCGTTATCTGGTTTGACCGGGAATAAAGATCCGTATTATATTAGATTCCGGGTGTTCTTTTTATTTATTTTTCCGGTCCCCAAATTTTCTGTTGGTAGATTTTCAGCACCCAGCACGGCCAGGTGGATCCTGGCTGGCGCCCAACGGCATATTAAAGTGCACGTGGTGGAGGTTGCCCGACCCTCCCAAATACCACGTCACAACACATTGGGAGTCTTCAAAAATTAGTACCATTTTGGGACCCCAGCCACAATAGATTTAGTATACCGCATGTGTTAACACCTTTACTGCACATGCGTGACTAGTGGTCGCATATGAGTTTTTCGAGTGTGCCTATGGCGACCATGATTAGGTCAAAGACGGGCCTCAAAATTGTCAAAATCTTTGGAAACTAGTGTTAAAACTGAATTTTCAAAAAAGAAAAAATCGACAATTTATTTTTTACGTTGGGACGGAGCGCTAATAGTGTTAAAAACACAATGACTGTATAATTTGATGTTCGTCGTAATGGAAGTTAAACCTGTATTTGATGTCTGACAAAGTCACGCAAAAATAATTAATTAAAATAGACTTTGACGGGTATTTATATTATCAACTGATTTTGACAGTAAAGTCTTTTTGGAGAAAGCCTCTTTCAAAATAAATGTCAATATTGCCGTAGGAAACTGTGTACACAATGAGAAACGTGAAATTTAATAAAGCGTATGTTGAAAAAGGTAAAAACAACAGAACCGGCAATTTTCGCGGGTTACTACCCTTATTCGTGTTCATATGTAGCGATCTCGAGTCACATTACCATGAGTTTTACGGCAGACCCGGTAGCTTTTTAGGCGTATGATACAGAGTATGGTACTTCCAACCTACATAGTAGAGGTATACGTGAACTTGCAGCTTAGATGTAGCGCCAGTTTTTTTTTAGATTTCTTTAGTGAGTGCAAGGAAGGAAAAAGGACTGAGAGAAACGACGGTGAAGTGCAGTACAATGTGAAAGAACCTATTCATTTGGAAAACACGAAAAGTGAAGTAAGAATTGAATTGCATTCGATAAGTCAAACTTGGCACCGACTTCGACGAAATTAATATGTACCATTTCCAATTTGTTCATCGACGTTTCTTCTACCTATCGCTGCGTATTCTACTTTTGTCTGTCACTTCTGACTGTTTTCTAGGGCATTATACTTTTGCTCTATGTTAGTTTCTATGAACTTCTGTTTGTTCTCGTACCATTCTTTTGTTATTTTATATATTCTTGCCACGTTTATTATTTCTACATATATATATATTTCTGTATTCTACTATATTCTATCATAAATGGCTCTTAATAAATAAACTTTTTCTCTTAACAAATTTTACAAACCGGATACGCGTTCAAAATCAATGAAAAGAAATTGGGGAAAAAATTGGAAGAAAATGAAAAAAAAAACGGAAAAACATTTCTACAAAGATATAGCAATGGCTTTGTCTTAATATTAATTGAGACTTCCAACGAAACTGGATTGTTTTAGATTAAGATTGTTACTTAAGATTTCATGTAAGTCGGCAAAAGAAAGCGATCAGATGTAATGTCATCATAAATTTAAGCATTTTCTAATTTTATCCATAAATGAGCTATTTCTCCAGATTTCCATGATACCTCAAGGGCATATCAAGCCCAATAAATGGATAAATAAATACCAAACCCCCTGAAAAACACCTCTGGTGCAAAAAAGTCGAGACAAGTTCATGTATGAAAAGGGATCTCTCTACAAAAGTTGTGAAATCCAATAACATTAGACAAGCTTGTTTTTTCCATTATGTCAATACGAAGTAATTGCAAAATGGAAAGAATTTTTTCTGTTTACGTGATTAGAACCGGTATTGAACTTGTCGGGCCCCGAACCCAAACGATAAGCAATAAATATCTTACAATTTAATTTATTTTTACCGCATTATGAATTAGTAAAGATCAGATTACATAATAATAATATGAATAATTATACATCATACTCAGACATCTGAATTGTTCGGGGCCCAGCAAGTTCAATACCGGTTCTAATCACGTAAACAGAAAAAATTCTTTCCATTTTGTAATTATTTCGTATTGACATAATGGAAAAAACGAGTTTGTCTAATGTTATTGGATTTCACAACTTTTGTAGAGAGATCCCTTTTCATACATGAACTTGTCTCGACTTTTTTGCACCAGAGGTGTTTTTTAGGGGGATTTGTCTCCTTTTTGCAAATATTATTATTATTATTATCGGCTTTATATCTCGAGATAATATAAAACAGTACATAACGTGCCTCGGTAAGGTAAATTTTTCATCTTTTGGATATTCGGGAAAACAAAACAGATCATATTTAAATGCCTAGGGCCTAGCCCACCGTTGAGCCATCACTGGGCGACAGACAGCCGATGAGTTATTATTATCATTTTATTTGACTTCATCGTATTATTATTGTTATTATTATATTATTTCTTTTCGTCGTATTATTATTATTATCGGCTTCATATCTCGAGAAAATATAAATAAAATAATACATAGCGTGCGTCAGTAAGATAAATTTTCGTCTTTTGGATATTCGGGAAAACAAAACACAGATCATATCTGAATGCCTAGGGCCTAGCCCACCGTTGAGCCGCTACTGATGGAACAGACAGCGTGTGAGTGTGTAAAGGCTTTCCAGCCGTGTATGTACACAGAACACTTCGGCTATTTGTTATGTGTGCGGACCTAGTTCGGTCGAGAAAAGAGACACGGTAGCGCTCTCGCCCAATCCATAAATAAACTTGTCTCGAGACACTACCGTGTCTCTTGATAAATCAACACCTCAATTCAGTTAAATTACATTGATAATCTACATGACAATAAATATATGACAATGAATGCGAAGTTTCAAGAAAATGAGTGGGACAGAAAAATTTGTACCACGATCTTCTTCGACCAAACTTTTACAATTAATGTAGGAAACTGCACCGAAAAAAAAATAAAGGGCACCAATTATGTAATTTCTAGTTGACTCAATCGTAGACTCAATAGTTGGAATAACCATAAATGTAGTTAAAATTACTAGAAATACATTGTCGATGCCATATTTAACTATAGCGGTAGTTAGAACTACTATACATATATTTTTTTCAGTGTGGCTAACAATGGGTAGATATCAAATATTTCATGATGTATTTAACGACAGATTCTCAACTGGAAATTATAGTTGGATCTATGAAAGGCAATTTTATTTTCAGTTTTTCCCCGAACGTACCGTTTAATGTTTATTGGAAACTGAAATGATGTTAAAATTAAAGTTGGCCTTCCGAATTTGTCCATTTGTGTACGTATAACCGAACCGTATGTATTTTGTGAACACGCTTTCGTTGGATGCTACCCCATATGAAGTCATATTACTCATTTTTCAGTAAATACTCGTGTACATTGCGAAGTGGAATCAACGGAGCAAGGAAAAGAGAGCTTTCGGAAATTTGATTGCGACCTCGTTCGTTACATGAACCTCGATTGTTTTATGCACCGCTCTTACTAACCTTTTCATTTTATGCACGTTGCCCTCCATGTGATAATAACGAGCTGCCTTTTCTAGTGTGGTTATCGATGTTACGGTATTTGTTATCATCTTTATTTTTGCATATTAAGTATCAAGTGCAAGTAGGGAAATTGAAAGGAAAAACGAATAGCTTTTTTTTAGAACAAAACGGGGACTTTAAGAGTCGAATACCGCCAAAAGGGAAGTCTTTACCAAAGCGGAAACTTCCACTTTTCAATGAGTTTTACCATTTCCGTTGAATTTCAAGACTAGAGATCCAATGAGAACTTAGGAAAATCCAGGAAATCTAAGAAGAAACGAAAACCCAGAAAGAATTTCGAGGCAATTACTTTAGTACTTACTTAATCTACAGTGTTCGGAAAAGAATACTCGGAAAAGTAGAAACGCGCGTTTGGAAGGAATTTAACGTAGGTGACGCTTCGTAACTTTTCCACAGGATGTGTCGTCTTTATGTCTATCCAACTCTTAAGGTTCTTTGATCATTAGAGCAATATATAGATAATAGTCTGGAATGTTTATATGTTATTTTTGGACAACTCGTACGTTTTATTGATTTTTCAAAAATTTGGTCAGATAGTTTTTGAATAATTGAATTTGAAAAATGAAGAGAGATTGTTCCAATCTTTAACTCTTTTAAGGGATTACATCTAGTTGGCGGCCGGAAAAAAGGCGTGTCTTTGTGAATTTTTTTTGGGAAAATGATTGCAGGTTTCGAACTGTTTTTTTTCATAGTAAGAGGTATTTCTTCGACTATGTTTCATAATTTTTTTATTTAAAAAAATTCACAAATGTAGGAGATACAATGCATTTTCCGGACCGCTGTTCGAGAAAGGTCTTCTGCGGCGACCACAGTATCTTCCACCTCACTCGTCTAAAATCAAAAAATCAAATAGATTATGTTTTTGTATTGTATTATATAGTCCTTAATCGAACAATTTGAGAAAATACTAATTTTTGAAAAAAATGGTCGACTATTGAACGTGAAAGTCCAAATTTTGATGAAAAAATCAATTCATTTTCGTTGACCATTTTTTCAAAAATTAATATTTTCTCAAATCCTTCGATTAAGAACTAGATAATAGGATGCAAAAACATAATCTATTTGATTTTTTGATTTTAGACGAGCGAGGTGGAAGATACAGTGGCCATCGCAGAAAACCTAGCGATCCGGGAAATGTATTGTATCTCCTACATTTGTAAATTTTTTTCAATAAAAAAAATTATGAAACATAGTCGAAGATATACCGTTAACTATGAAAAAAAAATATTTCGAAACCTGCAATCATTTTCCCCCCCAAAAAATACACAAAAACATGCCTTTTGTTCGGTCGCCAACTAGATGTAACCCCTTAAATACAATCGACTACTAAATTTTTTCACGAGTCAGGACCGGAAACGCTCGAACCCTTTGACGAAAATAAACCACGCTCAAGGGCCGCTGTCATTGACTGCCCGGGCAGCGAATATACGCTTCAAGCTCGCGTGGAGTTGAAACTCGCCTTTATGCTTTTTATTATTTCTCGCATCTTCTATCACATTTAAATTTCACATGGAAAATATCAACCAGAAGTGTGTGTTGCCTATATCTGAAAGCTTGGGAAAAAAATATGTCTAAAGGTTCGTTGACAAAAGGTTTAGAAGTTGAGAGTAATTTAAATCGCTTGAACCTTTCGATTAAATAAACCACGCCCACGGGCCAATGGCACTGGCTCCCCCATGAGTGAATATTCGCCTCGAACTCGCGTGCAGTGGAGGCTCGCCTTTATGCTTTCAATTATGTATCGTGTATCACGTGACATTCAAATTTCACGCGCGGAATATCAGCCGGAAGTGGGCGTTCTCGAAAAATAAATGTCGAAAGGTTCGATCACAAAAGGTTTAGAAGTTGAGAGTAATTTAAATCGCTTGAACCTTTCGATTATATAAACCACGCCCACGGCCCGATGGCATTGGCTCCCCCAGGAGTGAATATTCGCCTCGAGCTCGCGTGCAGTGGAGGCTCGCCTTTATGCTTTCAATTATGTATCGTGTATCACGTGACATTCAAATTTCACGCGCGGAATATCAGCAGGAAGTGGGCGTTCTGGAGAAATAAATGTCGAAAGGTTCGATGACAAAAGATTTAGAAGTCGAGTGTGCTACAAAAATTATAAAACGTTTACATTCACGTGTAGTCTCAGAGAAGTATTTATTCAAAGTAATTAAAAATTAGTAAAATAACAATCAGCCATGACAGAAAATTGATACGTTTGGTGCCGAATGAATTTGACAACGTCGCGTGAAAAGAGGAAGATTTTAAGATCATTTAGAAATCACTAATTACACACACACACACACACACATCGTTGCCAAATCTATTGTACGAAATAGACTGCGGTCAGCAAACCACATTTAATTTCACTCTTTCAATTATTAACAAAGTACATAAATTCGATTAAATATTATTACAAAAAGCATTTGAATTGAAAATCTAATTTTTCGAAATCGAATTCTTTCTTTTTTTATTGAAAAAAAATATGGACAGTTCACAAACAATACGGTGCTAGACAAATAACCTTAAATATTTAAAGGAAAATATTACAGCTTGTGGAATGAATAAGTCGTAAAATATGATCCAGCAATTTAATGCAAATTAATTATGCAGAGGCTGCAATTCCTTTTGCGTTGTTAGTCTTTCTCACAGATTACCACATTTCAAATGAAATATTCGCCCGAACCATTTTATCTCCCATGTGTATTTTCCTGTTTTTCATATTAATTCGACATACGAGGTGCACCAGTTTACCCAGTACGACAATTGAAGTGTGCGAGCACGGGTCCTTGTATTCGTAGTCCGTCCATGTATATATACGAACGTGTACCAACTGTTCCGTGCTACATTTTCGAGAAATACATAATCAAATTTCCGCACCAAAAAGTTGAAAAACAATGTCCGGTAACTATATAAAAAATGTGCAGTTAATGCAACAATTTAATTTTTGCTGCAGAACCGAGAAAGATTTACTAGAGGGGTAGGCACATGCTTTTTTATTTTCAAATATTTATTTAACATGAGATATGTAAGTTCCCCGTAGCTGCTCCCTTTTCCCCATCTGCGTCAAATTCAATTTGTACGTTTAACCATACCGTCTCTACCAGAAATTCAATTCGCTCTTTTTTTACTTTCAAATCAATACGGGCTTAAAGCGGCGTAGAAAATGATATAGGTATATTCTGTTGTTGACAATTTAAGAATTTATTCGAAAACAATTTTCGTCGGAAACTCATGGAAGAAATTTGGATCGAAAGGGGAGTGGTACAAAAAGGCGGTTTATTTTTTATAGAAAATGCAATAAACCAGTAACTTTTTTTGTTGGTTTGGTAAAAGGTGAGATGTTAATTAAAACTTGTTGCACCCCTCGGGGAAATACGTATCACAAGTACGAGTGTTGAAAGTATCACTCGAATAATTTGAAAAATGGACAACCATTTGCAGTAGATGCTACTCCTCTCTCGCGTAAACGAAGTAGGAGAAAGATCCAGTACATTTTTCTTTGTAGTATATAGGGACAGAAAAGTACAGGTGTTGCGTTATCAATTGAAAGAACGATCAACGTAACGTCTAGAGTTGGAGTTATTTATTTAACGCTTTGGGACAAGTACCCTAAAGCGCGAAAATAGAATACACAGTACAAAAGATATTTATAACGCAGTTAATTAATAATTCCATAGTGATCAATTCCTCAAAAAAAAATATATAAACAAATTAACGGTAAAATAAATATATAATAAATGCATAATTACAAAAACAATAAGCAAAAGTGTACGCAACTAGTCCATCGTAAGGTTCCTCGCAGAGATGATATGATGGTAGGAGCTTTTTTTAAAAGCAATAAGGAATGACTCGGAACCTAGTCCAACTGGTAAAGAATTCCATGGTGTTCTAGCTGAGCTAGTGAAAGAACATTTGCCAACTTCAATACGAAACTTGTGTATAATTCAGGGGTTACAACACAGTAAAAACAATTTTTTTCTCATTTTTTTTTTCATTTTCTGAAACCTGTATTTGTTAAGAATACTTTCACCAAATTTTGTAAAGAAATTCGTAAAATTGACGGAGATACGGTATAAAATTTTGTTTCTATGTCGTATTATTATCCTTTCTCAGCAAAACATTGAACGCGTTTTTCTCGAAACTATGTTTTTCAACCTGGTTGACAGCATATGTAAAAAACTATTCATCCGATTTGCATGTACAATGTCTTAAAATGTTTGAAAATCCAGTCTCTATGGCACCACGGAGAGATTTTTTTTATAAAGGGCCCCCTTCTATTCTTTTTTGTTCATAAACGTTGATAATTTTATGTGATAAAATTCGCTGGTCCGCCATTTTTTTTAGATATCGAAATTTCGTCCCGTGATGTCATAAATCTATATGTCTAGTTTATAAAGGTATTTTTTTTTCAAATGAACCGTATGGCTTAATTACTGTCAACCACCAAATCGGAGTGTCCTTTTGAAAGCGGCGTACACCGCAAACTATTTTCAGATTGGGATACAAAAATTTGTGTAGTGTCTTGTTTATATATGTATTGAATACAAGTAACAATAGAAAAAAAAATCGTTTGTTCGAAAAAAATTATTAAAAATACACCCTTGTACCGTGCGCGCACTGTGTTGTAACCCCTTAAGGTAGATGGGTCAACTCTACCGTTCCTGCCGATAATCTGATTACGGTAAATGAATTTTTCGTACAAATATGCATGAAATTTATCATTAACCCTTTCGCTACTATGGGCGACTATAGTCGCTTTCTATAATATGCCACTAAAATACGACGGGCGACTATAGTCGTTCTACATCAGATGCCATGTATTGCACATTTGACGAACCTCTAAATGCATTGCGCGCCAACTATCTCACTATTAAATGCTACGTGGGTAGTTTATTTTGCATGGTTCGTGGTTTTCAGATGTTTAAATTTATTAAATAAACTAGATGATTTTAATGATAGATCTCGTGCACTGTATCCATTTTCTTCGCGATCATTCGCTCTACTGTTTATCGTGGCGGAGGATCCTCCCGTAGCGAAAGGGTTAAGAATAGAAAACATTAAATTGCCGAGGAAAAATAAATGCCTTTATTCCGTACTATGCCGGCCAAGTTCAGAAAAGTAAGGTACCGTAGATTCTCCGAATAAGATACCTTCGAATGCCTTCGAATAAGATACCACGGGTTCCCCTTCGCTAATCCACTACCCCCACTCCTAATGCCTCTTCGCCTCTGAATGTTTGGAGTTGCGTACTCCGAATAAGATACCACGGAAATAAATGAGAAAAAAGGAGAATTATTTGCACATAACGATTTTTTATTATTTATTATCACAAATTATTAATTATTTAAGATCACATTTTAATTTTTTTGTTTAAAATTCATAGAGAATTTTCAATCACTCGTAAACGTAGTTTTTTGTCGGGGAAGTGGCGTTTCCGTAACGCACTGGACTAGTATGTTCAAAATTGATTTACTTACGTGAGATAATTGCACAAACGGTAAAAATAACCTTTCTTCTCCCTTTCTCTCCTGTCAACATTGCGAAAATTCCTCGTTTGCGGACTTCTAGTCGCGTGACAAAAAAAAAGAAGGAAAAGGATATGGAATACAAAGCAACCTACATTATCGGTTTAACTTTAAATTAATTTGCATGGTATCTTACTCGAAGGACGAGAGTTCTATTCCTCTCCGGCGTAGCAGGCTGCTGAGTGGGGGAACGGTAATTCTCGGAATCATATTCCCCTTCGCTCCCTTGTGGTATCTTATTCGGAGAATCTACTGTACTGTGTGTTCATCCCTGCAAAGATCAAAGATGAATCTTATGCAACAATTCATCACTCTTTGTAGGATTTTGTTATTCTTTTTAGACGTTCCATACATCACTGCGCAGCAATAATCCAAATGTGGAAAAACCAAGGTCGTGATTAACCGGTTGACTGGTAATGGATCATATATGTACAAAAAACAAAGGTGACAATCCTGGTAATGGATCATATATGTACATATTTCGATAACTCTCAAGAATTTGGATTGATTTAAACGGAAATTGGCATATAACCGTTTTTTGGTGTGCTCTATCCGAATAAATGATCATATTTCAGAAATTTTCAGTCCTAACCTCAAAATTATAACAATTCGTGCATTAGAATCTTTTGTCTTCTGATGTAAATACTGTTTGAGCCATCAAATGGTTGTGAAAAGTGACACGTAGGGGTTTGCTTGAATCACTGTATGAATGAATAAATGAATAAATAAATAAATTTATAAATAAATGAATGAATAAATGAATGAATGAATGAATGTATGAATAAATTAATTAAAAATTCTTTGTAAATTCTGTAGAATTCGTGATAGTGTATATGAAATGGCGGATGCTATAATAGAAGTTTTTTGAAAAACTGAAAATTTCACCCCACACCCTTATTTTTCACCCCTTTAGGGGGTTGTAAAAAGAGAATTGAGCTCGTCAATGACACTAGAAGCACAATAATCCCCTAGATATAGTTTTTCATGTATTCTCGTGAAGAACTGGTTCGTACCAGAATTGGCACGAAAACTGGAAAAAGCTCCACCAGTCAACCGGTTATCCGTATTCGAAACTCCTACGGCAATAAGTGCTTCGATACCATAAATTGATAGAAAGTTCCGAAAATTCTTTTTGAAACGCCTCTGATGTGTGCTCCCCACGACAAATGTTGCGTTAACATCTCTCCAAGATGCAAGTATTGGTTACAAAAAAGAATTTCGAGTCTAATGACAACCACTATAGGTATGCTCGAAAAATCGATGGAGTCTTCTGGCTGTTCCAGCCAAATACCATGACCTTGGTTTTTTCATTATTAAAGATGAGGCCCAGTTCGGAAGTCCAGTTGCAGATGGTGTTGATGTCCTCTTTGAGATTTTTCATAGCGTCTACCAAGTCTGCCAAGTCTATGACGATACAACGTTCGTCAGATGAAATGGGAGATTACGATACGCGGTAGGATAAAATGACCAGACGGCGGTAATGTATCGAAATGTCGAAGCCTTCAGGACTACAAAATAGAGAAGTTTATAAAGTGCCCAATTGTCCATACGAATACGCAACAAATGAAAGGCGATATTGTGACGTATGGCGAACCGAAAGTACAAAACAATTTGACATTTATGACGAAGCGTCTAAAAAGCTCGTTAGTATATGACGAAATGGCAAACGAAGGTATAAAGGAACGCTCAAGTACCCGAATATTGACGCATTCAGAATCACAGAACGATCGGATTAATCAGGAAGTGTCCACACGAGTACATAGGACGACCGACAGATGGCAATGCGACGTACGTTGAGATGTACAAAATAATATATCGTTCACCATAGACCAAAGTAGCAAATAATGACAATGACATATTTGATCGCAAAGACGAAGTGTCCATCCGATCGAGTGACGGACGATAACATAGGGTGTAGGACAAAGCGTTCGGACAACGTGTTTGGAACGACGATACAACTGACGATGATATGGTTGACGACGAAATGGGCAGGCAACGAATTATCCATACGACGAAACGGCAGACGATGATAGGGAGAACGACGAAGTGGCAGACGGCGAAGTGCCCATGAAGCATTTCCACAGCACGTTCCGGTTTGATAAATTCTCCTTCAGTTCGTGTCTCCCGCTAATATGCATAAAGCAAATGCATGAAATCCTTCAATAAAAATAATGGTAACGGCGTAGTGAAATACGTAATTAAGAATATAGTCTCCAACATGACATATTTCTCGCATGGTTTACTTGAAGTACTGCAATTAAATGGTGGATAACTGTGGAACAAAAATTGTGCATTACATTTTGTTCCGTTACACAAAGGTATGTTCATAACAAAATACGTTTGTGTCGCAAATCTACGACGACTGCAATTAAGGATGTTCTTGCGTTTGCAAAAATCAAAGATTAAATTCTGAAAAAATTTTGACTAATAAATCTAAAATTATAGACTTTAAATTATTTTCTTGAAAATTTTTCACCGTTTAGTTTGTGAGTAATTGATTTTCGAAAAATAGCAATTTTACATGTCAAGTATAGGGAAAATAGAAGTCCACATGTTCTACTCAAGAACTCTAATTTCCTAAAAAAGATTTTTCAACCAAATAAATTTTAAAAATTGCATTATATTATTCTGTACTTAACAAAAAAAAATGAAACTAATTGACCGCTTAGTTAATTGTTTATTCAGATTTTAACGTGATAAAAACGATGAAGTAATAAACAGGCGTAAGCAGCGTGGCAACATCGTATCGATAAGAGCGACATCTAGCGGTACAAATTCAAACGTTTTCACCGGGAAGTTTGAAATTTGCGTTCTTGCATAAAATACGATAAGACAAGATTTGCACCACAACTCTCTGGCGATTTGGCTGATATTCACTATTCTTCGTCCTTCCACTACACATTCATTTTCCGAAAGACATTTTTTTCTTCTTTTAACAGCAACACTCGCGTTATTTCGCCATTCAGTTTTCTTTTTTCTTTCGAAACAACCTTTGTGACGATGTTGATCCATCTTTGCAGGTTATGTACGAATACGAAAAATATAGGTAACAGTCTTGCCAATTGGTAAGAAATGAAAGTTTTATGGACAACGTTGCCAAATGTAAAGCGATTGAAATAATAGAAACAAATAATTTATATAAAGATAATTTAGAGGACTATATCACGGTGCTCTTCTCAAATATATTTTTAATAACTAAAAACATGTGTTGCATTATATTTACGATTGAACGTTAAAATGTTGTCGATTATAAGATTTACTTTTAGAAGATGGTACTTTAGTCAAATCAGTGACTGTAGCTTATTTTATTTTACCTATATTGCATAAATTAATCGTAAAACGAATTGTTATTGATAAATTACGTTGTTTAATTGTATTATCTTATAGATATGCTCCTTAATTTTTTAAATTTCCTATAAAATAGAACCATTGTACGGATATTCATTTGACTAGATTGTCCCGCATGAACATCCTTAAATAGTGGGTAACCATGGAACGAAAGTCGTATTACATTTTGGTGCATAATAAAAGAAAAAGTGTATAACAAAATGCGTATGGATCATCGATGCCAATAATATGACCTACAACGTTTTTTCGATTTATGTATGAACGGTCAGTGAAAAAGTTTATACGTCGCGAAACATCGCTATTAAAATATGTATATCTCTATTAGTTCGTTAACTTTGAAAGGTAAATAGCAATATCTCTGAGAAAAATTGTATATTTCTGTTTCTATTTGTAAATTGTTTAGCTATTTTCCATCGTAATGCATTCCAGCGTAAAAAGCGAGGTACCGATATTGAAAGAAAGCTTTTTCTACGTTTCATATTCGACAGCACGGTGAACTATTATCGACCTACCCTATTGAAGTGACTAAAAATGCAATATCGCATGGAACACACGACGCACGCGTTACGTGCACCCATTGCTACGAATACCATTGGGGACATTGACAGCGATACTTAACGTTGTTGTTCCTACCACAAATATTTTACTAAAAATACGAGTTTTTCTAAAGAGTGATACCAAATAACATTTCGTTCCATTAGTTTTCCCACGCACATACGCTCGGAGCTTACGAAGGCGGAGTTATACAAACGCGATATGAATCTCCGCAAACCCTCTTTTCGGCGTGCGTCGCTTTGGTAAACATGATACAACTTTTGTAGGTTTCTCTAATTATCGAATTGAAAGCTGCTGAAAGTGCAAACGGAAAAAGAGTCTCGCGTGCGGTACAAACGAAAGGGCTCGAGGTGTGCTTTGAAATGATTTTCGCGTCTAAGAAAAAGTTGTAAGTTTACACGTTTATGAATCTCCAAAGGTTCGGGTGAAATAATAAAAGCGGAGAAGTAGTTAGTTTTTACTTTGCACGGTAAAAAGTTATCATCCTCGGAAGAGAGACCCTTCAGCAACAGAGCAAACGTTACCAGAAACGTTGTAAACGTAACTCTATACCGGTACAATTGATGAGCCAAAGAACATTTTTCTTGGTGGCTTTTATGATTCGACTCCCACCCTCTCAATTCCAGAAACGAGCAGGAAGGTCGTATTTTATTTTTCGTACCGAGAAAGCTTTCAGGCTTTTTGGAGTGAAAATAATACTGTAGCTTCTACACGGGTCTTAAGCTGTAGAACGTAGAGAGTCTCGAATGGTATAGGGTATACGTACGTATACGTTCGACACGAGTTGGACCGGGAAGGAGAGGAAAGGAAGATCGTAAGAGCGTAGGAAAGGACGAAATAAACTGCGAATGGCAAGAAAGGGTGATGTGTGTAGGAAAAGATGGAACGGACGAAAAAGAATACGAGTCCTTACAAAAAGGATACCTCGAGAGGGAGAGGCGAGCGAGAGGAGCGGGAGCGGAGATCCGAGGAGAGGGATAGAGCTTGATGAGCTTTTCACGTTATTCGTAATCCTACTATTTGCTTCTCGACACAATAAACGTTCGTTGGACTGGTAACTTGGTACACTTAAGTAGATAAAAAGTTTGCAGCTTCAAATGGTGTACAATGACTGGCAGGATTACTATAATCGTTTCGTGAGAAGCAGCAGGAAGGATATTTCTCCGTGCTCTTATGTCTACCCGTATTCCCTCTACGAGTGGTCGCAACAAGTCTCGGAAGACTGATGCGAGAGACAATGGCGGAAGAACTGCAGCATTTAGCCTAACGTAGGAGCATTTTGGGAGACGGGAATGGATAAAATAAGATGCACGTGTATGAAAGAGGAAGTATTTGAAGTGAAGAATTGAAGGAAAAGGGCCATGTATGGCACCGATGGCGGAGAACGAGGGATGCCAGGAGCTATAACATTCTTGAAGAATGGATTTAGAAGCTTTCACTCCCCCCTCCTCTCTCACCCCCGGGATATCTGCATGAATAGCCGCAATCAGAATTGCATTTCTCCCGGAGAACCGCCGTTTCGTTCAATTTCCTTCGTCCGCTTACTGTCCTTTTCTCTTAAACCAACTGCACTTCCGTCAGCTTTGGAAGCTCCGGAGAATGTCTAGGACGAAATCCTATTTAGTCTCATTTTGCTATTGGAGCTTCATGGTGTCTCACAAACGCTTTTTTTTCATTCCACGAGATATCGCTGATTCTTACCTTTCAATTATCTTCCGAGCTGAAACGTTAATGCGAAGGTACGAAGGAAAGAACCTAAGTGGGTTTCGTCGTGACTCGCAGCGATTTCATACCAGCGGAGCGATACGCGCCGGCAATGTTCGATACATTATTTAAGATACAGCTTGCCGGTATAATTCGTCAAGGATCTGAATTTCATTGTCACCCTATTATTTTCAGCAGCGATTAACGGCGCCTGTCAGTCTGCGAGAGTACTTTTAGCGAAACCCCGTTTGTTTTATTGCAGACCTAGCGTTTTCCTGGAGATACAAAGATTGTAACTCAAGTTCATCCTCCGTCATTCTCTCAAAAGTTCCACAAGTGTAAAAAGTGTTTCTGGAAGATCGTTTTATCTTCAATGGAAAAGTAGCCAATCTCATTGAAATGCAAAGAGGCTTTATCGGGACAGATGAAAAGACAGCTTTCGCCTAAAGCAAAGTAGGGGTGCGCCTTCTGGAAAACGCCACTCAGATTTAAATTCCTTTTTGCGACGAAAAATACCACACTGAAATCTGTAAGAAAATGATAAAAGTGGAGGGAACGCATGGAAAAGGAAATGGATATTTTTTGTTTACAATTAAATACAACTAGACCCGTAGGCATATAGCATATACATATACATTTTGAATCCTATTTTAAATACAGTAGAATCTCTCTACAAGATACCTTCGATTCTCGTCCTACAAGATACCTCGGGTTCCCCTTCGCTATCCACTACCCCCACTCCTAATGCCTCTTCGCCTCTGAATGTTTGGAGTCGCTCGCTCCATACAAGATACCACGGAAATAAATGACAAAAAATGAGAATTGTGTACACATAACGATTTTTTAAATTTACTATCATAAATTATTAATTATTTAAGATAACATTTTAATTTTTTGTTGGTTTAAAATTCATAGAGAATTTTCAAGGAATTGTAAACATAGTTTTTTGTCGGGGACATGAACTCAAGCCTATTTTGATGTGTTTCAAATATTTAAAATTGATTTACTTACGTGAGATAATTGCACAAAAGGTAAAAGTAATTTTTCTTCTCTTTTTCTTTCTTGTCAACACTGCGAGAACTCCTCGTTTGTGGACTTCTAGTCACGTGACAAAAAAAAGACGGAAAAGGATATGGAATACAAAGCAACCTATATTATCGGCCGAACTTTAAACTACTTTTGCATGGTATCTTGTACGCCGATCGTGAGATCTATTTCTCTCCGGCGTAACAGACCGCTGAGTGGGGGAACGGTAATTTTCTTCTTTTTTCGGAATCATGTTCCCCTCCGGTCCCTTGTGGTATCTTGTATGGAGATTCTACTGTAATATATTATTTTACCTCGATAAAATAAACTCCGATGAAAAAGTCTTTCCTACAAAAGTTCTTCCGATTCGTGGTATTCTTTCCCCATGAAATGGTGAAAGTTAAATGAGGGTCATTACAATTTTTTAAATGGAAATTCGAGAAATTGAAGCCATTATTAAGGTGAATTTAACGTGAAAAAAAGAAATTGTTTTTAATCGAAAAAAACTCCGGTGCCTTCCACCCGGATTTTTACCCGTGGCAGTTCATGAAGTGACTTTTCTCTTATCACAAATGCGACAGTTGTGACTACTGACAAAGTCATCGCTATGAAAAGTAGCTTCATCCCTAAAGAGAACGTCATAAAAAAAGGATAGTATCGAGTTTGATCAATTATCCAGCGCTGAAACGTAATGCGATTTGCCATATCCTCATCCGATTATTCTCGAACAAGCAGGATATGGCATGTCCCCTATTTACAAGACCGCAAGATTTGGAAAGCGGTCGATCAAGGTACTTCTAGCTGGCGATTGATCTGTCAGAAGCTGGTATTGGTGCTATATATTATCACATACCATCGCCAGTACAGCAATGGTACGGCTATCGGCTTTATCAACGTTAACATAATTTTGATGTCACCTTTGACGAGTTAATTGGCTACCCGGAACTCTTAGTTCGATGAATCGAATGGTTAAAGCGCCGGGATGCAGTCGACTTGGATAACGTCTGTGATGCTACATTGCCGGTAGCGGTCAATTGCGATGACATTCTTCGAAGGCAAAAAGAATAGTAGTATAAGAATAGTAGTATCAGCGGGACTGTATTGTCGCGTCGTACCTGCAGGTGCTACACAATTGTGTTTTTGCTTGAAGAGATTACTCGCTGGCTTTTCATTGGAAAATTAGATAAAACTTTCCCCGAAGTCACGTCACTCATGTCATTGAATTTATAGAGTGACATACAGTGACAAAGTTCGTATGTTACCAAGGTTCGACTTTGCAAGCTCCACATGGACACCATAGGCAGCAGACCAAGCGTAGGGTAATTTCTATAGAGCAGCATGGGCTGCCAAGTAAAGCACTGTAAAAAATAATCTGTACCACATATAGAAATTCTGACCAAAGGTTATGTTGAACCAGGCGGTAGACTCTTAGGTGCACATTTTGTGTCCAAGAACAGGTGTTTGGCTTCGTTTGGAATCAGGTTTTCAGTGGAACATTGCGATTTAGAATATGGATTTACATTCGGATTCAGATCCACCTTCGTACCTTGTTATACAGACGTCGTTGAACTATTCGTACTACTCGTTAACCTCTAAAGTGCTTCTTTGAGGCTACAGGCTTGTTCGATTCGTTTTATCGAATTAAGGGGGTCAACCCGTGTGGCGGCCGTTTTTTTGGAGATTTCTTCGGCCGCCAGAGGGGTTGACCCCCTTAAAGCACGATATTTTAACACGTTAACTGCCACGTTAAATTTACGTGAATCCCTATTTACGCCGCGTGGGTCGCAAAGGTATACGCTATTGCATTTGTCATAACCAGCGTGGCCTGAACGGAAAGTTTAGTGTCGGTCACCGATGACTGACATGGCAGTTAACGTGTTAATGGGAGATCCCTACATGTGTGAACGTACATGCTGGTCTCTTTGCTGGATACCATATGTTAAGGAAAGTTTTGTACACGTTGTGAAATTACATTGGATTTCCCCATAAATACTAACGAGGTCATGTAAAGAGTATAATAATAAGGGTTTTGCTTATTAACACGCTAAATGCCATGTCAGTCACGACTGAACCTTTCGTTCAGGCCGAGCTGGTTGTAACAAATGCAATTGTGTATTCCATTGCGACCCACACGGCGTGAATAGAAAACCACGTGAATTTGACGTGGCAATTAACGTGTCAAAGCGCTCTGGAATATACCCTATGGAATACCTTAAAGCGCGAATTCCATAAATACCCATAGTTTACAAAATTGATATAAACAGTATAGGAAAACAATAAAGAATAAATCATTTTTAAAAAACAATGAATAACAATAAAAAACACATACACACATTTACGTCAGTAACGAAAAAATATAAAAATATAAATACACATATACATTTTACTGAATGATATATACGAAATCTACTTTCAATAAACAATGTTTATGACTCCAAATAATGGAAACACACTTTATGTATCATATAACACTAAAGTTTTTTCTCGATCCGTGTTTACCAGGACTTTTCCCTCCATTTCACCATTATTATCCGCCCTGAAAATCCCGAACCCTTTTGTTCAACGCTTTCTATAGATGTAAATAGTGTTTATGGTGGTAACATATATAATTTCTTATGGTATATAAATCTTTCCTCAACGTTTTACAATAAAAGTGTGAAGCAGTTAACCCTTTCAGAGGCGGTGGGACGTACACGCCCCACGCACGTCTTTCCACTGTGTTTAAGTACTTTTTAGGTCTAATTTACGCGACTTTTATAAAAAATTCATTCATTTATTCATATTCAAATATTTGCGTTAAGTATTTAATCCAAAATAACTCCAATTGTTTCTAATAACTGTACCCCTCAAAGGGTTAAAATATGTGTGTCCTGAAAAACCCGTAAATCCACGTATACGTTCTCATAGACACCATTATACGCCGTGTGAGGTATAATGAGATTTTACACATTTTTCAAGTATTATGTATACTGAGTTTTTCATGAGTCCAAAGGAACTGTGAAACCTACATGCAGACATGCAGATGAACATTCGTTTGAAACAAATTTTTATACTACTTCAAAGCAACGCTTTGTCTCTTCTGAATGATTCATATCGTTATGAAACATGTGTGGCAATAATTAACATTGGGATAAAAATGTAGGAAGCCTCATTACCAAGGCCATTAACGAAGTAACAAATACACATAAAGATTTTATTATCTTCTCTTTATTAACATGTATATTTTCTTCATTTTCCACTGTATAACTCGCTCCCAGTATTTTTATTGCATATTCTCATTTGATTTTGCCCAGCCAAGTCCTATGTGCTTGTTATTAGTAGTCGAGTTGAATGTATCATTAATTTTTACTTTGAATGCGACGCATGTCTTTGGTTCCTTTACAATGTAGGAACTAAAATGCACAATTTTGCGAAAATTTATTTAGTTGCAAACATATTCTCGGCGTACGTCTCGCTTGAAACTGCCCTTTCAAAATACACCGTAGAAAGAGGCAAAATGGAATATTTTGTAGTATTTTAATAAGTTTTACCTCCAAGTACTTCAATTTTAGAGCAGCACTATAGCGAATTTCATCAAACCGTGATTCAACTTTTTCACCAGTATTAAACGCAATAATAATAAAAAACACGACCTAACAATGGTAAATTAATTATCATCCTTTGTTCGTCATTTCCTTTGTTATTTATATATATATTGCAATAAATTTTACCATCCAGTACTTTAACTTCAGGCCAGCGTTAAAAAGAATTTTATGAAGCCATGATTCAATTCCTTGAGCAGGTTATCAGATATAAAAATGATAAAAATTCCATTTAAAGATAATTAATTCATTAATACAGTAGAATCTCCGTACAAGATACCACAAGGGACCGGAGGGGAATATGATTCCGAACAAAGAAGAAAATTACCGTTCCCCCACTCAGCGGCCTGTTACGCCGGAGAGAAATAGATCTCACGGTCTTCGTACAAGATACCATGCAAAATAGTTTAAAGTTAAACCGATAATGTGGTTGCTTTGTATTCCATATCCTTTTCCTTCTTTTTTTTGTCACGTGACTAGAAGTCCGCAAACGAGGAGTTCTCGCTGTGTTGACAAGAAAGAAAAAGAGAAGAAAAGTTATTATTACCTTTTGTGCAATTATCTCACGTAAGTAAATCAATTTTAAACATTTGAAACACATCAAAATAGGCTTGAGTTCATATACCCGAAAAAAAACTACGTTTACAAGTCCTTGAAAATTCTCTATGAATTTTAACACCAACAAAAAATTAAAATTTTATCTTAAATAACTAATAATTTATGGTGATAAGTAAAAAAAGTCGTTATGTGTAAATAATTCTCATTTTTTCTCATTTATTTCCGTGGTATCTTGTATGGAGCGAACGACTCCAAACATTCAGAGGCGAAGGGGCATTAGCAGTGGGGGTAGTGGATTAGCGAAGGGGAACCCGTGGTATCTTGTACGAAGAGAATCAAAGGTATCTTGTACGGAGATTCTACTGTACCCTTTGTTTGTTATTTTTACTCTTACTTACAGCAACAATAAAGAGAATTTTGTGAAGCCATGATTTAAGCCCTGGAGTGCCATTTAATAAAATAATAATAAAATCCACAAACAAAATATCATAAATTAATTAGGGCCCTTTGTTCATTATTTTATTGTTATTTTGCTTAAAGTCATTCCGAAATATTTTATCAATGCCAGAGCTTACAGGATACAGAAACGTCATGTAACGGCTTTACAGCTTCCTTTACACTTTTCAGGGAGGCAAAAGGATGATGTAAAATTGAGTCTCTTCTCGAGTGTCAGAAGCAGCATTTTAGGATCTGTTATAAAGTGTATATTTTCATACTTCTTTCCTTCATTGAAATTCTATGAAATCGTTAGACGCGAGGAAAAGTTGTAGAACTTTTTCTCAAATACCTACACGTAGTCGGACACGTTGCCACTCTCATATAACAATTTTCCTCATGCTTATTTTTCATAAACGATTGGATTCACCTACTTCCGTAGTATCCGTATTTGCTCGAATTGCTGATAAATTCAATTTCATTTTTTTTTCCAAATACGCAACTAAAGGACTTGTAGTACATATATTTCGTAATTAATTCTACCCTCATTGCAGCGATTTTTTGTAACTCAATAATTTTGTTCGGGATCTTTCTACATTTCGAAAACGTCAGCCAAAGAAAGGTAAATCAGAAAACCATAAAATAGAAGATTTTATGTTCAATCTAATTTAGGCTTCTAACAAATGTACGAAAATTTAATAATTATACGAATTCATTAATATTTAGAAAATGATGTCAATGCCTTTGGTAATTATAAAACGACATATAATTTCATATAAATTCAGTAATTAGAAAATTTTTACGAGTTTTCTATTGTAAACTTTGCCTTTTCGTGTACTTGAACCTGTATGTCAATATTCAGACCGAAGGAATTACATTGGAATAAGACCTCGCTATAACAATTTCACTTTATAATGATCCCTCTTTACAAGACGCAAACCTAACTCCCGATAACAATCTGTCCAGCTCCCACATCTAAGGTTTGTCGACCAATCACATCAACTTGTGAAACACGTCAGTTTCAAAAATTTACTTTTCCTCAAATATATAAAACATGTATAAAAAATATGCATAATTGTACCGAAATAAATAAAAATTACAAAAATTTGCTGCAAGTATAAAATTATCTCAATACCGCATTTGAGGTTACACAACAAAAATAAACATAAGTAGAAAATTTTTCTCCGGCGCATCCTAGTCACGAATAGCCACGCAGAGTGGGGATGGACGAAGGGATTGTTATAACGAGGTCCTGTTGTATATAGCAGTTGAACAGATCCTTAGGTTGACAAACTTAAAATGGAACGCTTAAAAAAAGGCTAAGACATCGTATTCTTGCTCCACTTCCGCATGTTCAATATTTGATACATTTACGAGAAACCAATCCAAAAGGACTATCTCGAAAGCTTTTCCCTCGAACGTCGGAGCTTTCAGCTAAGCCATAATACGAGTGCGCAAGATGTTCGTGCTGTGAAATATGGATAAATAAAAAAGAAAGGGTTTCATCTGAAATATGAAACGAGTCAAAACTTAATAAGCTTTCGAAGACCTGTACCAGCTGTACAAACATTAATCCTATATATGTATCGATTGTGTACTTGAAAAATGTGCATTGACTCCTTTTATGACTAATAAACGCTTTGCAAGCTGCTGCACCCATCTGGTTTTTCCTGAAGAATGCGGGTCAAAACAGAACGAGTAATTGAAAATTTTTTCGTGTACGCTTGCAGTGCAACATAACCTCATTTGTTGACAATAAAGAATGTCTTTCAATCGAAATTTGCAATTACTAAGTTGTAACATACTGTTGCAGTGATGCAACTCAAATAACACAAATTCATACAATTATAATCTCGAGTGGTCACCTTAAGTGTTATTATTGATATATATTAATTTGTAATTAATATGAATTAATTGATTGTAAATATTTGCAAGATGAGGAAATACAAATAAGAAAAATGGCAAGGTTGAAATTCTTCGTTTCTCTTGTGACCTTGTAGAAGACAATTCCTTTATTATAAATCTTCAATTCCATTTTCAGTCGATCTTATTTACCAAATCTTCTTCAAGACTTGTAAAATGTTTTATTCGCTGTTTTAATTAATAAAAATAACTTTCGTTTAAACAAATTTCCAAATTGAGAAACTGAAAACAGAAAGAAAGATAACACGTGTCGTACATATTTTTTATATTTATATTTGAAAGAAGACAAATATAATTTATTACTGAAATTATTGTTCCAATTTTTTAATTGATAATAATTAAAATTTATTTTCATCATAATATTTTGTTTCCTTATGGGATGTGTATATTATGACTCGGACAGTGATTTAAGACCTTTGATCATAATTTAAATCATTATTGTTAATAAAGGAATTATATTCAACAAGGTCACACGAGAAACAAAGAATTGCAACGGTATTAATTTAAAATAAAGGACCAACAAAGAATTATAACTATTTAAGAAAAATGACCTTATGATTGTTGACTGGAGCTTTTCTGAGACAATAATTTGATTGGTACTTGTTTATTTTTCCGCCACTTTTTTTTCAAACTGGATATTGTTTTTTCTCTTTCCTGAAAAAGTGTTTCTTTTTTTTCTTATTTTTTGTTGTTGTAACACTTGCGGTATTTTTAACGACAATTGCAGGTACCATCATGGTAAATTTTTGCGGTTACAAATACCTATTGAATTTCCACAACCCCTTCCTTTTGAGAAATGCGTCGTGTAAGGAAAAGGGTAGTTTTAAAAAATACACACACACAGTAAATTTCGAAACCTCGCTATACAGTCTGTCAAACAAGACTTTTGATAATTTCAAAAATGTTTCTATATTTTCGTAGGCTTAGATACACTAATGCTGCTTCTCTCCCCATTTTCACATCACGCAAAAAAATACAGAGTAAATTTTGGCATAAAATTTGGTCGACCTGAGAGACCTTGTACCTGATTGCAGTCAATTTTACCTCGCAATAAAATTCAACGAGTTGCAATTTGAACTTTACTACGCTTTCCAATGAATATATTTATATTCGTACGTATATTTTATGGAAGATATTATTTATGAAGTATAAAATATACAAAAGTTTTTAGCGAATATGACGGGGTTAGTGAATGCGTGGTGAAATGCACTTTAACCCTCAATTACCCCACGGGGGTCAATATGCATTCACGTAATACGTGCTGCCCATATACCAGGAAATACGTGGGGTGGCTTATGGTTAAGAATTCTTTTTAAATCTCATACATTTGTTTTAATTTTTAAAAAATTACAATCTAATGTCGGAAAACCCGTGAACGCGTTAAGTGCCGGGCCAAATTTACGTGACTCCCTATTCACGCCGCATTTGTCATGACCGGCGCGGCCTGAACGAAAAGTCCATCGTCGGTCACCGGTGACTGACGTGACGTTTAACGCGTTAATCGACTCTTCTTCTTAATCTGTTAAATTTATTATAAAACCCTTATTTTTTTTTCAAGACTTTTAATAAAATCATAATTAAAATGTACCAAGTTAACGTCACAAATATCAGTATAAAACTTCCAACACGGGGTCGGGGATTTCGTTACGAAATTTCTTACAGTCTGTAGTAAATTTATACTAAATCTTACTTTATTGCTCATTAAAATGTCTTCCAATTAAGTCGCCGACTCCGATCGACCAAATTTTATGGCAAAATGTACCATGTAATTTTGTCCATTATGCCCTGGAATTGTGTTTATCAAAATTACTTTGAGAGCTCCACGGAAAGAAGCCGAAATACTTCTACGTGAAGAAAGTTTTTCCTTTCTTGGGAATAAACAAGTTTGCTCTATAGTGCTTCTCTATCAAACTCCGGATCGATTCATGCGCTTACAAAAGGTTCTTCGATTGAACCCTGCAGAAGAAACAAAAAGTTCCATCTCAATTTCTTGTGATGTGCATTCTTATTCTTTTTCAGAGGAAACGATATTAAAGCGAGTATCAATGTAGAGTTAACGATACATTCCACTCGAGTCCCATGAATCTTATTCGAGGCAATCTCTGATCTACAATCGATATTCAAAATTATCAATTTACATTGAGTTTTTCTTCGACTTCTTCTCTGTCCCTTTTACTTCTTGTTGTCATTGTATCGAGTAGATTGAGAGGGTAATAAAATGTAACGTTTAAAAACAGTATTTTCGTAGACTCCTATAAAATCTCAAATGAGAAAGTATTTCACCTCTCTTCGTTTTCAACAATTCCTAAGTATTGAGTTGACGATTTCTACAAAATCGAATCGACAAACAAGGAAAGAATTACAATCAGTGGGTGAAATTACAAATTTCCTCTCGTTTTCTTACAAATCGTAAATCTTTCATTCCAATTCGATATTTCTTTACATGGTATTTAAGGAGACTGAATTCCGAGCTTGGAACCCGCCATACACGGTCAGCATATCTAAACCAAGCTGTAGAAAAAAAAGGCACGCGATACGACACAAAATAATCCTCCATTGTCGGTAAAGGGATAATCTTGGATCTGCTTTGGGTTGTTTCCTTGAGTCGCGTATATTATCACGTTCATGCCGGGGCGGATATTTACGTTTTTTCGCGTGGGGCGAGACCGCCCCACGGAATAGTCAAGTGTGACCCACCGGTGGGTCACGCCGGCGTGAACGTGTTAAATACCAGAAAGTCGAAAAGCCAAAAGAAATAATAACATTCAAAAAGTACGATGGCCTTGTAACCGAATTTCTTTCTCAACACGTTGAACGCCATGTCAAATATACGTAACTCCCCGTTGAAGCCGCGTGGCTCGCAATGGTACACACCATCGCATTTCTCATAACCGATGCGGCTTAAACGAAAAGTTCAGAATCGGTCACCGTCAAAAAACAGGCAACGAATGACGGTTTGGTCATAATTTTACATAAGGTGGAATAAACAGTTGCCGTTGGGAAAGATGCACAGCGGGTTGCTAGTGAGCAATCCAGCCTCCTTAAGGAAGGATAAGAGGAAAAGAAAGAATCAGTGAGAAGAGTTTGGAAAAAAAAAACGTACTCAAGTATGCAACTCCTCTATTCTAGTTTCTTGGTTCAAGTAGTATCAGGTATACGGGTCCACATCGTTTTATTACCATGAACGTAAAAGTGCCAGGAAACGGTTTCCCTTGAGCTCTGGTTTCCTCGCAACTAAAGTCTCCGGAAGATGGTCGTCCAATTACAGGACGACAGAGAGCATGTATTTACGATTGAATTCCATGTACATTCCGCGAAATCGTATTTACAATCGAAGTCCCTTATATCATATGTCAGTGTCTTTGACAGCTTTTAGCTGCGATATTTTTCACGGTGAATCTGCTGAATAGAGAAACGTCTCTTCTATAATGTATTCGGATGTATACGTATATATGCAAGTGTATCTATACATGCTCGACAGTGTAAACGTTGACTGAAAAGCTTCACTGTGGTTGCCACTGATTTCAAATTTTTCCATTTCTTTGGGAAGGAAAAAGAAAAAATAAAAGCGGACGTCATTCGTGCAGCCCAAAATTTGCAAGAACCTCGTTCATACCAAATCCCCCAACTTTTCGATGAAAGGAAAAATAATTGGTACCGAAACGTTGTATGGCATACAGCATGAATGAAGCTGAACACAGTAGATGCTTATTCTCCGCAAAGCCATTCCCTTCTGGCTCCCGTATCAAATTTTATTTCTCGCTCGACAAAGATGTCTCTGCCAAGTATGTCAGCGGTGACTTCTTTGTATTGATCAGAATGGAGAAAGTATCAGGTATTGGCCGCAAGAGTTGATTTTTGTTGGAAGTCACGGATAAGAAGAGTCTCATTTTTGGGATAAAGTAGGACGAAAGCTCAACTTTTCTTAGAACAAATTTCGACTTTCCAGAGAGGGACAGAAACGATCTAAGTTTTTCGGATCTTATTAAATTAGAGTAGATTTTTTTTACATCGTAGACGATGGTGGTAATTACTAACTTTTTGGTAATCAGTGCTTACGTGTATTGCAATAATGGCGAATGCGCCGAAGTAGCCTGAATAGCATCGTTCTGATTTTTGTGGAAGTGAGCTTTGGAAGGATGTCTTTGGGCAGAGGACAAACTTTATGGACAACTTCGCAAACATGAAAGGGTCGTTCCGATATCGTCTGAATGTAGCGAAAACATCGATACGCTCTTGTCAAACATATTCTGGATTGTTTATTGGCTGTGCATAAGTTGTGATTCCGAATGTCTTCGAAACACAAAGTGCACGTATTTCCATGATCGATACTTTTAAGGAGGTTCGAGCGAATCTAATGTGAAAAATAATTTCCAACTTTGAGCTTTGAAATTAAGTATACGTATAAATAAATACGTCATTTATCTAATCCCGAAATTTTAAAAAGATTCACCGTTTAGTTACTTAGATATTAAATTTCAAAAATCACAATTTTCATCTCCTTTTACACGGGCTCTTATGGCGGACAAACTTTAGTCGACACTTTAATTATTTTTTTCAATATTAACCTCCCAACTTTAACGAATAAAAAACTATACACAAGAAACTTGGATTATTGTAAAATATATAAAAAATTTAATAATAATACATTACCGATATAATTTTTGAAATATTTAAAGTTAAATTTTATGTTTTTAACTCGTTTATCGTCAGCTATTTATTCGAATAAAGATTTGGCAATGTCGCGTCAACAGCTGAGAAAAAAGAAAAGGATAGAAATATAGTTAGAGAGAGAAAAACTATAGAAAATGACATGATGTGACAAATATGACAGCAATTGTTTTTTCCCTTGTAACGACAATGCATTTTGGTTATTTAATTGCTCAAATATTTAACTCACGCACTCATGCACGTCTCTGTAATAGGTATAATCAAACGCGCTGTTTATTTAATCCGGCAAGTAATAAATACGAAAGTCATTTTATTACTTTCTTTTATTAAATAAGTAAAAATCATTAACTATTAAATTGTTCAAATTATTTTAAATTAAAATAAAGAATTTTGACGAATATTGGGAAGACTGAAAGTAAACAAAAATTTAAACATTATTTTGACTCATAAGTTACGCTCGAACCTCCTTAACTTTCCGCCCAGTTTTAACCCTTAGCTAGCCTCCCGGGACTTGAGGCGTCTCAACCTACTACAACTACAATTTGAGCATCTTTATAGTCAAAAAACTCTACAATTGTCCTGGAAAGGATGGTACTGAAGGTTAAAAGAAACAAATTTAATAATTCATATTGCATTGGAAGGTGTTAAATTTGTAACCACGGCAATAATCCATGTTACGTAAAATTTTAATAAATGCTGATTTTTTAAAAATCGTAACACTGTGCGTAAGTATCAATTTTGTCAAGGTTATGTTCTGTTATCACTCTTTTCACGATCGGCAGGGATGTTCCTAACATCCCGTACAAATATTATATTTTCGTAAAATAATCTATACTATTTGTTGAAACAACATTTGACAATTATCGTACAGTTATTTCTAATTAAAAAATTCAATACCTTCCATGCATTAAAAATTTTTATTGACATGGTCTGGAAAGCCTCAGTGTGCCAATTAAGTTATTCCAGCGAAGTAGGCCAGCTGAGGGTGAAGTTAAGCATCAGGATCGTCCTGAAAAGTTATGACATTCCGGAGTTGAATTGTAATGTGTCGTGAGAAAGGTCGACTCGGTAGTCTTCTAACGTCTGTCTATTAAATCCGCTTGACGCTAATTCGAACTTGATCGCAAAAAATACGAGTAAATTCTTCTAAAATGTATTGACGTTTGTGTACTTTGAGTAGTCTCTATTTGGTGTGTACCGTCTGTATATTATTTGCTTAAGCTTACGGTGATGGAAATGTCTTGCATCATATACTGCGATCTAAGCAGCGAATCAGTAACGTTAGTGGTGGAGCCACGATCGTTAGCATTATACAGTGAGTATTATTTCGTGAAACAATTGTTTGTAGTTGCAGTCATCATACGTGTGGTTCCCAGGAAACGTATTACAGACTCTCGTGATATACCACTTCGCTTTGGCCTCGTACATGTCTGTTTACAAAATCCACTTGTGGTGTACGGTATATTCCCGTTTGTGCGGGCTATTTACGTGAAGATCCAACAATTGAGATATGCTAAAGTTCCAAACCACCGGAGGCTACGACTTTCCCGAAAAACTTTGGCACCACGGGTTACCAAAAGCAGTAGTAGGTGGCGCTTAAATTGTGACACGCTTTAGTAGCATCTTACTAGGAGGTTCGACGTGACATTGGGATTCTCTTTCGTTTATCCCAAGTAAGACTGTTTGACTGGCACCTGCTAATACAGCTTGAGCCTGTGCTTTGGGTTGCTAAAAACTCCTGCTACAAACAATTTTAGTGACATAGGGGATTTTGAGCTACCTGGCCTGGAATTGATACAGAATGAACTAATTTCAGAAAAAAACAGAAAAGCCATGGTGGATGGTTTAGTGGATATTCCACGAAAATAACACAATTTTTTTTATTTCACATTCTATTTTTTTTGGTGTTGCTTCGGCCTTTACCTCGAACGCATATTTTTATTTATGCTTTAAATGGAATGAAACGAATTCGAGCTTTGTTTTATAGTCGTTTGAAATCGTCACGGAGGAATTCTGTGCTTTCTGTTTCTCTAATTTTTTCGGAGCCTCCAAAAATGCAGGAGTATGAGAAAGGACCTTTCAATAGGAATCAACGAAATGGCGATGAATTGACTCGTTACTCGGTCAATGGAAAGTCAATTTCGCAGTGTTATAGATACACGATCAATTCTACTTGGAAAAACTCTAGCGTAAGAAATTCGAACAGATGGTACAATTCTGCAGTCCATATTGTTGCCCTATGAAAGTAAAATCCCACATAACTGCGTCACCCGTTTACCGCTTGTGGCGACATAGGATGTCGCCACAGGGAGTCAGAATGGCGCAACATGTTGGATCCATTTCTATACGATTCTCTCTATAATACTGACGCTGAAATGTATGAGAGATATCCTCTATCATATACCCCGTTTTACTTCTTAGCATGCTCCGGAGTCTATAAATTTACAGCAGAGCATGTAGATTACTCGACGCGCTAATTTAAGGTTATCCTTCACTTTCAACGATGCGTCTATGACAATCCGTAACATGAAATTGACCAAATAAAGGTTTTACGTTGAAGGCTGAAACCAAATTTGATTGTCAAGTTTGACTTACTGTGTCGCGTGTCACTATCGAGAAAGTAAGAGAAAAGTTGTACGAATGCCGATTTTTCGCTGATTAACCCTTTAAGTGACAAAATCTTCGGACATGTCAAAGTTGTTTGTTTTTTTAGGGATTAGAGACACCCGAAAGATATTTTTTTTTAAATTTAACTGTTAATCCCACCTGCAGAAAATTTGGGAGAGAATCGAAGAAACGGAATTAGATTTACAGGAAAATATTGCGCTTCATCGTGAAATCGTTAATAACGACACCTAAGGCAGACAATTGAGACACACGAGTCCCACTTCGATATTGGGTTATTTTGGCCTTATAGAAAATATTTTCGAACTCTGTTGGCCTCTGAAATTCATTACCCAGTGGTTTTCATTACCTCAAGTCCTTTTAAGGGAGGGTTCTGCCTTGTAGGACCGAAAAAGTAGGTGATATTTGTGAATTTTTTATAAAACAACCGTTGAACGGGTTTATTTGAAATTTGCTGTATCTGTTACCGTTCTTTTTTTATTTAAATAATTCCTTGCGGTTTTTGGTCGAAATTCGAATTTTTTTTTACAAAAGGCCGCCTTTTTAACAGTTTTTCATTTTTCTGAAATGTTCAAGTACCATAGAGAGGCATGTTCATGCAGATTAAGAATCCCTTTTCCTTTTTGTTTTTCAGATAAACCATAGGACACTTTCCTTCAACGCCAGCACGAGCCATTTTTTCTCAACGTTCTGCAATCGACGCTCTACACGCGCACATTTTTTTTGTATAGCCTCATAAAAATTTGTAATAATACTCAAGGGTACAATGAAACAACTTGCCACATTTCAAATAAATCCGTTCAACAGTTTTTTAATAAAAAAATTTGCAAATATCACCTACTTTTCGGTCCTACAAGGCAAAACCCCCCCTTAAGGGGGGATCCTGGTCCAAAAAAAAATTAGAACAAACGCAATGGTTTGAAGAAACTGAAGGCATTATGTATGGTCCAGGAATTGCCAATTGATAGATTAAAAGCAGTAAGATCCAGTACAAAAATTGTATTCATCGTTTTTTCTCTACTTTTTTTAGCGAAAACTTTAAACGCGTTTTTCTCAAAACCATGTTTTCCAAAATGGCGTACACGATTACTCAAAAACTAATGAACGGATCGACTTGAAATTGAACGTACTTTTAAAATATATGATTATCTTCTATATGAATGTCAAATTATTTAAAAAAGATCATCCAAAAAACTTTTATTAGTCTTTCTTTCCGATTTTTTTTTGTGAAAAATTGCACTTTCTTTTTAAATTTGCAATAAAAATGCCAATTCTTAATTTTAAAAATTTTTGCGTCTATTCATATAGAAACTATGAGTATGTAGATTAAAAATCAACTTAATTTTTTCAGATTAAACCACTTTTGCGATCTTGATAGTGTACGCCAATCAGAGGCTTTGGGCTGAGGGTGCTTCACAAGATAACCTATAACTTTTATTTTAATTCATTTTTTCATGTAAACAAATTTTTTTGTAATCTTTTAGAGTAATACTAATACGCTACAAATGTTTGAAGTTGATTACACCTATATATTTTAAACACAAATATTGTAAAGAACCATGTTTTTTTCGTGCGCTGGACCAGGATCCCCCCTTAAACGAGGCTATTTTATTTTTGGGAACCTGGATTTCGAGATAGGGGTACGCGATGTTCTGCGAAAGTTTTGCTATGTGAACCTAATCCTCTTACTTGGAATTTACACCTTCTTGGTTCTTATTCATCCATGTGCATTCTACATGTCCGCGTCGACGTGACACATATGTACGTCCACTATCGCCGGTAGAATATATCAATTTCATATAAAACCCATCCGAGGACTTTTTCACCTGAATAGACATTTCCAATAAGAATGATATTGTAGGAAAAGTCCAACATTCTTCATTCATCGTGCCCTGAAACTTCATACAACTGAAAAGCAGAGTTGGCAAAAGTTTACTTGCTACCTTCACTACATTTAACCGTCTCTATTCTAAAAGTATGATCCTGGAAATAAACTGGACTTTGTATAACAGAACTTCTGAAAATCCACTCTCGGGTTCTTTTGATACCTTTTTAGCAGAATTGCGGGCAAACAAATAAAAAAGAAATGCAAAAGTGAGCACTTCAGTGTCAACCACCAGGAAGCTAAACTCGAACAAGGATGTTCGCAGCTGTCTTTTTAGTGGATAAAAGGCGTCCCGGCAGAAAAGTGGAGAATCATAGCTCGATATGAACTCAGTATGTTCACGGGGAGTCAGAAATCGATTCTCGGGAAAGTGGAAAGGAAGAGGATGGGCGATGAAACGTTAGCGTGTGCGAGAGGGATGCAGCGAAATAATAAAAGAGGAAAGGAGGGCCTGGAATGAAGACGTTTGCACCGGAACTGCCTTGTCCTTGTTAAGGGTGGCAAAAGGAAGAGTCGGAAATACGGAAGTAAGCTAGGCTGCGAGAGGAAGAAAGACGGGGCTTAGGGTAAGCGGAGGCAGAGGAAAGGATGGAAGAAGGAAAGATTAGAAACGTTCAGTTGTTACCAACGTCTAACGGAAGGAAGATTGCAGTAGCGAGCTTGCTTCGCTTGAAAGTGCATTTAAATCCGAATTTACGTCCACGAGTCTATTAAGTGTACTGGATAGCGTGCGATACCAGTTCCCTTTTCACTCTATGTATGAATCGCAGTACTCTTTATCTCTCTTTCGTCCCTTCAAAACGGGCCACCTCTGACGCTCGTCTTCTGTCGGTCGGGGGATGAAACTCAGTCGTTGTACTCTAATGCAACTTGGCGAACATAAAAAGAGTACAACACAAGTGTACGCGTAACATGAAAAACATCGAGAATGAAACACCCACGTTCCTCTTCTGCTCGCTATCTCTGATAATCATCGTGGACGTCCTTCTACCTTTTTTTTAACGTCCATTTTAAATGCTGATAAGAACCACCGTTTCTCCATCCGACAATACTTGTTGCCATGAAATTTTCCACAGGAGACTTTCTCCCTTATCGTGCTTCTCGAGTTTCAGCCCCCTTCTCTCTTTTCCTCTTCTCCTGCTCCGTCATGTCTAAAAGTTGTCTCCAACAGACACTGATTTACAATGATGTCCCACAAGAGTCTCGCGGAGTACAAATTTCGATGTCCTTCGAAAATGGTATGTATATCTATACTCGTCATTTTCAACACTGTGCTCGGTTATAGTTTAATGACGGTGGTTCAGGAAAGCTAATAAAATCGCCAGCATTATGACGAAGGGCGGATTTCCTATCCTCAATTGACCTCCATGTTGCATGGCTGCAGGATGTTCTCCTGTGAACAAATTAACATTTCATTAGATTATTGCGAGTAACAATAATGTTCAAATCATTTTCTGTTAATCAATAGAAGATTTATGTATTTGGTGTTTTCAGTTTAGTTATATTTAATTTTAGGGTGTTATTGTTTTTAGCAAAGTTGTATATATATGTATATATATTTAATTATGATTTTTTGATTATATTATAATGGTGCCGATTTATCTGTATTCTTGATGATTGTTAGTTCTAATATAATTGGAATTTTATCAGTGTGGCGTGAATTAGGTTTGATTCATTTAATATTTAGTTGTTTGTTATCATATTGGAAATTCATATAATTCTGGTACGGTAACTATTTTATGAAATCGTATTAGTGATGTAATAATTATAAATAATAAATAAATATTGGTTCGATACAATTTAATACGAGTGCAGTAGGACCTTGTTCTGGTACGGTAACTATTTTATGAAATCGTATTAGTGATGTAATAATTATAAATAATAAATAAATATTGGTTCGATACAATTTAATACGAGTGCAGTAGGACCTTCTTATAACAACCTTTTCGGGACCCAACAAACGCCTTATAGCAATCTTTCCCTCAGTTTCCACTCATTGTTAAAGTGGCTATGCTTGACTAGTTTGTAACTTTAATACGCAGAAGTATGTTATTAATTTCGGTACAATTGTGTGTATTTTTTATATAAAGTAAATTTGCACCCACGCATGGTTTGTACACATTCGATAGTCTCTACATATGCACATTTTGAATTTCAAAAAAGATAAAATTCAACCACTGGAGGTTATGTTTTGAGATATTCGAAGGGAAATTAATTTCAATTGGTCTCTTAGGTTCAACGTGATCGGTCGATAAACTTTGGAGGTGGAAGCTTCAAAGATTGTTATCGGGAGGTAGGTTTCTGCCTTATCGAGAGCGATTTTTCTAAAATGATTTTTTAATAGCGAAGTCCTGGTGTATGTAATTTTAAATTTACGCATGATATTTACATATTTGATATATTATACATTATATAATGTACATTTTCAACTTCAAAGAAGATAAAGTTTGAAATTTTTAGGTTATGTAATGAAATATTCGAGAGGAACTAAATTTTAATTGACGCGCCTTATAGGTTCAATGTGATTGCTCGATAAGCTTTGGAGATGGGAGCTAGAAAGATTGTTATCGGGAGGTACTTTTACGCCTTATAGAGAAAGATTGTTATAAGTTGTTATTGTTACAGTGAGCCTATTGTATAGCAGTATTATATACAATAGTTCCATTGTACAAATATTTTGTTTAGGTTTTCCTTTCTTGCAATTTAATTGTTTCATTATGATGATTTTCTCCTAAAGAGGGAAGGCAAATTCGAGATCGAAATCGTATCTTCCTAGAGTTTCACTAAATTAATATGCTACAATTCGTTTTTAATCGGATTATTGCCTATTGTTATTTAGGAAAGTTCCAAGAGGCAGAAAATTTGCCCACGTTTCCGCGAAAGTCTTCACAAGAAAGTGCAACGGTTGTGAAAACGGGGAAGGATGCTAAATGGGAACTGCGTACAACGCCCTGGAGATTCCTCTCATCCGATGGCTTATGATATATTATTAATTTACGAAATATTATAATTAATGGGTTACAGACGGGAATTAATGACCTACAATTTCTCAAATACCTGTGTAATCATAGGGGAAAACTGAACCTGCAATTAGATCGTTTAGCACCTTCAGTTGCCAATTATGTCATCGCGTTGTTATATGAGCTGTTGTCCAATCAATGGCATAGAATCGATAGTTTATGGACACTTGCTGGTAGGATGGTCTCGCAGAGCCAAGAAAACGAATGCATTTTCTTACAATCAGCAAAACTTGCAGTTGTTACAACTCTCAGTGATCGTGACTTAGGTCAAAACTCAAAGTTCTACTTGAGGCAACCGAACGCCTGGGTACGGTTTGCTGTCGCATCTCCATTCGTAGTTTTAACAGTCGAGAGACATGGTATTGCACACTTGAAAGATTTATTGGTGCTTCGGCAGCACGACTGCCGTAGGAATTATTCTTAGTACGTTAGTGACTGACGTAAAGGAATCTCGCTAGCGTTACTACTTCCCCAAGGACAATGCGAACAAGGACAACACTAGATTTTATATAATAATGTAATAAAAAATAACATCCCTTGCATGGAGTTCCCTTCTTTATGGCTTCTAACGATAGAATTTGCTGTCTTGTTCCTCCGTGTTGACTGGCGTAGACACGCTGTTGTGGTGCAACCCATATTAACTTTCAAACACGGTGTGGATACTCGACATAGGAGCGAAATAAACTTTCATGGTGACCACGGTATCCATTAAACGTGCGCGGATAAAAACGCCCCATATGCAAAAGCTGGCGTACATTGAGAATTTCGCCAATCAAAATGTCAACAGGGATTCAAGATTGGAATGTTCCCTTACATGTCTGAAAGTTTCTAGCGCAATATCAGAAACACGAGACATGTAATTCGACGGCGTGTCAGGTTTCCACTGGATATCGGGGTTTCGCTGTTTTAATTATTTCCGTATACGCTATGTGAATAAGTTATTAGTAGTTCCAGAATGACGGAGGAATATCGAGTACTGTTACACTAAAGACCAGTGCGTTCGTAAAATACGGTTCGCGCACTTGTTTAAAACCCTTTGAGCGCTGAGTTGCCCGACGTTAAGCGTGCACCATGGACTGCCCACTCTGTACGAAAAAGCCTACCGTGGGCCGCTTACTTTTTACAAAAGAGCTCAAGTTGAGCAGACTGAATTTTCATTGCAAAGTATATTGATTGTAACTGAAATAAATTATGTGGTGACCTCAAAAGGGTTCATAGCCAAAATGGAATGGTTATGCGAAAACGCATATATGGGTTCATAGCCAAAATCGAATGGTTGTGTGAGAACGCATGTATGGGTTCATAGCGCTGAAAGGGTTAAGGGGTTACATCTAGTTGGCGGCCGAAAAAAAGGCGTGTTTTTGTGAATTTTTTTTTTGGGAAAATGATTGCAGGTTTCGAACTGTTTTTTTTTTCAGAATTAAGGGTATATCTTCGACTATATTTCATAATTTTTTTATTGAAAAAAATTCACACGCGTAGGAGATACAATGCATTTCCCGGACCGCTAGGTTTTTTGCGGTGACCACTGTATCTTCCACCTCACTCGTCTAAAATCAAAAAATCAAATAGATTATGTTTTTGCATCATATTATCTAGTCCTTAATCGAAGGATTTGAGAAAATATTAATTTTTGAAAAAATGGTCGACGAAAATGAAGTGATTTATTCATCAAAATTTGGACTTTCACGTTCAATCGTCGACCATTTTTTCAAAAATTAATATTTTCTCAAATCCTCCGATTAAGTACTAGATAATACAATGCAAAAATATAATCTATTTGATTTTAGACGAGTGAGGTGGAAGATAAAGTGGTAACCGCAGAAGACCTTTTTTGAACAGCGGTCCGGAAAATGCATTGTATCTCCTACATTTGTGAATTTTTTTCAATAAAAAAATTATAAAACATAGTCGAAGATATAACCTTTACTATGAAAAACAAAACAGTTCGAAACCTGCAATCATTTTTCCAAAAAAAATTCACAAAAACACGCCTTTTTTCGGCCGCCAACTAGATGTAACCCCTTAAGTGCGTACAGTTTCAGATTGTAGCGTTCATTTCGTTAGCGTGCGTAAAATATATTTGGTATGCGTAAAATATATGTAACGTGCGGGAAATACATTTAACGTGCTTGTAACATTATCATTTGGTTCGTAACAATATATTCTGCGTGATTTTGCATTTAGCAAAATGCATTTAGCGTACATGAAATACGTTTAGCATATGTAAAATACACTTAGCGTGCGTAAAATGCATTTAGCGTGCGTGAAATCAAATATACGCGCTCGTTGGGAAAAGTAAGATACGTGAATCGAGAGTAAGGCGATTAACGCACTCGTCTCATTTGGTGTCCTCGCTTCACTGGGGCGACAAACCCAACTCTACGGTCTCGTTGCATGCTGTACTATTATAATATACATTGAAATGGTATATTAAACCATATTGAAATACATGTTTATGAAAACCCCAAAAATATAGCGTTCTATTCAACTATATTTATAGTAAAACATACTATTAAAAAATTTTTTCGAAACGATAATTTTATTGCTAATTTTACTATAATATAGTTACATGTACTATAATAAACCTTGCTAAATTGGAGTATTCAATTTTAACTTTGATTACACATTCCATTTTGTCACACATTTTTGTCTTACAATTAGTGTACAGTTAGAAGTATTCTTTTTTAATATCCAAATATACGAAGTAGAATATTTTTCATACCACCTCTGTGCCTTGGAAAAAAAGTGTGCTTTAACAAGTGCCATTCATAATTGCGAGCAGCTTGCAGGAACTACATATTTTTGTCCCGTCCTATAATTAAATACTTAAATAAGTTTCTTTATTTTTCTTTCATTAGAATAATAGGAGCCATTTATTATAGCGCTCTATCTAGGACAAGTCTCTTTAAGTGCGAATTCTGTAAATGTAGAACATTTACAAAATTAATATTAAAAAAAATCACGTCATCCAGGGCTGCATAAAATAATATAAAAAATGTAAATGGTACAAACATGAATGTAAACGCAAGTGATTGAAAAATCATAGTGAATAATAATAAAAAATTAAGGGAGGCGTGAGGTGGATTAGTTGAACAAAAAATTCTTTACATTTTTACTAAATAGAATTATAGAAAATAGGTAAGATTTTTTAGAAAATTTATATTTAGCATTTCTATATTCGCTTAAGATTTCCAATAGATACATTAGTAACTAAATGAATATAATTTAAGAAGAAAGTATAATTATTCCATCGCGTCAAGTGATTCAATTGACGCGATGGAATAATTAGGTCAAGCATTTTGGTAATTAGTGTTTTTAAAATCATTACAGTTTCAGTCAAGTCAGAACTTTTTAAATATATGCAAATATACTATTCGTATATAAATATACTAACACATCATAGTTAATACTTTATGAATATAGGTAAAAATTAAAAGATGTTAATATTCCACAGTGTCAAGTGCTTCAATTGACCCCAGTACAGGGCAACTGAATCGCTAGATGGGCTCAAGCGTTACGGTAATTGGTGTATGAAAAATCATTACAAAATTATTTCAGTTTTAATCAAACAAGAAATTTCTAATTATAAATATACTAACGCGTTGCAATAAATATTTCATTACTATATGTAAAAATTGTATGTTAGTAAGTGTTTTACTAATTACTGAATAAAAAGTTTTAGAGCTTGTTAACACAAAAACTTGAACGCTTCGAAATTGAATGCTCATAATAATTTCAAATTTTGGACAGCCCATACTGAAAAATAATTCTAAGAAAACATTTTAATTTTGCACTCTTAATATATTCTCAAGTCGTCTGACCCAATTGATTCCTTTCTCCCCTACACCTACATTTATAAAAATTGAAAAGAATGTATTCATTTTAGGTAACAAACTTTCCTTAATAATTAAATTAAGTCCTATTTAGTAAATTCCTGTGCAACGTGAGACTTTTCATTTCGTAAAATTCCACAGTTCAAAGAGTTAATGCGTACCTCAGATTATATGAATATCCAATTTCAAAGACGTTCATTTAGACACCGTGCTCTTTGAGCAAAAGTATTACACGTTTCACTAAGAATAATAATAAGAAGACAATTTTCCGCAAGTTATTGCTGGGGAAAAATGTATAAATCGACTTAATTCCCCGTGCAAGAGTGCTTCTCAGTTATGACTTAATGGAAGTCCTTAAATGCCTCTTAGATATGGTCCCTAAAAATTTTTCTCATTTCTCCTTAAAAACTCGTAAAAGAGGTAATATACCGATGTGCTAGGTATATGTGTGGTCGTTATGTTCAATCGCTAAGTACTTTTCGAGTGGCTAATTGAAAGTAAAATTTTAGAACTGGTTAATTATTTTTAGCAAAAGGGGATTACCGAGAACGTTAGAAGTTAGATGAAACCTTCTCTCTTGACCCTTACTTGGCACACAGGGGTCAAAACCATCCCACGACCATATTTCATGAATTTTACTTTACTTAACTTAATTACTTGGCTATATAAAAAATAATACCTAACTTAACTTCCCGGCTATGTAACTTATACTACTTCAAGAAGCACGCTTTTAAGGATGCGAGTGCAACTGTCGGAAAAAAGTTTAATGAAAATCATGAAGTTTCGTTTAATTCTGTAATTTTCATTTTTTTTTTACTTTTTGCCTTGGGCATTAAACTCTTTGTGAACACATTCGCAGCCGGCAAGTTTTTTTCCGTTTCCAATACTGAGTACCGGCGAAAATAATGAAATTCTGAAAGTGGTTGGCGCAAACTTGTATCGTTAAAGTAAGGATAAAAATGATAAAATTTCTTTTGAAGTATCAATGGTGCAATTATATGTTGTTTAAAATAAAAAGATTTTTATAATTTGTTTACTTGCTTTATAGGTAGAACCGTAAGCGCCACGGCGGGCAGGCTACACGGAAAGAAATTTCTATGAAAAATTACCGTGCTTGTCACTATAATGTAGGTGGGAACGACTGTTCCTTGCAAATTTTATTAAGAATGCCTATGAAAATTAATTTCTTATTTTTAATTTTTAAGATATGTTTAAAAATTTACGTTAAACAGCACGGTAAAATCAACATAACAAAGTAATTGTAAGATTCAATTATGGAATAATCAACTATCTGACCGTAATAAAGTCATATATTTACTTTAAAATTTTTAAAAGCTTACAATTAATTTTTACTGTGCTGTTTCAGTTAAGGTAGTACTATCGGAAAGTAATTGACGGTTCAGAAAATGCTGAAATTTGGTGTGTTGGTAGATATTACTTAGAATAAGATTCAGTTAAAGTTTGGTGAAGCTTTGGAGCGTGAGAAAAAAGATATAAACATTTCAATTTGTATAAATCCGTACATTTTTGTTTAACGCTTAATTATATAAGACTGACGGTTCAGAATTCTCTGAAATTTTGCAGGATATTAGCTGAATCATTAATTAACATATTGAGTGCTTATAAACAAGTATTTGGAGCCTATAAACGTAGAAATAAAGAAATGAAAATGAAATTTTATGACAATTTCATTGGTAGTGAACTGTTTACTCAAACGATGTGGCAACGTCGCAAAGGAGGTTAAGTAGCGCGTACTGTTTGAAATTTCACGTGCCTCTTATAATATAAGAAGAGCGGTAATGTTTTGGGAAATAGAATAAACAAATAAAAATTGACAAATTATTTATTTATTAAAAAAGAGACTAATTAGAAAACTAGAAATTAAATTTTCTTTTAATTAATCTTACAAATAACGATCGTTAAAATATAAAGTTCGACTTAATAATACATTTGCGCAAAAAATAAAATTTATTTTTAAATAAAGTTTTAAATTTATTTTTAAATAAATTTAAATAAAGCGTAGCTTGGAAATTTTTTATTTGGAAACAAAAAAAGACCTCTGGCATAAAAAGGTTAAATATCTCTTAAGTAATTAATTATCTTACAATCTTTATATTCATCTATATGCAATTATCCGTACACAACTGTCTTTTTGTTGTATAAACGCAAAGTCTGTTAAAATTAATATTTTGTTTATTCCTTAACAAATTTATTTTTTGTCAATTAAAATAGATGTGTAGTTTAATTTGAAATTTATTTTTTTGTACGAAAAAAATTCACGTCGAGTGTAACAAATTGTATAGTAAAGTATAAGAACTTTTATAGTAACAGCACGGTAAAATTTCTCAGACGGTATACTTAATTTTGTCACGATAGCAGAGATAATTCTGGTCAATGATTGAACAAATTTTCTTTTTCCATAAAATAAAAAATGAAGCTGTAAACTGTACTTTTGTTTTAGTTTGAAGGTTGCACCACGATTACTGTGCTGCACAACAATTTTTCTATGAAAATTCTCATAAAAATTAAGATTTTTTTCTTTCCATGTAACAATTAATGAGCCAACTAAGCAGGACGTGAATTCACGTCAGCGGTCGCGAATGTGTTAATACTTAACAAACCTTATGTTAAAATACGGTATAATACTCGAGGGAAGAAATGAAAATTACAGAAATAAATGAAATTTCATGATTTTTGCCATGAAGATTTTAACACAAGTTTGTCAATAATTAACAATCCTTGTATTAAAAAATAAATATTCGCATTGTATTCGATACCAATCATCTTTCTAAACTCAACGCAGCAAAAGAAATTTTGGAATTCTTGTAAATAAAAATTTGTAAATAAAGGAAAAAACAATTTTCACACCTTGTATTTGACGTCACGCAATAATTGACTCTGGAATAATCCAGAAGAAAGTCCATTCTTCTTTATCTTCATAAAATCCAAAAAAAGAAAGAAAAATTGTCGCCCAATCGGTTTTTCTACTTTTCTTTCTTTTTTCTACTTTCGTTTTACTACAATACATGACATACGTTTCGTATCGCAAATTTAAGTGTCTCTTACATTAGAATTTCCCGGTAACGTCTCTGTAACCATAAACGTGGATAGTCGGATCATAAATATTATTGTAACTTACTAAGAAAAAATTAATCGAATCCAAGGAATATTTATTTGAATGGCTTCGATAAATAATTTTTCAAAGCGATTGATTTTCTTTCGGGTGTAATTTCCCTATATAATATTTTCCCATCTTATTCCCACCTAATATTTTCCTTCTCTACAATATTATTGAACTCGGAGGAATAATCTGTCAGCTTATACTAAACTAATCAGTCTTTCCCAAGAGGATATAGGTCGTAACTCATACTTCACCGTGACGATTTTATGAAAACGGAGAAATATCTTTCGGCACAGTAGACCGACGGTTTGAAAAACTGAAAAATCAGGAGGTAGACAATCAATTCCGTATAAGTCGACTAAAATAAACTAGCTTTCAGGGAATCAGAAACCGATTTTCGAATATCACGAAAAATCCATTCCGAGTGCTAGTGCCATTTATTACCGACGGGGTGTCCCACTATATTTTTGCAATACATGGGTATATATATAGGACAATGGAATATAACAATTTCATTTTATAACAATCCTTTTCTATAAGGCACAAACCTACCTCCCGATAACAATTTTTTTAGCTCTCACCGTTAAAGCTTATCAACCAGTCACATTGAACCTATAGAGTGCATCAATTGAAATGTACCTTCTTTCGAATATTTTACAACATAACCTCAAAATTTCAAACATTATCTTCCTTGAAGTTGAAAATGTGCATTATATAGTGTATAGTATATGAAACATGTAAATTTCATGCGTAAATTTAAAATTACATACACTAGGACTTCGCTATAAAAAAATCATTTTAGAAAAATCGCTCTCAAGAAGGCACAAACCTACCTCCCGATAACAATCTTTCTAGCTCTCACCTCCAAAGTTTATCGACCAATCACATTGAACCTATACGGCGCGTCATTTGAAATTCATTTCCCTTCCAATATCTCATAACGTATATACTTATACATAATACACTTATTTTTTACAAATTGCATATGAGTCAAGTTTTCTGAAGTGGGCCACTAAAAATCAGCATATCGATCTATGCAGTAGACAAATCGCGCGCGCGACGGGCCTGCAGTGTCTCCGCGACAATGTTCGAAAATTCATAACTTTGTTTCTTATGAATATTACCAAAATTTTATTGCAGATATCAGTAGCCTAATGTTAAAGCTTTTAAATTAAAAAAAAATATTGTTTTATCACATCCAGAAGTTGCTTAAATATCAGATTGTTTATTGCAAAATTAATTTTTTATAAATAAATTAAATTTTTTTAATCGCTCGATTACACTATTATATTCTTTTGCTAATGTTGTACTTACCATTAAATTTTGGTAAAGTTTTATTCAAAACTCGCTGAATAATCGCAATCTTAAAAAAAAGTAGCCTAAAAACTAATTTGTTTATAACTTTTGTAAATATAAAAATTTAAAAAAAAAATTTTAGGAGATTACATTTAACATATGTATAAATAATTATCGCCAAAAAAAAATAGAAAATTCGATATGACGATTTTTGGTGGGCCACTTCAGAAAACTTTACTCATATGTAAAAATAACTCAATACATATCACATTTGGAGTTTTATAATAAACAAAAACGTACAGAGAAAAAATTTCTTTTGCGCCTTCTCCTGCGCATTAAGTTTATAAACAAGTCATTCATAGCCACGCAGAGTGGGAATTGAAGGAAAGATTGTTCTAAGGCATTTGTTCGGTTCTGAAAAGATTGTTATAACAAGTTCCTGCTGTATTTGCACGCTGTAAATATACACAGCTCTCATACTGCAGGAATGATCGTCCAATCTGAAACTCGCCCAACTGTTAAATTTTTTGGAGCATCATTAAAAATCTGTTTTTTTGCATTTACGGAGGGAAGTTTAATTTTCATTTATCGCTTCACCAAAGCTGCATTAACTGAATAGCATTTGTAAAATGAGTCAATGAATATTTCAAAGCGCACAACGTGACCCAAATATTTAGGTCGATAATGTAGCAAATTACAGTTTAAATGATTTTTTTAATAGGATTCTCGAATTTTATTGTAAAATGTGCGGCCTTATTTTGCTTCGCATTTCCCGGCACATGAAACCTCCAAGATTTAACCGTCTGTATTACAATCACGAAACTACTGAACAACCTATTAAACCACACGATATCGATCTTCTTGAAGTATCGAACTTAATTAGTACTAAGTTTCAGATAAATGGAGGTATTATATGTATCACAGTTATTAGTTCGAACTCGATTCATTTGCGAATTTCAATACGTTATTTCATTTAAATTGTTACGCAATTTATGACAATTAGAACAATTAGGTGGGGAGCGTTTATCAATTATCGGAGCGAACCTTTGCAGTCCATTTAACTTGAATTTAAATACAGACGAATAATAATGGATAAATGTATCCGCGTTTTACTTTTCTTGATATTTGTCAATATAAAGTGTTAGATACGTTCAATATATTCTGTCGGTTTTTATTACTGTAATATTATGCACTTTTGGTTGTAATATTACACGCAACCTGTGTTATCAATACGAGCGAAAGTAATGAGTCTAAAATTTCGGAATTGCAGTTTTGTTATTCTTCAACCGTGTCAAGTGTTTCAATTGACCCCAGCATAGGGGCTACTGAATCACTTTTGGGGTCAAGCGTTACGGCAATTAGCACATAAAGAATAATGGATAAATTCACTTCCCACGTTTATATTTTTCTCGATATTTGTTAATATAAAGTGTGAAATATGTTCGATATATTGTGTTGGTTTTCATTATTCTAAATTGATGCTTCATTTCTTGTAACATTACGCAACCTGTGTTATGGATATAAGCGAAAGTAATACGTCTAAAATTTGAGAATTACAGTTTTCTAACAGTCTCTCAAATTATGCCCCTCGGGTAATTGTCGAAATTTAATTAAATTTTATGAAAGTTAATTCCGTGTTACTATTCGGTGGCGTACCGTAATTCCGTTGTTGTTATAGTCTTGTTTGACGTTTTCCGCTTGTTTTGCATGCATACGATACAAGTTTCAGTTGGTAAAGTTCATACACTCGAAATTCTAATATAATAACTATTTTCTATAGTATCACAATGGCTCGGCAGATTTGACACTCGGCTTATTTCGCCAAATAGCAGGATTGTGCCAGTCAACTTTGCTAAATGGCACAATTCCGATAGTTAATCTTTCTCAAAACCACAATTCTGCAAGTTGATCTTGGTAAATGACAAAATCCTGACAAACAATTTTATAGACAGAGAAAATTTGTGGTGCTTAATTTTGTTATGAATCATAACTGGGATGGTTGACTTTACTAAAGGACTAAATTACAATATGAAAGCAGGTATCATTATGGAGGACCATTGTTGCAGGTCAATTCATTAAGGAACTACATTAATTTCACTGACAATAAGGAGTAAAGTGATAAAGAGAATTGTTAGAACTAATTTTATTAGACAGCACGAATTTCACAGTTACTTTTGTTAATTCGTTCAATTACTCTCCTTTGTTCTTCGTAATCCTTTTCATCTCCTTTGTTAATATTTTTCTTTTATGCACTTTTCTATGTCTTCTTCTGTCCCTCCCTGGATTCTAGGGTATAAGAAAATAAGAAAAAAATATTACATCATTGAATGTTGCTTAACACGTTAACTGCCACGTCGGTCATTGGTGACTTAATTTGAACTTTCCGTTCAGGCCGCGCTGCTTATGATAAATGTAATAGCGTATACGATTGCGGCCCACGCGGCGTGAATAGGGGCTCACGTAAATTTGAAACCTGTTATTGATGGGGTGCAAAACGTTCCAAACTGCTGATTCCAAGAACAATGTTATCAAAACTATTGTTATCTTCCAACAAAAAAAACGTCAAAGCTAATTTCGCTAAGAAGTAAAATTGTTACTACTAATTTTGGTGAAGAAGAAAATTGTAAGTATCACGCCTTATCAATTATTAACAGTAAACGTACCATGACGTCACCTAGCCATTTAAAATACCTGTAATAAAAGTGTCATTTGACCCCTCGCGGTAGTTTTAGTGTTGAATTTCTTTTTTCCCGAAGAACTGTCTATTGATATTTGGTACACTAACAATAAGGGACATTAATGGTGTCCGCGAGTAACCGATTGCCGCATAGTGGGGGAGTTACTCCCCCCCCCCCCCCCCTATCACGCGCTTTGAAGATTCGCGGATCTAGCCCCAGTTTATGTTAATTCTTTTTTTTTTTGTTAAATAATTTTAATTTATATATCGTTACAAAAATGCCCACAGCTGGGCAAGACGGTATTAATTTATAACGATTTACAAATATTTCAATAGGCTAATCGTGATAACATATTTGCAAGTCATTGCCGCGTGGTGAGAGATGGACACCATTTTTGTCCAGAGATGCACATACGAAAGGTCCGCAGGAACGATAAGGGAAATATTCATTCGACCTTTAATATTCTTCTCTCACGAACATGTACCTCGCGTTTCATGGAACTATCACACACGTATGAGAAGAATCAATAACGTATCCTTTGATGCCAGGAACAGGATTAAAATGTGTGAATTAGGTTAAAACTTGGTGTTGCTTGTTATGCAAGCTATTAAAAGTCGTATTGACGTATGCTACAAGTACCTCGAGTTTGCTTTTTATTTTTTTCTGGTACAACTCGACGCAACCGTGCACCGTGCGTGACATCCTTTCATATTTATACAAAGGAAATTCGATGCTTTACATGCACGTAAAATGACGAGTGCGAAACGCCGGCATAAAATGCTACTCAATAAATTTTAACATCTTGTAGCAATTCGTACGGTGAATGGAGAGAAACGTAGAATGGTTGCATGGAGTAGAAATGGACACACGGTCCTTTAGTTACTGCGGATCTTCACACTCTTAGGTAACCATGTAACGCTTCATAGAACTAACTGAGAATCGTCTATTCTGATTTGCATATACCTTGTGAGGTCGTGCTCGGGGCGAAGCGGATCCGGGCTAAGCTTCAAAGGCGGTATCGAGCGGTACGCCTAAACCTACGCCTCAATCCGCTTTATCGTGTCTGAAACTTCGTTATGTGTATTCTCCTTACGAGCTAATCCAAGAAATGTTTGTTGTTACTTTTTAAGATTGGCAAAGGATGCACTTTAACATGTCCAAAATGGTGCGGGTAATCTTCTGGTGATTCCAAAACCATAACAAGGATGTCCATATACACTAGGGGAAGGTGGGGCAAGACGGGGTAGTTAAGGTTCAATAATGAATAAAACATTGGTTTTTGTAGTAAAAAAATTAACTTTATTTTTTACTAATTCTTTGATAAATAATCTTTCAATTTAACTACAATTAAACCGAGGTTTTCACAGCATTGAAATTATAAAAATGTAAACTCAAAAAAACACATTTGTCCCCATCATGCCCCTCAGGCGGGGTAAGACGGGGTACCCCCGTGGGTAAGATGGGGTACTTATTAATATACTATTTAACAACGATTATTTAACGAGTTGACAGCGTGGGCACACATGTGTGGCTTTATCATCGTCATCTTCTTTTCGTTTATAGTTTCTAACCATCCTACAATAGTAACATTTATTCGTATATTTATGTGGGGCAAAATAGGGTAACTTGTATTTCTTAATACCCCATCTTGCCCCTTCTCGTCTAAACACAAACGTACCAGCATATTCTGTAAATAAGATTTACAAAGGTAAAATGTTAAATCCTTACCTTGTTCCCTACGGGATTCTGTTTTAGAAACATATACATTCACAGGGAAATTTCCACCATTTAACACTAATTCCACAAGTGAAAAACTATCATGAAAAAACAAGGAAATTGCACAATATGATGAAATGTGGTCTAATTCAAACATGCAAGTACGTGCTTCGCTGGCTGGTTGATTGTCGTCTGCAACTGAAGCAACACATCGAATCCGTATAATTGATTGTGATCGGCACTTCTGCATCACTTGGTACAGGGACTATCCCGTCTTGCCCCCCTACCTCATCTTGCCCCACCTTCCCAACCGGTCAAAAGTTTGGGTCCACTTGCATATTTCATTAACATTGTGAAGTGGACCCAAACTTTTGACCAGTAGTGTACATAATGCTCATAAGATCCTTTTCAGGTGAACTCTTCACTCGGGGTTACCTTTCATGAACGATACCAGGTCGTGGTACAATCTTAGATTAATTTCTAGACGAGTTTCAACGGATGCAATGGATACAGCGAATTTGAAGGAACTTCCAAAAAAATATGATCATCCTACGGGAGTTAAGACATAAAATATGCGAAAAGACTCTATAACTGCAAATTATAGGCAACTGAGCAAATCGTATTGTACCGGTGTGTCTTGAGGAAAGTTTGTAATGCACTTGACTACTGCAGTGGTCTCTCGAGCTTCTTTGCTTGTGGAAACTCCTCCTGCCTAACTTTACCTCCCTCTGGTTCTTAACTCCTGATATTTAAAATGCATATAAGCATTTGCAAGGGAAGCGAATTTAAAGGTGGTATTGAGAAATCGATTGCTGGGGAAACCAGTTTCAAGTGATGTCGTGCCGGTGACACTTTTGAAATGACCCACCCTGTGCAGAATTGTCAATATCTAGGATGCACATGAGTAATACACACCCGCTTTATATCTAACAGAGCGGTAAATGCAGAACGTGTACGTAAGGAGTCTCCCTACACATGACACGATCGAAATTTTCCCGCATATCCTCATAGTTTAACATCTTAAACACAAAATCTCGAAGAATTTCGGATAAATTGGAAAAATTCGATAAGACAAACTGCCCACTAATTGACCAAATGTCAGTGAATGATCTTTACACAAACAAACGTAAATTATAAGTTTTGCGATGAGTAAATGTTTATAAATCTGAGTTATCTACAGTTTCAGTCTTCCATATTTTCGTGAAAGTGAGACAAAGAAATAATAATAATATTCTTAATTCATTCAGTGGAAGTATATCATTGTCATCTATTGGGCTTTTACACGGGTTGCGCTCTCTAGTTAATTCAAAAGTAAATGTATTAACAAAAAGTAACTATTTTTATAAATATATAAGCAAAAATTAATACAATTTTCAAATTCTAGTTGAAGTTTCGAAATTTCAAGTTCAAATTCTGTATCGGGCTCAGTCTTAGCGATCCCAAAAACATTGAGTACAAAAAAACAATCAATTTGGAAGTTTTTCAAGATTCAGTATGACCTGCCTATGACAATCTTTTTGTGGTCAAGAAAACTCCTTATAACAATCGCTCCTTGAATTCCTACTTTGCATGGTCATGTACAACTGAGTTGTAAGGACAATAAAGTTGCAACAGAGTAAATATATTTTTTTTCAAAATGCGCGTGAACGCTTCATGAAGCAAAAGTTATGCGTGTAACTGACAACGAAAGGCTCGAAAGGCTCTGACTGTTCTAATACGTGTTAATTAACAAAGGAAGTTTGAAATTAATAGGCTTCACAGTTTTCATTTAAATAATTTCCTAAAATCGTCTTTCTCCCAGGACGTGACATTAAGAAAACCCTTCAAATTTCACGAAGGCAGTGTTTATTAATGTAGTTGTGCTGGAATTGGACATATATTTCAGTAAATTCGAAAATTCCATATACCTATACACCCTCTCTTTGAGCTTCACATGACTTCAGCATGAGTATAAGTCTTCCATACCATAGCCATACAACTACTATAAAGTACAACACAAATGCGGCTAAAGTTTAGGCAAACTTCAGATGTACCTTAGCTTAGATGTGTACTAAAGTAAACTTACATTTAGTCAAAGTTTCAGCTAAAGTGTAGCAAAAGTACATGGGAAACAGTACTATAAAATGCCGTGAGAGGGCCTCTTATTATGAAATGTAGCTGTAAAACCAACTTTGTATTTTATTTTCATTTCTTACAAGATTTAACGCAATTGTCATCTCTGCAGAGATACGGCTAAAGATTATACCCCATATCTTCAAGTATGGTCCAGAAACTTGTTGTGTTATCGTTCTTCCAACAACTGAATGTGTATACATTCGAATTTTAAACCTTTCGACAAGTCGGAACCGGATACCAACGTTACCAAGCGTAGGGTAATTTTTATGGTATCTACGGTATAGGCTACGAAAAATATCTCTTGACGAAATAAACCATGCCTACGAGCCGCTGTCACTGGCCGCCGGGGCAGTGAATATTCACCTTAAACTCGTGTGCAGTGAAGACCCGCCTGTATACCTTTCTAATTATCCTTTGTACGTTGTTGCATTAAGGGGTTTGACGCATTTAGAAGGCCGAAAAAAAGACGATTTTTCAAGAATTTTTCCTGGAGAGACATTTCAATTTATTAATTTCAAACTTTGTGTATATATTGTAGTAGTCCTTGACTACTTTCTCAATTTTTTTGGTATAAAAATAATCATTCTGACAGCCGCTGCAGCCAATCTCCGGGAGCACCTCGAAAAAAACACGTTTTTCGGTGAGCAAGATTTCTCAAAAACGGCTAAACCGATCGGTCTTAAATTTTTACACAAGTTTTATAGATATATTATCCAGTAATTGATCGTTGATTTTGACTCTACGACAAATATTTTTCATTTTATGAACAATTTACGGGCAAAATTCTCATGAAAAATTGATATTTCTGCTTTACGAAGCCGCCATTTTGTTAAAAATTAGTATTTTGCAAAACCCAACGATCAAACACGAGATAATACATTATATTAACGAAAAATTTTTGGTTTTTTATTTCCGATAACCCAGTCCCGAGATATCGTGCTCACCGCAAAACGTGTTTTTTTCGAGGTGCTCCCGGAGATTGGCTGCAGTGGCTGTCAGAATGATTATTTTTATACCAAAAAAATTGAGAAAGTAGTCAAGGACTACTACCATATATACACAAAGTTTGAAATTAATAAATTAAAATGTCTCTCCAGAAAAAATTCCTCAAAAATCGCCTTTTTTCGGCCTTCTAAGTGCGTATAACCCCTTAAAAGGAGTGTCTTCGGTTTAAAAAAAAATGGATTTTGGTGAAACTTGATGTACAGCTTAATAAACGTTAGAAAATGACCTCACAAAAATTTCAGAGAGCTGGAGTACTTATGAGCTGAGTTCCAAAATGAATAAATTTTGAAACAATTACCATTGACGATGAGTCTTATGAGAAATGGTGTCTCAAGTGTGTTCATGCGTACGTCATAAAGCAGTAAAGAAGCATATTATATTTTTAAAAATTCATACAAGATTATAAATGTTTCCGCAAATCATAGAGTTTTTCAAAAGGTGTATTCAATATCTGGCAACAGTGTAACTAGCGGACATTGCTATTGAACCCGCGACATTCAAATTCAACCGCTCATTTTTATCTATTCATTTCATTTCAGCGAATAGAATAATAATTGTTATAATTTTAATAATAATAATAATTTGAGATTTGATATTTATTGTAATTTTTGAATTATAAAAAAATAAAATAATGAGAACAAATTTGACGCTTTCATCGGATTTTAGAGAGGTTTCGAGGTTATGTGCTCCATTTTTGGCAACGAACCGTTTCACGATCGCTTTTTCGACAGACTACTGGCGGTGTCTGTTCTTGTATACCCTCTCACTTATTCTCTTTCCTTTGCAAACAAAATCTCTGGGGTTTCGCACTCATTTCACAGATATTTTGTTGTTCATTACATCGAAATCACGGGCACTAAACGGACCGGTTGAAATGTATGCCACTCTCGCATAAACATCCGTAAACCTATACATAATGCGACGTTGCCAAATTGTCCAGTGTACGTCGAGTGAGTCAAACGAGAGCTCCGCGACAACGAACACGCGTTGGTTTGACTACAGCAGTATCGACGGTACTTCCTTAAATTTCGCGTGAAAAATACCAGCCGGAAATGGGCGGTGCCAAGGTCAAACGGTTTAAAAGTATAGAAAGTAAACTGTGCAGTTAACCTCGGGCTTCCCGCAAAACACCAAAAAGTTGGGTACATTTTCATATATTATACGGATTCGATACAACTGGGCCATTACAATTCCCAACGCTAAACACTATGTATGTGGAACAATCCAAAATAATGTATGTGGTGCAATAATGAGATCGTAAAGCAATAGAACTTAACAATAATCGTTAGTCAGTAAAATTTTACCTATTCGATCTCATTCCACATGTTTATCGCTATCGTTTAACTACGAGAGTGTTCATTTACGTTTAATAAGCTGCATTGCAGAAAAGGTGTTCTACATGATAAATGGACAATTGTAACATAAACTACATGTCAAATGAAAATACTCTACAGCAACAATGATAAGAGTTATCTATTACAACACTCTGGGACAATTCTGTAAATACAGAAAATTCAGAAAATTATAATAAAAAAAAGTCAGTTTACTGTGGACTCAATGAAGTGATACTGAAAAATACAATTTGTACAAAAATAAATAGTAAAGAACAAATTGTTAAATAATAACGACAATAAAAAATAAATATAGAGAGAGTGTTCTGTTTTAACCCTTAATGGTCACCCGGGGTCAAAATGACCCCAACGGAAACTTTAACTAGAATTACTATAAGTTATTGGCGCCCGATTAGTCTAGCCTTCCCTCTAATAGTGCCTTGGGATTTCCTTTGTAATATAAGATTAACGTCGGGAAAACCCTCTTCAAATGTCAAAATAAATACCTTTTTTGAAGCGCTCACTATGAAGTTATTTTTTTTATACACTCTGATATCTCAAGAATATCATTCTAAAATTTTATGAAAAAATATTAAAAATTGCCAGAGTTATGATTTTTTTAGTAAAAAATGGTATTTTTTACGGATTGCGTCCTTCCTGATTTTTTTTCGCAATTTTGAAAATTTCATAAAAATTTTTTGCGATCATGTTCTCATTCTAAAAGGTTCAAACTAATATCCTGAATTTTTATGAGTCGCTCGGAATGATATTGGCAACGTGGTAATTGTTTAAACATGGCTGGGGTCATTCTGACCCCGTGTGACCAATACGTTATTTTTAGAACGTGTGACCATTAAGGGTAAAAAATAATTAGAAGGGTAAAGCCAAGTTTCCACTACAGACGGGCTTGAGACTAATATTCAATGATAGCGGCCTGTGAGTGTACTTTGTTTGGTCAAAAGGTTCAAGTGTTACCGATCCCGACCATAATCCGTACATGTTTTAACCCTTAGCTGGCCCGGAATTCGTATTTCGTGAAACCTATTAAACTTATTCGTGTAAAAAAATTGTACGATAGTTTTTAAATTTTATTTTAATAGACGGTATAGATTGCTTTATGGTAATATAATATTCGGTTTGAAAGACCCCTGTAGGCAATCCAAGGCTTAAACTAAGAAACGTTCTTTAAAATAATATGTTGCAATTAATTTCTCTCAATTGAACTTCGTAAGAAAGATTAATTTTCAGCAAATCTGATTGCCAAGTCCTCAGAAATCTCATAAAGGACCTTCTGTAGTGATTAATAGAACACTAAATTGATATTCCCCACTATAATTTGACCTGTGATTGTATGAACACCGGATATGGTTTACGGAGTAATCCTACGTATGATCCACCTGAAAAGGGTCTGATGAGGATTGGACGTGGACGTGCAGAGTATGGTTCTGATTAATTCCGCGTTAGGACTTGACAATTGTTATATTAATGGAATGAATAAATGTTTTTTTAAAACCATTTCTGTATCTAATCTCCTTTTCTTAAATAATGCTAATTTTATGATAAATATAGTAGAATCTATATCAATTCCTTATCGATTTATTTTCTCACAAATTTGGGATTTTTTGTACAATTTGCTTTATCAGATTTGAAGAGGGTTCGTGTAGCACTGTGCCCATACAAGTCTTTTGAGTTGCGTTGTAAAAGTAACGGGGCTCAAAAAACATTTTTCAGGAAGAGAAAAAAGAATTTTTGGGTTCCGAAAAAATTCTGAGAAAGTAAACAAAAACACAGAACAGATTTTTGCTTCAAAAAAGCTCCCGCAAACAATCATAAGGTCAATAACAAAATTCTCGTATTCCAATGAAGGAATACTTTGAGAACATTTGAAGCTGTAACTGAAAATGTGTTTTTTAAGTTGTTACGTAACATAATTGTCACTTTTTAGGTTATTCTTTCAAAATATCCTTTTTTCCCCTCAAAATTAGGTTATTAAACACGTTATTTGCAATGTCAGCCACTAAACCCTTCGTACAGGCCGTGCCGGTTATGGCAAATGCAAAACCGTGTACAATTGCGACCCACGCGGCGCGAATAAGGAGTCACGTAAATTGGACGTGGCGTTTAACGTGTTAACATTTGACATGGTGACATCCGGCTGTGTGGCGCGGATGACCACGATGCTAAAAATGCGTCATTTTCCAGAAATCGGTCGAACGTTAGAGAGATCCTCGTAGTGGTCACGAACTATTTCCTCCAAAACGCGTCATAAATAGAATTCATGCGGACTATATATGCACCACATAATCTGTACTATTCATATGCATTCTGTGAGATGATCGACTACTCTACTGTAAAGTTAACGCTTAGACAGCTATTCATGATCCATCAGTATACCGATATTACACAGGATAACGGTTTTGTTTACCATTAATTAACAGTCCTATAGTATTACACGTATTAGGTATTGTATGAAAGTAGGGTATAGCATGAAATGTAGATGCTTCATCGAAGCGTTCATTGATCCAACGAAGATTAGGTGTTGGCTAGAATACAACGTATTTGGTAATTGCATATGAAATGTGAGATTTTGTACATTACTTCGAGATTATTGTTTTCTAATTCAGTAAATTCATCGTTTCATTTCAGGTTGTTCCTATATTAAATGTATTATATGGTTAAAGATTTAATTCAGTGGCTACAGGAAATTTAATATTTGAATTTAATAATAATTTAATATTGAAATTATAAAATATAATAATTAATACAGTGATTTCAAAAACAATTCAGAATTTACAGTACAGTAGAATCTCCGTACAAGATACCTTAGATTCTCTTCGTACAAGATACCACGGGTTCCCCTTCGCTGATCCACTACCCCCACTCCTAATGCCTCTTTGCCTCTGAATGTTTGGAGTCGCTCGCTCCATACACGAAAATAAATGAGTCCCTCGTCCGATACCACGGAAATAAATGAGAAAAAATGAGAATTATTTACACATAACGATTTTTTTTATTTATTATCATAAATTATTAATTATTTAAGATAACATTTTAATTTTTTGTTGGTTTAAAATTCATAGAGAATTTTCAAGGACTTGTTAACGTAGTTTTTTGTCGGGGACATGAACTCAAGCCTATTTTGATCTGTTTCAAGTGTTTAAAATTGATTTACTTACGTGGGATAATTGCACAAAAGGTAAAAATAATTATTCTTCTCTTTTTCGTTCTTGTCAACACTGCGAGAATTCCTCGTTTGCGGACTTTTAATCACGTGACAAAAAAAAGAAGGAAAACGATATGGATTACAAAGCAACCTACATTATCGATTTAACTTCAAACTATTTTGCATGGTATCGTGTACGAAGTCCGTGAGATTTATTTCTCTCCGGCGTAACAGGCCGCTGAGTGGGGGAACGGTAATAATTTTCTTCTTTTTTCGGAATCATATTCTCCTCCGGTCCCTTGTGGTATCTTGTACGAAGATTCTACTGTACTTTAAAATCTCTTTCCAATCCTTAGATACTATATACCAAGATCCTATCAACATCCCTACCAAGGTCCTGCTCAGAATAAGTTCAACAACCATATAAAAACATATTGAAAATCCAAATGTCGCAGTCTAGGGTGTATTCGAAAACCACGCATCTACCTTTTACCTCTAGATTACCCATAAAAAATGTCACCTATAATGATATTAAACGTATTCCTTTTTTGTAATTTTGCGATATTTACATACCTCTTCATCAAGTTCAATACAAAAAAATTAATGAAACGAAGAAAACAAAATTTGACGGTCCCGGGATTTGAACACGAGTCAAAAAAGAGTGTACGTCCACGGCTATCGAAGTTCTTACAATTAGTAATTTCCTTTCACTGGGATCTATCAGTCGCTCGTAAACTGTTTTATTTTTTTTTTCTCGAAGACGAAGAGGCGTTAACAAAAATGTTTCCGCACAAAAGGTTCACTAGTGTTGTATTAGGTTGGCAAATAAGTTCGTTCGGTTTTTGTGATTTATTCCACTGTTAAAAACCGAACGAACTTATTTGCCAACCCAATAGAATAACCCAAAAAATATCTGGTCCGTAAGGTCACCTTATAAGATCTCTACTATACAAAGCGTGCACATTTTCATTAATTATTCGGTAATTATTGCGAATTTCGAAAAACGATAAATAACTTTTTTTCTCAAATTTTTACCGTCTATCACCATCTCTCGGCTTTGGTACCTTACAACGTACTCCCTGTATGCCATGATTTCTGCTTAGAACAAGTTCAACTTGGAGTAACAGTGTCACGTTGACTCTCTCTTTTTCGTCAGAATAGTGTCACAGAATAATACTGTTTATCCTCCAGCGGAGACTTTCGAAAACGAGAATTCGCCTCTTCCTTCGAAACATCCGGATAATTTATCTTACGTGACATTGCTGCTTAGCGAGGAAATATCCGGTGAACGCTTTTCTCATTACTTTTGAAAGTAGTGATCTGCGCTAGAAGCGTAAACGATTTTCACGCTGAGGTGTAGACCTGGAAAACTGTTGACCTATTCTAATTGATATGAAAACGGCGTACAGCGTGAATTTAATTGAAGTATATGCGAAACGGAAAGGTGTGCATACAGGTGTGTACAATTTTTTAATCTCTAATCGATGCAGGGACGGGGAACAAGAGACGAGCGAATCCAGAAACGCTGGGTTTCGTCGAGTAATAGAAATCCATCATCGAAAAAATTTCTCCATCTCTTATACGTCACTTGCCTCTTTTTTTGTGTTCCGCTGACGGGGAATATCCATCGAGTGAATTGCATCGATACCAATATGCGACAACGTGATTTATGACTTTTCACGTTTCTCATTCTCATCTTTTTCATGTTACCCTTCCGTTGCCATTTCCTATTCCACTTTCTAACAAAATGTTTTTTGATAATAAGCTTTCGGAGCTTATTAAACGCGTTTACCTGTCGGCTTTCGCCGTCAAGCTACCTGTCCTCCGCGACAAATGTCCCTTCACTTTACTACGTACATACACATATGTCAAGCATTTGTTTTCCTCCCGATGTCGTGCGATCCGGCAAATGAAAAGTTCCATTTTTGCCAGGAAACGCCGTTACATTCAATTTCCACCCTCGCATCCCGCAACATCTTGGGTACTTTGTGAAAGGGGTGACATTTATTCCTCGAGAACGGAATGTACATAAAAACGTGAACTTTACGCGTGGCGGATTTTACTTTCCGAGCATTTACATTTTTATGAAATTCCAGCAGAAGCCACGTTCGAGTGTTTTGCGTAAAATGGCGCTGATTCGCAACAGGGATAAAGTGGTAATCATTCACAATGAATGTGTCGACAAGTGAAATTTCGACTGTAAGCAATTTGCAAATGAATAACGTTGGCACGCCTATTTTCATTTGCAAATTTTAGCCATTTTCCAGTTTCCCGGTGAAAATACCGGAAAAATCTTGCGGTTCCACATATTTTTAACCCTCAAATTGCACTTTGTTGCTAAACGTACATAGAGATTTTTTTTTATTTTAAGGCTCCAGGCAAGAAAATAAAAAATAGTCAATGGCATAAACGCTACAAAAACAATTTTTTAATATTTGTTTCCCAACTACGTAGGTCAAGCGATAACAGTCGCTTGGTTGTTTTACGTAGTCTTGAGATTTGGCAATGCTGTTTAACGATCAATTCTATATCAGTGTCAATATTCACATCAATGTTTCGATTTCTCGTTCGTGACATTTACTATTAATTTAAATAACGAAAATCAAAACGAGAAATCAAAAATGTCATCAGAAACTCGATATAAAGGTCGATTTATCAAAAATAAGGTATTGGTGCAGAAGAAAAAGTGTAGTGAGGGTTTGGCAAAGAAACGTGAAAAACAACGTAACCTACCTTTCGACAGCGAACCAGTTATAAATTTTTTGCAATTTAACAATATTATAATAAATTAGCTTCATATATATTTTTCCATGTTTCTACCCGCGCTAGAAACAATAGGTTGACGTGTCGCGAAGTTATTCAAAAATATATCTATACATATATACACTCATGTACAAATCTTACAATGTTGCCAAATTTCACACTGTACTTTCAACGATTACAAATTCTGAGTATAACTCCAACTTTCGACAAGTATAACTTTGGTTATAAACGGTAAATCGATCCTCAATTAAAATATGTAATTAGTCAATGTAAATACTTTGTACATACAAAATTTTGAACCTCTCTCGAAACGCGTTTTCTGATAAAAGTTGTGTTAACGAATTGTTTCATAAGAGTGCATACTAAAAAAGTAATAAAATTGTGTAAAAATTTAAAAAACAAAAACTGTAAAAACATAACTTTGTTAAAAATACGTCTAATTTATATGATTTAACGAAGAAAAGATAAATTTACTCATTTTTGTTGTAATTTCCTTGATTGGAGTCATATCGAAAAATCACGAATTCAATTACGTATATCTCGGAAACTAAACGGTAAATCTTCCAGAAATTTAGCATGAGTGTTTATTTATAGCAATACTATACTTATGTAAAGTTTAAGAATTCTGTCGAATCATTTTGGGAAACAAATACCTTAAGGGGTTACATCTAGTTGGCGGCCGAAAAAAGGCGTGTTTTTGTGAATTTTTTTTGGGAAGATGATTGCAGGGTTCGAACTGTTTTTTTTTCATAGTAAAGGGTATATTTTCGACTGTTTCATAATTTTTTTATTGAAAAAAATTCACAAATGTAGGAGAAAATAGATTATTTTTTTGCATCGTATTATCTAGTACTTAATCGAAGGATATGAGAAAATGTTAATTTTTGAAAAAATGGTCGACGAAAATGAAGTGATTTTTTCATCAAATTTTGGACTTTCACGTTCAATCGTCGACCATTTTTTCAGAAATTAATATTTTCTCAAATCCTTCGATTAAGTACTGGATAATACGATGCAAAAACACAATCTATTTGATTTTTTGATTTTAGACGAGTGAGGTGGAAGATACAGTGATCACCGCAGAAGACCTTTTTTTGAACAGCGATCCGGGAAATGCATTGTTGTATCCCCTACAATTGAGAATTTTTTTCGATAAAAAAATTATGAAACATAGTCGAAGATATACCCTTTACTAGGAAAAAAAACAGTTCGAAACCTGCAATCATTTTCCCCCCAAAAAAATCACAAAAACACGCCTTTTTTTCGGCCGCCAACTAGATGTAACCCCTTAAATAGTAAAGAAGTAATCCAAAGACATAAGTTTGCCTCTAATTCTATCCTTAATTTTCACCCTAGAATCTCTTTTGTATCACTATAACGATCTCAAAACAGAAAACCAACAGTCTTTAAGTACCGCTAAAAATAAATATATACCTTTACCTAAGATAAATAAAACGGCTGCTTTCAAAGGCAGCAAAATGAACGCTATCAAGACCTACAACAAGCTTCCAAAGAAACTCAAAACCGTAGACTATACTAAAGCAACTTTAAAAAAGAAACTCAAAAAGTGGGTTGTTGTATGCAATATTTGAAAATTAAGAACTAAATGTATATTTGCTTGGGAGAATAAGATAATTTTAGAGTCTTTTAACATAAATAAAACCGAAATTTATATTATCGTTACTCTTGTTAACGTTAACAACTATTACCAACACAGAGTATATAATATATAACTTTGTTAAATTAATTAAAAGTCTAGCTTTAAGTTATCTTTAAGTTACTTTTGCATAACCAGGACCATGTACACTACCGGTCAAAAGTTTGGGTCCACTTCACAATGTTAATGAAATATGCAAGTGGGCCCAAACTTTTGACCGGTAGTGTATATAAGCAGCTAGATTGTTTCTATGGGTATTACATATATGTCCATGTAATATTTTTCTGGAATAAATGACGAATAAAATAGAATAAAGTAGAATTTGTTTATCTACATTTTATACGTAATTGGAAAAAGTTCATTTAATTTTTGTAAATTGAGTTAAATTTAATATATCATTACGTGGATGTCAAAAAATACTGTTGAGATTAAAAATAGAAATTACGCATTCAAGGATTAACGCTTCAAGTGGCAAAAGGTTTTGCTAAGGTTTGTCAAAGCTGCTTTTGTATATATACATAGGAAGTAAAAACACACAGAAAAATATTTCTTTGAATGTGCAATTTTTACAAAATTATAAGTTGAGACATACTTGTCCCAGAGGGACAAATTTAAGGCACGTGTCCTTTCCTAGAGAGACAATGGGATGCTATTGTCCAAACTGCAATAAATACGTGGAAGAATCGAAAGACGAAAATGACTTTTACAGTTAAATCTAGCTTCAGTAAAACTATCTTCTTCTTATAAATGAAATTCATTATGCGTGAGTAAACCGTATCATCACTGACAAACCGCTGGATCTATTGAGGTCATGTTCATACCGTATATTATTGAGGTGATGAGTAAGGTTTTTATTTATACTTCATTCCGATAGGTGCCACTGAAGTGTAACTTCTATATTTACGAGGTAAATTTTGCCGATACACGTGGGTTTTAGTGTTGCTTTTCATTGGGTAGGTGGCGTTACAGTCACACTTCAAGTAAATCGCGTTGGTTAACACTGACATAGAAAGAACAAACAATATTTAACAGTACCCCAGGGAAACCAATTTTCGTCGGAGTCAGTTGATAGAACTTAAATTCCGTTTCAATTCGTTTTAGTTGTATCCACAATCCTTTGCTAAAACGTTTGTCGAGGAATGGAGCTTCTCTGAATCAAGAAACGATGCAACAATCCCCCTTTGCTATTTTCGAACACTGGTTGCAGCAAAGTTAATTAACACCGGTCAGGATCAAATGCCACAATCTTCAAGCACCTATATTTAGGAACAAGGCAGGCGGAAGTTTGAAGTTTAAGGTCAAACTTTGGCGATAGCTTTTGAAGTCGCTCTTTGGCTCTTCCTAGCCAAATTTAGATTCAGTTGCAATCCCACGCATACACGCTGCAAGCATTTCATGAAAGTAACTTCAATCGAACTCTTCCTGAACTTCGAAACTTGCAGATGAAACTTCTGTTTATGTACTTTGCCACTTCCTCGGATATAGAAACATTACGATGGTCGTAAAACACACGTTCCATCCAGAATTAACGGCACCAAAGGAGCCGAAGGAAACTTTAGAGTGTTGGAATTGATTTCTGGTCGTGCTTTGAAGTCGTCACCCATATGAAGCTCAAGTCCAAAACATAACGCAATGTTCGGAAGTTCAAATTGAGCAGTTGTACACTTAGGAAGTTTCGAATTCTGAACGGAAAATTTTGGAAATGTAGAATTGGAAGGCTCCTTCGCAAGTTCTTCGTTGCAAAAATGAACTCTAGCAAACTTCGATTATGGTCTAACATGCATTCCTTTGCTGGATGCAAAACATCATTCTGCACACATCTATTGCGAGAAACGTTTTAGGGGAACCAGCCACAGACACTTTGTCACCCGGCAACTGCTACAAAAATAAAGATGACGTGACCAGAATTTTACCATTGTACGGCAAATTCTGTTGAAATCCGCCGCAATTTTTCTGGCTGCTTTGGAATTTTCTTTAGCTCGTCTTTTTAACACATTGCGTGCCCAGTCACTTACATATGTCTCCTACCAATGTCTCCTACGAAGTTACACACACCACACACATATGCAGAGTTATTCAGCTTCCAGTTTTTTTGGTCCTGAATATTTCTGATTTTATTACGTTAATTATTTTTACTGCTGTTTTTTATAATAATTATTTTTATTTTAACTTTCATTTTTGTTAACTTTTATTTTCTCTTCAATAGAGGAGTTTTTCCTGAATATGTTTGTATTTTGAAAACGTATATATTGTTGCAATCTTTATCATTTTATCCGCGCGTTCTCTCTCGCCAAAAAATGCATTTATGCAGCCGGTAATGTCAATAATAATTGCAAGCAAATGAAAGTTTTTCAAGTATTTATGACACTTAAAATTTGTCAGTATTTGGAAACATACGTTTTTGTCATGAACAAATTTCTCGCCGCGACCCACGCGGCGTGAATGGACAGCCAGCGAAAATCGAGCTGACACCGTTAGGGATAATGACGTCCCCTAATTTGAAAATCTGTTTTATAATTCAGTCAAAGCGAATTCTCACTCTGATTGCGAGTAACGCGTGATTTAACGTTTGATATAAATGCCCGTAAAGAAAATTCGGTAGCTGTCAAAATGTCACAAATAGTGAATGAATTCAATCACGATGTTCGGGCTTAAAAGATCAGTCGGACCACGAATTAAACTTCAACAGTGCTGGCTTCAATACAGCTCGTGCATGAATATATCGCATTGTCGCTGCAAAAGTGACACAATTCGGGAAAGAGAACAAACCATTTGTGTTGTGCAGAAAATGCAGGAAAATAAAGAATCAAGCATCGATCGGATTATTATCTCAATAATCACAAAGCCATTTTTCTTCTTCTAATGGAATAACTGATGAATGACGCTAACTAGACGTAAAAATTGGAACTACTACTAAGGTTGGGTTAATCGTCGCGAAATGTCGCGTGTGTAGTATAAAAAAATACAATTCTAACATTTTACTGTATTATTATTTATCAGTATATATGAGCCGTTTATTATGAAAGTGGACTAAATCCATTTTTCTAAAAAAATGAAAAACTCGAAAATTTATAATTAAATTGCTGAAAACTAATTATTTATGCCGATATATAATGACTCTTTAAAAATGGACTTAGGCCACTTTCGAAATAAACGGCTCATATACAAACAGGATTTTCAAAATTTATTTGGATTAACTTTAAAAGCAACAGTATTTGCAGTTCTTTTTAAGTAAAAGTAATACACAATGAATAATACTATAAAAACATTGTCACTGAGATTTTCCCCAAAAGAAAGAAAAATGTATTGTTGCTTCTAGAGGTGCAGTAGTAATGCTTGAAATAACTCGGACAATAGATCCCATTTTTTTCCAAAACGAAACCGAACCGTAGAAATTTATAGCTTAATTTTATAAACAATTTTCTTTTCATAAAATAATAATTCATGGTTATTCGGTCAAAATTCTTAGCTAAAAATTTCTAACTGATTGGTTATTATATTTTGTAATTTGACAAGCTACTTTTTCAAACAGTTTGTAACCCTTAGAAAATTTCTTACAGCTTTGATTTTATTTTTCACTATTTTTTGCATGAGTGTATCCTCGTTGTTTTATTAACCAGTTTTTAAAAATCTTTCCCCCGCGCATAGTAACGCTACGATATGGCAGCTTTTGAAAATGTTCATTTTTTATTTTCAAAATTTATCACCGATAGCACTTTCTGGAACATTTAATTATTATTTATCCGTTGCTCACATTTGTTTACAGCTGAGTTGTCTCCAGCGAATTGTAATTTACACACATTTCATGGTTAGTAAAATAAAAGATGATAGCAAGGGCAGATCTGCGATTGGCAAAAAACTCATGAAAAGCGTATAAAAGTTTATACGCTCTAACACCAAAGATAGGATTAAGAGTCCCCGAGTGTGTAGATTTAGGGGAGAGAAAACGGCGAATTCGATTCCACGTAAACATTTCTTTCGCTCTACAAATTTCTCGAAGTTTATAAAACTAGTTGAAAAGCTATGTCATTTTTTTGTTCTTTACAAGAAAAAACGAAACTTAAATGGTACACACGAAGCAAATGTCGTTACTAAATTTGGAAAAATAAGTCTGACTTTCTCGATAAAAATAACATTACACATTTTGTATTATACATTTTTCATATATTTTATATTTATTAATTCTGGTATAAAAAAATGTAAAATATTTGTACCAAATTATTTACATAATACATTTTTTATATATTTTGTATTTATTTATACGTATTTAATTATTTAAATTAATACAATCTTATTTATTTAAATATTTGGTAATTTCTCAACTAAAAATATAAATAGATTCAACCGTCATCTAACGACACCAGATGAAAACTGAATTCATAATTACCGGGCAAGTAAATTTATACTAGTATGATTAAGAACACATCCCTAATCGCGAGACATTTCAATGACAACAGGTTATATTAGAATGATTAGGAACATTTCCTTTATCACGAGACATTTTAAGGAGGTTCAGGAGTTATATAAAAATATGAAGGTCAGACTGAAATTGCGAAATATGTTTCTTTAAGGTATGACAAAGAGCCCTGATTTTTTTCGATAATTTTCACCGTTAGTTTTCATGAGAAATAAAGCATTGAAAAGTGCGTTTATTACCAGTGTCTCTTATGGAATTCAAGCATATTGACTTCGATGTATCGAGAATACTCTTTCAAAAATGCAGAAAAGTAAATGAAACAACTATATTTTAATACATAATTAGTTGCAGGATAGTTTTGTGTTTTTTCGAACAGACCTCACCACCCATTTCTAAGAGTAATTCGTCATTAACCGTAAGTTTTCCACGCGGTTATTTGAATGACGAGCGGCTAGCAAGGAAGTCTGGCAACGTCGCAGTATATATAGATATACTTACAAGTTAAGCTTTGAGTGTGTTAAGTTTTTGAATTCTTGTAACTAATATAAACATAATTTGATCATAGGTTCTGTTTTATTTAATAATTTAGTTTTTTCATTAATTTAGATAATAATTAGAGTCACACGATTGGCCGACATCGTGCAATATTTCTTTTAGGCTAGAGATTTTAGGTTAGGTTATATCGATGATACTGGCGCGAAATGACCCACTATAAGTATACGCACACTGCTGGCAACACAAGATGTAACGTACAATAATTTGCGGTGTTGCAAGACTTCATACATTATTTCGCGCACACACACAGTCAAATGTATATAATGAATTATATAATAAAAATTTCAGAAATATGTCATTCAATAATTAGTAAGGCCCAAAACTATTTTTTAAATGAAATTTTGTATGATATTTTTATATACGACGCTTTTAACAAAATTCAAATTTAATTATTTGAAGTTGGCATTACAATTTCCTTACCATGTTAAAAGATAGGAAGCGCCCCCGTCCTTCACCCCCCCCCCCCCCCCCCCCGCGGGATACCTCTGAACCTCCTTAACACGAAAAGTTCATAAATCAATTTTACGATCCTAATCCGATGGAATCATTACAAAAGATACAATATAAATCTGTAAAAATAAAATTACGTAATAATAAATAACTGAGGCTTTAAAACTAATAAATTAAATGAATAATCTGGTTTGTAAATACTTTATTTATTAAATTATATCTACATAACTTACATTATTTGAGGTTACATTTTATACAAGTACAGTTACATTGCTCTTTTATTATAATTTCAGTTTTCATCATAAAAAATGAAAATACGGATTATATTTAATATAAATACCTACAACGTTACTTTATTTATTTCGATAATTATATTATCCGTCGATTTATATTTCGTCGCATACACAACACATATACAATTACTGAAGAGGATCTGCAACAAAAGGTCGAAACGTATAAAAAGCAACAAAATTCTACATCGGTTGAACAAAAAACTAAGAATAATAAAAGTTTATTTATACGTTTTATTTTGGATTATTTATCTAATTTTATTTAATTTTATTATTTATACCCATACAATCGCCTATTTTCCTATTATTTGTCGTGAGATCGTTTTCGTTATTTCGTAAATCATTTTTTTTCCGTCTAGCATACCATAACTCGAGACATGCAATTCGATCTTTAGGTGCTCTCTAAAGTCCACGATATGTACTATTGTAATGCTGCAGGATATCGGAATACCACTAAAGATCCCCGTATGCAAATGAACGTATCCGGGACAACGTCGAAAGCACAGTTCCAGGTCAGCATTTATAATACACTCAAACTTTTTCTGAATTCTTGAGACGCTATCGTGTCCATCGGATGCTTAAAAGTCTCCTCCGCGTCTTTACCATACTCTTACTGATATGGGGAACGTGGCTGAACTTCGAATTTCCATGAATATGTTCGCAAATACTTTTTTTATTGGCAATCAAATGATACTTTTTTCTTATCATCCTTCCATAATATTCCACCCTGGAGTATTAAGGTAAGGGAAGAGCAAATTCCATGCGATTTCTAAAGGAAATAACTGTAATCCCTTGCACAAACCGACTTGTTTCCATAGTATAAATAAGTGGAATGATCTATCCATCTTTAAACAGCTCTCGTAAAACGTCATAAAAATAAGATTTTTCCATGAACGGAAAGTGTGTCAGCTCATTTGCAATGCAATGGGTGATGAATAAAACTGATAATCACGGAAATATATAAAACATCATTGTTCGTGTGACCGTAAATAATTGGAATCACGATATAAATATAATGCAATTAAACTGACAATGAGTTACGTTACCGTGAAAATTGATATGTGAGCATTTGTACAATTTTTGCTTTATGCAACGTGCAAAGTTTTGTCTATATTCCCGCCATAATTTTCAATAATATATTAATTGATTTCGTAGCATTGTTTTCGCAGTATAGGTGCACGCCCGTACGATGAAATATGCGATTTGTAACGCTACAATTTCATTTTCAACAAATATTTCATATTATAATCCTTCATTTAATAGCGAGTTTTATATTCAAAATACTGGTACGCGATTTTTTTAGTTATAAAGCCCTCGGCGAAACTCCCTGTAAAGGTAAAATTGAGGTAAAGAATTAAAAAACGTTTTTAAAAATATTGTCCTGAATCTTCCGATAAAACTCAATACGGAATTGAATTTATTCGTGAGCCACACTCATTGGTGGAGTTCTTTTTGCTACGGTATAATTAGATAAGAGGGGGTGGTCGGGTAAAACGGAATATTTAAAGCCATGGATTAAAAACACCCTACCATATTGTATACTTACATACAAAAAAAATTGGATATTACAAAGTTTTTGTAAGTTTGAAGAAAATAAAATGAGGAATTCTTTTATAATTATTTTGTTTTTATATTCCGTAATTAAAGGTGTTTGATTTTTATGTGAAATCATTTTGATTAACTCGAATTCAACGTTTATTTTGGTTTTAATTTTATTTGTGTTATAATTAGCAATTTTTAAGAAATATTAATTTGTTTAATTCAAACTTTGCATTCAAATATATTTATTTATTCGTATACTGTGACGCACTTCTCGCCGCAAATCCACTCCCGTCCTCGACTTCGTTCCTCTCAGGCTCCACTACTTGGAATTCCTTAGGGGGATTCCAGGGCTCGATAGAAAGCAAATTGGGCGCCAGTTGAGGGGATGGCCCTCAACACTAGAGATCGAGGGGCCCGAAACGATGGACGAGGGGGCACGACTAGCTCGCGGGAACAGACGCCTCAGGGGAGGTTCTGTCTCCGCGCCTTGCGGAAAGAAAAGAAAAGGAAAGGAAAAGGGCACGTTCGATGAACAAACGGAGACTCACGCAGTAGGATAAAGACATAGAAGTGTCGTTTATTCAAGAAAAAAAAAGGAAAAAAGAACAATGAGTAAAAATAAGTTTGGGGCGCCAATGCGCAAAGAACGTAGAGTTTGAAAAAATATAGAAAAGGGCACGGCCCTTCCGCGAACCGGAGGGGCGTGGGAAGTACAAAATAATTGTTTGACCGAACGGCCCAAGGGCCGACAACGGTCCTAGGCGGAAAGCACGAAATGATATTGCTACGGTAGGGAAAGCTAATTCCGGCGGTAGAAAGCGGTAGGAAAAGATAAGGAACGGTAGGAAAGTTGATGGCCCTAAACAGTGACACCAGACGATTAAAGTTGGATCGCCAACCTGGTGGAGGTGCTCCTGCGACGTCAGGCCTTCTTCTCGTCTGGGCAGCTCTCTCTCTCTCGTTATCTCTTTGGTTTGTCGGCGTCAATAAGTTCTCGGTCCTGGGTCTCACAAATGGATTCCTCGGTGGTCCAAAGATGTCTCTGTGTGATGCCTCTCGTAAGATTTTATACTCGAGGCTCCTCTATCCTCACCTAAGGCTTAACGACAATTTGTGTATGGACAGTGCTGCCGCCCTAGGTGGTAGATCTGAATCGATAGCTGGTAGTCTGGTATGCAGGCGATTACGGATTGGTTCAGATCCTTCCCTTGTCCAATTCCACTGGAGCGGAACGGCGGTATGGTCCTCTTCTTCTACAGTGTCGTGTTACGTAATTTGTGTAATATAATATTATATGTATTATTATTATTCTTACGTATAATATGGGACATAACGCATGATATTTTTAAAAGTAAAATTTCATTTGGTTTAAGTCTCTGTTTTTTAGATCATTCCTATCACGAGCGAAATGACATGAAAAATAACTAAAATCAGTACACATCTTCGACGAATTTTTTGTAATATTTTTAAAATTTTCCTGAATTTTACACGATTTTTTACGACGTGAGAGTGAGCCGGTAAATATTACATGTCAATCAGCATTTATATGTTTCGTGAAATCTTTTCAAAATGCATCTCTAATTTTTCATTGGTTTAAAACATGTCAAAATTGGCTTTACAAAAAATGCAACAAAGCTGACACAAATGATAGAGCAAATACGTTTCATAAGTAACAATAATAATATACTACAAACAAATTCGTAACTTATGAGGCCCTTTTAATTCTAAATTAAAAATGCGATATTTATAGAGTGAATGATATATAATGATTTGTATTAACTTTATATATTTATAAATGAAAATTAGAAGTTTATTTGTTTCGTCCTACCCACCAAATAAAACGGAACTATTTAAATTTCTTGAAAAACATCATTTAGCAATCAAGTATACAGGGTGACTGCCGGGAATAGGGCAAAATGAAATGATCAGTACAGCCGTAATTTCCTACTAATTCATTTGTTTTATTTCCCTTAAATAACCCGACAGAAAAAAATCTCGCATACCGAGGTCTAGTGATCGAGGAGGTAAAGGCACATTTCCAAACTTGGAAATCAAGCGAGCTGAAAACACTGTCCATAAAAACTGAGTTAAATTCCGGACGATGTGGGCGGTAGCCCCATCTTGTTCGAACCACGCATCATCCAAGTCCAGCTTCTGCAATTTTGGTAAAAAAACTTCTGGCAAAATTTATTGTCACCGTAACGCTACCCTCCAGTAGCGGGCCTCGATAAGGCAACGCTATCGGTCATCACGCATCACACAGTCACTTTTGGTGAATGAAAAGAACCGTAAGTAGATTTTGCATTTACCAAAAGTGACAGTGTAGTGTGCCATGACCAAACGTTGCGTTATCGGGCACTACTTTTTCGAAGACTGTGGCGTTACGGTGACAGTAAACTTTCCCCGTTATAGAAATGAATTAGTACAAAATGACGGCTGTACTGATCATTTCATTTTGGCCGTATTCCCGAGAGTCACCCTATATTATATTTCCAACTAATTCGCAAAGCACGCTAAGCAATTACTGAGCAAGAACATGTTTTCCAATGTACAGTATGGTTTCCATTACGCGTTTGGACAAAATATTAAACCTAATGTGTCCACTTAGCTCGGGACAAGCCGTTAAATCCTAGGTATTCCTGTTCTGCGCAGCTTTTTCCAACTACTCACGGAGAAAAAGCTCAACGATGTTGGAAGTGAGCCACGTAGAGGTGATAGTCTGGCGAAAGTATGAGTCATGCTTTCACGTATAGAGCTGCAACCTTAGTAATTCGTAGAAATGAGAGAAAAATATATTTTGCTATTTTGATGCGACTCTTGCAATGTCGACAATTTTTTTATACACTCGAATAATTTTTTCTTCGCGACATAACGACACACGTTCGATTTCGTAGCAAAAATCTCTACGTCGTAATAAAATTTAATATCAACAGGGGCTCCTTTTTCTCTGTGAATTCCGTAAAAGCTGTTCTCGACTTTCACGATGCTTTCATTTCAACGCGGGAATCCTTGATCACACGGTAAAGTGGGTAGAAAAGAAAATACGATAAGAGCCGTAGAAGACTACACGGTCCGGCTGAGGATGATATTCTAGCTGAACTTTTGGTCGCCATATCACTTTTGCGGGAGTGCAATGGAGCATTCGGTAGAAATTTACCGATAATTGAGCTTCCCTCTTAAATCTGAAACTAACTTAGGAACTAAATAAGTTTTTGCCAAGGATTTTAGTATCATACACTTTCCCCCCGAAAATTCCAGCGTGGAAAACGCTAAAGAGCCAGCCACATCTGTAAGGTTCTCTTAAACTCGTTAGTTGCGGGAAGGTATTACGTCAAACCACTGCAGCATCTCTCATTTTTACCACAGAGACTGCACTCCCGCTTACCGCAAACTGCATGGTCAGTGAGGAGAACCAACACAAGTCTATTCCCTAACCGAAGCATCTTTTGCTCGCAGAAAGCCAAACAAGAGTATTCAGCACAAGAGAAGTAGTAGTTGTCAATTCCAAGTCCGCTCTCTGAGTATACAGTACAACCTTCCTATAACAATCTATTCGGAACCGAATAGCTCCTTACAACGATCTCCTCCTCAATTCACACTCTGCGTGGCTGTGCGAGACTAGGTTATTATTATTACTACTACTATTATTATTATTATTATTAATATTGTTGTTGTTGTTAGGGTTAATATTGTAGATATCATTTTGATTCTTTTTTCATTAATTAAAGGCACTATCCTAGAACGTATTGAGCGGAACAGAATTTGTCTGAAGGTGAAAATTATGGAGATAAAAATTTTTACAACCACTAAAACATAGTCCGATTTTGATCCTTCTCTATTTCTAACACTACATTTTAACAAAATAATTTTCTAATAATTTTCCGCGCTCAGATTGTTTTTTTAACATTAGTGAATAATGTACAAAAGACAAATTGAAGATCGGAGCAGTAGAATATAAAAAAAGGAATATTTTGTGCAAGAAAACACCGATTTTTCAACTTTTGTTCCGTCATCTTTCGAAGGTCAGCACGGGCTTAATTTTTAAAATTGTTGAACCAATCTTGGATTAAATTAAAGTTTGGAATATAAGCTTTAATAAGAACACAAAAAACCTTAGGTTTTTATTTAATATTTTTTATAAATTACGGTGAGAAGAAACTCAGCCGTTTTTGGTCGCGCCTGCCGCCAAAACGGTCAATGTCCCCTTAAGAAAAATCTACACAATCTGTAAATTACTTTTCGAAGAAGTTGTTGCTTGTTTAATTAACAATTTTTCATGATATTTTTTCACAAACGGGTAATCCAAAAAGTTAGTAAAAAAATAGTTAGCATTTTTAAAGGATACAAATATACCAAAGAAAAGTTTCACGCCGTTATCTTTTGTGCTCCCACGATAAAGTAAACATTAACGTTGCAGTATTTCTCAACCCCCGCATGGGAATGCTCCCTTAAATAAGAGATACATTACAACATACTAACATTATTTCTGCACGAATGTAAAAACTTGGTTCTTAAGTAAACGCCATCGATTTATCTACCCGCAGAGAACTTTGAGCTTCAACAGCTAAGAGAGCGGCCATTATTTATCCCTCGGCTGTAAACAGTAGAAAAAAAGCTTCCACCAGAGATAACGAATGAAGTCCATTTCGCAAATAGTCAGAGCTGCCGCTACATTCAGACTCCGATCGTTTGCAGTCATATCAGGCTTCAAATCTCGACGTATCCATATTGTTTTGGTTCAGTTCTCGACAAATAAAGCCTGGGTCAGTGCAAATACGGGATGGCTGCAAGCTCCTATTGGGATTTTGGTCTCTAAAGTGCAATATGGGGTGATGATAATTCATAGAGAAACGATAGCTCGAGAAATGCCTAACAAATGCATTGGCCCGCGTGGAGCCCGAGCCTTATCTACGCTGCGAAGAGATTTTCACGAATTTCTTCATACAGTTTGTTTTAGGGGAGGGATACTTGATGGTACATTGACATGTTGTTGCACAAATTATTCTTGAAATTGTTATTGCGCACAGAAAAAAAAATATTATTGATTCAAGAAAATTATCACGAGCTGCTACAAATATATGATACTTGGACTATCTTCTCTTGTTGCTGAAGCAATGACAAATTTCTTACACAAATTTGTCGAATACTTGAAGCAGCGTCGTTGTTATTCCATCAATTTTATTTTTTTCGATTAAACTAACGGTAGTTATATTACTTAATTATACAGTAGAATCTCCGTACAAGATACCTTCGAATGCTTTCGTACAAGATACCACAGGTTCCCCTTCGCTAATTCACTACCCCCACTCCTAATGCCTCTTCGCCTCTGAATGTTTGGAGTTGCGTACTCCGTACAAGATACCACGGAAATAAATGAGAAAAAATGAGAATTATTTACATATAACGATTTTTTTTATTTATTATCATAAATTATTAATTATTTAAGATCACCTTTTAAATTTATTTTTGGTTAAAATTCATAGAGAATTTTCAATGACTCGTAAACGTAGTTTTTTGTCGGGAAAGTGGCGTTTCCGTGACGCACTGGACTAGTGCGTTTAAAATTGATTTACTTACGTGAGATAATTGCACAAACGGTAAAAATAACTTTTCTTCTCTCTCTTTTACAACACTGCGAGAATTTCTCGTTTGCGGACTTCTAGTCACGTGACACAAAAAAAAGAAGGAAAAGGATATGGAATACAAAGCAACCTACATTACCGGTTTAACTTTAAACTATTTTTCATGGTATCTTATACGAAGGACGTGAGTTCCATTCCTCTCCGGCGTAGCAGGCCGCTGAATGGGGGAACGGTAATTTTCGGAATCATATTCCCCTCCGGTCCCTTGTAGTATCTTGTACGGAGATTCTACTGTATTAATGTAATATAATAATCCTATTTCTACCATAGGTGTAAAAAGACGCCTTTTAGAATTTGAATTTCGAAATAATTTCGAGGTTTAGTTTAATTTTTTTTTTTTAAATCGACAAATGGAAGGTGCTCAGTAGAGCAATCATGAGTCTGTAAAAAATTTGGTATTAATTCAGAAAATCCTTTTTATTATAATTCTATATTTTTGCTTTTGGATTTTTGTTTTCGTGTAACTAGCGCGTTAGAAATAGTGTTAATAACCTACGAATATGTAATGAGGGTTAGCTTCGGATCAGTCGATTTGAATTTCGAAAATTTTATGGAGGTACGATATATTTTTTGAATCTAAGGAGCCCGTAATGGCTGATTATATAATTAGACACCCGTTACCGCAAATATGAAGTATAAAAATAATATGTTAACCGACGATTGAAAAGGACAAAAACATACATTTACCGACAAAAGTTAAGATATAAATTTCGTAAATGCCACATTGTTGGATATAAAATATAAATAAATGAAGCAACATTAAATGAAACAAAAGCGTTATGAGTAAAATGCACTTTTTGAAACAATATAATGGCTTCTCTTGATTTGTTAGCACATACATTTTTTAACATTTACGTTCACTGCAATGTTTATTGAAACTTGTATAAATCAATTTTTTTAACACTGCGTTTAACGCTCACAGTTTAAGTTGCAATTTCCGCGCGAGCGACTTTGCAAAAAGTTCGACACCATTAAATAAACCTTTTGGCCCATTAACCCCAGACAAAAGGTGATTGATAAGTTATCGGTTTATAACTGTTGATCACCCAGAAGTCGATTAATAGGCTAATAATCGAAAACCGTTGGCATCAATAAGTCGATTAGCGCTGGGGGATGTCCGAAGATTCTTTACCTCACGGATGCCCAAACAGGTAATTTTTCACCCGTCCATAGTTTGTCGCCCAATTTTGTTCGTTATCGACCTTATCGAAAATGATTGAATGCCAGAAAACTCCAAATATCCAGCTATATTTTAGGATAGATAGGAAAAGCAAATCTAAAATCCTCGAAGTACATATAGGGTGTGTCAGATCCTGTATTAAAAAAATTAGTGGTCACAACAAAATAATTTAAAAAAGTATTACAAAAGTATTATTGTTTCTTAAATACATTTTTTACAACCTTTCATTTTTTCGGAAAAAAGGTTTTTTTAAAGGCCGTTTGGAATTATTCCCAGATTACATCTCCAGAATTTGTAATGTTTAACCGTTTGAGTGCCAGAGGTCTTTTTTTGTTTCCAAATACAAAAATTGCCAAGCGGCAATTTCATTCATTCCTTATTTAAAAAATGCTAACATTTTTGGACATGGAATAAAAGAAGCGCGATTGCACCGCTTGGCACTCAACCGATTAAACATTAACAAACAAGCCGAAATGTGGTGGTAGGGGGTACAAATTTGAGAAAAAAAGTTATGTACTGTGACGAGTCTCCGGGTAACTTATCGGGCTCTACCTATGATTCCAGCGCTCCAAATCACCCTGGCCCCAACTTCGGGTCTCTCGGCGTCCTTTGTCTGAGATTCCTGAGGGGATCTCAGGGAAGTGGATTATTCTACGAACAAAAATAAAAGCAGGAAGAACAATCGGAATTGGGTGCCAATTAAGGGTTACCCGCAACAGGGAGTCCTAGAATCCCGAAGCGGTCGACGAAGGGACACGGCGAGCTCGCGGGAGTAGAAGTCTAAGAAGAGGTTTTCAAGGCTCCCGTTCTCGAAGAAGACTAAGGGAAGAAAGTAGGTGAAAGAATGGAAGCTCACGCGGTATTTAACCCTTTCGCTACGGAGCGCTTGTGACAAAATGTGATCGCTGTGAACGGGAGTGCATTACTGAGTAATTGACACTGAAGTACAGAACGCTACGAAGTAAATAGAAGTCCTTCCTTGTTCTCTAAACTTGCGCCCACTTTTCCAGAGCGTCTATATACGCTCTTCGTACATGAATGGTCATTCTTCGAGGGCGTATATATACGCCCGTCGGAGCGAAAGGGTTAACACCTTGCCGCAAATGACGGCTATAGCCGTCCGTTTTTCAGCGATATGTAGGCAAACGACGGCTACAGCCGTCGTGAATAAACAATTGAAAGAAAAGTGTGTTTCTGAACACGATCGTCAAATTACAAGTGTGCGGCAACGTGTTAATAAAGAATAAACAACTACAGTTTATTCTTGAAATAATAAAACAAAACAATGAAAGTAAAAATAAGAAAACCAATATAATAATGGAGACAAAACACGTCAAGTGAGCATCCTCAAAAACCACTAGGTCGTCGATTTTTACGAAACGTGAATCAAATGAATGCTTATACCATTACTAAACATACCCTCAAAGGATTTTGCAAAATTTCAATTTCAACGCCTGAGCGTAACTTCTTCTTTGGGGGATTTTTAGTCATTTGGGTAATTGTGACTGTTCAGTTGCAATTGCCCAAATGACTAAAAATGCCCCAAAGAAGAAGTTACGCTCAAGCGTTCGAGCGTAGAGTAAACTTGAATCGAAGAAAATTGATGCTGAGTTACAGAATATATCAGGGAGTCAAATTTTTTTGCGGTTTCTTAAAACTGAAGGTCGGAGGAATATTTGGCGCCCAAAATCAAAAAAATCAAAGCATGAGAACATTATTAAAATTTCAATTGTTTATTAACTTGTTATAAATAAATAGGTAAATAAATAAATTTATAAATACTGTTTATTTTATTTAAAAATATGAACTTTAATGAACCTCTCATAAAATTTCCATAACGTTTCATTAAAAATTGTGCGAGTAATTAATTTTTTAATTAAAAGTGATTCAAATATTTAAACGTACGTATCAATAATAAAAATTGAAATTTTGCAAAATCCTTTGAGGGTATGTTTAGTAATGGTATAAGCATTCATTTGATTCATGTTTCGTAAAAATCGACGACCTAGTGGTTTTTGGGAGTGCTCACTTGACGTGTTTTGTCTCAATGGTGAATTCGGCCGGAAGGGCCCGGGAATTACAATTTCTTCAACGGTAGGAGCGAAAGCACAGTATTTTACGGGATGAGGGAAAGCTACTTATTGTTAGCTGTAATATACGGGGGAAGCGGAAGGGACGGTAAGGAAAGGAAGGAAGGAAAAAGACAAGAAAAGGAAGGAGTCCAATCTGAACTCCTTCCGGGGTTGCGGTGCGGTCGTCGTCTCCTCGTCTCTATTCCCCTTTCGGACCAGCAATATCCTGGATAGGCTCTGGGCCCCCCCTTCGTCGGTTCTCCACCAAGAGATACGTCTAGGCACAAGGCACCAGATAGATTCTAGAAAAAAGTACTACGGTCTCTAAGGCGGTCCAAAGATCTCTCATAAGATCCGTCTCGTTGCTTTCCTCGATTCCCCGCCTAGGGCTCTTCGACGATTCACTGTGTGGATAGTGCTGCCGCCCTAGGTAATTGATCCCGATCGAAGATTGCAACATTGGAGCCATTGGTGGACACCTTTACGTTGTCCAATTCCTTTGGTGCCAGCAGCAGTGTGGTCCTTTTTCTTCCGGAGCGTCACAGTAATTGATGTGCGATAGAATTTGAAAGGTAAGGGAAATAGAGATGGGGATTGGTTCGCGCTGGATCGTGCTTCCGTCCATATGTACTAAGCAGCAATCTAAAATAATAGCAAATAATTTCGTTGTGTTCGCGGTACTTCCGGGGAGATCTCTGAATTATAACATGTTCAATTTTTTCCCGCGGAACATTTAACGGGACAGGACTGCCTCGTTATAGTGCATTTTTCTAAATTCGAAATAATTACCGAGTAATTAATTAAAATGCTTCAGCAAATCAGAGGTGCTATCACGTTGTAGGAGGCGCGAGGCGTCTCTAACTCTCGAAGTATGATCGTCGTTGCTAGGAAATTCGAAGTCAAATTTTTTTGATCCATCCACCGAGCCTCTTCGATATTCCGATTGGCCAAAACTTTTCAATTGATTAATCTGAATTTCGAAAAATGATACATCATTTTTTCTCAAACTTTTACTCTCTACCATCACTTTTCGGCTTTACTCGAACTGTCACACCGTTCAACCTGTATACTTAGAGAACTATATATAGATTAAATTAATATATACGCGTTTAGATGAACTACGAACGTTAATAGACGTCCGGCGGATGAAGCGTAAAGTAAACTTTTATCCCTAGGTCAGCGCAATAAAGGTTTTAAATTTCAAAGGTTTCATCAGCCAGTGACACGCTAGAATCTTGTCTCCTCTAATCGAACATAGTAGCTAGGCAGGAAACGTTGTCGAAGCGGACAGTGAAAAATGGAAAAACTTTCTCGCCGATACTCTGGTATCGGGACAACAGCTACTGTTTACTTGACAATACCAGGCTTGCTCGACTTTGCTCGATGATGGGAATAAAGCTAAACATGCGAATGACGGAGGGGCAACTGTTTCGACCCAACTTCGGGCCACCATAATTCTGCTTCGCTACAGGAAGTCATCATTACCCGATGGCTTGATTTCCCGAGTGGACTGGAATCTTTGATGATCAAGAATGGCAGATTAGGGCCATTTTTCATCACGTTCCACTGACTTCCCCCAAGTTTGACGTTCGGATTAACCTCTCCATCACACACTCCTGACGTCGCGGTCAGGATGGGATTTAATTACTCACCGTTCTCTTACCCACGATACCTAGCGAAATTGTCGAGTCGAGGGTCGCACCCTCGACGCTACCGGGCCACCGAGAGATCGTTTCGCGATCAATGCCCACGATACCGCCAATAATATATAATTAAGCATAGTTAATGATTGTATACGTACCATTGAGTACATGCACCAAGACGGTTTTGGTATTGGCGTTGCTCGGATGACATGTGTAACGACCGCTGTCAGCCGGTTGAGCTCGTTGCACGAGAAGGTAGGAAGTGGTAATCTCGCCTTTTTCCGTGATTACCGACACACCACCTCTGGGACTGTCGTAATTGATCTCCTGCCAGGTACAGAGAAAGGAGAAGAGAAAGATAAGAGGTACAATTACTTGAATGTCGGTACGAGTGTAAAAGCATAGCGAGTCTGACGAGCATTTGGAATAATAACTACACTGCACTCGTCTTGTTGCCTTTAAAACATCATTTCTCTGCTCGCATTATTGAGAATAATCGTTAGGAAAAGGCTTTTCCCGAGGGTACCTTTTGAAAGCGAAAATGCTCTTGGATGGTGCAAGAGACACCAGCGTGATGTACGATTGCCAATTTTACGGTAGAATGAGCAAAGGGAAGAGATTAACATCAATCTATCTCGATTTTCTTTTGTTGTGAAACAATTCTATCAATGTCCACTCGAAGAGGGTGGAGCAGTGGTTCCCGGATACAGTCGAAATAATGGCAGCCAATTTCTTTCTTTTTTTTTTCCTTCGCCATTTTTTTCCCCCAGTACCTTTTCCCTTTACGCTCTTCGGCATTTTGTCTTGAAAATTTGAAACCCCGCATGTTTTTATTCCGGCACTTGAATCCTCTAGCGTGGTATCGTTAGCAGCTTATCAGCATTCTCTTTGGCGACTACCGACACAACTTGAGAAATTTTTTATGATCCACTCTTCATATTTCATTCTCACTCGGGAGAAAATAATTAAGGGATTGTTTAATAAAGCACTGCCTTATTTAGTGAGCTCAAAGCGGCACGTGTTTTACATGCATCATTCACACAAGGTGAACATTGCATACGGGAAAGTGGTCGCTTTGTAGAACAAAAGAGCATCGCCAGTTACACACTTTCGGGAATGACATTTTCACGTGATGCACATACTGCAGTTTCGCTATTCGTTCACCCTCCTTATCGTCACAAGGACGTGTCACGATATATCTCCAAATAGTGACCAACCGATTTCGTGGACTCTGATCGTTTCGGTGCCAACTTTGTGTTAAATCTAAATTCTAAAATTTCGATTTCAAAGAATGTAATAAAAGCATAAAAAGAAATGGAATGCTTAAGGGAGGGTTGCGGTGTAACAGCTTTAAAAATAGGTGATTTTCATGAATTTTTTTTGGAAAACTATTAATAATTTTCAAATAATCTCTTTTGGGATATGAAGAAGCATCCATGAAATATTGAAAAAAAATTTTTTCTTGCCTTTTTCTGTATCAGGAGACACGGTAGTGTCTCGAGACAAGTTCATGTATGAATTGGGAGCGAGCGCTAACGTGTATCTTTTCTCGACCGAACTAGGTGCAAGCACATGAAAAATAGCGGAAACACGTTGTGTATATACACAGTTTCAACCTACGTACACACTCAAACGAATTCTGTCGCCCAGTGACGGCTCATCGGTTTGCTACGCCTTTAGGCATTCAGACGCTCCCGTAGAAACGTGAGGCTCAGGGCCGGCTATATTTTAGTACACTTTATTAAGCGCGCCAAAATTAAATTTTATAAAATCAAATTGAGGCGCGTTTTTATGAACACAGCTTTAATTTTACTGTAAATTTATATTATCTCGAGATATAAAGCCGATTATAATAATAATATTTGCAAAAAGGAGACAAATCCCCCTAAAAAACACCTCTGGTGCAAAAAAGTCGAGACAAGTTCATATATGAAAAGGGATCTCTCTACAAAAGTTGTGAAATCCAATAACATTAGACAAGCTCGTTTTTTCTATTATGTTAAGACGAACTAATTATAAAACGGAAATAATTTTTTCTGTTTACCTGATTAGAACGGGTATTGAACTTGTTGGGCCCCGAACAATTCAGATGTTTGAGTATGATGTATAATTATTCATATCATTATTATGTAATTTAATCTTTATTAATTCATAATGCGGCAAAAATAAATTAAATTGTAAGATATTTATTGCATATCGTTTGGGTTCGGGGCCCGACAAAGTTCAATACCGGTTCTAATCTGGTAAACCGAAAAAATTATTTCCGTTTTATAATTAGTTCGTCTTAACATAATGGAAAAAACGAGCTTGTCTAATGTTATTGGATTTCACAACTTTTGTAGAGAGATTATTTATTTAGTATTCATAATCCTGCCAAACACTTCCGGATTGTTGGTGTCTAGTATAGCACCTGTTACAAGCATCCGATAACTAAAAATTAAAAATTTTCTTAAAGGTAGATAGTTTATGCTGGGGTTATACCACTTGTTAAAAGAAAACATGAAGAATCAAAAAAGTCCTGGGGTTTTGAAGAAAAAATGAATTGTTAGACACAAAAATTGATTACATATTGCCACTAAAAATGTCGTTAAATAATATTAAATTAAATAATTCTATTTAAATTGTTGGTATAACCCCAGGACAAATGTATATTGATTGGATTATGCCTTCTGTGAAGTTGATCGATTGATTAGTTTTTGCGCTATCCTAGACACCGATTTGATAAACGTAGTTTCGAGATAATTGCGTTTAAACTTTTTGGCGAAGTTTTACGATACTTACAGCTGCTACTTAATTGCGATACTACTTTGGGAACACATTCTTGAAACATTGTACTTTTGATTTATGCAAAGAAAAAAAATTCCATTTTTTCAACCTGTTACACTGCAATCCCCCCTTAAGTATCTAAACTGGACAATTCATGTACACTCGATTTGCAAAGTTGTAATACAGGGAAAGCTCTTGAAGTCAATCCTTTTGACATTTCTCTTTCGAGTCTTTTGACATTGGCATCGATACTTTTCGCGCGAAATTTAAATACGATTTAAATACGATATATTATACGAATAATAATGGAAAGCATAAAGGCGAGTCTCCACTGCACGCGAGCTTCAGGCGAATATTCACTGCCCCGGCAACCAGTGACAGCGGCTCGTGAGCGTGGTTTATTTAGCCAGAACGTTCGAGCAATTCTGGTCCCGACTTGTCAAACAAAATAATTACTTCCGCAAGAATTAGGAATTCTGTAACACGGGAGATTTTGAATTTAATTATTAAAATTCAGGAAACGGTTACTCAAAAGCAAGTAATTGCTGTAGATGGCCATTAACAGTAAAAGCATGACGCTTTTCGAATTAGTGACGCTTCTAAGGTTTTTAATTACAACACTAAATCACTAATTTTATTAGAAACGAGTGCTACAACAGCCCCTGCGTGTCGGAAGCCCGGTTTGATACGTATCTATATAGATCGTTGGTAATTCGTGATGGATAAAATTGTAATTGCAAGCGTTGAATTAGATGCCAATTTAGATACGGGCTCAGGTTGGGAAAAATAGAGTAACACTTGTGCAAGAAAGTACTTTTCACCCAAGAAAGTTTCCTTGGATCGAAAAAAAGGGAAACCAATGTTTTCCTTCAAAGGTATTTTTGTTGATACGAATAAAATATTTCCTTAATTTAAGTATTCTCATCCCTCGCTTTATGCGAAAGATGGATTTTGCGCTAAAGAACGAACGCGCAATTTAAACCACTGAAATAGCATAAAACAAACCGAATAGCAAAACCCAAAACCGCGAAAATGAATTCAAAAGGTCATATAAAATAATATAATATATTCCAAAGTAATCATGTAAATTATGTCTTAGAAGTGGCTAAGAAAATTATTACATTAATAAAAAATTATTTGATACATATAAAAAAACAACCAGCAAATGCTTTTTTCTTTAAAAGGTTTTTCAACTTCCTCGAATATTATTATTATCTTTTTTTCCATCCAGCAGAACTGACAAAGAAAAACACTTTTTTTTTAAGCTGTTACAGTGGTTTTGCTAGGGTTTAGCTGGGGCTTTGCTAGGGTTTTGCTGTAAAGTAGCAAAACCTCTTAAAAAAATCAATTTTTTAAAAGAAAACACTTTCTCCGCGGATTTAATTTCATTTGCAAGTGCAGACTTCAGTAAAACTGAAGTTGTTTAGCTGCATTGAAATTGCATGCATGAGAGAACTGTATAAAGGCGATAAAACGTAAAAAGGGAAATTAATGTAAACTACACATTGCATATTTTGTAAATATGTAAATAGATTCCTCGAGTTTAATAGCCTGGACGGTGCTCTCTCGATGTAAAAAATGTGTCAATTAAATCAGAGTAAATATGCATTACATATTAAATCACGGAGCTACCAAATACCGAACACCCACATTCTCGTGCACACATCACAATTTACAACTTGATTCGGACGGAAAGGTTTGAAATGTAGAATATCAGAGGCTGATTCAGCCGATAGCTATGATCATTCGTCAAATGGTTTCGCCATTAATTCCAGTGACCATGTGCATTCATTCAAATTTTACGCCAATGAATTTCATTCAATACACATTGCTAAATGTTTCATGTGAAACTTAACTGTTACATTTTTTACCATTCATTCCATTCACTGTTTATCACCTTCCTCTTCATATTTTTATGACTTAATTACTCATTCGATCACACGTGATTGTGTGTATACACGGAAAGAAATTTCTATGAAAAATTACCGTGCTTGTCACCATAATGTAGGTGCGAACGACTGTTCCTTGCAAATTTTATTAAGAATGCCTATGAAAATTAATTTCTTATTTTCAATTTTTAAAATGTGTTTAAGAATTTATGTTGAACAGCACGGTAAAATCAGCATAACAAAGTAATTGTAAGATTCAATTATGGAATAATCAACTATCTGACCATAATAAAATCATATATTTACTTTAAAATTTTTAAAAGCTCACAATTAATTTTTACCGTGCTGTTTCAGTTAATTTTAATGCCAAGCGGCGCGTCCGCGCTTCTTCTGTTCCATGTCCAAAAATGCTAGATTCTTGAAATAACAAATGAAAAGAGCGCTATTGCGTCGCTTGGAAATTTTTTATTTGGAAACAAAAAAAGACCTCTGGCATAAAAAGGTTAAATATCTCTTAAGTAATTAATTATCTGACAATCTTTATATTCACCTATATGCAATTATCCGTACACAACTGTCTTTTCGTTGTATAAACGCAAAGTCTGTTGAAATTAATATTTTGTTTATTCCTTAACAAATTTATTTTTTGTCAATTAAAATAGATGGGTAGTTTAATTTGAAATTTATTTTTTTGTACGAAAAATATTGGCGTCGAGTATAACAAATTGTATAGTAAAGTATAAGACCTTTTATAGTAGCAGCACGGTAAAATTTCTCAGACGGTATACTTAATTTTGTCACGGTAGCAGAGATAATTCTGTTCAATGATTGAACAAATTTTCTTTTTCCATAAAATAAAAAATGAGGCTATAAACTGTACTTTTGATTTAGTTTTAAGTTGCACCACGATTACTGTGCTGCACAACAATTTTTCTATGAAAATCTCATAAAAATTAAGATTTTCTTCTTTCCGTGTATGCCAAACATTCGTGTGTATCCGTAATATTCATTGCACTCAGCGTTGCCAGGCGTAGAGTGATTTTTATAGTGTGCTTGAGGCTATCTTCTATAGAATCACTCGGGACAACCGAACGCAGTGGGTAAGTGTGCGCCTCGCATATATCTGTGCCATAGGTGGTGAGGGCGGCTGGTTTTTTTGGGTCGTACAATGGGGCCTGAATGGACAATTACTTCCGACACAAGACGCGGTCGTGCGGCATTTGCTCGACTATTTTTTCTTCAAGAATAATATTTCATAGTTTCATCGCTAGTTTTTTTTATCACAGAATACAATTTCACGTATCTACTCCTGAGTGGACAGCGGTAACTGTATTTTTTTCTGAATCAGGAGTGTCTCTATGCTAGATTTGTAAAAAAAAGTTAGAGGTTACATTCGTTATCTATGATTTTGTGCGTATCTATTTGCCATTTGATATGCCGGAGGAGCTGTCAAGTAGACCGTGTCAGCAAAAATAGTATTAAAACACACAAAAAAAATAGTATTATACTATTTTTTTTTTATTTCAATAGTATTATATTTCAATATTATTTTGTTTTTAAATAGTCTTTTTTAAATGCGTCGTCATTTAAGAATAAAAGTTAATAATCCAAAATTATATTTACCATTCATTCACTCTTAACAATCTTCCTCTTCATCCTTTTATGACTTTAATTACCCTTTCGTTCACGCATTGAGTATCCACATGCAGATATTAGTATAGTATTTCCGTAATGTTAATTACGCCCGTTCAAAAGAGCAATCTTACATGTTTGTTTTCTTCTCAAGTTTGGATCTTTCTCTTTAACTTTCCCATAAAATAAATTACACTCGAACTCGAGTAAACAAAGTCAAAGTAAGAACTTGGGAATTCCCTCTTTGGAAAAACCTCTTTTGTTGTGTATCTTGGTAAACTCTTCTAACCAAGCTTAACGTTGACTTACCGCTATTCAAAAAGTTTATGACGATCTAAAAAAGGAAATGAATTTCTATTTAAGATTACAAAAGCTGTGCTTTGCATGTCAAAACAACGTAAACTGTAATTCATCAAAATGCAATTAATCTTATCCGTATCCATTTTAACTTTCTTGCTTGGCATAAAGGAGGGATTTAAGTTTATATTCAGCAACCACTAGCTGCGCTTATGCTTGTGTACATACGAGACTGCATATCTCCTTACAGCATCGTCGTGCAATTTCAACTGCACCGAAGAACCGTGTTAGCAAACACTTCTACAGAGATTAGAAAATCGTTGACATATGGAGCAACTCGGTAATCAACCACTGACAATGAGTGGAAACAATATAGAAAGAAGAAAGATTTGGAAAATAACACTACACAAGGTGAATTGTCTGGTAATTGACCGCGTACCAGTGAAGGATCATTGCACAAACAAATGCAAATTACGGGGCTTGAAGCGTTCACCCATATATCGCGCATTAAACGTGTTGCAATAACCACAGGCTGCAGTGTTAATATAAAATTAACACCTTCGTCTCGATTTCAGAGAAAGAATATGAAGTTGCCACGCATACGGGGTTTTACTAGTTATAAATGTACCCAAAAGCTATTTTCGATTATCGAAAATTTAACACCCTTCCCAAAGTAGAATATGCAAGGATCAAGAACAACTAAACCCCTAGAAACAGGGATTAAACTCTTCTCGGTCGCCTATATGTTGAACATTCTTGAGGTCAGTCTTCAAAATATCCATCTGTTCCGACGCAGTGTACTCAGGGTAAGTGTGTCAGCCCTATGCCCGTTGGGGTAGCTACAGCATCAGCAAAAACAAAAAATTTTTGTTTGCAAGCATGTTTTTCCCTAAGCCATAATACGTGATCAGAAATAATTTCAAGAATTTGTACCACTTTTTAATGGAAAACAGGCGATTGAAGTTACTCGCTTTCGCATAAGAGTGTACGAGCGATAGATTTTGGTATTTTCTTGTTAAACCACTTTATCGAAGACAAAAAATACTATTTTTATCATCTCCGTGCCCCAATACAATAATATCCCTAAATTAATTAACGCTCGTTATTTTTATCGTAAACTTTAACGGATTTCCCAGGTAGAAAATTGTCTTAGTCGGACAAGTTTGAAACTTCAAAATAGCTTTATTTTAGCTTAACATCCAAGTCTTGTTTTGCAAGCTTTATTCTATTAGGTTGTTATTAGAATGAATTCTATGACAAGTCTTTAGAGTGTAACTAAACTTCAAAAATACCTTGCTGTTAGCTTGTTTTCCACGCGTATTATAAGATTCGTTCTAAGCATGGATTCTAAGCTTAAAACTACCTTATTTGCTAACATTACTCCAAGCGTACATTGAGAACTGAAGTTTGAGGTTAATTAGGAGTTTGTGTCATTGTTTATAAGTGATAATTGAGTTTAATTTTATTCATTTATTCATTTCACAAATATTCTGTATAAATAAAAGAAATATTGCGTACTTTTTCCGGATCCTACTGATATATTGATATTAACTATGGTATTACTAATTAAGACAGTGGTTGTAAAAAATAAAAACGACATCAAGATTTAGGTTAGAAATATTTAGTTGACATTGATGTTAACATTAATTGTTAATTATTGATCGATACGGCTGGATCTAGTAGAAATAAAGAAAGTGGTGAGACGTTTGAATATTTATAAATTGAATTTATAACCCGGGGAAAAAAATCACAATAATTTATCGACGCCGTGCCATCATCGTGGGTGACTTGCAATAATAAAAATAAAAAATTTACCTGCCTATTTCCTCCAGAGCCATATATAAATTTTAATAAATTAATTAAAGAAATCTGATACAACGGATAATAATAAAAAGAACAATACTCAGATAGTGGATTCTAAAAAACCAAAGAGTTTGAAACCTAAAGCTAATAAATAAATTAAAATATGAGCATAAAATTAAAAATAATATGACATTTACTGTTTTATATTTCTAAAATATATATAACACTATACATGTAATGCTCAATATCTGATGTGTTGAGAAAAAAAAATAATAATACAAAATTTTTCTCTGTAAAAGTTTTTTTAAACTTAAATTACCATATCTACTCTAGCTAAGAATAAGCTTTATTTTCAACCTTGTAGTAAGCTAAATTGTCACTGTTTATGCAAGCTAAAACTGTACTTTATGTTAGCGATCCAGATCGTTACCAACTAACTTTGTACTAACCATAGTTTGCCAGCTAGTTTTAGGCTAAAACTGATAAAATTAGCTTAATACAAGCTAGTTCCATTGATTACTTTCTACCTAGGTTTGATCAAACTTGGTATTTTATAGGTTTTGGGTTTGCTCTTTTCGAATCCGTCGTTGGTTTTTGAATTAATCAAACCAGTTTTTTTTACACACTTTTTTTATACTAAAAATCAATGAAATTACAAGATTATTTGGTTAAAATCAAATATTTTTTATAAGAAGTCATTGTTCGATCGAACTGAAACTATATATCGGGTGACATCGATAAATTCACTAAAACATGGTACCGATTAACTACTGGAATTCAATATGGCAGGGTCAAAATGGCGGCTCTAGAACGAAAAATTGAGATATTCCCTTATAACAACGATAATGCAAAAAAACATGTGAATATATGCAAGGTTTGGATTATCTTCACGTTGATCTGCAATTCACAATTTATGCACAATGTCATGTTTGTTTAGATATTATTTTTTGACCCTTAACGCTCCGTAGGCTACCGTACTGAGACATTTTACACGTAACAAGTAACTCCCTCGGAATGGAAAGAGTTAAATTATGTATTTCACTAATGGTCGAGTTTATAAGACTCGTAGAATAAAAATCGAGTAAATATGGTGATTTTTGAAGTTAGATGACCGCGCAGAGAAGCCATTATAGAAAATTTATTGTCTATTGGAAAATAATGAGTCTACAATTCAAAATTGCTGTCTATTTTACAAAATATCACTAAATTCTACCATTGTTATAAGGAAATATCGCAATTTTGTGATTTAGGGTCGTTATTTTGAGTCTGCCATATTGGATTTCAGTATTTAATTGGTACCATCTTTTAGTAAATTCATCTGTCCCACCCGATATATAGTTTCGCATCGATTGAACAACGATTTCATATAAAAAATATTAGATTTTAACCAAATGAGCCGTTTATTTTGAAAGTGGTCTAAGTCCATTTTTAAAGAGTCATTACATATCGGCATAAATAATTAGTTTTCAGCAATTTAATTATAAATTTTCGAGTTTTTCATTTTTTTCTAAATGGACTTGGGCCACTTTCAAAATAAACGGCTCAAATAATTTTTAATTTTATCGTTTTTTAGAATAAAAAATTAATGACGGATTCCAAAAGAGCAGACCCAAAACTTATAAAATACCAAGTTTCATCTAAATCCGTCAAAGTTTTCGATAAAAATAACGAGGCTGAAAGTTCAAAAGAAATGATGGCCTTCCCGGCAGAAACGGGTTAAAGTGTGATTGTAGCGCCACTTACTCAATACAAGGCGCACTAAAGCAATTTCTGCCTTCCATCACTTTTAATCCACCCTCTTGCCCCCTTAGATCGCTGCGCGTGCTTTTCTATCGCTTCCCCCTTATCCGCCCGTATCAATTTTACGTGTACGTACAACGCGTGACGTTATGGTACAACGGTATTATTTGATCAAAAATAAAACAAAGACAATCGCTCGAGCGATAATGGTACTATCACTCATCGCATCTTAGTGCCATAATGGATACCGATGCGTTGAATCCATGACGTATCGAAAGCTCGAGACTTCTCGGGATCTTTCCCGCGACATTGATTGATTAAATCCATAAACGGAGTGGTAGTCGTCTCCTGCCGTCTTTTTTGGACACTCGGGATAACAATGTTCCTCGGGAAGTCACATTTTTCTTGATTTTATAATGGCCCGGAGCAGCGGTATCCCAGGCCGTCGACCGGTTTACTACTTTCGCTTCTGTTTTCTATTGTGAAAAACATAATGTACACGAAGCTACTACAGGATTAACCTCGGGCTATGTGTCAGCGTAGTATAATAATAACCATTGTATCGAACTTATTCGTTATTCTTCGTAAAGGAAGAGACCAACCCACCGTGAGATTCCTCGACCCTTTTTCGGAGTATAACGTCCTGAACTTTTAATAAGTGTAATTACGAGCATTCAATAACCGTCAATGCACTTTTTCAGGAAAATAGCAAAGGTTTCGGGTACACGGGCTTTTTCTAAAGTAATTAGGGAGACTAGGTAATCCAATGCTCGTATTCCGCTGGAGACAATGCCGTGATACCTAGTCGTGTCTTCGTGTTACATGAGATTTGCATTCTGGGCGTCGCACTTCAAAATGTCATCAGTATCCTTGTACGCTGTAGTTAAATTCATTTCATGCTACACGTTACAGCGGAATTTCAGCGTCTTGACTGCAATGGCATTGTATTGGTTTAACAGCTCCACGGAAAGCCTTTCACTGTCAATGACAAGACAGCACGACACGACAAAACGGCATAATCATTTCGCACGTTCGTTGAGAAAAAAGGAGTCTCCGAGATAATGAAAATTGCTACAAGAAATAATGAATGTATAATATGTACGATCGTGACGTAAAATAACGAAATTTAATAGAGAAACGGTGGATATTCATAGAAAACGAATAAGTAACTGTAATTGGATGGGTGACGTTTGTGTCTATTGTTGTATATGTTATTTTGTATGGGGGTTTTGGAAGTTTCGAAATTTCCCCGTGTTAATATCGCTACGGACGTGACAATAGCGAACTTTATACCATGTGAGCTCGTGCCAATGTCATTTTTTTTATTACGTTTCGGATACAAAGGTGTAAAAAATGTTACAATAAATCAAAAATATGAAATAAATATCATTTTAAAAAATTACTCTCTAATATCCTAAGGGGACATATCAGTTTAGAATTTTTAAAAAATCGATTTTTGGTTTTATTTTTTTTTGTCAAATCCTAATCCTATTCCGCTTCGTTTGAGCCGCGGCGCGCAATATGGTCCTGAAATTGATTCAAACCAATAAGTAGCCTGCGTTACCTCGAAATTCATTACAAACCAAACTTTTCACTTTAACCTCGTTTTTCTAAATACACCACTTTTCAACATGGTGGGTTGCACAGGGAGATGAAAAATACATGGATCGACTTGAAATTTTGACAGAACCTAGAAAATACACGTGCCTTTCTGACTTACCTTTCAAATGCAACCTATAAATTTTTTTGTGGCAGTAGTAATGAATGATTTGTGACCTTTTTTTGCAAATTTTTAATACCTTGAAAATGAGAAATTCCAGTAGTTGCAAATTTAAGTATAAGAATTAGGTTTCAGGTTAGCCACACAACTTCACGTGTTTGAATTAAACACGCGAAATTTTATCTGTTTCAGAACACTCGTTACATAGCAGCACTGCTCACTATGTGATCATGCTAACGACGATGCAGGCTCGCGGAAGGAAGGAAACCACGGCTCCAAAAACTTGTCTAAATTAATTTCTTTTTTTCCAATCTAGCCAAAATCAAGGCCAATTAACACTATTTCTACCGCGCCAATAATAAGTAATTAAAAATCTAAAACCAAAAATACAGAATTATAATTAAAATAGATTTTCTTAATTAATGCCAAGTTTTTTACAGACTCATAATTACTCTACAAAGCACCTCCCGTTTGTGGATTTCAAAAAAAGCTTAAATTAAACCTCGAAAATAATTGTAAATTAAAATTCTAAAAGGTGTCTTTTGACACGTTTGGTAGAAATAGTGTTAATTGCAGAAGAGTGTGTTTGACTGTCTTGTTTCGTTCAATCCCAGTACCTACACATACACAAGATACGATTTTACCTTCTAGACTGATATACCCCCCTAAGAGGAAACAAATGATACGTAATTTTCATATTTTTATTCATCACATTGTCGCTTTCAAGAAAAATTCTTCAAAATCGTATATTTTTCAAAGGCTGTATAATGCTAATGGAGATATTGATAATACAGTAGAATCTCTGTACAAGATACCATCGAATGCTTTCGTACAAGATACCACGGGTTCCCCTTCGCTAATCCACTACCCCCACTCCTAATGCCTCTTCGCCTCTGAATGTTTGGAGCTGCGTACTCCGTACAAGATACCACGGAATTAAATGAGAAAAAATGAGAATTACTTACACATAACGATTTTGTTTATTTATTACCATAAATTATTAATTATTTAAGATCAGAATTTAATTTTTTTTGTTTAAAGTTCATAGAGAATTTTCAATGATTCGTAAACGTAGCTTTTTGTCGGGGAAGTGGCGTTTCCGTGACGCACTGGACTAGTATGTTTAAAATTGTTTTACTTACGTGAGATAATTGCACAAACGGTAAAAATAACTTTTCTTCTCTCTTTCTTTCTTGTCAACACTGCGAGAACTCCTCGTTTGCGGACTTCTAGTCACGTGACAAAAAAAGAAGGAAAAGGATATGGAATACAAAGCAATCTACATTATCGGTTTAACTTTAAACTATTTTGCATGGTATCTTATACGAAGGACGTGAGTTCTATTCCTCTCCGGCGTAGCAGGCTGCTGAGTGGGGGAATAGTAATTTTTCGGAATTATATTCGCCTCCGGTCCCTTGCGGTATCTTGTACGGAGATTCTACTGTACCGGAATTCTCGAAAACATCTGTAATATAATTAAATATATTTTTCTTAAAGAATTGTTATAAGGCTGTTCAATACACATATTTTGTACACCTAAAGACTACTTGAAATTCGAAGACGAACCCAATTGTAAAAGGCTTGCTTCAAACATTTGCTTACCATATGTTTCAATCATGGGAAAATACCCCTAATACAACAATTTCGTACTTTATTATCACTCCACCGGTATAAAGTTTTATATTATGTAGTAAAAGGGGACCCATCATAAAACCCTTCCTAATTTTAATGAATTTCGGAATTTCCCTTAATCTTTTCCGTATGCAGACAATTGTCAGGTAGCGCACGTTACCATCCCGTCTTATTGCATCTATAACTGTTTACCACCACTTTTCTTTTTGAACCACCCTCCAATGTACATATTTTAACCAATCATATTCGATGAACAAAAATTTATTTCCTCCTCCAAATATCATATTCTTTTAGCTCGTCAGCAATAGTTAGATTTTTAAGTTAGTTAAGTTTGTAACTCCGCAAGGAATGGACATCATTAAAGTATTATATATTTGTTAAAATCAACTTCCTTGTGTCTTATTTCACCAAAAACTAACTGCGCAAAATTAAATTGGCGCGCAGTGTGGCAAAAATCTAAGAACCTTACAATTTGGATTTGCCACGGTACAAAGGCGTTTGTTTGATCCCAAAGAGATTCTTATAATGAGGTCTTGCTGTTTACACGACTACTGTAAATTTTCGCACCTAAAAACCGTTCAAAAACTTTATGCACAAAACTTTCTCATGCCTCAAGACGATATGCCTTTGTAATTCAACCGTTGAATTCATCCAAATCAAACCGTTAACGACAATTTTGAAAAAAATCTTTCTGAAGTATTTAAATGTAACTAATGAAAATCTATTCAGATTTCAATAGCGTTTTAGCAGTAGTTTGAAAAGGATTCCCTAGGGTTTGTATAGGGTTTTGATTCGATTTCCACGGATAGGAGTTGTTGTCTGCAGGAATTATTGGGTTGGCAACTAAGTAATTGCGGATTTTGTCATTTATTTGCTTTGAAATATCGGCAATTACTTAGTTGCCAACCCAATAGCATGTTATAACTTGATACCGGCATGAATTCATGGGGGCCTTTTCATTCCATTGTGCGACTTTAAAACTGCCCAATATTTGGTTAATGCTTTATTCACTCGCTTTGATACTGACATGAGTGCCAACAAACTCGAAGTTGAAGCCGATAGCCGAAGGTTTTAACACCGGAGATACATTTTAACATCACAAATCACCCTGTACGTTATCATATTAATTCCGATTGATTCCGCGGCTTTATTACTTGGCGTGTACTTTCAAACGTATATACATATTTGTATCTAATGCAGGTATGCTAATACAAAATTGATGTGATTTTCAAACACTGCAACACGCCAATGCAGCTAGAATCACTCTTATCAAAGTTCCCAACATTCTAATGCCATTTTGTCAAAGCTAATCAATGATAACGAATTAACTATCCTTTACCGCTTTCACTGGAATACCGGAGGGATAGAAAATTAAATCATCGGGTGCCCCAAAATCGACGTTTTGTGCAGTGAGACGTAAAAAGAGACCAAAATCGGGCGACAACGTGACAGAATGATTAGGATTTGGGATCAACTGCTGATAATTAGAATTACAAATTATCTTTAATCACGTTTTTGACATCTACATATTTGGAGGATGGATTGAGACCAAGGATTATTTTCAGTCGTGCACTTCCAAAGCGCGTGCAAATTTTAGGCAGATGCCAATTTAACGAAAAGAGCATAGCCGGATTTAATAGGAAAATTTGCCACGGAAGGGATATACTATTTCACTGGATTTATGAAAACAAAACATTTCTTTGATTGTATCTGTTCGTCCAAACAAGGTCCTACGCTGACTCTGAATTGACAAATCCAAGACAATATTTTAGTAACACTAGGTTTACGGGCGTTTCTTATATACCTATCTCTACGAGCACCCGTCAAATTGACGGGTAGACGAAAATACGTATTTTCTCTAAAAAATCAAATTATTCAAACTAAGTCTGATATGAACAATACAAGGCTTCATGTTTAAATAAATTATTAATAAGTAAAAATCTTTTTTTTTTTAATTATCACGGAAATGATAACAATAATATAAACGATATAGGGTAATTATATTTATTGAGCACATTTTGTACAAATTTATTGAATTTCGTTTGTGCATTTTCCGCATACGATCTTTTTGCAATACATACAGCAATTATTGCTTCTATTTTTTTTTTGCAGTAGCCCACTTGGCAACTTTTTCGGATTTCTGACGTTGAAGCTGACAGAAGTGAAACGTCTGAACTTTGACAAATGTTCTCCTTGTTTTCTCTAGCTTGTTCCTCGGCTAAACAAAATATGAAGTCCTTTCTGGATATTTTCGATCCGGTGCACTCTTTATAGTATCCACGCGTTTATCGCTGCCAAATCTAAAATATTATAAAAATTTGGAGGGACCATCGAAAACACGCTGCTTTCACACTATATTTGCGTGCTATCTGGTCCGCGACATCGACACCAAACTTTGTTTCATGAAAATTATCCAGGCGCTATTGAGACAATGAATTGGGGGCATCTTACCAAAGACTTTTCTTGCACTCTTATATTTATTATTGAAGGAATGATTTTACGAACGAAGCAAATATTTAAGGGTTGTTTATGAAATTAACTAACCCGTCAATTTGGCACGGGTTTCGTAGAGATAGGTATACCACATACAAATTTCAAAATTTAGAACGCTTAGGAAAATAATAATTGTGTGTATAAATTCTTTTAATGAAATAATAAATTTACGTTGCAAAGTGGTTAAGATAAATGCTATGGTTTTTTGGATATTTCATTTCAAAATTTGAAATCTGTCAAATTGACGGGTCCCGTAAACCTAGTGTTAAAATCCAGAAGTTGGTGGTATCGGCAATGGGAATTTTATATTTCATCTTTGGCTTTTTCGACGGAATTAACTTCTTTATTATAAATAATAATTAGCAAAGTTTCCACTACAGTTGGGTTATGTTCGGGCCTTTTTTTATTTATTATCACTCGAGGTGCCAATGAGAACATCAGTAACTCCTCCTCAGAATAATTCGCATTTTCCACGAAACAATTATTTAAAACAGTTAATCGATTCTAATGTTCACAACAATTCCTGCAACAAATTACATCGAGGTACGAGGTGACGAAAAATTCAAAAGACTTGAAGTAGAAACGATACCGATTATCTCTATGTATAAAATCCATTGTGCGTGAGTAAACCGCATCATCACTGACAAGCCATTAGATCTATCGAAACCATGTTCACACTATATGTTACTAAGGTGGCGAGTAACGTTTTTGATCATGTCTCATTCCGATAGATGAAGCTGGAGTTTAATATTGACCTTAAAAACGATGGGGGAATGAGAAAGTGGGGAATCGCACACCCTGTCGGATACAATTTGAGTCATTAAATCAACAAGACTACGATGAGCGAGACACATAAAGCAAATGGACGAACCGAAGACTGTACAAAGAATACTAAGAGGTAGAACCGCTGAAGGGTAATCCTTAGTAAGACCAAGACGTAGATGGGAAGATGACATAAAAATGAATTTAGGGGAATTGGGGTGCTGTGATAGAGAATGGACCGAATTAGCTCAAAACGGGGTTGGTTGACAGGCTCGTGGAATGCGACCACGAACTTTCGAGACCCTAATGCTACTGAATAAGTAACCAAGGAAGTAGAAGAATCCAACCCTAATTTTGATAATCAATTCCTCGTTCCAATACTTCCTGCGTGTATTAAACAAGTACCCTTGTTTAATACATGCTACTTGAATAATTTTCCACACGGGAACCGGGTAGAGATGAAATGGTAATTGTTCGATGTATCCATGAAATCTCCCCAGGATCATTTCTAATACTCTTAAATCTCCTTCGGATTGTTCCTATAATATCACTTTTATGTATTCACCCTCGACGAGATATCAATTGAGATTCATATTCGAGGCACTTAATTTGGTATTCTGTGTTTATTCGTCACGTTCATTCTAAGTTTTGGAAAAAATGTAGTATATCATACACACACATCTCCTAAAAACAAGAGGAGCGTCAATATTGATATGTATGGCCATTGAAATAAATTTTCAACTGGATGAGAAATATGTTATTGCTTCTCAGAAGCAACAATAGAAAGAAACTGTAACAATTCCGAATTGTCATTTCCTTCTGCTTCGACGCAGACGTTTTATAAAACCTTGTACGTTCCATCATTTTTTCCATTCCGGACTCGAATTGTTGAATATAAGACAGCAAATGTATGTGACATTTCAAATATACCCACATTCCAATAGTTTTGTTATATTTGGAAAAATTCAAGAAAATTGTGACAGGTTTCGATGAGTTTTATAGTAACGTTATATTTTTCGGACCTGCTGGTTTTCGTTCACTAACGTTATTGTTTATTTCGTTTAAAATATTGTAAAAGCGTGTCACGCTTTCGATTTCACTTGTGTAGCTCAAAGGAGCACTTAATTAATAAAAAAGTCAATCAAAATTTAAGAATAAAAATACGTTTTAAAATGGTAACTTTAAAATGTGCTATGAACCGACGATAAATAAATGATAGGGTAAATGCACCAATAGATGGACGGTTAAGCAAACTCTCATGCTTTTTTTATCAAAATAATATACTAAAATACAAATAAGTTATAATAAAATGAATTATATGAATGTAAAAATATGTAATTAACTAGAAAAAAATTGCTAAAACTTTGTGAAACTTCGTAGTAATTAACAAAACAGAAAATTTATGAAAAAGACCAAAACCCCAGTAGATGGACAAAATCTCCAATAGATGGACGCTAAATTTTCTTATATTCTTGTAATTTTATTATTTTATTACGATATTTATAGCTTTTTTAGTGAAATACGAGCATAATAATGTATACATACCTTATTTTTTTATTCATTTATAATAGTAATAAGAAAGAACGTTTACCGGAAATCTGTCACATATTTACTAGTGGTGGCGCTCTTGAAGCAAAACTTCGTCATGTCAAATTTAAATATTTTTTTTATCATTATTACAAATATAAAGATGAAAAAAATCACTTTTTACAATCAGGACTACATATAGCCATAAAAAAAAATATGACTTTACGATTTCGTTCCTAAACTTAATGTAATTACTTTTAAAATAATATTTGTCCATCTATTGGAGGGTGTCCATCTATTGGTGTGTTTACCCTATACGAAATTTAAAACTTGTATTGTTTTTTTTAAATTAAAAAATGAAGAACTCTCAATCAAGCACCTCAAAATTCTCTGACATGGAAATTAAAATCACAATCAAACTGAACAATCCCAAACATGGATTACAATTGTTTAATTTATTTAATCGGCTTTCGTTTTAATGCCAACCAACGTTGCGTTGCCATTGGTAACATTTGAAAAAAAAATTTCCAGGACGGTATGCGTTCACGATTGAGAATAACGAATTTGTATGTGATAGATACCATCATATTTTACAATTAGTCATTTTTAAATTTCTCATATTATTTATTTATCTTTTGAAATACTTTCTGTATTATTACAAATAATTTAATACACGTTATTTGTGTTTTATGAACACGTTTTTTCGTTAAACAACGTCAGAGTGACATGACCCCTTTATTTACGAATGCTGTTTATAAATATACAACCTTCCTAAACAATAGCACCTTGTTATAACAATCTCTTCGAGATCGAACCTACGTTTTATGACGATAAACAAAAACTAAGTAGAAAATATACCTTATTTTAAAAACCTAGTCACGAATAGCCACGCAGAGTGGAAATTGTTGAAAAATTGTTGTAAGGCGTTTGGTCGGTCGATTGTTATAACGAGGTCCTACTGTAATGTTAGTTAAGGTCTGTTCCAAAATTCTATACGGGTCTTATGCAATTTATAATTTGAAAAAGTACAAAGCCTATTCGAACGATATTGAACCAATGAACCGTCTCTGAAATCACGTGACCATGACGTAATCCATTTAACAACAGCCTTATTCTGATAAAAGGAATTTCTCTTTCTTCCAGGTAACTTTCCCATTCGAATTTTTCACTTAGAAAGCAATCCGAAGTCAGAGAATGGATATAACATCTGATCCGTTGCTACTGCTCCCCATTATGTTCGTTAAGAAAACTCGTCTTGTTAAGAAAGTGTAATTTGGGCAATGAGAAAACTCTTTAAAAGGTTCTTGCTAAACCTTCTCCCAACGTGTACTCATTAAACATTGAACGAAACTTACAACCCAAATTATCGTGTAAATTTCGACAGAAACTAGAAAGAACTTTCACTATCGATCAACCCTACAGCCATTGTAGACAGAATAATGTAGCAACAGTCGAAGTTGTACCTTAAAATGTAACGATCGATTTTTGGCTATACTGCGAAATATCTCTCGATATTGCCATTGAGTAGGATCTCTGTATAACAATCTCCTCGGAACCAAACAAACTCCTTATAACAATCCTTCCCTCAATTTCCATTCTGTGTGACTATGCGTGACCAAGTTGGAAGCTTACTGCGCAGCGGTATGCGCAGAAAACAAATTTTCTCTATACATTTTTGCTTATTGTGTAACGTTAAATGTGATGTTGTAGTACCCCTTTATAACAATCTCTTCAGGACCGATCAAACGCTTTATAACAATCTTTCCCTCAATTCCCACTCTAAGTAGCTATGCGCGACTAACAATAAGCTGGAAGCTTAATGCGCGGGAGTATGCGCAGAAGAAAAATTTTTTCTTTACGCATTTGTTACATGTGCAATTTGTAAAAAAAGTATATTATATTATATAAATATTTCAATAAATTATATTATGTATTAAAATTTCAATTAACGCGCCTCATAGGTTTAATGTGATCGACCGACAAACTTTCGAGGTGGGGGCTAGAAAGATTGTTATCGGGAGGTCATGTTGCGCCTTATAGTGAGGGATTGTTACAAAGTGACATTGTTATAGCGAGGTCCTGCTGTGTGTAATTTTGAATTCACGCATAATAATCACCTGAATATTTTCTTAAAAAACAGCGTTTCAGACCGAAGTTGTTTAGTTTCGAGGGAAAAATGAAATGGTCTTGTTATGTTTTATGCCAGGACGTTTTAACACGTTAACTGTCGCGTCACCTATATTCGGGTGACATTCAAGTCGTTGGAAACACACACGGCAGTCAACGTGTTAAAGGTCATTCGAAGGTCAGCCTTGTTTGTTCAAACGGGAACCTCTATTTTCTTATATGGCATCTCGTTCTACTAAAAAAAAATCAAGCCACTTCTGTTGCAAACATTTTTTATTCAATGTCGACTTTTTTTTTAGACAAATACACTTTTGGGAATATAAAGTGGTCGCCAAAATCATCCGATTTAACACCTTGTCACTTTGTTTTATGGAGTCACTTAATAAATGTTGTTTATAAAACAACCGGAAGATATGGAAGACTCGAAGGATAACAAGAGCGCATAAAAAAGTAGGAAATGAAGTGGAAATTAGACTTTATCATTGTTTAGGGGCAACTGGAACTCACTCGGATCATTCAATTTGAGTGCTGGCATTTGTTAGATCCTCAGAGCACAAAAGGTTTATCAAACCTTGCATTAAAAAATTACAAAACAATTATTTAAAAAATATTACACAAAAGATTGTTATCGGGAGGTAATTTTTCACCCTACAGTGAGGGATTGTTATAAAGTGAAATTGTTATAGCGAGGTACTTTCAGTTTTACTACTGTACTTTCAGTTTTACGCCGCGGGGATGAAAAAGTGGAACTCTTACGTTCAAAAGGCAGTGAGATTTATATAGTACCATTTCAATACCGACATCGAAAGATTTTGTGCACAATAAGTATAAGTACTCCCGTAGAAACGTATGAATGGTATCAGAAGTCGTCTTCAAAGTATGGTTGAAGTAGGATCACTTCAAATACTTGAAATACTTCTCCACCGCATCTTGGCAATCGATTGTTCGGCTTTAGATTATTTTGCTTATGCTTTGCTGACAATTCGTGTAAGCAGCTTTTCCTAAAGATTATTATATGCTGGTAATTTTGAAAATCGTCTAAAAAAAAATCTGGAAATACCAAATTTATTGTTTACTTTGTGACATTTTTACCCTTTTACGAGCAGTGGAACTTATACGCCCCACGTACCTTTACATTTCTCATCATTTTTCAATTTTTACGGGGGTGATTTCAAAAAATTGATTTTGTGATTCCTGCGTTTTCTTAGAATATGACATTTCAAAAACATTCAAAATCAATCCGAGCAAAATTGACAAAATGTACCCCGTAAGTGCATATAAGCTCTCTTGGGGATCCTTGGAGTCTGAGTTATACAGTTTTTATTTAAAAAATTGCATAACTTCTCCTGTAAGGGTTAAGATCTGCAGTGCATTGAAACTGAAATCTCTGAAAACCACAAATGCACGACCGAAGCCGTTCAATTAACGGCACCTACCAAAGCATAGCTATATTTATCACTGTCAAAGCACATTTTGACAGTCATAAACAGTATCCGCATATATGAATTTAAACGCCACAGACGAGTATTTGAGAAGATGTAATTACATCCTCTGAAGTCATAGGTTTCCTCATCTACGGCCTTTACTAACAACTTTACGTGCATCTATTGCAGCCTTCAGGTACTATTATACACGAAACACAGAAACTTGCTTATAAGATATTAACCCCTTTGGAAATACCTGCCGAAATTTCCAAGTTATTTCCTTCTCCTATGTTTTAATATCGCAACTTGCTGTGACTAGTATTGTGGAATTTTGAATAGGGATAAAATGGCTGCAAAAACTTGAGAATTTTTATTACAGTTGTATGCATAAAGGCATATATAAAAACTTGAATGTTACACGGCATAAAGTATATAATACACGTGTGGGCGGATCAGGGAAGAAGGAAGAAAAGAATAGGGAAAGAGAAAAATAGATTCATTGCTTCGAGGCATTTTTCTCAATGGGGTGAAGTATCTCGTATCTGCGAGTCGAAGTAGAAATTGTTAGGAACTCATTCCGTCCTTTTTTTCACCTATATTCCTGTTATTTAGCACCAGAGTTCCGACCTAATTAAATGTCACTGCGTAATTATTTTTACCTTCGCGGAAAAATGGGAATAATTATGTGTCCGTCAATCCACAGGTTCACGCTTCTATTGTTCCGATTCGGGTGTAACGAATGAAATGTTTATGAAGGATCAACTTTATTATGGCTGTTCTTTTACTGGTTTAAACATTTTTCAAACTCTGTAGACTTTAAAAAAGTTTTGGATTTTTAATGTACAAGTACACTCGACTTCTAAACCTTTTGACAAGTCGGGACAAGAAACGCTAGAACCTTTTGTCAAGATAAACCACGCCCACGGACCGCTGCCATTGGCTGTCACGGTAGCGAATAGACGCCTCAAGCTCGCGTGCACTGAAGACTCGCCTTTATGCTTCTCCATTATTTGTCGTATATTGTCGCATTTAAATTTCGCGCGGAAAATATCAAACAAAAATGAGCGTTGATAGAAAAATCTCAAAAGGTTTAGAAGTCAAGCGTGTTTAAAATTTGGTCAAGCTATATCCTCCAGAACTGTTTATATTTTAATTTAATTTATTTTTATTTATTTATTTATTTTTTTCGTTTTGTTATTGCAAACTTCAGACGTAGAAAATAATTTTACAACGTCTCTAGTTTCCGGATGTTGTGAACGAATATTATCAGTATAATAATCAATAATCAATAAATTATAAACGTCTGTATACAATCGACTTTTAAACATTATGTCGCCAACCTTTAGATATTTTAGTTTCGCGTCTTTTGACATTGGCAACGCCCACTTCTGGTTGATACTTTCCGCGCGAAATTCGAATGTGACATAATTTACGAAAAATAATCGAAAGCTAAAAGGCGAGTCTCCACTGCACGCGAGCTTGGGGCGAATATCCACTGCCCCGGCAGCCAATAACAGCAGCCCGTGGGCGTGGTTTACTTTGTGAAAAGGTTCTGGGCTTCCGGTTCTGACTTGTCAAAAGGTTCGGAAGTAGAGTGTACTTAGATTTATGATAACAAGAACTACGTCCTTCCACTCCCTCGCAATCGATAGAGGAGCTGATATATTACTACCCAGGGAAGAATTTTTAGTAAAATCTAAATTTCGTCGTAAAGTATGTGTACAAAACTTTCCATGTTTTAACATCGACTTAACTACATACACCTGTAAGGTCCTTTAACACAAACATGGCTCTTGTGTTGGAGTGGATCACGAAGCGAGTTTTGCATTCTTATGTCCTAATTAGCCTCCATGAAACTACCTTATACAAGAATATATCTACAGGGTGAAATTGAATTTCCCTGAACTTTCGATCTCGGAATTCAAAATATTTTTCCCCCGGTGGAATTCCTATTATGTTAAATAAATACCTACCGAATGAACAGTACCCCGGAAACATAATTATTTAATATTTATGTGATTATTCTATCGATCCAAAAGGGGTCTTCCTCCTATATATTATAACCCTCCGATTTGGCGCACCAGAATGTATGTGGAATATCTATAGATATACAGTGTTTATTTGAAAAGTTATCACCAGAATATATTTAAAATAACGCAATTTAGAAAACAATGTTTCAGACAAAATGTGTTTGGATTCGAAGGGGAAACGAAATGACCCAGTTATGTTGCTTTTGCGGGGGTGCTTGAAAGATCCATTCAAAAGTCAACTTTGTATGTTTTTTAATGGAAACAGTTATTTATTTTACGCCACTTCATTCTACGCAAAAACCATACAATTTTTTCCCAAAATATTTTATTATAAGAGATCGATTTTTTTTAGGTACACTTGTGGAACAATAAACATAAGCGCCATTCGGAATATAAACGAAACAAATATTTTGTATTTTTACTAGAAAACCACACACCTTTCAAATAATTGGAAAATATGCGAAGTTCACAAAATGTTAAAACCTCGGAGCACCCACCTATGTTTTGATAAGAGTTTACTGCGGAATTCGGATACCCTGTGTATTTTTTTTACGAGTTGCCATTTGAAAACAACCCATTGGGTCAATATGAAAAAATTCACGGGTATTCTTCAAATATAGTAAACTCAATTACCGTAGTTCAAATGCCTCGTTGCAAATAATTGCACATTGAAACAAATTCCTGGGAAACAATTTTCTTCAAATAAAGGAAATTTTGTGAAAAATTGTAATTTTTTTAATAATATTTTTATAATATTTCTTTTAATAACCAGATATTCTTCAAACATCGTAGAATCAATCCCCGGGAATTGAACGCTTCGTTAGAAATATTGTAACATTGAGAAGTTATTGAAAAACAATTTTGAAAAATTTTAATTTTTTAATAACATTTATCTAATATTTTTAAATGATCTTCTTGTAGTTTTTGTAATTGTTTAACACTGTTTCTACCGCGCTAATTATACTTAATCAAAAATCCAAAAGTAAAAATGTAGAATTGTAATTAAAATAATTAATAATTAATACCAAAATTATAAAATAATTAATACCTTAATTAATACCAAATCTTTTACAGTCGCATAATTGTTCTACTGAGCACCTACCTTTTATGGATTTCATTAAGAGATTGAATTAAACCTAATTAATTTTAAATTAAAATTCTAAAAGGTGTCTTTTGACATCTAAGAAATACTGTTGGTACAGAGTCTGGCGACCCCGTTGGGCTTCGAGGATTAAACAAACGCTAACATTTAAATTAAATCATCGAAGTGATTTCTAGGTGTTCCTGAACAATGTCCAATTTCCACTTCATATCTCACTTTATTACAGGGTGTCGTCATCCGGGTCTTCCAGATCTTCAGGTTGTGTTTTATAAACAACTTTTATTAAGTGACCCCATAAAACAAAGTGACAAGGTGTTAAATCGGGTAATCTTGGCGGCCACTTTATATTCCCACAAGTGTATTTATCTAAAAAAAGTCGACCTTGTATGAAAAAATGTTTACAACAAAAGTGGTTTGATTTTTTTTGCGTAGAAGGCGATGCCATACAAGAAAATAGGGGTGTCCATTTGAACAAACAAGGCTAACATCCGAATGACCTTCAAATCGCTCTAGCAGAAAATATAACAAGGTCATTTCATTTTTCCCTCGAAACTAAACAACTTCGGTCTGAAACGCTGTTTTTCAAGAAAATAATCAGCTGATTATTATGCTTGGTTTGAAAATTATATACAGTAAGACCGCGCTATAACGACTTCACTTTATAACAATCCCTTTCTGTTGGACGTAAAATTACCACCCGATAACAATCTTTCTACCTCCCACCTCGAAAGATTGTCGATGAATCACATTCAACGTATAAGACGCGTCAATTAACACTTACTTCTCCAATAAAATTTTCTTCCGCGTATACTTCTATGCAGTAAACTTACACGGAAAGAAAAAAATCTTAATTTTTATGAGGATTTTCATAGAAAAATTGTTGTGCAGCACAGTAATCGTGGTGTAACTTCCAATCTAAATCAAAAGTACAGTTTATAGCTTCATTTTTTATTTTATGGAAAAAGAAAATTTGTTCAGTCATTGAACAGAATCTATCGTGACAAAATTAAGTATACCGTCTGAGAAATTTTACCGTGCTGTTACTATAACAGTTCTTATACTTTACTATACCATTTGTTATACTCGACGCCAATTTTTTTCGTACAAACAAATAAATTTCAAATTAAACTACACATCTATTTCAATTGATAAAAAATAAATTTGTTAAGGAATAAACAAAATATTAATTTTAACAAACTTTGCGTTTATACAACGAAAAGACAGTTGTGTACGGATAATTGCATATAGGTGAATATAAAGATTGTAAGATAATTAATTACTTAAGAGATATTTAACCTTTTTATGCCAGAGGTCTTTTTTGGTTTCCAAATAAAAAAATTCCAAGCGACACAATAGCGCTCTTTTCATTTGGTTTTTCAAGAATCTAGCATTTTTGGACATGGAACAGAAGAAGCGCGATCGCGTCGCTTGGCACTAAAATTAACTGAAACAGCACCGTAAAAATTAATTGTAAGCTTTTATAAATTTTAAAGTAAATATATGACTTTATTACGGTCAGATAGTTGATTATTCCATAATTGAATCTTACAATTACTTTGTTACGCTGATTTTACCGTGCTGTTTAACATAAATTCTTAAAGACATTTTAAAAATTAAAAATAAGAAATTAATTTTCATAGGTGTTCTTAATAAAATTTACAAGGAACAGTCGTTCGCACCTACATTGTAGTGACAAGCACGGTAACTTTTCGTAGAAATTTCTTTCCGTGTACAGCCTAGTCACGCATGTCCACGTGGAGTGGGCATTGAGGGGAAGATTGTTGTAAAGCGTTTTTTCGGTGCTGAAAAGATTGTTGTAACGAGGTCGTACTGTATATATTGCTCCCACTTATCAATTCTTAATGTTTTTTTGGAATGGCTGAAAATATTCTGGCCACCAGCTTCAGTGGAATTAAACAGGATGAATTATTAATGTTTGGATCCGACTGTTCTATATGCTATAATTTTTCATCATTTTTAGCCTGGAAGCGATGCGGTCCAACTTTATATAGCATTTCTCGTTTCTGCATGCTCGAATAATGTTCGCTTCGTCGTATACTGAACGAGGTACAGGTATATTTTTTTATCTTTACGATGTATATATGCAGATCATGAAATTCACGTTGAATTAATTATCAGCATCTCCGCTTCTGTATTTCGAGATTTACTTTATCTTCGACTTTATCTCTTGTTAAAACACACTTTTCTACGTTTTACATAGCGAATAGCGACTAGGAAGATACACGGAACTCTCATTTCCATCTGGATCAACTTTTTTCGATATAACGCTGCACTTTGGATTTCAATAATATTGCATGTTATAATCAGATTATGATAAAACTTTGATGATTCTATAGGAGCCGGAATCTGTATAATATTATATTCATTCATGAGCTTCAAAGTTTCGACATCAAAATTTCAGTTTAAAAGCACTTGAATATGAGTAGCATGCTCATTAAAATTCCAGCATAAACGTCTCCTTCTTTTAATTAGACTCGTCAAAGGAAGCTATAATATGAAGGAATCTTTTCGAGTGTCATATACTATATCACGTCTTCACCATCATTCGTATTATCATTACGATCATATCCATCGTCATCATCGTCTACGTCATCATTACCGTGTGGTAGTAGACCGTTCGAAGTCTGCTTGGCTTCAACTTCGTAATTCAGAGTTACATGCACTTAAGATCAAGCAGTGGGTCACGAATTTTCTAGGATCTCATTTTTTTTAATTATTGTTTTTTATTCTCTATAGTTTATAGAATGTTTGAAAATATCATGTATAAAGATTCGCCTTAACCGTCAGGAGTAAGGAGCCACTATCGTGGCTCGTCGTAAGTGGAATACATGGGTTAGGATTACCCGTCTGACTTTAATCGCGTATATCTTATCGTTAAATTGATCGATTCGAACTTTCCTTTTTTTCTTAGATACCTTAAATGGTATAGAAAAAGAATATAAAAAGAAGATAAAAGTCTAAGACTATAGAGTTTTCGTGATATTAACCCTTTCGCTCCGACGGGCGTATATAGACCCTCTCGAAGAATGACCATTCATATACGACGAGCGTATATATACGCTCTGGAAAAGTAGGCGCAAATTTAGAAAACAAGGAACGACTTCTAATTACAGTACGATCACTCTACAAGATACCAAAGGGACCGAAGGGAAACATGATTCTGGAAAAAGAAGAAAACTACCATTCCCCCACTCAGCGGCCTGTTACGCCGGAGAGAAATAGATCTCACGATCGGCGTACAAGATACCATGCAAAAGTAGTTTAAAGATAAGCCGATAATGCTTTGTATTCCATATCCTTTTCCTTCTTTTTTTGTCACGTGACTAGAAGTCCACAAACGAGGAGTTCTCGCAGTGTTGACAAGAAAGAAAAAGAGAAGAAAAGTTATTTTTACCTTTTGTGCACTTATCTCACGAAAGGAAATCAATTTTAAACATTTGAAACACATCAAAATAGTCTTGAGTTTATGTTCCCGACAAAAAACTACGTTTACAAGTCCTTGAAAATTCTCTATGAATTTTGAACCAACAGAAAATTAAAATGTTATCTTAAATAATTAATAATTTATGGTAATAAATAAAAAAAAGCGTTATGTGTAAATAATTTTCATTTTTTGTCATTTATTTCCGTGGTACAGTACGATCGCTCTACAAGATACCTTCGATCTCGGTTTACAAGATACCTCGGGTTCCCCTTCGCTATCCACTACCCCCACTCCTAATGCCTCTTCGCCTTTGAATGTTGGAGTCGCTCGCTCCATACAATGTATGTACCACGGAGTCGGCGTAACAGGCGTAACAGGCCGCTGAGTGGGGGAACGGTAGTTTTCTTCTTTTTTCAGAATCATATTCCCCTTCGGTCCCTTTGGTATCTTGTAGAGCGATCGTACTGTACATACATTGTATAGAGCGAGCGACTCCAACATTCAAAGGCGAAGAGGCATTAGGAGTGGGGGTAGTGGATAGCGAAGGGGAACCCGAGGTATCTTGTAGACCGAGAATCGAAGGTATCTTGTAGAGCGATCGTACTGTACTTCGTAGCGTTCTATACTTCAGTGTCAACTACTCAGTAATGCACTCCCGTTCACAGCGATCACATTTTGTCACAAGCACTCCGTAGCGAAAGGGTTAACGCAAGTATGTTAACAAATACATTGAAAATTGATGAAAAAAGTTTTCTTTAAAAAATCATATCTTCACGCATTTTATAAATAAAGTATTTTCATTGGCGCCATTCGAAACATAATCGGACGTATTTGGAAAGCTGTATCGGATCTTTGTTTAAAAAATCTTGTTATCGAAGCTTTATTTAAACAAATATATTTATTTTTCGAGGTGAAGTTTACAGATTTTGAAATAATGATTCTTTCAGATGGATTTACACAAACTTATTTTCAAGAAAAAACGATATCGAAATTACAAGAACAAACGAAAAGAAAAACTGAATGCATAAAATTCAAGCTACATACCGTGCAGATTTTAGCGTTGTGTGATCTTTACACATTGGAAGATTACCTTTATTTTAGTGTTCTGATTTAATACAACCTTCCCGATAATATACAGGGTGCGTCACCACATTTTTCCACCATTTTGCTATGCGTAATGACAAAATGGCAAAATGTGGTGACCCACCCTGTATAATCCAGATTGTGTATAAGACAAGAAAAATCCAAAGAAACGCTTCACTCATTAAGGGGGAACAACAGTGTGACAGTAATAGAAATAGGCGATATTTATGATTTTATTTTTATTCACTCGTGTACTCCACGAATGTCAGTGTTAAAGGGTTAAAGAATACGTACTTTGAACTATGTTTAAAAATTTTTTTATAAAGAAATATATATTTTGTAGTACATTTATAGTGGTCGCTGTAATACGCTGCACGGAAGAGGCGCGTTACTGGTTGTCATCATAATTCGCTTATCGATGATCTAAAAATCAAAAGGAAAACACTGTTTTAATCTACATTAGTATGGCTTCAGTTAAGCGTACCCGATTTTTGAAAAACGAATTATTGTTAAAATTGCAATTCTCCAAAGAAAATTCCCAAAAAAGAGAACCAAAAAATTCTTCCTTTCAGAGAGAAAAAAAATAGTTAATATGAATATATAAAAAAATCCGTACGCTTAACTGAAGCCATACTAATATAGACTAAAACAGTGTTTTCCTTTTGATTTTCGGATCATCAATAGGCGAGTTATGATGACAACCAGTAAAGTGCCTCTTCCGTGCAGCGTATTTACAGCGACCAACTACAAAATATATATTTCATTATCAAAAAAATTTTTAAACGAAGTTCAAAGTACGTATTCTTTAACCCTTTCACACTGACATTTGTGGAGTACATGAGTGAATAAAAAAAAAATATCAAAAATATCGCCTATTTCTACTACTGTCACACTGTTGTTCCCCCTTAAGGAGTTTACATCTAGTTGGCGGCCGAAAAAAAAGCGTGTTTTTGTGAATTTTTTTTTGGGGGGGAAATGATTGCAGGATTCCAACTGTTTTTTTTCATAGTTAAGGATATATCTTCGACTATGTTTCATAATTTTTTTATTGAAAAAAATTCACAAATGTAGGAGATACAATGCATTTCCCGGACCGCTAGGTTTTTTGCGGTGACCACTGTATCTTCCACCTCACTCGTCTAAAATCAAAAAATCAAATAGATTATGTTTTTGCATCGTATTATCTAGTCCTTAATCGAAGGATTTGAGAAAATATTAATTTTTGATAAAATGGTCCACGAAAATGTAGTGATTTTTTCATCAAAATTTGGACTTTCACGTTCAATCATCGACCATTTTTTCAAAAATTAATATTTTCTCAAATCCTCCGATTAAGTACTAGATAATACAATGCAAAAATATAATCTATTTGATTTTAGACGAGTGAGGTGGAAGATAAAGTGGTAACCGCAGAAGACCTTTTTTGAGCAGCAGTCCGGGAAATGCATTGTATCTCCTACATTTGTGAATTTTTTTCAATAAAAAAATTATGAAACATAGTCAAAGAGATAACCTTTACTATGAAAAAAAAACGGTTCGAAACCTGCAATCATTTTCCCCCAAAAAATTCACAAAAACACGTTTCTTTTTTTCGGCCGCCAACTAGATGTAACCCCTTAAATTAAATTTTTCAATAACACTAAGCAATTGTCCCGTTACCAGAACTCTGGGTGACGGTAACATGTAGACTAACTTCACCGGCGTGCCATTTGATTAACCCTCAAAGGCCTAAACCCTAGAGTATCAAATTTTATACCGGACTTTTAAATGGAATGGCACACTTGATGAATTTGATACTCTAGGCCTTTAAGGGCTAATTTCTATGTTTCGAGATCGTTCGAAGGGGGAGATTTGTAGTCGAGAAAACCAAGTTTTTTTTCCATCCAAAACCAATCCTTTCCGCGACACCATTTACTACGGGTGAACGAATACATTTTTATCCCGTGTAAACGTAGCCCAGTGTTTCTTTTAAGTGCCCGAAACTTTAAGGGTGGTTATTGGCATTCCTAGAAAAATAAAAATGTGGCGAAATAGGGGAATTTTTTTTTAAACCTATCTGTTTGGTGTATTAAATAGAAACTCTAAAAATTGAGTGATACATCTTTGAGCAACATCGTAAATTTTTTATATGAAAAAAATATTACAAACAATCTACTTATTCAATTCCTTGTGTAAGGGGGTTGTTTTCTTTCCGGTGGTTGCTATCTAACGATTGCCATTGATAAAGCTTGCGGTTTGAAATTCACTGCTAACCAGTGAAATCAGAATTAGGGTAGCAACGCTCGGAAAGCATGTTCCCCGAGGACCAAGGGTCTTGGCGTCAGGAATCAACCTCATGACCTTCGCATGAGAAACTATGGCCTGACCTCCTGGTTTACCCTAGCTCGGGGCATATGCACTCACACACGGTCACATTAACACATACACACGTAATTTCAAGAGTAGTTGTCTAACAAAGTAAAATAGGTAAGATGCTCTTGTATACTATGTACCTCGTGTTCATGTGTCCAATAAATAGCAGGAGGTGGTTCAGGACTGTGACGTACGATGCAGGTCAGATTCATTGTGCTGCCTCTGTTTATATACATCTCTGGTTCTCCAACGATCGTTGTTACTGGTTCTAATTAAACAAACCAAGGAAATTTCAAGTATAGTCATTGTCGGCAGATAGTGCAAAAGAAGCAAACAAACACTTATCGTTAGCTCGACTCCACACGTATTATTCTAGTTTCAAATAAAAGGAGGATCCCATTTGTATTTGCAGACTCTGAAAACGAAACTGGGTCCACTTGGTAGAAATTTTCATTACGGTCTCAATTACAGTCGACTAAATCTGTATAACTGTTAGATAAACAGTAGTATAGTTTCAATTAAAGCTCGCCGAATAAAGCACGAGATTTGTTTACTTTAAACCAGTGGATACCGTAAGCTGAAACGTGGAAATTGAATCGGTAAGAAATGGATGGGAAAGGCCCTTGTGGGATCCCAGTTTCGAATTTCAATTCGCACACGTACTTTCAAAACCATTCGAAATTGTAAGCAAAAATTAGGTTCCGAGAGATCATTAAGGAAAAAAATGCGTTAGAAGGTCCCCTGAGTACCAAACTCCAAATTGAAGCTCACATTTGCGGTCGTATCGGGACCAAAAGTCACGTTTTACGGCAGGATTGGAACTCACAAAAGCTCGTGAGATTTTTGCTGACGTGAACAATCGCGCGGGGTTCATTTGTACCCCAATCTCTAAATTGTCATTATCCATGGCAAAAAAAAAACAAATATAACGGTTAAGCTTTTTTGCTTTTAATTGCTTTTTTTTCAAGTATTCGTTTTTAACAAATATTTAAAAACAACAATGTATAAAATGCAAAAAATACGGTAACTGCATTTAAATAAATGTTCGCCCACTCTGGTAGAATTTCTATTTCTTCCATTGTGCCCGAATTAATAGACGGAGTGGTTGAGGCAAAAAACTGAAGCATTTATTACAAATTCTTCGTGAATGAACAATTCAATTAGCCGCTGATGAGCAATTTTAATAACAACAGTAATTGCATATGTTCCGTCAGTTTAAAGCTACCAAATTACGAGTGTAATTAAATATGAGAATTCGAAATTTCATTCTGCGACAGCGAAATTATTATGTCTCTTTGAAATGATGTCCGTGCCACGTAACATTGTGTCGCATACAATAACACGCTTGTTGCTGTACACACACCACGCTTTCATTTACAAACCCATCATTACAACCTAAATAAATACATACTTTACCTGCTTATTGTGTTTCAAAGCCTGTTAAAAATTACGGTAGCAGCGTTCCTCTTTCATCTTAATTAATTAATTTCCGTAGCATATAGAAATGTAATTATATTAATACTACTTTTAGATGATGCACCGAAGAAAAAACGAAAGGATTTCTTGAATTGGGAGAATGCGCTTACTCAAATTAAATACAGTAGAATCACCGTACAAGATACCTTCGAATGCTTTCGTACAAGATACCACGGGTTCCCCTTCGTTAATCCACTACCCCCACTCCTAATGCTTCTTCGCCTCTGAATGTTTGAAGTTGCGTACTCCGCACAAGATACCACGAAAATAAATGAGAAAAAATGAGAATTATTTACACATAATGATTTTTTTTATTTATTATCATAAATTATTAATTATTTAAGATCATATTTTAATTTTTTTTTGTTTAAAATTCATAGAAAATTTTCAATGACTCGCAAACGTAGTTTTTTGTCGGGGAAGTGACGTTTCCGTGACGCACTGGACTAGTATGTTTCAAATTAATTTACTTACGTGAGATAATTACACAAACGGTAAAAATAACTTTTCTTCTCTCTTTCTTTCTTGTCAACACTGCGAGAACTCCTCGTTTGCGGACTTCTAGTCACGTGACAAAAAAAAGAAGGAAAAGGATATGGAATACAAAGCAATCTACATTATCGGTTTAACTTTAAACTATTTTGCATGGTATCTTATACGAAGGACGTGAGTTCTATTCCTCTCCGGCGTAGCAGGCCGCTGAGTGGGGGAACAGTAATTTTCGGAATCATATTCCCCTCCGGTTCCTTGTGGTATCTTGTACGGAAATTCTAGTGTAAATAGTTTCTGTTTTGAGGACACTATTAAATTCAAAGACACTTTATTTCGGTCAACAACTTTCTTTGAAATTATGCAACGGTATTTCGAAACAACGAATAGTGTAATTGCTCAAATCCTAGTTCTTAGAAAATTATGGAATTCATTTTAACTCATTATTGAAGTTCATCGTGAGTTCTTTCGAAATCAGTGAAACAATGATCACATTTTATTTATTTACTCGATGATATTGTTGCCTTCGAAGTTACAAAATTCCAGTTTCCTTCTATCTAAGGGTTTCAGCATGGAAACAACTGCACTCGACTTTTAAATCTTATGATGAGTGTATACTCTTTCTTCAGTCTTTCGATCTTAAAATTATTTATTTCAATACTGTGTTGACGTTTCGACAACTAATACGTTGTCATCTTCAGAACTATACAACAAAATAATATATATTTAGTGTAACAATATCATGAATAAAAACGATTTCGGATTAATAAAATTTTATATACACCATTGAACTGAATTATTATTATAATTTCATACTTTAATTTCTTAAAAATTGAATTAACTTAGTTAAAGTCACAATACACGGTAAAGATGTTTTGGACTACGTTGTTCTGCTAGTAGTGGCGGTTATGTCTAGTTATTAATTTCGAAGTCAATCTAGAGTCGTTATACAGACAAAACTATGTATCAGTGTTTGTTTGAATAGTGTTTCTGTGAATCAGTGTTTGTATATGTGTAATATTCAAAATATTGAATGTTTTCATATTAAGACTGTTTCTGCTTGTTAATATGAATGTTCTATGTTCTTATTTACATTTGTAGAAATCTAATATTTTGAAATGTAATTGAAATGTGATAAAGTATCATATATGAAGAACATTTTAATTTTAATTACTAAATTATTTTATAGAAATGAAATATGTTTTATCAATTTCTTCAAAATCTGTAATTAAATTGACATTGCTATTATTACTATTTTGAACATGCAAAGCTTCCAATGTTTTTCTTTTAGTTAAATTTGTTCTCTCTCTAAAATTTTTATTTTATCGAAATTAAAAATATGTTTTGTTTCTAAATTGTGCTATGCTAGACCTGATATTCTAAATTTTTCTAATATAGTAATTATGTTCATACATTTGTTTTTCTATACCTCCTTTTGGCTCACCTGTATGCATGTACTTGATTACGTTTCTCGTATGGAAGTTACAAATAGTAAACTGTTTGAATTGAACTACTTGAATGAAACTACGTTTTCATTAGGAACTTTATCTTTTAATCCTTTGAATAATAAATTGAAATTACTGCTATCTTTAAACACTGTAATTATATTATGTTTTCGCATTAATTTTGTTTATCTTTTCTGATAATTTTGAAACATATGGAATTGTTAAAAAAATACTATTATTTTTATTTATGCCAAGTGTTTTTTCATTTATATTTGGTTCTATATTATGAAATGTATGTATTTCTAATTGTAGAATTTTTTCTATTAAATTATTAGGGTAATTATTCATCTTTAAAGAATTTTCAACAATTTTCAAATTATTCGTTCTATTTTCTGGACTAGTTAAGTGTAACATTCTGGAAATTAAATTTTTGGCAATACAAATTTTATTAGTATAAGTATGAGTTATATTAAAATTTAATGAATTTTCAGACCAACATTTTTTTTATACCATTGTGTTGTAATTTCACTATTATTTTATTTTACAACTGTGACGTCTACAAAATTCAATTCATCATTTTGTTCTAACTGTAAATAAACCTTTTGTCAGCTCAAAATTTTTGACATTGTTGTCACTGGAACTAATGAAAAGATTTTTCCCTAACCTTAGAAAATAATGGAATTCGTTTTAATTCGTTATTGTAGATGCCAAGTAGGTACTGTTGGGAGCCGAGATATTATCAGATGACTCTGATTGGTTGTAGATCCTTATTAGCTTAGATTTAGATTTACATTTACTCATTGACAAAGGCGACGCACAAACATTTTTCTTATCAGCCAAACTGCCACAGATGCCACTTCGTCTTGCCGTTCCAGCCGCCAACTTTTCAGTACCCAACAGTACAATGAAATGCTTGGCTTTGGCGGAATCCAAGGGGTTGGAAAAGAAATTTTAGTTGACCAGAAAAAGTAAAATACAATTTTGTTAACTCAACATTAAAGAGGGAAACGTACAGTTGGTATATGCAAACTTGTTTTCTAATTATATAACCATGGTATATCACCAACATGTTACAATTTTCCAGGTTCTTCGTGGGTCAAGTGAAAGAATGCTGTTTATTTACCCGCAAACGAGCAATTTTGCGTATTCGGGATTTACTTTGGCCCTTTATTTGAAAGATTTTTCATCAGTATACTTCAATTTTGTCCCAGTTGAGTATTTTTCGTACAGAATTTTCTCTTGTGGGCAGAACTTGAAAGAGTACCTCGCCTTTTTCCTCTTCTTTTCACGTACCTGGAGTACGGCAATGAACTCTTTTCCTTTATCAGGTGTAATAAAAGACCGAGAAATTGGTGCAGAATCGATACCGAGTTAGTTTGAAAGTAAATGAACAAATTACGCTTGGCAACAAATTGGATTAATTTCTCTCTGAACTCACAATTCACGAATGAAACAAATATTGGAGTAGAATTTTGATAGTTAATTACAAATACAACGTAGTGCTTTATGTCGGTAGAAATATGTAATAAATCTGCCGGTACGTTGGGACGAAATTGCAATCTTTTTCAGAATCGTAATCGCGCGTACATGTTTGGCAGAGTGCTCGCTTGCGTGTGTGTGTATAATAGTAAAGTAATGGTCAGCTATTGAAAGTAAATTTAAAAGCCCATATCTCATGCAGCTAGATATGCATATAGATTAAAAGATAAATTTTTCATAAATAACCCAGCACTTTCTGCTGCCTACGTACAGCTTTTATAACTCCAGATACAATTTCTCTGCGACACTGTATACATTTTTATGAAACATACCGTATCTCGGAAGTATTCAGGTAGAGAATAACCCGGCGTGTATAGAAATGAATGCGTGTATAGAAATTCGATGAATGTTTTCCATTTCTTTCACTCACTATTTGTTACATAGGGTGCCGCCATTGTATATAACGGATACCGTTCCCTTTTTTTCAGTACGAATTCGTTCTCCGAAATTTGCGAAATTGTTATTACAAGTGTTATTACCCCAAGGTATGAAACCAAACTCTGTGTATAAAACTACCGGATGACTGTTTTTATATATATAAGGGTCTGCCAAAAAAAACACCTATTTTTCTTTATTGGATGCCATACAGAAAGAGATTTGTACCTAACATAAAAAAAAGTCTCCAAAGACGAGTTCTCCAACTTAATTAGCGAGCAGGCGTTCGTAAAAATTAGTCGTCCCATGAAAAATTTAGTTTAACCGTTTTAATGCCAAGCGGCGCGATCGCGCTTCTTCTGTTCCATGTCCAAAAATGCCAGCATTTTTGAAATAATTATTTGAAATTATTGCGCCGCTTGGCAATTTTTTATTTGGAAACAAAAAAAGACCTCCGGTACTCAAACGGTTAATCAGTTCTAATTGAATGATTCGATTAATATATTTTTTTAAATAGTGCACGGGAAATGGTTTTGTGGTAAACTCAATTGTCGACAAAATGTTACTGGTGGTCAAGTCTCTAAAACAGTGATTCACAAAGTGGGCGCCACCGCCCCCTGGTGGGTGCTGCACAGATTCAGGGGGGCGGTGATGGCCACAGGTGCATTTGAGGGGCGATGAATAACTGTAAAATTAAAAAAAAATTAATTTCCAGGGGGCGCTAAGTAATATTTTTTCTGGAAAGGGAGCGGTAGGACAATAAAGTTTGGGAACCACTGCTCTAAAAATTACCGTTTTTTTGTTTTATTACTAGAAAAACCATGTAAGGTAAACTGCCCAGTGATTGACCGCAGGCAGTGAATGACCACCATCAGCTTTGAAACAAGTAAATATTTAAAATCTGGTTTATTTAGAACTTCAATCTTTCGCTATTTGATTCAGGTAGTACTCACGAGTGTATGTTCGCGTTTGACTCGCGCAGTATATAGATGTGGCAACTTCGCGTAGCAGATATATGCATACGTTCACGCGCTACTGGTTGTTATTCTGATAGTTGTTTACAAGATGTTTCGACGAGAACCTACTAGCTCTCAAAATGACAGTAGACAAAAATTATTTTGGAAAGGAAAACGAGAGGAAAACGATAAATATGATGAAAATTTCGCGGAGACAATTGGTGTTTTTGTAGCTATTGTAACGTGGCCATTTGGCCGCGTTATCAATACGCGCTGTTATGAACAGATATAGTGTCCAGAGATCTCCCCGAAAGGGCTGGGACAAAAATATTAATCATATTTTTAGATTGTTATAGAGCAGGGCGAAGGAAGCACATCCCCCAATCCCCATCTTCCTTACCTCACGCATTCCTACCGCCTACCTATTACCGTGACGCTCCGGAAGAAGAAGGACCGTATACCGCCGAATCCGACGAAACTGGACAAGAACGCCACTCCCCACCAATCAGCGGACGCAACCGCTACCGACGAGAAGTCATCGATCAAGATCCACCACCCAGGGCGGCAGCACTATCCACGCTCGGAATTGCCAAAGGGCCCTGGGTGGGGGAATAGAGGATCGCAACTGAGGAAGAACTCAGAGATCTTTGGACCACCATCCAAAACAGACCCTATCGGGACACGTCCGGATACCTTGTGAGAGTTTTGTGTCTTGGAGTCGAGGCTTTGGAGACGCGGATGAGCCGGGAAGGAGACCGGAGTTCGAGGAGGAAGCGTCCGACGAGGTTGGTCACCGACTCCATTGTCCGGGCGTCACGGACATATCTTGTATGCTCCCTCACCTTCTTTCTCCCGTCTTGGTTGTTGTTTCTTCCTCCCTAGCTCCCCGAACTTGAGAGATAGCTTTCCCTTATCGCCTACAAGTTCCGTGCTTCCTTACCGCGATTCTTTTCTTTCTTTTTCTTTTCTCTTCTCTTTTTTTTGTGAGTCCCAGGCCCTTTCGGCTGCGGGCCATTTTGGAGCCACATTCTTTTGTTTCTCCGCCTACCGAGGCGACGTTTCGTTTTTGTGAAAGATTTTCTTTTTGGTTTCTTTTTTTTTTCTCTTTCTTTTCGTGTCACCTTTTTAATTTAATAAATTAAATTAAAAACCGATTCCCGCGTGAGCCTCTGTTTTTGCCCTCTTTCTTCCCTCTTGGTTTTCCCCAGGGCACGGAGGCAGAACCCCCTTCTGGGACTCTTGCTCCCGGCACCTAGCCGTGCCCCCTCGTCTTGCTTGCGGGCTGATCGGTTCCCCCATTGCCGAGGGCCACCCCCTCGGCTGGCGCCCATCTTCCGTTTTCGCACCCCTGGACTCCCCTTAAGGGACCCCAGGAAGGGAAACCGACCAGGCCGGAAGAGAGGACGAGCGAGGAGTTTGGGGCGGAAAGTCCGTCACACTATGAAGCACATTCTCGCACAGCAATTGTGAACCTAATTAAGAAATTTGAGAAAAACGGGCAAGTTACTGATGTACAGACCGTAGTTCGTACTCGTCGTGCCAGGTAAATCGAGAACATTGCTGCTGCAGCTGAAAGTGTCGCAGAAAACCCAGGTTTATCTATTGCAAGACGTTCGCAACAATTAAACATCTCACAAACCAGCCTACATCGCATTTTGCATAAAGATCTTGGCTTGCATGCGTATAAACTGCAGCTGACGCAAGAATCGAAGCCTGCAGACCATGCACAACGCCGTACGTTTGTTGATTATGTGTTAGAAATGCAGACAGGTAACCCTGATTTTTGCGAGAAAATCATTTGTGCAAAAACGTGATGCAAAACTTTCTAAAAAAAATGACTATTTGTCAGAAATCCCGAGGTGGCAATTTACCAGATATTGTGTTCCACATTTAAGGACGTTCTCCGGTTTAAATATTATCCAAGAAGTCATTGAAATTTTGGGAATGTGTTCGTTTAAATGTCCTCTAAAAAAGTCATTAAGACCTCAATAGGGCAAACCGAGCGAATTAATGAGTTATTTAACATTAAAGTTAACATGGGTTCTTATGGAGAAAGCATTCATAGCGCGACGTTTCTTTATGTTGTAGCGTGAAAACATCCAAACAATTGTTCATTAAGAAGTATATCATTCTTGAAGATCTCACGAACAATTTCCAATAGTTTAAATATAAGGTACCCAGGTTTTTTATTAAGATATGATCATTCAAACGGAACTAACTGATTTTTCGACATGCTCTAAGAGAGAGCGGTAAGACTTGGCAACGTCGGACTTGGCATCTGCGACCCCTATAGGCACAGTATATCTATGTAGATGGAAAGGAAACATGTGTGCAGATGACTCGTTATTGTGTCGTATGTGTATGAAGGATTCGAATTGTCAATAATTATAATTAACTAAAAAATTAACTTTTGCAGAATTTCTATTTTTTCCCTGAGATTCTTCTTTCTCCTTGGATTCTTCTATCTTTCTTTTTCTACATTCTTCTTTCATCACAACAGCTTTGGCGAGTTTGTCAAACGTTTTTTTCTTTGCAAATCTTCCGTTTTTCACTCTACTAGTCGACATTATCACCAATTATTATTTTTCTCTAACCTTAACTTCTACGTTGAAACGAAACGTCAACGAAACAAGACTGCGGCGTTGCTAAATCTCAGCGACTTGCGCAAGAAGTTCATTTTCACATTTCTGCGCTGCTAGGGAAACGCATGGGTTCGAGAAGTGTCCGAGATATGTTCGGGTTAAGCACGACTGGACCCGGAGAACGTCCTTAATCGTAGGGTTTGTACTTTAAATTGGAATAAAGATGTCAGAATTTTTTTTTTAGAAAAAGGTGTTTTTTTTGATCATTTAAAATGAAACCTCTTATTGGAAGACCCTATAGAATATTCTCTTCGAAAATATATCCTACAAGTATTCGGTCACCTACTGGGATTTTATACGAATTGGGTTTCGCAGTAATTCAAAAATATTAGCGGTGACAATAAGTATCTATTTTAGCAAACATGTAGACAAAAATATAAATCTGTATGCGATTTCAATAATTGTTTAATTAGTAATTGTTTAATTATCAATAATTATTACATTATGCAAGAAGGGATTTGCAATATTATTTTGCATCTAGAAACCCAACGGGCAAACGCGGGTGTACTGTTTAACGTGACTCGCTTTGTATAAAATCTCAGATGGAAGTGGACTCCATTATTAAAATGATTGAAAATAATTAAATATATTGCGATTGAAGAACCTTTGGAATTTTTGTATCGTGTAACTATATACAGGGTGCGCCTAAAAGAGAACACTTAAATATCTGCTTTGGATTTGAAGATACGTCACAATGTTTGGAACAAAATTTGAAGGGTACCATCGACCAAATTTGATGGAAGGAAAACTTTTGTTCCAAGGTCTTTTTTTCCAGATTATCAAGGTCACCGATTTTTTCTTTCATTGTTGATCACGGAATAAGCGCCATTGTTTTGAAAATTTGCGAATAAAATACAGTGAAACCTCGATACAACGGATCTCTATTTAACGGACTTCGGATATAACGGACAAAAAATATTATACACATTTTCGTAATTTTAGAGAGTTGAGTATAAAAAAAACAGCAAACTTCAAAAGTGCAAGCAAAACTGGATTCCTTTTTCAAAGTAGGATTACCGAAAGCAAGCGCGTCGATATCAAACAGCAGCGTCACTTCACGACGAGCGTCCGAAGACAATTAAATGGAATTTTCTTTGTGTTTTGTATTTTTTATTTATATCTAAATACAGTGTATTTTCCAAAAAAAAGTTTTTTGTTTTATTTTAAACCTATTTTTACATAACGGACTTTCGGCTTTAACGGACACCCCCTCCCCCCGATTAGTCCGTTATATCGAGGTTTTCCTGTACTTGTGTCATACATATATCGCTCAGTTTGTCTTTATCGACACTTTCATAATTTTAATAAAAAATACATAGTTCCATTTTTTTAAATCGGTGACGTTGATAACCTTGAAAAAAATGGCTTCAGAACAAAAGTTTTTCTTGTATCAAATTTGATCGGTGGTACCCTTCAAACTTTGTTACAAACATTTTGACGTTTCTTAAAATCCAAAACAGGTATTCAAGTGTTCTCTTTAGGCGGCGCACCCTGTATATTACTTATAAACGTATGTACCGCACACCAATGAAATTACAGAGAATTATCCATACGCTCATTGTTCCGCGTCTTTGCCGTGGGGCAATGCTTATCAGAAAAAGCTGGCAAATTCTTGGAAGTGTTATCGTATATCTTTGGATTGCTGGTAGAAATAGACCAAAATGACTAGCTTGTCTTCGGAGCACTGATAATGGAAATTATTTTTACTGGTTTCAACCATATATCCTCGCCGCTGTGCAACCACGTACTAATTCGCATATATTCACCCCACAAATAAAAAGTTTCCACGGAAAACATTGCCAGGCTGCGCGAAAAAATTTCCTAAATTATTCATAGTCTATTTTATTATCCGTAAGGGAAAAAACTGTGGTATAATCAGCCAGAGTTCTGCGTTTCAACCTTGGAATTGTGCGAATAATGGAGGCTATCATTCTCCAGCAATAATTTCAACTACGAAGGTGAATATAATTATTCCAGCTTATGAAAGAATTTATAAAACCGTTTTTGGTGAAACTGCAATTTTTCGGATTAGCCCTTACTCGGCACACGGGGATCATATGCACCTCTCGACCATTTTTCATTTATTTTAAGTCAGTAGGAGACTCCGCTTAATTGCTAAGCCTTAATATGTAAAAATCAAAAAGTTATGAATTTTTTCTTTGTAAAACGACCCTTTTCTCTATTTTGTTCGCTATTCTCATTTTTTTTAACATACTTAACCTAATTTTTTGGCTTTACAACTTGCACTAGTTTAAAAAGTATACTTTTGAAAAATTCCAAAAAAAAAACAAGTTTACGGGGTTACCTCTAGTTGCGGCGTCAAAAAATCAAATAGATTATATTTTTGCATCGTATTATCTAGTCTTTAATCGAAGGATTTGAGAAAATATTAATTTTTGAAAAAATGGACGACGATTGAACGTGAAAGTCCAAATTTTGATGAATAAATCACTTCATTTTTGTCGACCATTTTTTCAAAAATTAATATTTTCCCAAATCCTTCGTTTAAGGGGGGATCCTGATCCAAAAAAAATTAGAATAAACGCAATGGTTTGAAAAAACTGAAGGCATTATGTATGGTCCAGGAATTGCCAATGGATAGATTAAAAGCAGTAAGATCCAGTGCAAAAATTGTATTCATCGTTTTTTCTCTCCTTTTTTTACGGAAAACTTTAAACGCGTTTTTCTCAAAACCATGTTTTCCAAAATGGCGTACACGATTACTCAAAAACTAATGAACGGATCGACTTGAAACTGAACGTACTTTTAAAATATATGATTATCTTCTATATGAATGTCAAATTATTTAAAAAAGATCGTTCAAAAAATGTTTATAAGTCTTTCTTTTCGATTTTTTTGTGTGAAAAATTGCACTTTCTTTTTAAATTTGCAATAAAAATGCCAATTCTTAATTTTTAAAAATTTTGCGTCTATTCATATAGAAACTATGAGTGTGTAGATTAAACATCAACTTAATTTTTTCAGATTAAACCACTTTTGCGATCTTGATAGTGTACGCCAATCAGAGGCTTTCGGCTGAAGGTGCTTCACAAGATAACCTATAACTTTTATTTTAATTCATTTTTTCATGTAAACAAATTTTTTTTGCACTCTTTTAGAGTAATACTAATATGCTAAAAATGTTTGAAGTTGATTACACCTATATATTTTAAACACAAATATTGTAAAGAACCATGTTTTTTTCGTGCGCTGGACCAGGATCCCCCCTTAAGGACTAGATAATACGATGCAAAAACATAATCTATTTGATTTTTTCACTTTAGACGAGTGAGGTAGAAGATACAGTGGTCACCGCAGAAGACCTAGCGGTCCAAGAAATGCATTGTATCTCCTACATTTGTGAATTTTTTTCAATAAAAAAATTATGAAACATAGTCGAAGATATACCCTTTACTATGAAAAAAAAACAATTCGAAACCTGCAATTATTTTCCCAAAAAAAATTCACAAAAGCATGCTTTTCTTTCGGCCGCCAACTAGATAACTAACCCCTTAAATTATTAAATAGCTTATTTATTACAACTGTTTTTTTCATTGAGGTGCATCCTGTGTACCGGGTGACGGTTAATCTTGTGAAAATTGTTTTCAAAAGCACCACATTGAGAAATAAATCTCTACCTACAGAGTTTTGAAAATTAGAGATAATTGAAATTTCAACCTTTAGTTTATTGTTCTCCTTTTAAGAAGACCACACCCGAGTGTTCCTATTTTCAAAGGTAAAATTGAAATGCATATCAAATAAGCGGCATTTGTTTATTTTTCCGCGCTTTCGTTAAACTCCGACTGGTTATTTTACTCAAACCTTGGTAAAACCGGTACAATTTCACATAATTTTAGAACGGAAACGCAAGATTTCCTTCATGAAATACGGTTCCAGGCAATAAACACGCCAATAAAAGAAAACGAACCCCACGAGAGCAAGATGATATCAAAGTGTTTTGCTTCATAGAAAAAACGTTGTGAGAATATCAAGTGAAATCGTGACATGCTTTTTTACACCGGTAAAAAATTACCCCACGTAGTAGAAAGTTTCCCCCAGTTTTCAAATAAATGCGGATCTCCAGCTTTAATCAAATGACTTGTAAATTATTCTCTGTTATTGACCACAAATCTGTGCTCCTTCTCAAAATAACTCTAACTTCTAAAACTGGATTCTAATCTCGAAATACAATCACTCGACTTCTAAACCTTTTGACAAGTCGGGACCGAAAACTTTAGACAAAAATAAACCACGCCCACGGGCCGCTGTCTTTGACTGCCGATGCAGTGAATATGCATCTCAAGCTCGCGTGTCGTGGAAACTCGCCTTTATGCTTTTCCTTATTTCTCGTATGTCGCATTTAAACTTCGGCGCCATCTATCTATCAAAAGAATAATATCACATTTGTAAAAAAAAAGGGAGGATTTAATGCTAGTCTCGTAAATGAGAGATCCAGGGAAAACCCCTGATGAAGTAATTCTAGAATTTGTTCCAAGTGCTTACGTTTCTTTTCTTGTCACAATTCGAGCACAGAAGAATCAACGAGGGAATCCAATTGTAGCAGATACAGTACTAACATTTGCTTTATGTGCAACTCGTGACAACTAAGGACACGGCATCCTTCGGATCCATTCTTATGGTCCACTGCGGAATCCTAGTATTTACAGTTAGAACCCCTAGTGTTTTTTTTACCAATTTCTGCTGTTGAATCGACACTAAACACTCAAATAAAGAAACTGCGGCTAATTTTTGCGATTTATGGACTTTTAATTTCGATTTTGACTTCATCTGCTTGGGATCAGAGTTTGATGTAGAATACAAATGTGTCCAACGCGCCCTCTTTGCCTTTTTTTCACCCTCTGCTCATTGGCGTCATTTTTCTCTCAGATTCAACATTCCCCTGATATGTCATTTTGACAATATGACAACCTACCACTGCAAAATCTGACGGTAATTCGTTGGAGTAACGTGTTATGACTGCAAATGCCAGCCACATTACCCTTAAACTATTCAAACAGCTTGAACATTTGCATTTTCTAATATGAGAGAGACGGTGCCCTAAAGGAAGCTTCTTATGAGAAGTCTTCAATTTCTTCCACCAGTTACTACTACGTTCCTGCAAATGCTGAGTTCCTGTAAATGACCTCGAACGAATTGAGGGAAAACTTTTCTTATTCACATACAGCGAATTGCTTTATAACGAGAGATAGAGGGTGAAGATACCTATTATAAGGTACTTTTTCCATAAAGGTCATATTTCTTACAACAGTAACTTCCAAGGTAAACAGTTTTCCCTATTTTATAGATAATACACTCGAGTTTCAAGTATAAAGTGCGATAATGGCTCGAACTTTTACTTTTTTTGCATTACCTTTTTCTCAGAATTGAAAGAATCGAGGGGTAATAAGGTCACCCCATAAGTGACGTTTTGGCCATTCAGAACGTCCAAGAGGCTTGGTAGGCCTGTCAAAAAATGTAGACTTCAAACCTCCTAACAACTACGACCTTACTTTGACAGCTAGAGGTGCCATTCCGCCGCCCGCAACGTTACACCACCTCTGATTGGCCAAAACATTTCAATTATTTAGACTTCTAGAATTCTCAGATTTTCTGAAAGGGCCGCTAAGTTCGGCTATCCGAATAAAAATCTTAAACAGTTTTTCCCAGAATTCAGAAAGGCCAAATTCATAAGCGGGATTAGCTCTGGTCGGCGAAGGGAACTCTACGTGGGCTCTGATGAGCCAAACTAAATAAATTCAAAACAATTGAACTAAAATTAAATAAAAGAAAATTTCAAATTTAATGAATATTAATGAATAAATACAAAATTTCTATTGGCAGGGATTTTGACAAATAATAATAACAACTTGCCCTGAATACTTCGAACTTAAGGCATAAAACGTTTCCGGAACGTACGTCACTTTAACATCTTAACAACTCACAACAAAGAAAACCAATTTTCTGATACAGTTGCCCGAATTTGACACCGGCCGTACGCCAACCCCGGGAAGACGCTATACGTATTGGGTTTTCGCCTTCCACGTGCAAGGAGAATTCCTTGGACCTGGTGGTACCCCGAAGACTATTGCAAATCCTAATAAATTATGCAAAGTATACTCACCGGAGCGTGAAGAACTTAAAGCGGGCTCTACAGTTACGCTGTATGTCAATATAGAGTTACTATTATCGCTTGATTCACGTAGTAGTAGATCTGGCAACGCAGCGTTTCGTGTAGATATATAGATATACTTGTCCGTGGAAAGAACAATGGTCTTTGACACGAACGCATAGTGTGCGCAGTGTAAAAAAATGGAGAAAATCAAGAAAATCTTGCGAAATTCTTTTGGAAAGGCACAAGAGTAACAGAAAAGGTATATAAAAGAAGGTGTTTGGATCAAAAGTTAGGCAAAAATTTGAGAAATATTTATGGTACGAAAAGAGATACTTGCAACCTTAAGAAGGATAACCTCGAAAACGATGGAAATTGTCGTATATTTATCGCAATTTTGTATCAAAATAAAAAAAATTATCATAACGCTACAATATCAGTACATTCCGATATCATAAAACGATTCTAAGAAATCGGATCCAATGAAATCGAAAATAAAACAAAAGATTAAAATCGAATAAATAACAAAATAACAAAGACAATAACATAATTTTATATTACACAATAACAATTATCTAAGATCTGTTTTTATCCTAAGAAATGGAAACAAAGATCAAATGTACAATAACAAAAAATCTAACAATATAACTATATCTGCAATTATTTATTTAAAAAAATCAAGAATTACAAAATACTGAAAATGATCAAAGATCAATGATCAAAACGTATATACAGGATCAACATTGTAAAAAATATATTTACATATAATACTTCGGCCGAAATCATCAACAAAGAAATAAAGAAATTATATTATATACAACGACCAACCAAGAATTGATCAATTAAAAAAAATTATGTTAAACATTGATTTTTAGTCGATATTATATCTATTATATTTATATTGTATCATAAAGTAATCTAAATCAATTATTTTCAGACAAACTACAGTACTGCTAGTATTTGAACGCGCGTTTTCTAACCTCTGGTACAGCGTTGCCAGATCTCTCATACCATGTCAATAGCGGAAGACAAAATGCATTACCCTCGTAATCTTTAATTTATTATTAATACTACAAGTACCCTCGGAGTATTTTGTAAATTAACATACGTTCATTAGATATTTTTCTATTATGTATAAAATTTTCGATCCAATCTCGGCGTCAATTATTTTGTAGTACGTAATTAAGTGCGTTGAAAACGCATTTTCCCATAAGAGCCCACGTTAAAAAGTGAAAAATTGAAACATTTATTTCTTAGCTTTTAGGTACTCTAGCCTTCCCAAAATTTGTGTGGGTGTTTTTGGGATAAAATCTAACCTGTATACAAATTTTTATAATTTTCTTGGCGTTATTTCTATTTGCACTAGAGCCTCCTTAACTTCGCAAATGGTTTCCTCTTTCACAGTAACACCTCACAACCGTTCCGGGACGACTGAAAAAATCTATGTCTATAAAGCTAGCGTAGCCAAGTCATAGGGCCGCGGATGGAAATACATGACATTTTTTTGCTAATTATTTGCTATTTTTTTGCTGAAGAAATAATTTTTTTGCTGCACCCGTTTCCGAGAAACAATGGCTGCGCTAACTTTAGACTTAAGTCAGCATAGCCATCGTCATATCTCGGGATCCTTAACAGGTATCAAAATGAGATTAGTGGCATATTTTTTTGCTAATTTTTTGCCATCTGATTACGCAAGGATATATTTTTTTGCTGCAGCCATTTACGAAAAATCATAGCTGCGCTAGATTAAAACTTAAGTCAGCATAACCATCGTCATATCTCGGGATCCTTAACAGATATCAAAATGAGATTAGTGGCATATTTTTTTGCTAATTTTTGCCATCTGATTACGCAAGAATATATTTTTTTGCTGCAGTCATTTACGAAAAATCATAGCTACGCTAGATTGAAACTTAAGTCAGCATAGCCATCGTCATATCTCGGGATCCTTAACAGGTATCAAAATGAGATTAGTGGCATATTTTTTTGCTAATTTTTTGCCATCTGATTACGCAAGGATATATTTTTTTGCTGCAACCATTTACGAAAAATCATAGCTGCGCTAGATTCAAACTTAAGTCAGCATAGCCATCGTCATATCTCGGGATCCTTAACAGGTATCAAAATGAGATTAGTGGCATATTTTTTTGCTAATTTTTTGCCATCTGATTACGCAAGGATATATTTTTTTGCTGCAACCATTTACGAAAAATCATAGCTGCGCTAGATTCAAACTTAAGTCAGCATAGCCATCATCATGTCTCGGGATCCTTAACAGATATCAAAATGAGATTAGTGGCATATTTTTTTGCTAATTTTTTGCCATCTGATTACGCAAGGATATATTTTTTTGCCGCAGCCATTTACGAAAAATCATAGATGCGCTAGATTCAAACTTAAGTCAGCATAGCCATGGTCATATCTCGGGATCCTTAACAGGTATCAAAATGCGATTAGAGGCATTGTGACAGAGAACGATTCTCTGCCCCAAAAAGTCCCGTAACCCGTGACACGCGGAAACTCGGATCGATAATTGAGGTTAGAAACCGCGGTAGATTGACAATTATCGATCCGACCTGGAAGTTCCTCTAGTCTGTAAGGTAATAGCTTGTAAGATAATCTATTGCGTCCCGACTCAGTCGGTAACATGTATTAGAACCGACGCCAGATTCGAAACGGCGTATGATTTAGAATGTTAAGATCGATATTGTATAATCGGACCGATGGCGACATCGGTCGGCCGAAACCCGAAATGTTACGTACGGCACGCTGACCCCTCAAAAGCGACGACGAATGAAGAGAGCTATGGAGCACGACACTTCCGGGGAGAAGACTTCGTAGTTCAACTCCACGATTGAGAGCCCCGAAATCCCGAGGGAAATACTCGCTGCCACAAGATTCACGCGGGACAGGAGGCCGAATATTCGGCAAAATCCCAGACAGCCGCATCCGGTTCCCATGGGACAGATACGATCCCTGTCGTATCGGGCGAGACTCTCAACGACTCGAGAGGTTCTCGCCAAATCGGAGAAGAAACCGGAAACGGCAACTTCCACGTCGGATCGGAGACTAGCTGCACGCCCGATCGCACTCCGCGATAAATTTTGCCGATTTCTCGGAGACGTTAGCAGAAAAGGGACGTTACGTGAAACTCCCGTGTGCCCAAGAGGTTCGGAGGTTACCCGGATAGACCAGGAGGAGGAACCGGGAGATATCGAAGCCCGGACGACCGAGTTTCCGAAGACGACCGGTGTACGGTAAGGGCCACCATCTTCCATATAAAGACGACCGAGTGGGCTCGGCGCTTCCCGTATGCCAACGGGGAGCCCAAAATCGATTTTGAGCGGGCTCAGCCTATCCTGGTCGGCAATGTTCTTTTATTTGTTATTTTTCTTTTGTTTCTGTTCGAACTGAATAAAGCTGCTTCTTTTTTTTTATTATTTATTTCGCGTTTTTCTTTTTGCTTGACCGTGTCGAACCCTCCCCTCTTCCACATACTGGCTCAGCCGGAGCATTTTAGATCCCCGGAATCGTGGTACTCAGTACCTGGCGCCCAAAACCCCCTAGTATTCTTTGCATGAATAAGTTTTTCTAGGATCGAGAACGTCGGAGATCGGGGTCGCGAGACCCCCCTTTAGTGACGTGACGAATTCCACGTCACAGCATATTTTTTTGCTAATTTTTTGCCATCTAATTAGGCTTGGATATATATTTTTGCTGCAGTCGTTTCTAAGAAACAATGGCTGCGATAGGTTAAGACTTAAGTCAGCATAGCTATCCTCATATCTCGGGATCCTTAACAGATATCAAAATGAGATTAGTGGCATATTTTTTTGCTAATTTTTTGCCATCTGATTACGCAAGGATATATTTTTTTTGCCGCAGCCATTTACGAAAAATCATAGCTGCGCTAGATTCAAACTTAAGTCAGCATAGCCATCGTCATATCTCGGGATCCTTAACAGATATCAAAATGAGATTAGTGACATATTTTTTTGCTAATTTTTTGCCATCTGATTACGCAAGAATATATTTTTTTGCCGCAGCCATTTACGAAAAATCATAGCTGCGCTTGATTCAAACTTAAGTCAGCATAGCCATCGTCATATCTCGGGATCCTTAACAGATATCAAAATGAGATTAGTGGTAAATGGCTGCAGCGGAAAAATATATCCTTGCGTAATCAGATGGCAAAAAATTAGCAAAAAAATATGCCACTAATCTCATTTTGATATCTGTTAAGGATCCCGAGATATGACGATGGTTATGCTGACTTAAGTTTGAATCTAGCGCAGCTATGATTTTTCGTAAATGGCTGCAGCAAAAAAATATATCCTTGCGTAATCAGATGGCAAAAAATTAGCAAAAAAATATGCCACTAATCTCATTTTGATATCTGTTAAGGATCCCGAGATATGACGATAGCTATGCTGACTTAAGCCTTAACCTATCGCAGCCATTGTTTCTTAGAAACGACTGCAGCAAAAATATATATCCAAGCCTAATTAGATGGCAAAAAATTAGCAAAAAAATATGCCACTAATCGCATTTTGATACCTGTTAAGGATCCCGAGATATGACCATGGCTATGCTGACTTAAGTTTGAATCTAGCGCAGCTATGATTTTTCGTAAATGGCTGCGGCAAAAAAATATATCCTTGCGTAATCAGATGGCAAAAAATTAGCAAAAAAATATGCCACTAATCTCATTTTGATATCTGTTAAGGATCCCGAGATATGACGATGGCTATGCTGACTTAAGTTTTAATCTAGCGCAGCTATGATTTTTCGTAAATGGTTGCAGCAAAAAAATATATCCTTGCGTAATCAGATGGCAAAAAATTAGCAAAAAAATATGCCACTAATCTCATTTTGATACCTGTTAAGGATCCCGAGATATGACGATGGCTATGCTGACTTAAGTCTAAAGTTAGCGCAGCCATTGTTTCTCGGAAACGGGTGCAGCAAAAAAATTAATTCTTCAGCAAAAAAATAGCAAATAATTAGCAAAAAAATGTCATGTATTTCCATCCTCGGCCCTATGACTTGGCTACGCTAGCTTTATAGACATAAAAAATCTTCAGAGTTACGCACCTTTACCATTTCTTAATCCTAATATTTTCCGGTAGGAGAGGATCGAGATCAATAAGGACAGTCTCGCATCACGATAGAACGGGTGATCGACCGCTTATCACTGAGTACGTATTCTCCATGTTGGTGCATGAAGGATGGCGGGATCACCTCTTTATACGGTCTGCTTGCGCCTTTTCTGGACGAATAAAGGCGTCTCCGTATTCGTCAAGGCGTTTTCCGTTCTCTTGGTTCTTCTGTGTCCCGAAGGTTTTCTCCTTTCTTTATGTGGAGGTTCAAGTTCCTTCTCAATCGATGGTTCTCCGTCTCTTACTCACCCAATTTTTCGGAATACATAATGTAAAACACTTTTATAAGGATTGCTTCAATTTCTTAAAGTGGTCACAGCGTCCTCGTGGAATCTATGCGTTCGCAAAATACAATTAAGACTCTAACTGGTGCCTCTGGGAGAGTTCTTACGTACAATAATATCTCGTCGATCTTATTTATCGGATGCATTAAGAAATGCATCGTCACAATATATATCTAATGACACAAGTGACCTCTTTTGGTGATTTATGTAAGAACAAATTTAGCGCAGGAAGAAAATCGCAATAACTGTAAGTTTAATTGACGTTACATTAACTAAACTTGCGGTACCATTTGCAGTACCATTTTACTACACCGGTAAATATAGCTGTGCAGGTTTTCCATCGAAATGGCGCACTAATGGTTGCCTTTTACGTTTCTCGGTATGCTTCAATGTTGTGAAAAAAAAAACTAAAGGATAAGTATCACTTTTCATTTCCTGCATAAAAGTGAAGAACGTCACGAAGGCTTTTGTCTGTGTATCTGCCATGAAACCAGCAGTGGCAATTCTTCGGCAAAGCAACAACGATGGAAGGGTTCAGAAGAAATTCAAAACCCCATTTGTTATTATCAACCATTAAGGTAGTTGTTGCCCAACATTAGTCAAAACAAAACTTAAAACTAAAAATACAAGTTTTTTTCTGTATTAAAAATCCATATATTAAAAAAGATGAATTTTAGTTATTATATTATATTACACAATAAAAAAATAAGTACTTTTAACAAGAATTATACTCTTCTAATGATTCGGGTAGTCAAAACTGAGAAGAAAACGTTGCAACGTCGCGGTGCTACCATAGTACTATTTATGTGTATGTGACTTTACGCGCGCTATTGCATAACCTCAAAAAAGTCTTCGACTACAGTAACACGACATAAAGGATAATTTATTAAGAAAAAAGAATTGTTACGAAGACAAAAAATGAGAGAAGTTCAGACTAATCGATGGAAAATAGATGAAAAACAAAATAATTCTAATCTATGTGTTGGAAGACGAATTGTTGACATGTCAATTTTGGGAAAAAATGTAAGATGTACCGCCTGCCAAATGACTTTGTCTCTTGATAAAATTGTGAGTAGAACGAAGATTCATTATTATTATTTTCTCAATTGTACATAATTGCTAAACGTATTTAAAACAATTTTATTAAGTAATGATATTCTGTTCCTTCGATCGCTTCTGTAATCTAACCACTCCTCAATGAATTTGAATGTAGCGGCAAAAGGCGACGTTGCGACATCGATCGAGCTTCTCATAGTCATCGTGAAAAATGATAAAACGATAACATTTAGGATAATATTACTCCGTAAGTAGATGGTCAAAAATTTCAAAAAAAATACATGTGTTTTTTTATAGTTTACACTCATTGTGTGTTAATTTTCAACTATTTGTCAATACTCATTCTATTACTATAACCGAAGAAAGATATTTTTCACGCGCCTTCACCATTACTACAACGTCCAAGTATAGTAAAAATTGTGAACTTTGATTGACGATATCACAAAAACTAGATGGTCAATTGGTCCAGGATTTTGCATACACATTCGTTGGTACCTATATTAATTTTGTACAAAATTTCAAGCAATTTTCAATACTTTCGATTTAGGAAACAAGTGCCTTAAAGTAGCCATTAGAAATTGATAGGGTCGAATTTGGAATGTTCCATTTTTGGCGCTCTTATTGCTAATTGCCAAAAGTCTACTTTGTATCCTAATCTTTTTTTTTTGAAACGTGAAAATGTTTCGAAACTTCAGTCACGTGCGAATTTTAGCTGCACATCAGGTACACTGTAAAAATATTCTCCACCCACTGTACATGTTAAGTAGTTACAAGAGCAGTGATTGTACTTTTATCAAGTTCTTAGGAAAACCTGAAAACCGAGTAAACTTAATCACAGGGATCGTTCTCGATACTTTAAAAGCTTTCACAACATTCTGCTACATTATCGTTTTTCCGCTTTGCAGGGTTATTAAAGCGACGAATTTTAATATCAATCACGAGGACTATGATTAAATTTTCATCAAGTCTACGAGTATACATAGGAATAAAGCAGAAAATTCTAAAAGGATCCCCTGTGAAATTAATCAGAAGGATCATCCCCAAAACTTTTGTCGATGTGAAGGTTGTTGGAAGGGTCACTTTGATACTAGTCACCAGAACTTCCATTAGATTTTTATGAATGTTATAAAAAACCTTAGGAATTAACTACGAAGATTGCAAATTTCAACAATTTCTTGTCTATGGTTATTTCGTTGCTGGGCTGGGATATTATTGTCCCAGGAACACTTAAAGGGTTAACCCTTCAAAGCATAAATATAAAGGTTACGCTTCAGCGCCATCTATTGGAACGAAACGTAACTAAAAACCTTACTCGTCACTTTAATAACATACAGTGTGAATATGACCTTGACAGGTCTAGTGGTTTGCCAGCAATGATGCGGTTTACTCACGTACAATGGATTTAAAGATAACATAACGCCTCACATGAACCTTTTGTTCGTGAAAATAAGGTTATAAGTAAACAAATTAGAAATAATACTATTTTTCCAGGAAAAAGGGATGCTTTGATGGGTCGATCAACACAGAACTGCGACCGGATATTTACCAAGTTCATGGAAATCTGGAACAACCTCTACTACTGCTAAACTTGCATCACAATTCTGTTTTTTCATCTTTTCCCTTCAACTTGTTATTGAGCCAGCTAACGAAAAGAACCATTTAAAGTAGGGGAATTGCGCCCAAAACGGCATACTTTTTGTTTGAAGGCGCCGTAAGGCAAAACCAATAACAATTTATTGAGATCCAAAGTTGCAATAGAATCTATGGTTATTTCCCTTACCTGCGACAAAATTTTTCATTTTTATATGAATAAATAGATTTGTAATTTAAGATTTCGAAATATGACGTAAAAGTCCATTTTGCCCTGATATCCTGGGTAAAATGGCATACTGACGTTTTCTGCCGTATTATAATATACATTTTATTGTTTTATGTTTTTATTGTTATTCAACAATACAAAAGTAACTCTCTTATAAAATAAACAATTAAAAAATACATTCTTTGGTAGTACCTACCTAACAAAAATAGATCTCTCTCATAACGTAAAAAAAACTCTTTGTTAGTTCCAAACAAAAATTAGTATCATAAAGTAAATAAAAAATAAAATAAATTCTTTGTTAGTTCTTTGGTATTTGTTAACCATTCTGCCTAAAAGTTCCATATCATTATTCCATGACTCAGTTTTTACGGCTAAGGGCAAAATGACATAGTATGCCATTTTGGGCCAGCAGTAGATATGCCATTTTGCCCGTTCTTTCATCAGTTTGGCTTTTGCGTTAGTAAGATTGTATAGGTTAGATATTCAGAGATGAAACTACGCAAAGTGCATTCTACTAGTATGTATGCTTCCTAGCATAGAAGCTCCCAAATGAAAAGTGCAATTTATTGCCATATAGTACATTGATAATTGAAGAGAAAATAATTTCGTGAACATAATTTTATCTTAATGTCGATGTATCAACCGTCAACGGCGACGCACAGTGCAGCCATGTAGGTCTGTGGGAGCTAGTGACGTGACAGTATATTTGTACTATTTGCAACATCCAAATGTGCACGATAGGATCAAAACCCTCAATATGCCGTTTTGCCCAGATATGACGTTTTGGGCGCAATTCCCCTACACGAAAACCTCGCAATCGTCGGTAACCCATATCACGGGTTAGAATTACATCTATCGCCCAGGGATTATATTAATTAATAACACTGTGCTTTTAAATATTTGAGAGAATGCAAATACATTCGTACACTCAAAGCCTGTCTTTTGAGAATACAGTATGTCTCAAGAAAAGAACTATCTTTGAAAACAACTGAAGCGTACTCTAATTCCAAAAGGAACGCGACTTCCCGTGCTTTCCTCCGAGGGTTTGTTTCAAAAAATGTAACAGATTGAATTGGACTTTCGTGTACATACATACGTACCGTGTATATTGCCACCGAACCGTTTCGCGTTTGATCTTAAAATTATAGAGCAGCGTGGGAATATAAATGCATTTCCTGTATTATATGCCCCTATCTAAGTAATTGAAGACTCCTCTACGCGTTTATTGTGTACTGCACTTGAGGTATTTCAATATACTTTTTCGACAGTGCATAAACGCAGTCGAATACGCGCGAGTGGATAGAAGAATTCCGAACAATGCGAACTTCAAAGTACTACAGCTGTTTGCTGCGAAGTCTCTCCCAGATTATTAACATACTGGTATTTGTGCATGAAAACAAAACCTATCATATTCCAGCAAAAAGTCATTTTTTCCGTGTTTGTAATGGGAATAGACAGTTGTATCAACAATTTAACGACAAGAACTCTTGCCACTTGAGAATTTAGTTACAGGTTACACTACCCAGGAATTTTTCTATTCCACTTTTTTTATTGGCTCAAATGATGCATGAGCTATTCAAAAACGACTTTGGAGATACAAGCTTTGATAAACAATTTTTGTGGCTTATTTTTCGAGCATTCTGAATAAGTTTTGAACCTTTAAACACATTTTTCTCGAAACTGTGTTCGAGATTTATGATCGACGTGAAATTTTAGCTGAAGCTTCTTAGATAGATTCTCTATCGAAGTACCCACAGTTTTTACGATTGATAATTAAATTTTGAATAAACAATTTAAGGTCGATTTTTTAACCAAAAAACGAAGAAAAAAATTAAAATCGATCTCAACTCGTGAATTTAAAAAAAATGAATCTTCGGTACTTTCAGAGAAAAAGTAATGTAAATTCTTTAAAAAAAATTTGTTTCCCTCTAGGTGGTGTGCGGAGACGGTTATCGTGTGCGTCGTTTTCCTACTCGGTAGAAACATTTATTAGAGTTATCTAGTGCCACGACACCATTTTGTATCTTAAATGCAAATAAAAAATATTTGTTTATGCCTGCATACAGATGGAATAAAGTCTAAAAACTTTATTTTGACTCGTTGCCTAGTAATCGAAAAAATAATTTCCAACAAAAGCTTCGTTGTCCTTCTGTTTCGGTATGGTACTATATTGAACTTTTCAAAAATTTGCAAAAAAAATTATTTATAGAGATATCATCGTCATTGGGAGCATCTGTTGGGTCTAAAATAAAAAAACCGTAGTTTTCCTTCGATAGGACCAAGGTGAACCCCCAAAGGAGTGAAAACTATCCCTAAACAATAAACACAGACATTTCGGTTTCAATCTGTGATCAGGAATATGGAAACAGATTTTGTGGTGAGAAGAGGATCATGAAAAAAGATGAACCCATCGATATCAGCCTTGAAAGGTTGCAAAAAAACCACACTTATCGCAAATAAACGCGCACAATATAGAACAAAAATTAGTAAAATCTCCAGGATTTGTGTTTAGAATTTTAATGTGACATATTGGATTCATCATTTTGAATTTTGTGTATTGGGCCTTACAGAAACCAAAATGCTATATAGATTTTTCTCGGTCAGTAATGATGCGGCTTACTCTCACATAATGGGTTTTAAATATGAAAATTAGTTAATTTACAAAATAATCCTCCCTCCATTTATAATTATTACACTAAACATCTCAACATTCAAAAATTATACAATAACAAATTACTTTCACGAGCAAGTAACAATAATTGTTCAATCTAAAAATACAATAGCAGACGCGTCGTAATAATTACGAGTTTTGCACTGGAAATTTAAGTTCTTGCAAACCAAATTCACCCTTTGCCAAGCAAATTCATCTTGTTGCAAATCAAATTCGACCTTTTGCAAAAGAAGTTTTTTTTTGTAAAATTTTTTTAAGCTTTTGTAATAAAGATCGAATCCAATATCATTACGAAATAACTGAAATATTACCATAAATCCGTAATTGTCACACTAAGCGCCAGACTTTCCGTTCAGGGCTCGTCAGTTATGCCAAATGCAATAGCGTATCCACCACTGCGAGTCACGCGGCTTGAATAGGTTGTCACATAAATTTAGAGCAGCGCTTATCGCGTCAAGAAACGAGAGTTTTTACTTTCAACCTTCGCTGCGAAATACACATACCGGGTGGGCGATTTTAATCCATCCACGTGAATATCTCTTCAGGTAGGGGCGATAGCGGAAAATGCCTCGGACAAGAAATTGTGGGACAAGTAAATTCAGTTTCATTTTGAAAATACCTCAGTCATGTTCAAGGACATGACCTGACGTCCATGTCAGAATACTAAAACATTTTTCACTATTTCGTTTAGCTTACGTGTACTTGAGTGAATTGACTGATATTACGCATTTGTCCTTGAAATGACCTCTAAAGTTCATTTTGACCATAGTCACGGGTAACGTATTTGCACGCGAAATTTTCCGTATTTTCCAGTTCCGTAGTCAGAAATAGGGATCCCCATTTGAAAAAATCAGTTTAACCTCAAATTGACCTTACTCCTTTAATTCAAGGTCAAAGTCAACGTCACCGCTAAGTGCCGCCCCTACTTATTCTACAACTTTTGTCTGACAATGAGACATTTTCCGATATCGCTCCTATTTGAGGAGATATTTCCAACTAGTTTGCTTTTTAAATGGCCCACCCTGTACACAGAACATTCGCAAAATAAGTCCGGAAGTTTACAGAAGCGTGTTCTACTTATTACGCTGGAAATATATGCTTTACAAATTGCAACCTTTCGAAGTTTCTCGCGAGAGGAAAGTTTCGATTCAAATGTCAAGCACGTAAACATGATTTTATTCCACTCGAGAACAATAGCGACACGTGGAAAAACTCGGGCTCATGCACGACGGAGCTTCAGCTCATTCCAGCCATGCTGGCCGAAATCGCCTTAAGGAGACATTCTGGTCGTTGAATCGGTGGACGAGAATCAACTGCATGGCCTGCATTCTCCCCGGAGCACTAGCCGCTCGATATCTTCGTTTGGGGATATCTCAAACAGCTTGTCTATCGAAGTTCTGTAGTTAATTTAGAAGTTCTCCACAACCGTATTGTAGGAGGTCATCAAACAATCCGAAATGAAGAGACCTTCGCACGTGTTCTGAAATCCATGAGGCGATACTATGTAACTTAAGGGAGCCATTTTCGACCTTTCACCATTTGATTGTAACCCAGAAATCGAACATTTGCGGGCCTATAATCCTTTTAGCACCGTTTTGGCTAGAATACACTTCAAAAGTTCCACGACTTAATTAGCTCTTACTCGGCAAACGTTTTCTTTTTTATGCACCTCACTTCGCAAACAGCTGTCCCAGTCATTTTTAATTGTGTAAAAGAGGATCAACAAATGGTAAAAAAAGGATTGAAGCAAATGTCCCTATTTGTAATCATGTCAGATAATAAGCATAATTTAATTAAAAAGAAAAGCATTGCAAATTGATTAAAATCAAGAAACAATTATAGTGAACTCAATATTAATCAGTTTTGTATGTAAAGACTTTTTTTACTCGAGATTTGAACGTAATCTAATAAATATCAGTAGAAAAAATGCAGGCAATGCAGATATATGCATTAGTGACAGATTGTTATATTATTATTATTATTATAGTGTGCTATATTATTATTATCATTATTAATATTATTATTATAACTACTGCTACTATTACTATTGCTATCGCTATTGTTATTATTATTATTACTATTATTATTACTACTACTATTATTATTACTACTACTACTATTATTATTATTATTATTATTATTATTATCATCATCATCATTATTATTATTATACGTTCTTGTTGTTTTTGGTATTTGTTATTCCAAGTATGTAAAGTGGTACAATAGAATCGATGTGATTGTTAAAACGAAATAAAACAACAAATAACAATCAGTTACGATGGGACCGATTCTTTTTTATTATGACGTATAATGCATGACAATTATCTATTGAATATGACATTATTTAAATGTCCACGTCGGTTTTGTTTATACAAGCGAATTCAATGAACCGAATTTTTAATCACTTTGTTCAGTATATCGTCTCTGATTTCACGAAGACACAAGAACTCTATATGGTGTGGTTTATGGCATGGTGGCATCATCGAATCATATTTTTTTGAGAATGTGGCCGAAAATGCAATTACAGCGAGTGCCGAGCGGTATCGATCGACGTTAATAAATTTTTATGAGCAAAATTGCGTGAAATGGGTTTCGATGACATGTGGTTCCAACAAGACAGTGTCACATGTCACTCCTGATGTTACCATCGACTAATTGCAACAAGAATTGGATGAACTAATAATTTCAAGAATTATAATTAGGAGTGTTAATTAAAATGAAATTGGAATCGATAGATTGAACAAAGTGATGGAAAGTTATGTGATTATTATATTTAAAAAATTTTTAATTGATGTAACTTTCAACACATCGATATCTTTTTCGATTTTATTGTATTTTATTACTTTTAACTAATTGAGAGAATTTTTTTTAACAAACTGAATTTATTTGACATTCTAGAAAATATTTGAAGTAATTACTAAACGCTTGAATGATTTAAATAATAATTTTTTTTAAATTATACTCAAGTTTCTTATAAATATAAATGTCGGCAAATCGATCAATAATTAGTATCCGACCAATAACCAGTTTAACATGCATTCAGTTTGATTTTTTCCGATTATTTAAATGATTGTCAAGAAAAATGCATCGGAACTGATAAGGATCCACTTTACTTTACTTTGTTACTAAATTTATTTATTGTTATATTATGTATTGTATATCTCCATCCGCGCTTTAGGGAATTTCACTATATCCTTTAAATAAATAGCTCTAACTTCAATTCTAATTTGAACATCATATCGTTCTGGTTGCAAAAAAGAAACCCTTCATTTATAACCTTATAATTGCCCCGTGAGAAGTGTTTTGAAAAAAGATTTACCCATTATTTCAAATGATTCTTCATCAAAAGGCCCTTATCTGCAATTTATTTATTTATTTATTTAAACGCTTTGGGGTGGGCCCCTAAAGCGCGGATCAAAGGATACAAATTACAACAATATATACATTTTCAAAATACAAACATATTCAGGGAAAACTGCTCTATTAAAAATAAAATAATAGTTAACGAAAACAAAAGTAAAAAATTAAAATAATTATCATCATAAAATCAGCAATAAAAATAATTAACGTAATAAAATCAGAAATATTTAGTAAATAAATAACTACAAGAATTTGACGAAACCTTTTAGAAGGATTTCTGAACTGGTGTGGCGAGGACTGACTGCGAACTTTGGAAGGCAAAGAATTCCAAAATTTGCTGGCAGCAGAAGTAAAAGAATTTTTATATATATTTAAAGCGGAATGTCAATTAGAGAAGTGCAATAGCCCGAGCGTGCAGAACATCTATTTTTAACGGACAAGTTTAGGGGAAATATAACGTGTGTACAGTAATGGAAATTTTAAGTGACAAGTTGAAAGCGTCAGTCAACAACTTTAATTTTAAACTTTTCCTTGTAACGTACCACGAGATGGAGCCATGCTTAACCGAACGCCGTGTAACGATGGAAAAGTTCAAAGAGCGGAGTGCAGCATTTTTTCAATTAACATTTCAAAAAAGGTAGAAGAAAAAAGTTATAGTCTTGTTAAGGACAAAAAGGTACGGCTATTTCAAGGGAACAAAATGAACCGAGGTACCGGAAAAGGAGGCTCATTTTTTTTTTATCAAGGGCAGAAGAATTATATTTATCAATACCGTCTGTCAAAGGATATCATCACAACTAGTTTTTTGTTTGTTTTTCATTTAAATAAGGTAAACGGCTTTTGCAGTTTAGAAAATATAAATAGGTTGCGTCAAAGAAATACCCTGCAGTAATGAGAAAATGGCAAATATCTGTGTCACATTCTGAAGTGCAGGATTCAACGCTTTGTTTTTTTTTCGCTGTTGGCTTTGGAATCAGCGTTTTCCTGTGATTTAGTTTTAGAGAAACTGAAATTAACTTGCAGGTATTACGCCTAGAGTTGGGGTATTGAACGGTGATTCAAGAGCAACTCAATACTTACTTTTCATTTTTGAATCGATCTGGAAAACCGATTGAGGGATAGGAATTTGTTGGAATAGACGAAATCGAAGTCTACCATTTTTTAAAGAAACGTAGAAGTCGGAGAATATAATGAATTACTTCAAAATCTAAATCTAGAATATGAAATCACATAATGTTACCAGTTTCGAAGTGATTATAAAAGAAGAAACAATTAAGGGGTAAAACCACTCTAGAGGAAGAAAAAAAGACCTAAATTTGACAATTTACTTTGGGAGTATAACAAACTGAATAGAATTTATTTTCAGAGGGTTTATTTAGCACATATTGAATTAGGAAAAACAATTTTTGTATTGTCATTTTCGTATAAAATGGCGGCGACAGAGCCCGTCGTCGAAAACAGCTTTTTTGAAAACACCGCTACGGGAGGACAGATTTCTCGGCATATATGAGTCTTGGAACAAAAAATAAAAAAGATTTATAATTTATATACAATTGGCTTTGGAAGTACGTAGGAGTTTTTATTTTAATCAAATTTTGTGGAAGTGGTGCACTTTTTAAGAAATGAATCGTTTTTTTGCCCTGAAAATGAGCATTAAATTGTTTATAAAAAAAAGTTTACATTCAATCAAAAAACGGCTACGTACTTCCAAAGATAGTATTGTTGTGAAGCTATTGTAAAAATTTCAAATCGATCCATGCAATAGTCTCCGAGAAATCCCTCCTCCCAGTTTGAAAAAAGTGGTTTCGAGAGAAACGCGTTTAAAGTTTTGTGAACACTTTAATCCTTGAAATTTTTGTTTACCTCTAACTTTTTAACATTTGTTTTCCACTATAAATCGAATGGTATATTGTTTTTATGACCCTAAAGTATAGTTTAAGCGGAAAAAAACATTGATTTTTTGAAAATCCTAGAGTGGTTTTACCCCTTAAGAAAGTTTGGAATGGCTTAGAATGTAAGATGAAATTAGAATTTTAGGTTCTTTAAAAGAGAAACGATTTGAAAATGAAAATGAAAGTTCTAGACTCTTTAAAAAAAAGAACGGGTCCAAAGAGGAATTTTAATCTCTCTTAAAACAGACACGATTTCGAAATGGAAATGGAAATAGAATTGACATTTCTTTTTTAAGAAATTTTTGATTAAGATATGAAAGTTAGAATTAATAACCAGTAATTAAGATATAGAAATGATACTTTAGAGAAGACCATGGTTTCTGCTGCCAGGTAGATGCAACGGATGACGATGGTGACCGAAAGTTTTTCCTCTCCTTGTGGATGCTGCCAACTTCATGTCGCTTTAATGATATTTTGAATTCGAGATAGATGTTCCGAAATAAATTTCATAAACGTCATAATTTTTCAATTTTTATGAAAACGAAAATGGGTACTTTTACTCGTGGAATTTAGACAAATTTATATAAATGAAAACGGGACTAAATCAATTTTAAATAAGCAGCATAGTTAACTATTCATTTTAATTTATAGAAATCTCAGCCCTCGGGCTCAAGTCGCGAGCCTGACTTTCCGAGCAGAACTACGAACGCAGAACGCTAAGAAGGAACTTAAAACAGAACCGACTATTTTCTTCACTCTCAAATTCATTGTAAAATTATTTAGTCACCTCTCTACAAAATTTTATACGATTTCTTATTGGTTAAAATAATTTGAAATTTTTCTATCGATCCTTAATTATTAGGTAGAGATTTACTTGTCAGTTGTAGGAGGGATGTTAAAGAAACCCTGGGATGGGATTTTTCAAACAAACTCAAAAAGATGTACATACAATTTTATCAAGTGTTTACGATACTCTTTGGACGTGTCAACCAGTTTAAAGATTTCCCATTATACATTCTGTCAAAAAAGTACCCGGAATTTTTAAATAAGACATAAAGTATTCAATTATTTGTCAATATTTATTTTGTCGCCTTCAAAGTAGGTCCCATTTGGTGCAACACACATGTGCCAACGATTTTTCCAATCTTCGAAACATTTTTTTATAAGCGTTTTCTGGGATGGTCTTCAGTCCCCTCAACGAATTTTGTTTTATCGCTTCAACCGATTCAAAACATTTTCCACGGGGAGGTAACTTTAGTTTTGGGACAGAAAAAAACCATAAGTCTTTTCTAATATTTTGAAAGATTCCGCACAATGAATAAAAATGTCGATCAAACTGTTTTTCTCAAATTTGGTAACACAAAATTTGAGGCAAACTCTTTGATCGATATTTTTCTTCATTTTGAAAATCGTGACGCAGTACTAAGGTCAATTGACTCTAATAGCTGCCGTAAACAAACTGCTTAACGGAACGCGCTCAAACTTGATATCATAATTCGGTACACTAGTGCTAACATAACAAAAGAAATTCAAATGTCTACATATAACGCGGGAGATTTAAATAAACTTTTCCGGGTATTTTTTTGACAGAATGTATAGATAAGAAAAAGAAGGGTTTGTTCCCAATACTCTTGTTCGACATTTTGGGAACACTTTTATTGCTTCTCAAGGGCCTAACTAGTAACCCATGAAAGTTCACAGCGCGGTCCGTATTTATTTGAACTGCATATAAACGTGAAACACATGTTCTCACGTTTTCTCCTCACTTCTCTTGATATAATTAGGTTTTTGCAAGCATTTTTTATAAACATATGGACAATTTGAAGATTCATTACTAATAACATTATCAAATTAATAGATCAATGTTCCACATTTGACATATAAATTATTTTAGGAATTTTTTTAATATTAAAAAATAATGTTAATCGAATATTGTAAACGATTCAACAAAAAAATTACGTTACCGTTATTTTATTTTGACAAAGGGACTAATTTCTCAGTAAATTTCACAAAAAATTTGTAAACAATTAAAAAATGCTTTTTCACTAGAAAATAAGCTTCTCTTTGGTCCTAATGATTCAATATTGTCTTTTTCGTGGGGCTTTACAAAAGCTCTTTTGAAAAACGTACCCATTGTATTTAAACGTTTGCAGTTTTGTCAATACAAAGGCTTCTCGTAGAACTCTGGGTACCAATCAAATCACAGTAAGAGAACCGGGAAATTTTTGAAATCTCTCAACCATTCATTTTTTATGAAACGATAAAAATTTATAGCTTTTTAATATTAGATACCTTTTTTTCTTTATTTTTATGTGTTTCGCTATTTTTACTGCCCACTGAGGCTGAATACCTTGATAAAAGTAAGAAATTCACTGGGGCTGAAAACCACCCCCATCGACATCCCTTTCCTTCCTTTGAAACTTTGTTCCCTGGCGATTTCAGCAGCGTAATGAAACTTCTCGTTTCTGACACGGAGAAACCTTTTATTCGCACAAAAATAGGAGAACTAATTACACGTAGAAAAAAAGCCGCTACGATATTAGCGGCTTTTTTCTCATTTCACAGACAGGATTTTGGGTCTGGATTTTTTACGTTTGTTGACAATTTTCTTTTGAATCAATAATGTCTTTTTTCTGTGTGGTTATTATTCCAATGGGAATCGAAGAATAGTTGCTTTGATATTAGTATAAATAATTGGAACACTAACTCCGCGATTACTATTATCTAACAACGTCTATTTAAAGGAATTAATCAAAATTTTATACATTTTGAAAAGAAATATGACTTTTTGTGTCACGAATGTTTTAAATAAAAATATGCCATAATGAAAATATAATAATACATTTAAATAATATATTTTTGCAAAATAATCTATATTATTTGTTGAAAGGACATTCAACACCTATCGTAAGAATTTTTGTCACTCGATAAAGTCAGCAGCTTCTACGCGATACAAATTTGTATCGGTAGGATCTAAAAAGCCTCAGAGTGCAAGCTATGTTATTTTTTGGTGAAACGGGCCAGTTCAGGGTCGATAAAAAAATGTCGATACTATTATTATTCTTCGCACAGTGGAATGGATAAATTTTCAATAAACGTCACTTGCATGTTTCCTTTCTTAGGAATTCGTTCCTTCGATGCAACTACAATTACATTTTTATCTCAGTTCACCGTTAAGGGGTTATGCCTTCTTGGGATCGGCAAAATTACATGAATTTCAAGATTTTTTTGCCGTTGTATTAAGTATTAAGGGGTTAGGCCTCTCTAAGATTTTCGAAAAATCGATTTTATTTTTTTGGTCTTAAATGGTTCCTTGGTATCCCAAAAATGATGTCCCAAAAGATTATGGCCGGGACAAATCTCAAAGTACTCGGTTTTCGAATTTTAGTACACGGCCGCCCGGTCCGCAGCGAGCTACTACTCCAAACTTCAAACGCGTTTATCTTGAAACTACATTTTTCAAAATTGCCGAAAACAGAACTCAGACAATTTTTAAACGATTAACTTGAAATTTTAAATATGTTTATAAAATTACATTACCCATAAAATTACATATCATTTTTTTTTATATTGCATAGTTCATTTGTTATTAATAATTTTCTGACGATTTTTTTGGCAATTTTTTTCAGAAGTGCACCATTTTGTCAAAAATCAATATATCGAAAAAGTGATATGTACTTTTATGGCTGCTCTAATATATAATCGAAAAAAAGTAACTGACTTATTATAATTAAAAAATTACAGGCAGTGCATTTCCGGCAGTTTGGCCTGGAAAAACGGAGGCATCTTCGCAACAACGCTCCATAGCCGCCATTTTGAACATAATCGCTTCAAAAAAATTAGTGTATACAGTCGATGATATGTGTAATAAACACCCTATTTCGTAATTGCGATTTATTTTATAGTTTGTCTAAAAAAAATTCCCCAAAAAGGCCTATTTTTTCGGTCTCTAAAGTGGCCTAACCCCTTAATCAAAATTCGCAAAATACTACCAAAAAAGCACGTGTTTGATAGTATATGTATAAATTTTTATATTAGAAGTTATTAAAAAATAGTGGAAATATAGCTCTTCTCCTAGAACGTCCGTTTTTTTCCATCACTTGCGGTGACCACAATATCGTCGGAACGGCTCATCTAAAATTAAAATAAAAGAGTACTGTTTTGGTATATTGTATTGCGAAGGGCCTGAACGAAGGGTTTCGTAAAATTTAGATTTTTACAAATGTGACAACAATTTTACGAAAAAGTCCGTCTTTCGTGCTGAACTGATCTTGGTGTTTTTGTTATAAAAATTTTTTTTCTTCCCGAAATAAAAAACCCTTCGTTCAGGCCCTTCATAATGCAATATACTAACACGGTATTCTTTTATTTTGATTTTAGATAAGCCGTTCTGACCATATTGTGGTCACCGCAGGTGATGAAAAAAAATGGACGCTCTAGGAGAAAAGCTATACTTCCACCATTTTTTAATATTTTCTAATATAAAAATTTATACATATACTACTAAATACGTACTTTTTTGGTAGTATTTTGCGAATTTTAATTAATACTTAATTAATACGATTTAATTAATGCTCAATAAAGCGGCAAAAAAGTCTTCAAAATCATGTAATTTTACCGATCCCAAGTAGGAAACTTTCCAACGTATTACCAATATTACAATGCTACCTCCAACTGTCGAAAGTTTTCCATCTATCCGCTGTATGTTATACACATGCACCTTCTGGTGTACGAAAATCCAGTAACCTAATTTTCTACATGAAATCCCATTATTTTCCTCCAACCATAACACGTAGAAACATTGTAACGCAGCACCATTTTCCACAGCGTGTATGTGTACGTACCTATAACAAGTTATGTCTGCAAAAAGTCTTTCAATATATCGAATGACGTTGAACTGATATATGTGGTATCTATAGTCATAACACGCTTTTAGCCATGACAGCATTAGATTTACGTCTTTTACAGCTATAGAGGATTTTTTTCATTTATTTGCCGCAACTCCACCATAAAATTGAAATACACAATTTCAAAAATGGGATACATGCTCGATTCAAAGAAACCTTTATCAAGCAAAAACATGATGGTATAATAAAAATGGTTGCGGTATCTTTTAAGTGACGGAAATGATTGTATGAATTTTTTCATGTCAAAAGCTTTGACTCCTTCTTCGACCGTTTTGTTTAAATCAAAACATTTGTTGCATCTGCATTATTTCGATAGGTGCATTGTGTCTATAGTTTTATAAATATTATTTTTTTAACCTCAATTGAAAGTTCGAAAAACTTTAATATCGCGAGTATCACGCTATAGATAAAATCACGATACACTTCGGTAACGTCCACGGACGCCTAGTTCACAAACAGCCGCTAGGTGGCTACCGCGTCCACAAGAGAAACACAAGCACGTTTCCCTTGTATAACAGCTTGAATTCGTCCCTCGAATACTTCTACTTAAATTCCTTCTGTGACTCGAGTGCTTGACTGAGAAGCTAAAGAATAATAAAATATTGTTCCAACGTTTTTTGTTTAACAATACTCTTTCGTTCGCAAAAAATATCTGAGCGAAAAGTTACAAGAGTCAATACATTATAGTTGCAAAAATTATATTTTATCGCTAGAACGATATAGTTACTGATTCGGTAGAACCTCATTATAACAATTCGAACGTCTTATAATAATAAATAAACACATATAAAAAAATTATTCTTCTGCGGAGTAAACTTACAACCCAGTCACACGTAACCGCGCAAAATGGGAATTCAGGAGAAGATTGTTATAAGGGGTTTGTTCGGTCCTGAAGAGATTGTTGTAAAGAGGTTCTAATACATCATATTTAATGTTACGCAATAAATAAGCAAAAATGTATAGGCATGAGTGGGAATTGTGAGGTAGAAATTGTTATCGACAGTTTTTTCGGTCCCGACGAGATTGTTATAACGAGGTCCTGCTGTCCTACCATAAGTCGATGTAGTTGACCCTTGTTGTTCCCATTATCATCATAAATGGTGCAATTAACTTCTCGAATGGACTATAAAACCGTTTTAAAGCCCCACGGAATTCAGCTGTATAATAAAAATATGGGAAATTTGACTAGATTTTTTTTCCTCTGTGTACGGTATCTCGAAAACTGTTACTTTTATGGTCCAGTACCGAGCTGAGGTAATCTCGTCGGAACTAATACCCGACTACCATAAATTTTTACAACGAAAAAGTCTCAAGTTCCATCTCCATCGAACTGAGGCGTGAAATACTCTTCGACTCCGTTAATTTCATTTCCATAAACGCATTGTATTGGAAGTTGTAGACCGGCATTAAGAAAACTCCTAACGACACCGAAGCGCAGAAAGTCGACGCAATAACTTTTTTTATAAGGTAAAGCAACACACAGAGGAATTCAAGCGGAGCCAGTATTGCCCCAGTCGAGCTAATAAAGGGTGGCGGCACAGTAGTGGGCCGAGAAAAATCCCGACTGTCGAAGAATTAATCATCCGAACTTTTCTTCCACTGAAAGTGCTCGTCCATGTAAAGGAACAAATTAAAATAAAAATCACAAAAATCTTACTGATTGCTGGTTCAAGAGAAAAAAAGTTGCAAACTTTCTCATAATAACTCTATGATATATATATATGTATAGCAATTGCATAAAAGTTTGAATTGGATTATTTTCGTATCGACTTTTGTACTCAATAGGACACAGTCTTATGCCAGTTAAGTTCAATAAGTTCGATAAGTTTGGTGCCGTGGCAATAGTCGATAACTAAACCGACTAATGACGTGGAAGTTATTGTTTTCCAGAATAAAGATGGGAAACTAACAAACCATTCTTCCCCTCTTTCGCGGGATTTTAGTTTCTTGGCAGTTCAGTTTCGCCTATTCTCCATTCCCTCGTAACTGAAACTACTTCCCAGTAAGTATCTCATCGTCAGCACTTCGGGAACGAAGCACAACATTTCTCGTATAATAATGCACTTCAAACTAAGCGGCGAAACTTCGCGGTTTCATCAATATTTCGTGCTAAGATGCTTAATTTTGCAACTCTAATTCCGAGTGTCGGACGCAGGAAACATTTCTCAAAAACAGTTTAGATTCGAACGTTGCACTTTGAATTTCATTCGAATCGCCTTTGGGACTAAACTTGCTTTGAGAAATAGACTGAAAGCTCTTTCTAAGTTCAGATTTCAAATTCGAGCCCTATTTTCGAGCGGTTTTATCGGCAAAATAAAGAAAGGAGACACGTTCCTTTATGCTACTTTCAGATTAAGGAGGCTCTTGCGAGTACAACTGAACCCAAATGTTACAAAAAATGAATGCAAATATTTATGTATGTATTTCATGTTTAAAAATTGAAAATTATTTTCAATAAATAATTCTAGTGTAAACATTACATTTGTTGTGCACATTGTCTACTTTTTATTAAAATAAATAGACTATAACTTGATTAACCCGTGAGTAACCGAAAAGTATATTTCCGGCCCAGGTTTACGAGAATGCCCAGTCATAGACGCATAGACGCGCGCGCTTCTCTCGCGCAGTCGCGCTATACGAAAAACATGGCTTCCCTTCAGATAACCGGATGTAATCAGAGTTTACTCACTTTAACATATAATATCTCAAAATTTTCCACGGTTGCAAGTTATCTACAAAATGTAATCTGAAAGAGGAAGCTTTTATCTTTAAATTCATATATTTTATATTGTTCAAAAATTTGTTCACGCTTCGGAAATATAATTTTTTCATGCAGTCCCATAAGAGTACACGTAAAAAAGTAACAATTTCAAGCTTTAATTTCATCAAATTTTACACGGCAAGAGGATAAAGTAAGAATACCATAAGATTGGGCATAGCTTGAACTATTGAAAATGTTACAGCTGAGTTCATAAATATTTATGCAAGAACCTCCTTAACTGGCAAAAATAAACTATCTTTGAAAGAATACGCTAAGGTCTTCCCAGTTCCAAGATTCAAATTTGAGCCCCATTTCCGAATGGTTTTGTAACCAAAATCTGGAACGCGGACGTTTCTTTGCGCCTTAGTTGCTTTTATTGGATAAATTTCTGTCTGCAAAAGTCTAGGGACTGAACCGTCTTTGATAAAAATACACCAGGAGCTTTCTCGGGTTTCAGGTTTTCTTGCACTTTCAAGACAAATTTTTCTCTGCAGAAGTCTCGTTCAGCGATAAACAGCTTTTAGGATTAAACTGTCTTTGAACAAATTCACTAAAAGCTCTCTCGAGTTTCAGGTTTCAAATTTGAGCCCTATACCAGCGTGCTCTTGTGAACAAAATCGAGAAAAAAAGGCATTCCTTTGCGCCAGACACAAATTTATTGGAAAAATTAAACTGTCTTTGAAACATTATAGCAAGAAAGATCTCTCCCGAGTTCTAGATTTCAAATTTGAGTCCCAGTTTTGAATGGTTTTGTTAGCGAAATCAAGAAAGGGGAGCTTCCTTTGTGCCAATTTTCGATTCATGGGGAAAATTTTTGTCTGCGAAGACCATATCAGTATTTATTCCCAATAAAATCGGCCAATCGGTCACGTAAATTTTGATGCAAATGAAGTTTAAATACCAATTTTTTTTAAAAACAATTGCTGAGCTGAAAGTGGCCATTACCCACACCGTAACTTTTTGTGAGTTTTTCCCACCATTTTGACAGTGCTCTCGTAATTCTTTTATTCGTCGTCAACTTTCTAGATTTCGTGCTAATGACTGCTAAAACGATCCCTCAAAATTAAATCGATCCTTTTTTATGTGAAATTTTACTAAAATTTGTTCGGATATGCTTCAGTTTTATGATAACCTAGACTAGGTCGTGACATATGTTCATAAGAACCCAATGGAAATAGCATTAAAATGTTTGTTGATTTCAGAAATTCGAATTTGTGCCCTTATCTTGGAACAGTTTCTTACCGAAAATGGTAAAAAGTAACGGCCTTTTTTTCCAGTTTTACGTTTATAAAAAGACTTTCTGTATTTCAGGATTTATTCCCAAAGAAATTAGTCGAACAAAATTTGAATAAATACTACTTTCAATTTATATTTTTCAAAAATGCTGAATCATAATATAGTCACTTTTGGCCATTTAGTCATTTTCCTATTCATCGCCAATCTTCCAGCTTCGTAAGTGTGGATAGCTCTATTAAAAATTTAGTATTATTAAAGCTCCAATTAAATATGGCTCGCCTTCATGATGGTCTAAATTAGGTCCTGACACCCTCAAAGATCTAATAGAACCGAGATTAACGCGTCACAAGAATTTAATACGTTCTAACTTGGGATAATAGTATATTGGCTGAATGGTGTACTTCGAATTGTACTTGACTTGCTTTGGAACCCAACCACCTCTGAAAAAACTATATTACTCCGTGGGCTGCATTCCAAAATTGGAATGTGAACCGCGGTTTCGAATGGTTTTGTCTGCAAAATTAAAAATGGTAACAGCCAACACTTTTGGACTTGTAGAAGAAATCCCTGAGTTCTAGCATTAATTCTCAATAAAATTAGCTAATTAAAGAATCGTAATACATGAATTTTATTTCTTTAAAGAGATCCCTCGTTCCGGATCTTTTTCAAGTTTCTTTGAGATTAGAATTAGAGTTAGAGTTATTCATTTGAATACTTTAGAACGAGTCCCCTAAAGCGAGGATTAAATGATACAGATTATAGCAATATCTGCATTTTCAAAATGCAAACGTGTTCAGGAAAAACTCCTTCATCAAAAATGAAATAAAAGTTAATCAACACAAAAGTTAAAAAAAAATTAATATAATAAAGTCAGCAAAAAAAAATAATTAACGTAATAAAATCAAAAATATTTAGTAAATAATTAATTAAGAGAATTTTCAACCCAACAAGATGACGAAGCCTTTTAGAAAGGCTTAAAATGGTGTGGCGAGGACTGATTGCGAACTTAAGAAGGTAAAGAATTTAAAAATTTGCTAGCATTTGAAATACAAGAATTTTTATATATTTCAGTACGACATTGAGGGACCCTAAAGGTAGATCGATCTGCCTGAATAAATTGAAATTCGCACCTGTAATATACTAATCTTTGGCAATTGAGTATTCAACTGTCTGTCGAGTTTCGAGTTTGGAATGTGAACCGCAATTTCGAATGGTTTTGTGCGCAAAATTGAAAATGGTACTAACCAACACTTTTGGATTTATCGGACGAATTCCTGAATTCTAGCACTAATATAATTAAAACTTAACTAAAACGCAACTAACAAAATCGACTAATTAACCCCTTCGCATACTTTAACGAGTCTGACTCGTGATGAAGATATTGTCCCAAACATGAATATGACGAGCCAGGCTGATGAACAGAAAGCCGGGTCAAGCATAAGACCCTTAACACTTGGACCCAAGTTTCGTCGAGCTAAATGGCACGGGAAGGGGTTAATGACGCCAATCGAAATTTGAATCGATACTACTTCCAATTTACATCTATAATAATACTGAACCGTGAAGGGTTTTGTCTAGTAAATTTTGCTAAATTAGTGACTTTCCTATTCGTCATCAATTTTCCAGATTTCGTGCGATTTCCTCCACAAGTGTGTAAAGCTCTATCAAAAATTTGCACAGATATGGTTTAGTTTTATGACGACCTAAATTAGGTCCTAACACATGTTGGGCGCCTAATGAAAGCTCTGACACACGTCGAGGACCTAATGAAAGCTCCGATAAAACCAAAGTTGATAGATTCTGCAAGAATTTAATAGGTTGTGACGAGCGATAATAGATTTTGTTATCGGTGGAATCTAAAGCCAGGAAATGGAAAGAACAGGAGAGATATAACTCACCAACGACTGAAAGGTGCATGGAGTGACCGATGGGTGGTGTCGTTGACACTTGACATTCGTAAGTCCCGGAATCTCGTCGCTGCGGATATTTCACTTGAAGTGTCCAATCTTCGGTTCGGGGGAAATGCGATGCCACAAATCTCTGGTCGGACGTATACGTGTCGATACCCACAGTCAGGAGATGTATATCTCGATGCCTCACCCAAGAAACCTAAGAAAGAAATATATCTTTTCATCATGTTTCCAGTGATGCTTTTCTCCGCCGTAGATACTATTCAGGCAAATCTGTCTCTCGCATTTCCTTATCCCTTGAAACTTAAAATGAAGAGCTCCGAGATGCTCCGCAAAGTTTATCCTATTACTGTCGAGCTCGCGCTGCTGTTTTGCTTTTATAGTAAGGCGTTATGATTAGTTAGCGATGCCGTATACGAGGCTGTTATATCCCCCTACACATCTGCGAGCATGCTTTTAGGTACGAACCCAGCCATTATACGCGAATCCTCTTTTATCAACAGCTATAGCACTGTAACCTTGTTTTTCCTTTCATTCTTCTTTAACACATTCGCCACAGAATTAAGAGAAAGAAATGCAAGGGTATTATTATCATTCCTTTTGACGGATGGAGAAATATCTCGCGTAAAAGAAAACAGTTTCACAGCAACCTATAGGAGAAATGCCGTCTAGGGATCCTCCAGCATGGAGTGTTTATTCATGTTGCGCAAATGCGACATAACAATCATACCGAGGGGTGTAGTAGAACCTACTGTTAGTCCTTGTCCCTTTTAAAGGGTTTTGTATTTTAAGATTCGACGGGATTCGAGGTGAAGGATGTTTCTGCACAAAGTTTATTCTAGGTTTCAAGAAATGAATATCAAGAATAGGTTCTTTCTGGATATCAGGGGTACTGAAGATGAGGTCGCGGGTTATTTTTCCATGTATCACTATTCGCTTAAAAAATGCGAGTAAAAGGGTTATATATTAATTGCTTTGTCTTGGTATTACAAGATTTGCTAATAAAAATAATTTCGGTTGATTTAGATTAAGTTTCCAATCTAAATCTCGTCCCAGACTACATTCCATCGAGATAGTCTCAACTAATTTACTTCATTTATAAATATTAACAATAAATAAGTCGTTAAGGGGGGATTGCAGTGTAACAGGTTCAAAAAATCGAATTTTTTTTTCTTTGCATAAATCAAAAGTACAATGTTTCAAGAATGCGTTCCAAAAGTAGTATCGCAATTAAGCAGCAGCTGTAAGTATCGTAAAGCTTCGCCAAAAAGTTTAAACGCAATTATCTCGAAACTACGTTTTTCAAATCGGTGTCTAGGATAGCGCAAAAACTAACCAATCAATCAACTTCACAGAAGGCTTAATCCAATCAATATACATTTCTCCTGGAGTTATACCAACAATTTAAATAGAATTATTTAATTTAATATTATTTAACGACATTTTTAGTGGCAATATGTAATCAATTTTTGTGTAAAAAAAATTCATTTTTTCTTCAAAACCCTAGGACTTTTTTGGTTCTTCATGTTCTCTTTTAACAAGTGGTATAACCCCAGCATAAACTATCTACCTTTAAGAAAATTTTTCATTTTTAGTTATCTGATGCTTGTAACAGGTGCTATACTAGACACCAACAATCCGGAAGTGTTTGGCAGGATTATGAATACTAAATAGATAATAGAGAAAATGGCAAGAACTAATTTTTTTTCAATATTTCATGGATGCTTCTTCATATACCAAAAGATATTATTTGGGAATTATTAATAGTTTTCTAACAAAAATTCATGAAAATCACCTACTTTTGAAGCTGTTACACCGCAATCCCCCCTTAAACCAGAAGAAATAATAACACCTAAAAATTTAAAATACAAAGTATCAGGACTAAGGAAACAACCAAAACCATATATTTTTAGTAATTCTAACTGCATTTGATGGTATTCCAGATGTCTCCCTGACTAGGTAAACTAAACATTTAATACATAATTGGCGTGCATAATGTATTGTCGAAGATTAAGAATTAAGAACCCTAAACGCGAAATCCGGAATTTGACCAGCCATTTTCGAACAATTTGTGAGAAAAAATTTTGATAATCAAACGACATATATATATAGGCAAAAAGTATATGATTTGGTATCGAAATCCATGGCAAATTGCAAATCTTTACAAAGTCTACTTAAAGTCTGCCAAATACCACTTCAGTTCGTCCAACACCCATTGCAATTTCTGTCGGACACGAGTGTACATAAAGTTGAACAATTAACAGCAAACTGCATGCTGCAACGAAGCATTAATTGAGTTATAACATAGACAAGCCCAAATTCTTCGCGATGTTTAGGGAGCAAGAATTAGCGTTCATTAATTATTTTACAAACACGGTTAGTTTGCAAATTACGATTAATTAAGTTTAGCCAGTCAGGATCCCGCGTGCGTGTGTGCATGAGCATGTATGAAGCACATATCAAGGTAAGAGTACTTGAAAGAGGAGATTGTGTTGTACAAACTGATGGTAAAGTGGATATATAGTTATACCTCATAAACACAGAATGTCCTATATCCCGTAATTAAAAAGGGTTTCGTTAACTTGAAGCGCTTTTAGATATCGAGGAGAAAGAAGTTGTTGAGAACTACTTCTTGAACAGCAAACTGCTGCATGTTTATTCTTAAAACGTTAAGGGAGTTTTCCCGGTTTAAAAAAAAAGTGAGGTATTGATGAAAATTTATGTACAGGTTAAGGTATTTGTTTTACAACTACGTAGGTCAAGCGATAACAGTCGCTTGGTTGTTTTACGTAGTCTTGAGATTTGGCAATGCTGCTTAACGATCAATTCTATATCAGTGTCAATATTCACATCAATGTTTCGATTTCTCATTCGTGACATTTACTGTTAATTTAATTAACGAAAATTAAAACGAGAAATCAAAAATGTCATCACAAACTCGATATAAAGGTCGATTACTCAAAAATAAGGTATTGGTGCAGAAGAAAAAGTGTAGTGAGGGTTTGGCAAAGAAACGTGAAGAACAACGTAACCTACCTTTCGACAGCGAACCAGTTATAAATTTTTTGTAAATTAACAATATTATAAAAAATTAGCTTCATTTATATTTTTCCACGTTTCTACCCGCGCGAGAAACAATTGGTTGTCATGTCGCGAAGTTATTCAAAAATATATCTATACATATATATACACTCATGTACAAATCTTACAATGTTGCCAAATCTCACACTGTACTTTCAACGATTACAAATTCTGAGTATAACTTCAAATTTCGACAAGTATAACTTTGGTTACAAACGGTAAATCGATCCTCAATTAAAATATGTAATTAGTCAATGTAAATACTTTGTACATACAAAATTTTGAACCTCTCTCGAATCGCGTTTTTTGATAAAAGTTGTGTTAACGAATTGTTTCATAAGAGTGCATACTAAAAAAATAATAAAATTGTGTAAAAATTTAAAAAACAAAAACTGTAAAATCATAACTTTCTTAAAAATACGTCTAATTCATATGATTTAACGAAAAAAGATAAATTTACTCATTTTTATTGTTATCTCCTTGATTGCAGTCATATCGAAAAATTACGAATTCAATTACGTATATCTCGGAAACTAAACGGTAAATCTTCCAGAAATTTAGCATGAGTGTTTATTTATAGCAATACTATATTTATGCAAAGTTTAAGAATTTTGTCGAATCAATTGATTTTGGGAAAGAAATACCTTAATAAACGTTGGAAAATGACCCCACAAAAATTTCAACGGGCTAGGGTACTTATAAGCTGAGTTACAAAAAAATTCATTTTGAAGCAATTAATATTGAGTTTTATGGGAAATGGAGCTTCAAGTGTGTTCATGCGTATATCATAAAGCAGTAGAAAAGCAGATTTTATTAAAAAAATTCATAAAGGGCGATGAACGTTTCCGCAAACAATAGAGTCTTTCAAAACGTGTATTCGGTATCTGTGAAAATTGAAATAAATAATCAATGAGCGCGCTTTTATTTTTCTTTCCGAAACGCTATCAGCGGCAAACACGACTTGGCAACGCTGTAACTAGCGGACGCCGCTATTGAACCCGCGCCATTCAAATTCAACTGCTCGTTTTTATCTATTCATTTCACTTCAGCGGATAGAATTGTAATTGTTATAATCCTAATAATAATAATTTAAGATTTGATTTTCATTGAAATTTTTAAATAATAAAAAAATAAAATACCGAGGACAAATTTGACGCTTTCATCAGCTTTTAGAGAAGTTTCGAGGTTATGCGCTCCACTTTTGGCAACGAAGCGTTTCACGATTGTTTTTCCGACTGTCCTTGTATACCCTCTCACTTACTATCTTTCCTTTCCAAAAAAAATCTTTGGGGTTCTGCACTCATTTCGCAGATATTTTGTTGTTCATTACATCAAAATCCCGGGCACTAAACGCACCGGTCGAAATGTATGCCGCTCTCGCATAAACATGCGTGAACCTATATATAATGCAACGTTGCCAAATTGTCTAGTGTACGTCGAGTGAGTCAAACGAGAGCTCCGCGACAGCGAACACGCGTTAGTTTGACCACAGCAGTATCGACGGTACTCCCTTAAATTTCGCGTGAAAAATATCAACCGGAAATGGGCGGTGCCAAGGTCAAAAGGTTTGGAAATATAGAAGGTAAACTGTGCAGTTAACCTCGAGCTTCCCGCAAAACACCAAAAAGTTGGGTACATTTTCATATATTATACGAATTCGATACAACTGGGCCATTACAATTCCCAACGCTGAACACTATGTACGTGGAACAATCCAAAATAATGTATGTGGTGCAATAATGAGATCGTAAAGCAATAGAACTTAACAATAATCGTTAGTCAGTAAAATTACAGCAGTATCGAAGGTACTCCCTTAAATCGCAAATGCGAAAGTTAGACCCAAAAGGATTTCTTGTACGTTCACCGAAGGTACAGATTTTGAAATCCGATTAGGGAATTCATCCCTTCGTGTTAGTAAACACGAGAATTTCCATCGTTTGCAAAATTTCACTAATTAATCATTATGAGCTACACTACGAAAACAATGAAGCTCGAAATTTAATTGATTTTAAGGGGTTATACCCAGTCAGGAGACCGAAAGAAACGCTTTTTTTAAAGATTTTTCTTGAAGAGAGTTTTTGATATATTCAATTGAAGTTTTTTGTGTTTATAATGGAAGTATTGAAGATTATAAAAAAATTTTTTATTTATAAAAATATTCATAATAAGGGTCGTAGCAGGCGATCTTCCGGCCCTCCTCCAAAAAAAGATGTTTTGCGGTGTACACTGTAACTCAAGACTGGATTATCTTAAACCAAAAAACCAAACAGATTTCTTTAATATTATAGATTATCTAGTAATTAATCGAAGGAATAATAAAAATATTGATTTTTGACAAAATGGCAAAATTTTTCTATTTTCTATCAAAATTTCGGTCTTTATTTATTTATAAAATAAGAGAAAAAATCCAAAAAAAAAATCCTTCGATTAATTACTAAATAATATATTTAAAAAAATTGTATAAAAATTTCAGACCGATCGATGAAGCCGTTTTTGAGATAGCGTGTACACCGACTTTAAAAACATGGTTTTGAGAAAAACGCCTTCAAAGTTTTAAACCTACCTTTGAACGCACCGAGGCGTCCTTATTAATATGCCCGTAACTCCGAAAATATTGGTTGGATCGACTTGAAATTTTGTGTGTACACTTTTGAATAGTTGTACATTAAGAAAATATAATAAAAAAAAGATTTTTTCAAAATCCTGACTGGGTATAACCCCTTAAGGGAGGATGACCATTTATAAGGTCCGAAAATTAGCGGTTTTGTAGGTTTTTTTTTCAAATAAAATGGATTGTCGGATACTATTGAAATTGCAGTCTTTTTATTTAGTGTTTGAACATTGTAAAAAAAATTGAAATATTTTTTTGAATACAAAATGGCGGTCGTAGGCGCCGGCCATCTCGCTGGTAGTATCTTACAGCTTTTGGCATGATTTCTAAAAAACTATTCAACCGATTTGAATGAAATTTTGCACAAATCTTCCTCATGCTATCAGTTTATCGGTGAACATAAAAACCGTGAGAAATTCGAATTACATCATATAGTTTTTTTTACAAAATGTAGCGAATATTTGGTGAAAAATTACAATATTCACTTTGATAATATGCCATCTTGCCAATTTTGCATATATTTCAATTCTACTGGTACACCGATAGCGTATGGGTGTAAACTTGAAAAAAAAAATTGGTTCATCTGTTTGAGACAATTACAGCCGAAGCTACAATGCCAACAGCTGTAAGACTACCGACGAGATGGCCGGCGTCTACGACCGCCATTTTGTATTCAAAAAAATATTTCTATTTTTTTTAACAATGTTCAAACACTAAATAAAAAGACTGCAAACTTCCAATAGTATCCGACAATCCATTTTATTTGAAAAAAAACCTACATAACCGCTAATTTTCGGACCTTCTAAATGGTCATCCCCCTTTAAATATGTAATGGACTCGAAATTGGTATATTTGAGTTACACCATTTTTCTGAATCACTAGTCGCAGTAACTGATAACATAGAGAAATTAGTAGCCTATTTGTATAAAATACACCTGAACGCCATATAATGAGAGAGAAATTCACCTTTCCTTTTTCATTATATTTATAAATTTTTCATAATTGTTCCGCGCCGATTTTCTCCGTGTACTGGTAATTCTCAGCGACAATATTCTAGGAAGATCTTCCAACAAGTACCGCTCCATTTCAACCCCCTCTCTCTACCACTCGGGCGGCGAGCAACTTGGCAAGTGAAACACGTAACGATATTGGAAAAACATACATACATATACACACAGAAGCAATATTGCGACGTTTTATAACACTCTTCACTTCTGAATTTGCATCTAAAGCTACGCCTTTAACCCTCCGCTATGGTCTGACTTTCTCGCACTCGGTATCCACTAAGAACCCTCACCGGGGGATGAAATACACTTATATCAATACCGTTTGTATTCTTTACAGAATGCTATTAGTAGATTTTTTTTCCTCTGGGTACAAAATAAGTTTCTATAACGCTATACATTATCCCTGGGAATGGATTGAATGAAGGGTTCCGCCGAATCTGCTTTTCCTATTTACTGTACTTCCACGGCAATGTTACTTTAACGTAAATTTTCATCAAAACCTGATTTTCATCTCCATATAAAACCTCCCCAGATTGGAATACCATCTTTGATCAAACTTTCAGGAAAAATAAACTTCGACGGTGTAGAAAATTGTATTGGAGGAGAAAAAGATACACCGATTATCCTAAACTCTCTGCGAAAGAAATCATTGCACACCCGCGGGTAAACCGAGGAAAAAGTATCATCTAAAATAATGAAAATGGCTGCAAAGGGAAAGATAATTTAAACCAGTGGTTCTCAGCTAATTCTATGCAAGGTGAACTCAAATTTAAGCCGGAAAAAGACGGTTCGTTAATAAACAGAGCGGCACAGCTCCATGGCTTTTAGAGTATGTACCCTACTGGAAAATTTGTTGTAGAGTTTTAAGGGCTCGTGCTCAGTAAGGGAGGGGAAAAAAGGTTGGTTTTTAGTAATTTGTTTTCTTTAAAATCGTAAATGCTGTATGAATTAATGTGTAAAAGTAATACATTTTACTTGGAATATACTTATATTGATGATATAAATATATTTTTGTAACAATATTTCAATTATAAAATATAAATAAATATATAAATGAAACAAAATTGTTTGTGATCAACGCCCTCGGGCGGCGGCACCGCAAAACTCAACGCCTGCTTCTTAAATTCAGATGACGAGTCAGACTCGTCCACCGTAACTTCGTCAAATGTACCCAAAGGGTTAACCCTTAACGCTCCGTAGGCTCCGCTACGGAGACATTTTACACGTAAAAGCAACTTTCTCGGAGTGGAAAGGGTTAATAATCACCAGATTAGAAGTTCGGATCCTGTTTTACCGATTACGTTTATTATTTTTACTCGTTTCTCTCTGACTTAATTTAAACCGATTAATACTCACGTAAGAGGACATACTCTAAAATTTCATAAAACACTTAATACATATTTTCTAGAAATATTGGTCTGGTATATAAAATCTTTACGCTACGTATAAGAAATACTATATGGCCATAAAATATAATATTATACTAGTTGCTAAGGTATTTTAGTAAAATTTACTACCTTTCTAATTTCAACTATTTGCAACATTCCTGGAGAGTTAAAAATAATTTCGATAGTTTTCGATCGTTTCTTAAAAAAATTGGTTTTTTTCTAGTCCATGCATCAAAATCGAAAGGTGTCACGAACCTACAACGTTAAAGGACGAACAGTCTACATCGAAAGACGTAAATTTGACGTAAAATGAAAGATCAAGATTTTACAAAGCTTTAAAATAGCGCAGGGTAAAGCACAAAGAAGACATCGAAAAAGGGATTTTTATGTCTCTATAATCGTTATCTACTTAATAGTAACCTTTGTACTTCGACGACATCTTGCGCTAATCTTTAACAAATCTTTTCCAGGCTAACGGCAAAGTTAGCATCGCATTTTGCTCAGTAAGCTATAAACCACACCTTTTATACGATACTCCGCTATCTATCTATTTAGTACAGAGATTCTTCGTGATCCCTTTCTTGCTCTCTCGTCTTCTTTCGCGTTACTTTCCCTTACTTTGCCTCCACCCGCGGTTAAGTATGATAAAGTACGTCCAAAGGAACATTCATCAGCTAAGACGATGTAAAATCGCAAGGATTTTGCAACATTTTACCCCAAATCGCTCGAAATCCGGGACTTGATTGCGCCATTGTTCAGTTTACGTACGTAAGATTATATTCGAATAAAATTATTTATAACAATGAAAGAACTATTGAAATTGCATGGAGACTTAATTTTTCTTCGCAAAATTACTTTTTCGTTATCGCAATACAAGAAGATATATATTATCGTAATCCATTTTAACGAGAATAAGATCATAAATCAATTTCATTACATAATCCAAGGGAATATTAAAAACTAATTTATAATATAAACAACGGAAAGAATAAAACCATAATAATACGTGACAGGAGATTTAAAATAATTAAGTTATACAACTGATCTGGTATGTAAATACTTAATTTAATAATTTTTGACCTACTTAATTTGAGGTTAAAATTTTCACATGTTAAGATATTGTGGGAAGGTGGTGGAAAGGTTGGAAGAGATATCCGTGAATAATACACATATATTGTATTCGTTTATTATAACACTATATAAAGAAACTGTTGTTAATTAAAGAAAACACGGTAAGTGAAACAAAGGTACGCGCAGCGCGAATGGTAGCTGGCAGCCATATTAGATAAAGGCGGTTGAGATACGGGTGCGACTGCGCGATTAAAAGAGAGATATCGATCGAGAGATCGAATCGCAATAGATGGCGCTCTCAGCGGTAATCCGTTGTGATGACGTTGGCGGGATGATTGAAATTCCCAACAGATATAATATCGTTAATACGATTTTTATTATTTCAATTTTCATCTGAATAAATGAAAACAAGAATTGTTATTAATTCAAAAAATACTTTTGTTATTCACGTAATTGTGATATTATTATCTGTTATTTTATAATTCTCACAAAAAATTCAAAGATTAAAAAATATTTACCGAAGAGGATCTGCAACATAAGATCGACACGTCCAAATCGATATTCAGTTAAAACTGGTTGAACAAAGGAACTAAGGATAATAAAATTTCAACAACCAGCGAAGAAGAAAAGAGATTAAAAGTAAAAATAATAAAATTATTTTTGTTATTTTTTATTTTTTTTTTTCGTAGATTTTACTAAAATACTTTAGCAGCTAGTATAATATTATAGATTATAGCCATATTTTAGAGTATGTCCCCTTATGTGTGCATAATCTGTTTAAGGAAATTGGATTGTCTTTTTTCAATAAAAAATAATGTTATTATAAAATATACAGTAAAATATATAATAAATAGTTTGTTCAATCATTATTCACACACACTCACCTTCTGTTCTGCCTTGGCTTAGCTCTCCGCATTATTTTTCTCTTTTCTATTGCTTCTTATTGTATTTGCTTTTTTTGTTCTTCATATTTTAATACTAGTTTTATAATTTTCATACTATCTTATCTATTATTCTTTCCTATCGCTTGCACTCTGCTCATTTTCTGTCATCCTGATACAACACTGTCAATCTTCAACCACACTATTTCTCTGCACCTGCTGTATCTCTATTTTGCCCCATGACACCTCAAGAGCATAAATAAATAAATAAATAAATATATAAAATGAATAGGGTAAATGCACCAATAGTTGGACGGTTAAGCAAACTCTCATGCTTTTTTATCAGAATAATATACTAAAATACAAATAAGTGATAATAAAATGAATTATATTAATGTAAAAATATGTGATTAACTAGAAAAAAAATTACTAAAACTTTATGAAACTTGATGGACGCTAAATTTTCTAATATTTTTGTAATTTTATTATTTTATTACGATATTTACAGCTTTTCTAGTGAAAAACAAGCATAATAATGTATACATACTTTATTTTTTTATTTATTTACAATAGTAATAACAAACAACGTTTACCGGACATCTGTCACATATTTACTAGTGGTGGTGCTCTTGAAGCAAAACTTCGTCATGTCAAATTTAAATATTTTTTTTTATCATTATTACAAATATAAAGATGAAAAAAATCACTTTTCGCAATCAGGACTACATGTAGCAATAAAGAAAAATTATGACTTTACGATTTCGTTCTTAAATTTAATGTAATTACTTTTGGAAATAATATTTGTCCATCTATTGGTGTGTTTACCCTAAATATATTATAAAATATTCCAGAAAATAGATACATTTATAATGTGCAAAACTTATATTTCTTGGGTAGCGGAGCCGACCAAGTGCCTGTCGATCACGCGCGGGCGTAAAGATCAACTTTACGCTTTTGTAACGAAAACTACCATCAAGTCCGTCCCAAACGATAAGCACGAGTAAGATGCAAACAAAAAGTTCTTTGACTCGACGAATGTCTCGTAATTTGTTCATTGCAACTACCAAAAATAGTGCACTCACAATTAGAATACATCTCTTCTTACGTTTGGAGCGCGTGTAAAAAAACTACTATCTCTAATTCCCATGCAGTTGCTGTCACAGTGAATTTTACAAGTCGTTTTTCTTATTGTACCAAGGGAAAGAACTGCTCTGGATCAATAGCGATTATGTCCGTTTCCGAATACTCGACTTCAGTAGCCATCTTCTTCCAGCGCTGCTTCCACTTTCTGCAACCTCGTCGCATTACATTTTATATCCTTAGCCACGTCAAATCCCCTTATTTTTCAATTTCGCAACAGACAAAGATCACACGGAATTGTATAGGGATCTTACGAGACCTGACGGACTCTAGATACATCATGTTTAGGAATATGTAAACCTAAGGAATTTAGAAAACCCGGATTTCGATTGTATACTTTGAAAGAAACTGGCGGAGATATTGAGTCCGAAGTGAAATACGAGTCGAGTTTCAATTAAGGGGTTACAACACAGTGCGCGCGCGGTACGAGGGTGTATTTTTAATAATTTTTTTCGAGCAAACGATTGTTGTTTTTTTTCTACTGTTACTTGTATTCAATATATATCTAAACAAGACTCTACACAAATTTTTGTATCCCAATCTGACTAATAGTTTGCGGTGTATGCCGCTTTCAAAAGGACACTCCGATTTGGTGGTTGACAGCATTAAGCCATACGGTTCATCTAAAAAAAAAAAATTTCTTTATAAACTAGACATATAGATTTATAGCATCACAGGACGAAATTTCGATATCTAAAAAAACAAAAAATGGCGGACCAGCGAATTTTATCACATAAAATTGTAATCGTTTATGAAAAAAAAAAAATAGAAGGGGACCCTTTATAAAAAATTAACTCTCCGTGGTGTCATAGAGACTGGATTTTCAAACATTTTTAGACTTTGTACATGCAAATCGGATGAATAGTTTTTTTAATATACTGTCAACCAGGTTGAAAAACATTTCGTTTCAAGAAAAACGCGTTCTAAGTTTTCCTGAGAAAGGATAATAATACGACATAGAAACAAAATTTTACCTGTATCTCCATCAATTTTACGAATTTCTTTACAAAATTTGGTGAGAGTATTCTTAACAAATGCAGCTTTCAGAAAATGAAAAAAAAAATTTTTTTACTGTGTTGTAACCCCTTAATAATTTAACTACCCTACCGCTCAAAAGTATGTGGACACTTCCTCAATTCTTGTAACTACCTGCCAAATTTTCTACCAACCGAATAGATGTTTATTTATTTAACAAAAATTAAGTAACTATATTGTTAATTTACTACGTACTATTAGAATACATTAAATACATATTGATAATAGAATTTAGCAACAAACGTTGTTTAATAATAAAAATATGTATAATATATCACAAATTTCATGAACCTGGCAAGTGTCCACATACTTTTGAGCGGTAGTGTATATATTTTGAACCTTCCCGCAATTTTACTCGAAGAATCTATGATCCACATAGTAGTTCCTTCTTAAATCTAGGTTAGTCGAGATTCGCCCCGCACCGTTTTTACACTCGTCACAGTGCGAACACGTGCAGTTTCTCTTGCGAATTTGAGAACTGAGAAATACGTAAACAAAAATAAAAAGAGAAATATATTTTACAATATTACATTAGAACATCAAATTCTCTACTGTTATACTTACAATCCTAGAACTGGAATGGGTTTAAACCGAGCACATTTAGACCATCACGCTTTGAACCGTTCGACTCCAAATCCCCAAAGCCTTAAAACTACAAATCGCCAACCATTGAAAACCAACCCCGTAAAACTCAAATCTTTAAACCCCAAATCCTCAAAACCGGATCCCATAAACTCCAAAAACGTGAAATCCTAATATTGGTGGACTTATTTTTTACGATTCATAATAAAAAAAAGATCAACAGTAACGTTGTGGGATATTGACGGTCCTACCATCGAACCGATAAGGAACGTTATGGTATCAGTGATAATAACAATGCTGCTCAATGTTTGGTGATACCATGTGGCAATACTACAGAGTAAACAGTAAAACTATACCACAGCAATAGTGATCTTATCCAATATTGAAAGCATTATTGTTACGCATTAGTTATTATTGAGCAAATGAACAATGATCTCCTTGATACTATTATATCTTTACTAATGCCTCTTGGAAACCTTATGAATGTGTTTTTTTTTATATCCATAACAATGAATTTCACAATCTTTTGCATATTTTGTCCCAATACCCTCGAAATATCGTAAAATGGTCACGAATTTGACCACAGATATTTAGCCGTCAATGACGTAAAAGTCGTGCCATTTTTGCTGCATGAGGCGTAAATGCGTGTCTTGGAAAGGATATATTTATACTAAAAATGCGATTTAATTGTCCTTTGGTATTGTTAATGTTTTTAGTGTCGCTGGAACTGAAAAATCGGATACTGAATTTGAACTCAAAATTTCGAAATTTGAAACAACAAATCTAATATGAGGAGCTACAAGACTGAGCGTTTTTTGATATTCGAATTTGGTTTTACTAATCGGTGACTTAAAAATCCCATAAATGGTGATTTTTTTATTGAAGTAGAATAACCTTTGGAATTTCGGCTGGCCATATTGGATCTATCATTTTAAATTTTGAAAATTTGGTATTCTAGTAGATTTCCGTAACTTCAAGCACCACAAGAGACAAATTTTCATCGAAATCCAAACGATTTTCGCAAGTTCCTCCACCATATTGGATCCACCGTTTTGAATTTTCAAAATTTGATTTGAGATTTGGATTCAGCGACCCAAAAAACCTATATTCCGAATATTTTGTTTGAATTTAAAAGCAAAAATTTCCAATATATTTTTTATTTTAATATATTGGAAATATAAAATATATGAATATATTTTATTCTAAAAATTGGGTTTCCATAGGAGGAAAAAACGAAACATTTTTCAGGTAAAGCCCATTTTTGTAATGTGTAAAATAAGATACACTATTTTTATTCATTATTCCATTTATTCGCCAGCTTCTGTTCTGTTTATTTTAACGCTTCTGTTATTTATTTTTTTTTTCAAATCCAATGGAACTGGAAGTAATTTATTTCTTTATGCTTCCGCTCAGTGAAAAACACAGCGAGAAAGCAAATTTAAAAATGATATTGTGAAAAAGTAATTGTTTCTCATCGCTGCTCCTTCATTCCCTTCTTTTTTAGAGCAATGCACGATAATAGCCTCGAGGACGAAGTTCATGAATCTGTGATTAGTAACATCTATGCAAAAGCTATTATTTCAACGTATTATTATTAACATAATTTCGTCCAATCGGCAACCTCCATCCCCGAACTTTTGTACGCTACTAATTTGGATCAAAATATGTCTACTCGACCTAAATTAGTGCGAATCGTGGAAAAACGATGAAGCGTGTCACAACGATGGGACAAATTTCAAGTTAGTTTTTGCGAACACGTAATAATTGGTAATATTTGTAATGGAAATTAAATCGTAAAATTTGACAAAAACTGTAACGGTGACAATTACAATTCTTATATATCCTTTCTTCGCTCTATCGGTCTTGTTTATGCCATTCCGGTTACTTGAATAGGAATCATTATTTCTGATAAGTTTTTGAACCATTTTTTAATTCTTTATTTCAAAATTGATTTTCCTATTTCTGTAATTTTTTCAGTTAATTTTTCATATTTCTTTTGTAAATTAAATTTGACTTTTTTCCTGATTTTTTTCCAAATTTTACTTTGTGTAATTTAAAATTTGTCTAATATATTATTGGGTAAACTATTCTATAATGTAATATTTGTAAAAAATATTTCTCTTTTCAATTTGTAAATTTGTAAACGTTTTTCATTAATTTTTGTAGTTTTTCAAACGATTTTTTAATTTAACCTTCGAAAATTTTGTTACTTTTAAAGTTTAAATGTTTGAGATTTATATTATTATTTCTACATTTACCTAAAGAGGTTAATTATTCTTAAAAAATTGTTAATTTCTATCGGCAATGTTCAAAATATTTTAAATTCAATTTGGATTGTAAACCAATTTAGTTAAGTATAAATTGATAAAAATTTATCTTTTCTTGATTGCAGTGGTGTTCTTCTCTTTCCCTTTTTTTCGACTGTCCAATACCAAATTTTTTCGAATTATCCAGTCTTTTTACGTTTAAAGAAGGGACAATTAAAAAAATTACAATTCTATTAAACTTAAACCAATTACAGCTTTTGCAACCCATGAAATTCACCATTTACATAAATAAATCTTCGTAATTGTCGAGAAAGGACGTCAACTAATGCACTTTGGGTCTATATTGCAGCGTCAAAGCTTCTTACCGGGACGGATAAGTACTTTTAGAACCAATGGACCTATTAAACTTCAACCATTTATGTCTTTCACGACCAAAAAATATATTAGTTTATAAGTAAGACTTTGTAATCGACGAGAAAAGACGTCCACTAATGCACTTGGGATCTATATTGCATCGTCAAAACTTCTTACCAGGACGGACAAGTACTTGCAGGGCCAACGGAATTATTTTCCATAATTTTGACTAGTAACAAAACCCTGAAATCTTGCTGTTTCTGAATTCTGTTGTTTCCTCCTTCGAGTACTTATGGCGTCCCAACAACGGCATTGTAGCGATAAACACACCCCATTTATTGATAAATACCTTCGAGCTACTGCATTACATTTCGCATACGCAATGTATAGATACAAATGCACGCAGCAATTTCATATCGCTTCAATAAATCTCAACTATTTCTGTAAAGAGGGGAAATCGCTGCCCGTATTGTCTAAAGCATTCCCTCCGTTACGATTGAAATTACTCTTCGCGGATTATTCGATAACTATTTACAATTAGCCCAAACAAATATGTAGTTGAAATGAACGGTAATGACAGCAGCAGTACAATTCAATTGTCCGATGCATTCGAAATGCAAAACAGTGGCTTTGATACTTTGAGCGCAGCTAGAACCAAAGTTCCAAAAAGGGAACAATTATTTCACAGTTTGCGTGTCACGCATTGCATCGTTGCAGCGGAAAGAAAAATTTCGGCAAAATTGACAAACGCATGGATAGCGAATAATCGAAATGCGATCAGTTGCATTTACGAGACATTTTAGCTAGATTGACGAATCTTTGAGTGAGTCGTCATATCGAGAGACTCGTCTGAAAATTTGAAGTCAGATTTTTGTGAAAATGCTGCAAAATGTTGTAGTTTTCAGCGAAATTGCATAAGGCCTTTGCAATCTACTGACATTTGGAAGTGAAAACCTCTTAGAGGTGTTGCAGTTTCAATACATGCTGTCATTTAACCTGGAGGGGTGTCAACCATCGGACTACCGCCTAGGTATTCCAGCGGGCCAGGTATTGGACGTAGTTTCCCTTTTGGCCTAATGGTTTCTTAAAGTACTTGGGGTGAAAAAAAATTTAGGATTTTTTTTCATTGTTATTTCCTAAGACCAGAGAAACGCTCTCTTTTTGGGGAACAAGGTAGCTTTGTGTTGCTAGGGATAGAAGCATGCGTCACGATAGGAGGCGTTTGAATGAATGAAAAATTTATTCAAGAATAAATGATACAAAAAAATTGATCGAATTCTCTACTCTTTCCTCTTCTGTTAGTGCGAGGTTGCAGTTTTCTTTTTCTTACAAGAGCAATTTGTGCATTGAGTTTTTGTTTCTTTTGGGATCTTTTCCTGACTTAAAAAGATATAATTAATTTTAACAAATCAAATTTGGGTCGATATATATTTCAAAGTAGAAGGTTTAGGACTCGGAAAGCCAGGTATCACCTATCCGAGGGGTGAATCCAGTAGAATGCCAGATCCCAGTCTTTCTGATTTTTTTAGGAAAAGTTCTGCTGCGAGGTACCAACTGCAAAGCTTGTAGAAGGGTAAGATCTTGGAAATTAGATACCAATTTCCAGATCTTTGGATTTGAGGTGAGAAAAATAAACCAAGGATTTACTCTTTTCAAACTTGGTTTGGACAATATTTAACTTTATTTTCTAGTCGTCTCAAATGGTGTCTCCTCGACGGTTGGCAAGTGAGTAAGCGCAGTTACATCACATTTTAGCCCTTATATACCCAACATTTTGTCTTCTATCCTTACTGACTACGTACATTTTAAATTTTGTCGGTCTTTTACTACTATGTCTATCTCTAGTTTAAATGGACATTGCATTTTATTTCTCTCTGTCGGATTTAGTGTTTTTGTCAAAAAGAAAATTTCTTTTTTGGTTTTGCTGTGTTCTACATGAGGTTTGTTTGTTCTGTGGCTTTTATGATCTTTTGGAGAATATGCAATATTGGAAAATGTATGGTCTCCTTATCCGATTCCTTGGAAGAGTCCGTCGACTTAAGTGTCTACCATGCGGAGTGCATGGGCATAGTAATACTGAACTTTATATAAAAAAAGGTCGCCTAGGTATTGTACATACACATGCTATGCGTTGAGGGAAACAGCATTATTTTCTTTAAGATGCACAATTATAAATTGTTAATTTGTGTCGGGACGTGACATCATCAAAAAACGGGGTAGTCTAATGTTGGATCGAGTTTAAGCAAGTACTAAAATCATTTAAGCTTCAATTAAATGTAAAGTTTGGACGATCTTTGAATTGCTTAGAACGCAATAAGCCACTAATTGTAACTCTAAGCTATTTACTTTATATGATTTCATTAGTCAGTTTCTGTAACTGCCAAAGTTGCATAGCACGCATTTCCAATGATTGCCTCCTTCGCGACGACTTGCAATTGTACGGTAGTTTTAGATAACCTCGAATGATATTTAACGACTTCATAGTATCAGGAGTTTCAAAGGTTTCCTTCGTTTAAAAAAAAAACGATTCCATTCACTCTGACTATTCTCTCTGAAAATGAAACGAGTGCGCTTCACACAAATAAAATAAAAGCTATTTTTAAGTAAATGGCTTTTATTTTATTTATGTTTAATTTGGATGCTAATAGGTTGTATTAATATCACTTGAAAAAATCATCTCTTTATTGTGATGGAATTTTAAAGAAAAATGACAAAATTGAATAAACATTTTGTTTTTAATATGATGTGATGAGTATAATAAATGAGATTTACGTAACAATATGAAAATACACGTATTATCAATAAAGTGTAGAATATTAACATTTATTTCCTACTTTTCCTCTTCTTAATTAACGGGCAAATTGATAAATATTTCAATATAAATATTCATATGTACAGTTAAAAAAGGTATAATCCACAGAGTACTGAAATTATTATATTATTATTATCAGTAATGGAACATTTTCGTAAAAATGAATGTGTTATAGTTGAAATAATCTCCACGAAATTCAAAAGCATCAACACGAATACACGAAGTTTAAATAAATTACTTCGACATGATATTTTTTGTATTATTATCAATTTCGCTATTATTTTCATAGGTAACATGGAAATCTTATAAAGTCTTAGCGAAATTGGCCCATAAATATAGAAGTAAGACTCCAGTGCCACCTATCGGAACTAAAGATAACTAAAAACCGTACTCGCTGCGTGAATCACATGCGGTGTGGATATGGCCTCAATAGGTTCAATGGTTTATCAGTGATAATGCGGTTTTCTCACGCTCAATGGATTTTATGTCAAAATGTTGAAAGTTTTAACTAAATATATTTTGACTACTATGTCAGGGTTCAAGATTTTTCAAAACAGAATTTTGCCAATAAACAGACCAGTTCTAACAACTTTTGTTGTTTCTTTTGAGATTTTAAAAAGACATTCAAAAGTAATTCATGACTGAATTTCAAACGACTCGTTATACATATGTTTTCCTTTGTGGTTTCAAAAGAGATTTCCCAAGTCTCTGAATTTACGCGAATACCGTAAAATTAAATGAGACTGCGGTCAAAGTGATTCTCGGGGTAATTTCATGGTTCTAAAAAAGTTGAAGAATTTAGAATTAATTGCTTTGAAATACACATTTTTACCGCTGGGATCTAAGATGCCCCAATTTACCAATTATATTGTTTTAGCGAAGAGGGCCAACAACTTTATAATACAGCTTTTTTTTTAAGTTAAGCAGGAAATACACGTGTTTTACGCTGGGGTCTGAAAAGCCCCAGTATACCAACTACACCGATTCAGCAAAGAAGGGTTAATAAATACTTTTCCTTGTCTCTACGCTGACTGGCGATTACCTCAAGAATCGCCTTAAATTCAGAAAGCAGGAAATTTTCTCGTAGAAACAAAGATGGGCCAATAGTCTCGGGTGGATTTAAGGAGGTTCTACCGCTAATAGATTAAAAGTTGAGAAGTTGATGAAAATTTACACACTGGTCAATAATATCTTTTAAAAGCTGTAACTAAATTTTTGTGAGGCTACACAGCCCCAGAACTGAGAAATAAATAATTTTATTTTTATACATTGAATCTTATGGAAACTCACGTTATTGTCGGGATATCGAATGAACAAAAATTGAAATTATTTTGACAAAATTTGTAGTGATAGAGGAATAAATAAAGAAAACATTACACCTTGAAAAAGTATAATTCACAGCTTGTAAAAGTTATTAAAAATAAATAACTACGTATGATTTTCATCGACGATCAGAGCTTAAAAGATTTGACAACGTTGCATTCGATATACATGCGCGCACATGCGCTATCTCTCTCACTTAGTAGTCGCTGTCCTTCATCTGCTATAATGTTTATGTTTTACAGGTGCCAAACTATTTACGTTTATTTTAAATAAAAACATTTTAAATGAAGACCGTCTTAAATCATAACCTCTTTTATTTCCTTTAATGATCATCTATAATCACAAACTTACAAAAACATAACATTTAAAATTTTAAAACTAACCTCTTTTATTTTCTTTGATTTGATAATCACAGCTATAATATTGAAGCCAGGCCAATTTTCGTTTCTTTTACGATGTCCTCAAGGGAGAGAATAGAATTGCAGTTTTTGCAAATTAGTTGCTTCGCAAGTGTTTGGATATGAACTATTCTGCGGCCTTCAATAACTTTAAAGTTTGTTGCATTTTTGAGGTTATTCGCGTCAAGCTTTTTTTTAAATATTTTTTGTATGTTTTTCCCAATTTATTGCTGCTGACACCGCTTTTTATAAACTTTATAAGTAACTCTTTTTCCTTTCCAAAAAAAGTTTTGCTGTTTTTGAATCATTTTGTTATAACCAAATTTCACATGGAAAGTAAACAAAAATAAAATGTGATGAAATAGAGCCGCATTGCCAGATCCATGAGTCAGAATACGGAAGTCAAGCAAAAGCTGACAACTAGCAGACAGCTACACTGTTTTGACTAGTTATGTACCGGTAGAACCTCCTTAATGAAACGAGCACAAACGATTATAATGTTGATTCATTATGAGCAACTAACGATTTTCGGATCGGTCTAAAACTGGCTCGTCCTATAGACACGTTCCGGGTGGTTTCGCCTTACAGCCACGCAAATCGAGTTAGGACTTTTTCAATCCAGCTCTTTTTCCTCTCATCCTCTTTTTTTTTCTTCATGCAAACAATGCGATTATGTTAATGTCGTGTACAAAAGAATATTTTCAGCATCTAGTTTAAGTTAAAAGGCTGATGCTTATATTCAAACACTGTCTTGCCCCGTAAAAGCGACGCGCAGCCACCCATAGAACGACTCTTTTGTTTCATGTTCCACGCTACGTTATAACCAGGACCCGGATAAACTATTATAGGTATATCTTACCTTTTAATAGGTTTTAACCAACTACGGTTGACATCGTAGCGGGCGCAACTGTATTCAAGGGAATTTCAAAAGACCGGGGCAAAAACAATAACGTCTGATAGAATTTTCTTCCGCGCTTATATTTTACCGATAAATAAATTAGGTGCCGTAGGTATATTACCGTCTTTTTGCCAATATTATGTTTGTACCAACAAAAGCAATCATCGTTCTCCTTTACTACAATATGCTTCGTTCGGAGCGTGCTGCATTTCATTTTTCACAAATGACGAGAAAAGAAAGCGAGTAAACGTCAGTTTCCGTTTTCTCGATTAAGTTTCAGCAAGGAAGCTTGTGAGTCCCTGGTAAAAGGGGAACCGATCTGATGGAAAATAATATCAGTTTCTACCCTCAAATCGATTCAAAATCGAATTTGCGAAAAATAAAAAAGATCACCGGCAAACTACTGCAGTAAGATTTCGAGTGGAATAAAAATTCACCAAATTAACCATACTTTTACTATACTGGCTCACTACTATTGTCGTTTACTACATTAGCTGGGTATCGTGGGGATTTAAGCAGGTTTCATAATTCATTTAAAAAGTTAATTGCGCTATACACGATGGGAATAGTAACAATAAGGTTTAACTATATTAACATAGTAAAAGTAACTATATTCTAATGACAAAGGATAATTCCTCGAACTACAAAGTATTTCCACAATTTTGCCAGCATTTGTATGCAACAGTTCGTTATCAAACAACACTGTGACCAATTTTGATTGTCCGTTAGCTTCAGAATCAATTTCTTGAAGCGGACAAGTTGTAGTAAACAAAACAAAATAAAATCGTTTAGCGGCGATTGCGGACTGTTATATGGCGAGCCGGACTACTTCACTTGCGGACGCGGTAGCCACCTAGCGGCAGTACCTCTACTGTGCGACCATAGACATGGTAAAGAAACTATATTGAAATGTTTATATTATACAACGTTGAACTACTTATGGCAACCAAAAAGTTAGGGTGTATCGCTTTAGTACATGCATGGAAAATACATTGTTAATCACAATTATTAACCATTACAAATGTAACGATTAATATTTGTAAAAACGTACGACAGGTAGACCAGCATTTCGTTGTCGCTGGTCTTTCTCCAATGGCGATTTTGTTTATATGTAATTTATTTATTTAACAAATTACACTTCTCAATACATAACATATTTGAGGTTACACAATAAAAAAAAAGGGTATAGAGAATTATTAATTTTCCACGCATTCTCCTGCGCATTAAGCTTAAAACCTAAATCACGTATAACCTCGCTATGACGATTACACTTTATAACAATCCCTCTCTATTGGGCGTAAAATTACCTCCCGATAACAATCTTTCTAGCTCCCACCTCGAAAGTTTGTCGACCATGAAACGTATAAGACGCGTCAATTAAATTTTATTTCTCTAGAAAATATATCTTCTGCCCATACTTCTACGGAGTAAGCTTACACTCTAGTCACGCATGGCCACGTAGAGTGGGAATCGAGGGAGAGATTTTTATAACGCGTTTGTTCGGTCTCGAAGAGATTGTTATAACGATGTCCTCCTACTGTCATATTACATCATAACTAAAACAAAAAATGATTGATCCGACTATGTGATTTTTCTTGAAAATAATAAATAAGAGAGTGAGAAATCGCTTTTTCGACGCGACATGAAGAGGATAAAATAGACAATAATAAGATTATATCGTCTATAAAGGTATTTAATTATTAATAAAACTCGAGCACAAAGACCTATATTTGTAACATTTAATCAATAACAGCTAGCTCTTTTACAATTCCCTAGAATTCTTATTGGACCATATACGTGACAAATGCTCGTCAATTTTCCCTAGAATTCCCATCAGCATTGTTATCAGAACTTACGAGTCTCTGCTGAATTTCATAGAATTTCGTCAATAAAGTTCGAAAGGCGTAATATTGCGATATGGAAAATTTATAACAGTCAAAATTATGCATGGAATTTTTTACGTTTGGCGCAGAAACGTCTATTGCTCTTGTACCATTCTTGCGGTTTTGTTATGTAACATAAAGCATTTTGTAGAAAAAACATTGATCCTGAGAAATACAGAAATTTAATTTGAAACAGTTTCATTCTACAGTTAAAGTTATTTATTGAAACATGTGCCCTTAAGCACGGATAAACATTTACATATAATGTATGGTATAGCAAAAATACAACTTTATGAAACATAAAATAGATTCCATTATTTAAATTAATAATATAAAATTGGGAATAACGTAATATAAAATAAAATAAAAGAATATAGATTAAAATAGAGGGTAAAAATTTGAGAAAAAATGTTACGTACTATTTTTCGAAATTCGGAATAATTGCCGAGTAAATAATTAACCGGTTTTTGCTGGAAAGGCCATCATTACTTCTAAATTTTCAGCCTCGTTATTTTTATCGAAAACTTTGACGGATTTTGATCAAACTTGGTTTCTTATAGGTTTTGAATTTGCTCTTTTCAAATCCTTCATTGGTTTTTGGATTAATCAAACCAGTTTTTTTGTACAAACCTTTTTATCCTAAAAAATGATGAAATTACAAGATTATTTTGTTAAAATCTAATATATTTTATATGAAGTCATTGTTCTATCGAACTGAAACTATATATCGGGTGGTATAGGTAAATTTACTAAAAGATGGTACCAATTAAAGCCTAAAATCCAATATGGCAGATTCAAAATGGCGGCCTTAAATCGAAAAATTGAGATATTTCCTTATAACAATGGTAGAATTTGGTGACATTTTATAAAATAGACAACAATTTTGAATTATATACTCATCATTTTCCTATAGATAATAACTTTTCTACAATGGCTTGTCCGCATGGCCACCTAACTTCAAAAAACGCCATATTTACTCGATTTTTGTTCCATGACTCTTATAAGCTCGACCTTTAGTAAAGTACATAATTTAAAAAATAAAATCGATATAAACATTATATTGTGCATAATTTTCAAATTGCAAATCAATGCGAAGGTAATCCAAACATTGCATATATTTACATTGGTTCTTCAGATTATCGTTGCTATAAGGAAATACCTCAATTTTTCGTTCCAGGACCGCCATTTTGAGTGTGTCATATTAAATTTCAGTATTTAATTGGTACCATACAAAAATTTAGTAGAATATTGATCGAAAATTGTCAATTATTTGATAAATCATAATTTCAATTAATTTTTAGAGAAAAATTCTTACTTATCTAAAGAATATGGTAAAAGTTCATCTTAAATTCCCTTATATCATGTATTAATAATCAATTCATATTAAATTTATTTGCGTGTTAATAGATTGAACAGTAATAAACGTAAAATTATTAGATACATTGACAATATTTTTAGAAAAAGAAGATTTTGAAGCTTTTTTGAAAGCTTTCATACGTATGAAGGCTTTCAAAAAAATCTTCAATTTTGTAATTCATTAAAAGCAGTAAACGATGTTGCTGAAAGGAATGTTGCGTTAGTTTCCAAGTATAATCAACACTTAACTAAAAATGAGGAGCAGCTACAAGGTTGCTACAAACTGTGAAGAAACATCGAGAGGATTACCCAAACTGTAGCAAAGAAAATTTATTGTAGACTGGACTGTTAAAAAGTTTTGTAAAAATATTGTACGCATACGTATTGCTGAAAGGAATGTTGGGTTAGTTTCCAAGTATAATCAACACTTAACTAAAAATGAGGAGTAGCTCCAAAGTTTGCTACAAACTGTGAAGAAACATCGAGAGGATTATCCAAACTGTAGCAAAAACAATTTATTGTAGACTGGACTGTTAAAAAGTTTTGTAAAAATATTGTCAACATATCTAATAATTTGACGTTTATGTAAAATTATTAGATGCTGTTTCTCATCAATCTATTAACACGCAAATAAATTCAATATGAATTGATTATTAATACATGATATAAGTGAATTTAAGATGAATTTTTGCCATATTCTTTAGATAAGCAAGTATTTTTCTCTAAAAATTAATTGAAATTATGATTTATCAAATAATTAAGAACTTTCGATCAAAATTCTACTAAACCTTTGTAGATATTTACTTTAAAGTTGATAATATTAGATATTTAAGTGATATAAATTGATTTTTTTGAGTTTTAAGAGAAAAAATCTCACGATTTCAAACATACCAAAGTTTGAGGCTCGATATCTTTGAGACGGCTAGACTTATGCGAATTGTCATTCAGACCTTTTTTGTAGAGCATTAAATTTCCTATAAGATAACCCTTGGACATACTTGTGAAGTGATTCGTCATTGAGGTAGAAAATTCCAAATTTTTATCACAAATTTTTCTACGTTATTTAAATGGGAAACACGAAATTACGAATCGCCACCTCTAAATATTAATATTAAGAGCTCTGGTTTTCACAGGGTCTTTTTCTAGCAATACTCTAACAATTTTTCAATGTTCTTCAAAAAAATAAAACAGTCGGTTTTTTTCAAACAGTCTATTGAACATGTTATGACGTACTATCAAACTTGACCCGGCATTGACCGGAAATGAGTTCATTGATAAGAAAGGAAAAACTATATTGCCCATTCGATGTAGATGGCTTATAGATATGATCCATCCATTTATCCTCCTTTTTTAGTTATACTCACGTAAAAACGTAACTCCAAATCTATACGTTACCTTTTAACCTAAAAACTACTGTATCGATTGACGACCGACACCACTATGCAAGAGGTATCCCCGTGCAGTTACTGCGAGGGACAAGGAATGAACCGAGAAAAACCAGGATCGAAATCGTAACTTAGTAATTGTTTCATAATGGAATCGGAACTTTTGAGGAACTCGATTACAGATCATTATCATTAACCGAAGCACTAGGTTACGTACCCCTAAGACGTCAGTAGGAGAGAGTAGGGTAGTTAAGCTACACCTGAACGAAAATTGAGTGACAAACAAATTTGTTTACTATTAATAGTTGTAGTAAACCTAACGATTTATAATCTAAAATGATCAATATAAAAAATATGGGAAGACAAAGTTCACTTTTAATAAAAAAAAAAGAAACCTATGGTACTGCCCTATTTTATTACCCACAGTAGTTGGGTAATTACCCAACTGTGGGGTAATCATACACACTGTACGCAAGAATCCTAAACAGGTGGTTAATCAAAGCTAATTATCATAAAATTCGCATAGAAAGCCTCCAGATGTGCCTTCACTACCATTTAATTTTTCATGTACCCACAAATTACATTTATAGTAAGTACATAATCTTTTAATGGTCACATTCTTGTAATTTTCAGTGAAATAAATACAATAAGATCCATTTTTCTTGTGACCATCTTTGTCTTCTTCCCTCACTTTCTGATGTTCCGGGATTCGATTTCAATAAATTACACAGCGTGTTCCTTGAAGATATATGTATATTGAGAGAGAATTAACAAAACGTCCGTTACTGGATAGATGAACAAAAGGATATATGCCTTTCAAATGGGTTATATGAAGTCGCAATAACAAAACAGTAGCGACTCCATTGAGCATAATAATAACTATAACTATAACTAATGTCGCCGATGGGTGCGTTCGACAACCAGGGTCCACCACAACATTTATTAACCTACTTTAACACTTTTTTTGGCATTTCGTCTTCTTTATATTGTTATTTGTAATACCGATAATTTAATTATTGCTGAACTTGGAAACAATTGTTAATCGAAGAAATTGTTTTTGGGATTACCTAATTTAACCCTTTCGGTAGGAGCGCTCTTTCCGCCGTGACACTGTACGAGGTGCTGCGCCGAAAACGCGCACATAGCACATGGTCAGTCCTCCTTTGTGTGAAGCCTTTCCTAACCTTATATAAGATCTATGCTTAATAAAACAATGCTTTTTTTCCAACAAGTGTTGTTTGTAACTTTAATATTAAGAGATATTTACATAAAATTCTATCAATTATATAAGTAAAACTTCTATAAAATTATATACAGATTATATGATTATAATATACAAAATTATATACACAACAAAATTTACTGTTTACATATTTTTAGTTAATGTATGATTGTACACAAGACGGCTAATAATATAATTGGGTTCTGCTATTCATCAGATGAATGCCGGATATATCCGGCGCTCGTTCACACAGGTCATTAGATGGACGCCGGATATATCCGGCACGTACCGAAAGGGTTAAAGCTTTTTGAAATCAACTAACAAATATAAATTATTTACAGTCTAACTAAAACGAAGAATTACACAACTAGAATTCTACCAAGATTGAAGCAGTACAAATTTGGAAAATTAGTTAGTCCCTTAAAACTATTTTTTTAGCCGATAGCTCTCTGACATACATATATTTTCATCGAAATCGAAGGGAGACTTTAAGTACAGTTTGTCATTCCTCGCGTGTTTTTCCTCATCTAAACGATTGCACGAATCATATTTATAATTTTTACCCCAATTTTTAATTACTAAGGCATTATGCAGTTATATCCAGTTTTTATAAATGCAAAAGCAATTTTGTTGAAAATACAAAAATGTATTTTAAACAAATTCTCAAAAACTAATGCATAAAATAGAATCTATGTCCATCAATTCTCCAACATCAGGGTGAAAACTTATCTCTGCTCAACTTTTTTCGGGTCAACAGCTATAACTATTCCCAGAAAATTATCGCACCATATAAAACAAAGCGTATTCCAATCGCTATAGTAATGCTTGGGTTAAGCCTAAATTGCGAAGTTTCAAATTAAGTATTTATATATTACCAGTCCAATCGACTTGATATTTCCCAAAAATGGATGTAGTGAAAAAGTAAAATGAAGAGAAATTGTATTGCCATCCGTAGCAAATGTCCGTCCTCGCGTGAATGGCCGCGCTATTGTCAATCGGCAAGTATTTCGCCGAAAAGCAATTGACGGTTGTAGAGATAAAATCGGAAGGTACAATTTTACCGTTCCTCTCAGTCCCCTGTTGACTTATGGCGACACACAATAGCTACAAACATTTCTAGAAAGTTAACGAACCATATAAAAAAAGGTTTATGAAAACCATTACTCGCAGTAGTTTTTAAGTTAAACGGGGGTTTGTGGGATTTAGAGCTCAATCTTTATAGACATTGGGGGGAAAAATGTGGAAAAATGGGTTGTATGAACTAAATTAACAACCAAACCTACCACAACTGGTCAAAATGACCGGTTTCATATATATTTCGAACGGCCGAAACATGTGTAAAAATTAGTGTTAAGGTTATATAGTTCAACACCACCTTGTTTATAGTATACTAGCTGATCCCGGCGAACCTTGTTCCGATTTTTTATTAAGAGTATTTTTTCGTTTTTTATATGTAAAACCCTTAATGAATATGTACTAGTATATAATGCCATCTGTTGTATTTCAATTGTAAATCTCAAATATTTTGAAAAGGCAAAGATGGCAAGGTATGGGCAAAGTTGGCCCATAAATATAGAAGTTAGACTCCAGCACAGCCTACCGGAATGAAACATAACTAAAACCCTCACTCGCCACCACAGTAACATATGGTGAAAATATGGCCTCATTAGGTATAGGGGTTCGTTAGTGATGATGCGGTTTACTCACGTAAAATGGGTTTCACGTATATATAAAGAAGATATATTGTAATAACTATATTGTGATAAGGTTTACAATAAAACTATTGTTGCGATAACAATTATCTCGAACGAACCTTTTATGTATAGTATAAATATAATATATAAATATAACTTCATTTTTTTACTTGTCATTGTTGAGTCAGATTAATTCATACATTTTAGAGTTAAGAATTTTCTATTAGTGTCACAATCCAAGGTAGAAGTTCTACGACAATACTTCAGAAATCCCCAACGAATCTTTTCCTATTTTTTGTTATTCCGGAATTTCGTATGGAATTGTTTCATTGTCACTAAATTGTACTTTCACCCTCACTTTTCTTAACCCTATCATAAGATATCTGCAACCAACATGTTCCTTTACCTAGGTAACTCTCAATTGTTTTTTATGTCAACTTTTAACGATTAATATGTAAGTAAGAGACATTTTCCCCCAAGCAACGTTTATATTTTCCCTCCCACACAATTTTGTAAACACAAATATCACAGCAATATTTTTTCAACTACAGTCAATAACTGCAAGGCATCCACGTGACTCAGTACACTATTTCTCTTTTATATTTTATGTTTAAGTATTTTTGTATATTTAGTTCCAAAATTAAAGTTACACTATTTTTCTATTTTTAAGGTTGTAGTTCATTGTTTCTTATTTTCAACCAACTGTACAATGTTAAGGGGGGAGGGTCAAGTAAAATTAAAAATTTTTACCTTTTTTTTTTGCTTTAATAATTAGTTTACCATCTGAAGAATGCGCTCCGACTATTTCAGTTAAAAATTCTGAGTCTAAGTGTACCTACAGAGTCATTAAAGTGATGCACTTCGAACGGTACGGAGTGCAGATATATACTTTGAACGCATTTTTCTCGAAACGCAAAGTTTCACGTGCCGTGCAATGTAGCTTAGAGATTTCTCAGCCGATTGCTATGAAATTTTGCACAAAATATTCCCTAAACTATTCTCCTTTGCATCAACCTAAAGGTTTTTATAAAAATTGAAATAATAGTACATTATGCTACAAGGGAGGAAAGTGCGTTATTTTCACCGAGTGTGAAGTTTGCTGCCCGAGCGCAGCGGGGGCAGCGATCACACGAGGTGAAAATACGCTCCTCCCGAGTGGCATACGATACTTTTTTTCCGACTAGCTAAAAAGACCATACTTGTACGCCTGCAACAGCGCAACGGTGCATTTACACCAAAAATAGGTGGAACGCCAAAGGGGGGTCCAGGGGCGCAGCCCCTGGTGGGGTGCAGGGGCGAAGCCCTGCTGGGGGGCAGGGGCGAAGCCCCGCTGGGGTGCAGGGGCGAAGCCCTGCTGGGGTGCAGGGGCGAAGCCCCGCTGGGGGGTTGGGGGGGCAAAGCCCCCCCACTCACAAAAAAATAGTAATTAAGTAGTAATAGTCTTATATTATCACCTCGTTCTCCACCACTACCAACCTCTCCACTACCCACCTCCGCCACCACCTCCACCACAGCCACATCCACCACCACCTCCACCACAGCCACATCCACCACCACCACATCCACCACCACCACCTCCTCCACCACTACCCACCTCCATCACCATCACCACCTCCATCTCCTCCTCCACCACCTCCTCCTCCACCACCACCTCCTCCACCACCACCACGCCGCCACCTCCTCCACCACCACCCCCACCTCCTCCTTCATCACCCCCACCTCCTCCACCACCTCTTCCTCCTCCTGTTATAAATGGAATAGTACAGAACGTTATCTCCAAAATTGTATGAATTATTAGGAACTTATAGCTTTTTTTTCTTTATTGATCGACGAATCAGGCGAGTTCCGCAGCGGGACGAAAAGAGCACTTTTCGTCCCGCTACGGAACTCGATTTTCGACCAGCGGGACGAAAAGTGCTCTTTTCGTCCCGCTGCGGAACTCGATTTTTGACCAGCGGGATGAAAAGTACTTTTCGTCCCGCTGGTCGAAAATCGATTACTTTCTACCCGTATAATAGGGATGAAAATGGGTCTTTTTAGCGTAGTCGGGAAAAAACAATGTTTTTAATAATTTTTTATAACAAGATTTTGCGACTTCTTTTTTAACGTGGCGTGGAATTTTTAATTTTTAAATTTTTTTGTTTCAAATGAGTTCATGCAAAGCGTATTACTATATTTTAACGAAAAATTGATGGATCTTCGATTCCAGATAATTAGAGCGATCTGTGCGTTGCATAGCGTATTTTCGAGAAGCCAATTTCAGGCAGCTGCTGTTCAGTAATCTAAGAATATTTTTCCATGAAAAAATTTACATAGATTGTTTAGATGCTACAAAATAACAAGTAATTAGTTTTAAATAAATATATATTACACGCTCTTAAAAAATAATTCGAGAAGAAACGGTTGTTTACTTGACCCTCCCCCCTTAATTCGGCGTTCAGTACGAGTGTACGGTGTATTAAAATAACTTTTACATCGGCTAACTCGACAGTTATAAATACTTCAAAATCATTCCATGTACCATATCTATTTTTTTACTGAATTTATAGTTTTTTTAACCGTATGGTAATTGAAAATTTGTAAATCTTAAGGTAGGTGTCTAGTCTAGAGATCGAAAAAACAAGCTTATTTTCGAAAACGTTTTTCTCAGCTTCTTTATTAGATATTACAATTACAACATTTTCTAGGACATAATACTATCCTTGTTGAATAGGAAAAAAATGGTTTTCATCGTCCAACGTTTTTTTTTTTTCAATTTTCAGAAGGCGCCAAAGTCGAGTCCTCAATAAAACGGTGTTCCCATGGCGGACAAACAATCTCCGCAACCACTACATCGATTTTGAGGAAACTTTGTACGATTCTTTATTAAGGTGTTTTGTATGGTAATTCACCAGATTTTTGAAAAAAACTTTATAATATAAAAATTTACAGGACGCAAACGGTGCAAAAATATGTCGATTCTCCTACAGTGTTTTTCAAATAGCCGCCATTTTTTTTCTATTATCGATTTTTGACAAATGGTGGTGAATTACCATGTGGCAAACCTTTCTCTTTAAAAAGTTTTTTTCCTATTTTTGTTTCAAACGTTCCAATCCGAAGATTGTTTGTCCGCCATGGGAACACCTTTTTATTGAGGACTCGACTTTGGCGCCTTCTGAAAATTGGAAAAAAAACGCTGGACGATGTAAACCATTTTTTCCCTTCGATAAGGATAGCATTATGTCCTAGAAAATTTTGTAATTGTAATATCTAATAAAGAAGCTGAGAAAAACGTTTTCGAAAATAAGCTTGTTTTTCGCTCTCTAGACTAGACACCTACCTTAAATATGACGAGCATTACTTTGTAGATGTAATTATTTAAAACTCCCCCGATATTGACAATATGTATGTGTAGCATCTGTCACGGTACCGTTTGGTAATTTCCATCGGATGAATAGTTCCCGTATAGCCACCAGGTGGCTACCGCACTTACAAGAAGAGTTTGGTGGTTTCCTGATAAAATCAGTTCAACCTTTTTTATCATACCATACCTCAACTTCTGCTACAGGCTTCACAAGGCAGAATACCCTGAAACCCTCCACTGACAACTTAGATGCAAAATGCTAATGAACTTTGCCCGCGATATCTGCGAGACCTTTAAGGTCACAAACGACATTCTGGATCAAATTTAGAGCCTGCTGAAGTTAAAGACTATTGTTGAGATAAGCAGAATTCTCTGGTAGCTAGTGCAGCAGTAAGTACTGGAATAGATGAAGCAGAATAACTTGTGACACCTGGTACACGGCCAAATTTCCAACTGAACGTTCATCCCGTAGACACAATAAAATACAATAAAATGGAAATAAGGAGGGAAACCTCAGAGAAAAAGCGAAATTCTGCGGTATCCGAACATCCAATCGCAAGAAGCGTCGCGACGAGCTACAAGATGTCTTTAGAAGTCAATTTCAGAAAAAGACAGGACGAATTATATCTAGAACCGACTTCACTGGTCACTGTTTCGCAAAGGGCTCATTTTGTTCGTCGATAAGCTGATGTCGGGCCAGGAGATAATTTACATAATTACTCTGTGGCATTTGGAACTCCAAAGTTCATTATCGCATTCACAAAAGCTCGTCAACTATTCCTATTCTGAGCTAATTCCGCCCAGCTGTATAATGTTCCATCTCCCTTAAATCCATTTTGATATTGTCCTCCCATTACTTCTTCATCTACTTCATTACAGTAGGTTTATCCATTGATGCTCTACATCTAAGCCTTGTTTCGTCCATTTGCGCTTCGTGTTCCGCTCACAGTAGTCTTCGTGGTTCCATTACGAAATAGAACCGGTTTCACTGGTCACTCTTTCGCAAAAGGCTAACTTTTGTTCGTCGATAAGCTGATGTCTGGCCAGGAAATAATTCACCCAATTACTCTGTGGCACTTGGAACTCGAAAGTTCATTATCGCATCCACATAAGCTCATCAACTATCCTTGTTCTGAACCAATTCCGTCCAGTCATATAACGTTCAAGCTCTCTTAAGTCCATTTTGATATTGTCCTCCCATTGCCTCTTGATCTACTTCATTACAGTAGGTTTATCCATTGACGTCCTGCATCTAGGCTTTTTTTCATTCATTTGCGCTTCGTGTTCCGCACACAATAGTCTTCGTGGTTCCATATCGAAATAGAACGGGTTTCACTGGTCACTTTTTCGCAAAAGGCTAACTTTTGTTCGTCGATAAGCTGATGTCTGGCCAGGAAATAATTTACCCAATTACTCTGTGGTACTTGGAACTCGAAAGTTCATTATCGTATTCACATAAGCTCATCAACTATCCTTATTCTGAACCAATTCCGTCCAGTCATATAACGTTCAATCTCTCTTAAGTCCATTTTGATATTGTCCTCGCATTGCCTCTTGATCTACTTCATTACAGTAGGTTTATCCATTGACGTCCTACATCTAGGCCCTTTTTCGTTCATTTACGCTTCGTGTTCCGCTCACGTTAGTCTTCGTGGTTCCATAACGAAATGAAACCGGTTTCACTGGTCGCTTTTTTGCAAAAGGCTCACTTTTGTTCATCGGGAAGCTGGTGTCTGGCCAGGAGATTGTTTACCTAAATACTCTGTGGCATTTGGAACTCGAAAGTTAATTGCCGCATTCACATAAGCTCGCCAACTATCCCTATTCTGAGCTAATTCTGTCCAGTCGTATAACGGTCCACCTCCCTTAAGTCCACTTTGATATTGTCCTCCCATTTACGTCCTGATCTACCTAATTGCAGTAGGTTTACCCATTAACATACTACAACTAGGGCTAGTTTCGTCCATTTGCGCTTCATGTTGCGCTCACGGTAGTCTTTGTGATTTAATCACGATATAATTGACATGAAAATTTTCCTTGAGACCTTATTTTCGAAAACTAAATCTCCTTTCGCGACGTAACATGAGAGACCATATGCATTGTTTGCAGATGAAACTACCGGCAAAACGATTACTTTGTATACTGTAACTTTTAAAATTTGATAATAAACGCGATGCTAATAGTTTATTAAACGAGAAGAAACACACGTTCCCCGAGTGTATGTGTTGCGACGGTAACGATATATCGCGTGTTAATACCTCGTATTTTGTGCACTAATATCGCTCGCCCTCATGCTGCACCTTCTAAATTAAATTTTTAATGTCCCAACTAAAAATGTGTATGTGTCAGATACCGCTGTGATATCAACAAGAATAAAGCAAGAGTGGAACTAAAAGAAACTTCATGAATTTATTCAACGAAAATTCACTTCAAACCATCCGATATTCAGTTCAGCTTGAACAATGTGCTAAAATCCTGAGTTGCTGATACAAGTACAGAATTTGAATAAAAGGTAACGTGGATAACTAAATTTTATCTGCAACAAGAAGAGCGAGTTTAAATTGATAGTATCATAGACTTCACAGAAAACTACAAGCTCAATTAAAATTTTACTTGTTCAATTAGCACAAGGCAGCCAAATTACGTAACCAATCAATGAAGTGAAATTCAAAGAGTTAATGAGTTCTAGAAAATTCAATCAAACCACACCAATACGCAGAAGGTGGAAAGTGAGACAGACAAGTAGTGAGTGAGAGAGATCGTAGCTTTTGCCGGCAGAATAAATAGACCACCCTTCTAAGGGAAGAAATCCAAATGCATCCTGTATCGTTATACAACAAGAAGCGATGACTCTGTGATCTTTCCGACCTATTATCGAATTTTATTGATCCAACTCCTGAAGAACAATCCAATCATGTGTAGTTATTTAATTAGTAACAAATGATTATCCCGATCTCACATTTGAAAAAAGTTTTGTTGTTTGTAGGACCGTGTAAAATTAGTATTTCACGTTAGACCTATGACCAAAGTAGTAATTTATTTATTTATTATAACATTCGTTATGCTATGATTAATATTTAATACTAATATTTATTGATACCAATATTCATGTTTATTACAAGTACAGTACGACCTCCCTATAACAATCTCTTTTGGGACCAAAAAAACTCCTCATGACAATCTCTTCCTCAATTCCAAATCTGCGTGGCTATGCGTGACTAGGTTATAAGCTTAGAGTTTAATGCGCATGAGTATACGCAGATGAAAACTCTTTCTGTACGTTTTTGTTTCTGTAACCTCAAATGTGATATTGAGTTATTTATATATGTATGTGCAATAAATTTTTACAATTGTTAATTTCGCTACAATTATTATTAGTATCGTTCATAGTAAAATTGCGATAAATACAATTTCAGACTCAACAACGTTTCCTTCAGCTAAATCAGCATTGGATTATAAGAGAGTCTAGCATGTGTTAACAAAAGAGAGCGGTATAAAGACAAACAACAGAGTGAAATTCTACACCGTTACAGCGTTTTCTGATTCGATCTCGAATTTCATTTCTGCTACTTAAGCTTATTCGCAAGTACTTAAAGGGAGAGGCCAGGTTACAGCGATATATATCTACAATAGATTACTACGTGATATATTGAATGGAATATTGTAGAAAATAAGGTACTACAATGAAAAAAGGAAAACCGGAAGGTTACGCTTGTAAAATGAACAGGGCGATAGTATAGTACAGTGGGCCCTCGACTTTCGCACACAATTGGTTCCTGAAAGTGTGTGCGAATGTTGAATGTTCGAAAGTAGAGGGATGTAAAAAAGTATGCACCAAAAACGGTGTTTTAAAGTATTTATTTATTTATTTAGCTTTCGGGTGTTTTCTTTATAAACTTGTCAAGAGTTAGTTGAGTAGCTCCTTTTTTTTCATTTCGTAATAAAGATTTCTAGAACACGCAGTGTCTTTTTGTATTGCCCTACGTACTTGAGATATACGCTCTCCATTGGGATTGCATTATTCCATAATAGTTAAAAAATTTGTCTAGATGCATGAAGACTTCATTCATATTTTTAATTGTCAAAGTCTTTACGTTTTTATCGGCTTCTTCTTCCTCACTTTCGTTATGTATTTTATTGTTAACACGTTGACTGCCACGAACAGTTTACGTGATTCCCTATTCACGCCGCGTGGGTTGTAATGGTTATAGGCTATTGCATTTGTCATAACCAGCGCGGCCTAAACGGAAAGTTTAGTGTCGGTCACCGGTGACCGACACTAAACTGTGCTGAGTGAGATACAATCAATTCATTAACATCGTCGTTGTTGACGTTCAAGTTAAATTCATTCATGAGATTAACTATTTCATTGGTGATAGTTTCCGATGTTTCTTCGAAATTTGTAAAATCATTCATCAATTTGTGGGCATAATTGTTTTCAGGAACCTTTTATTGTCGACTCTTGTATGTCAGCCCACAAAGGGAACATTCGACCGCAAAGGCTTACAAAGCTGAATTTTTTAAAATGGGCGAAATAGCGAATTGTGCGAAAGTCGATCGATTTTTGTCACATTGCTGTTTTTACATTGGGAGATGGTCTTACTTCAGGCCTCCCACCAAAGAAGTGTAAATGATAAAGCAAAAATAGGAAAAATAATTTCATTGTATTATTAGTAATAATACACAAGTAATTCAAATTATCGCAATACATTTTGAAATAACACAATTAACACGTTCAACCCGGCGCATTTTTTAAGCCATTTAAAAAGCATTGGCCTGTGAACCACCGGTGGTTCACGCCGGGTTGAACGTGTTAAACTTACAAATTCTATTTTTTACCATATTTTTCAATTGCTTACTTTACGTCCATTAAGCGTAAGGTTCAACTTCACACCCGCAACCCAAACACATATTCGTGTACTTTGCGCCTATTATGACGAACAATAATTAAAATCATTAAAGGCGAGTTTCCACTCTACGCGAGCTTAAGGCGTATATTCAATGCCCCGGCAGCCAATGACGGTAGCTCGTGGGCGTGGTTTATTTTGTCAAAAGGTTCGAGTGTTTCCAATCGCGGTTTGTCGAAAGATTAGCTATCACGAAGACAAGACAACAAGATACCAGACAATTTGTGGGAAATTTACAAAAGGACTCCAGTTCCAATATACAAGGTATCCCATTTTAAAGATTCCGTTAAAATATCTCTTTAGCGAATCGTTTGAGCAGAAAACGTTCGCAGTAAAAGTTGTAGCATTCAGAGGGGCACGTCCAATGGTAACACTCAACATCACCTTGAAATGGCCTTTCAAGGTTATTTGGTTTTTCGAGGTTAACTGGTTTTTCTAAATAGAAGCACCTGTTTTTTTTATCGCGGATAACGATAGAGCAGAAGATTCTACATTAAAATATGTAATTATTTTATGGGGTTAAGTATACACCTGAGGAGATTTTTAGGGTTAATTAGGTGGTTTAAAGTCGGAGAAGCATTCGGTATTGTAGTGATTAGTAATTTTGTTGACCTTTATCATTCCAACCGATAGCGATGCTTTTAAGGTAGGTGTCTAGTCTAGAGAGCGAAAAACAAGCTTATTTTAGAAAACGTTTTTCTCAGCTTCTTTATTAGATATTACAATTACAAAATTTTCTAGGTCATAATGCTATCCTTATAGAATGGAAAAAAATGGTTTAAATCGTCCAGCGTTTTTTTTCCAATTTTCAGAAGGCGCCAAAGTCGAGTCCTCAATAAGATCCCAGGTAGAAAGTAATCAATGGAATTAGCTTGTATTAAGCTAATTTTATCAGTTTTAGCCTAAAACTAGCTGGCAAACTATGGTTAGTACAAGGTTAGTTGGTAACGCTCTGGATCGCTAACATAAAGCTTACAGTTTTAGCTTGCATAAACAGTGACAATTTAGCTTACTACAAGGTTGAAAATAAAGCATATTCTTAGCTAGAGTAGATATGGTAATTTAAGTTTAAAAAAACGTTTACAGAGAAAAATTTTTTATTATTATTTTTTTTCTCAACACAAACATCAGATATTGAGCATAACATGTATAGTGTTATATATATTTTAGAAATATAAAACAGCAAATGTCATATTATTTTTAATTTTATGCTCATATTTTAATTTATTTATTAGCTTTAGATTTCAAACTCTTTGGTTTTTTAGAATCCACAATCTGAGTATTGTTCTTTTTATTATTACCCGTTGTATCAGATTTCTTTAATTAATTTATTAAAATTTATATATGGCTCTGGAGGAAATAGGCAGGTAAACTTTTTATTTTTATCATCGCAAGTCACCCACGGTGATGGCACGACGTCGATAAATTTTTGTGATTTTTTTCCCTGGGTTATAAATTCAATTAATAAATATTCATACGTCTCACCACTTTCTTTATTTCTACTAGATCCAGCCGTATCGATCAATAATTAACAATTAATGTTAACATCAATGTCAACTAAATATTTCTAACCTAAATCTTGATGTCGTTTTTATTTTTTACAAACACTGTCTTAATTAGTAATACCATAGTTAATATCAATATATCAGTAGGATCCGGAAAAAGTACGCAATATTTTTTTTATTTATACAAAATATTTCTGAAATGAATAAATGAATTAAACTCAATTATCACTTATAAACAATGACACAAACTCCTAATTAACTTCAAATTTCAGTTCTCAATGTTCGCTTGGAGTAATGTTAGCAGATAAGGTAGTTTTAAGCTTAGAATCCATGCTTAGAACGAATCTTATAATATGCGTGGAAAACAAGCTAACAGCAAGGTATTTTTGAAGGTTAGATACACTCTAAAGACTTGTCATAGAATTCATTCTAATAACAACCTAGAATAAAGCTTGCAAAACGAGACTTGGATGTTAAGCTAAAATAAAGCTATTTTGAAGTTTCAAACTTGTCCGATTAAGACAATTTTCTACCTTGGAACGTTTGAAACAAAAATAGGAAAATACTTTATAAAGAGGAAGGTTTGCCACATGGTAATTCACCACCGTTTGCCAAAAATCGATAATAGAAAAAAATGGCGGCTATTTGAAAAACACTGTACGAAAGTCGACATATTTTTGCACCGTTTGCGTCCTGTAAATTTTTATATTATAATTTTTTGTTCAAAAATCTGGTGAAATGCAGTGGTTGCGGAGATTGTTTGTCCGCCATGGGAACACCTTTTCATTGAGGACTCGACTTTGGCGCCTTGCTGAGAAAAACGTTCTCGAAAATAAGCTTGTTTTTTCGCTCTCTAGACTAGACACCTACCTTAAACTCAAGTCAGCGTTAAAATACAAGCTATAATACCCTTGGAGTGGTGAGAGTTAATTCTTAAGAGCACCGTGCAACGTTGGTAAAAAATTTGGTACAAAGCGATTTAAAACCGCGATGAAATAGCAAAAATTATGTCCCTCGACGTGAACAGTTCTTTTGACCTGGAAGTTCGAGACACGGCTCTTTCGTGTTTTTGTGAAGAGAAGAGGATTATAGTTCATTATTTTTTTATTCTAAACATCCTACGCGTCTTCAGTCCGGGCTTAATATTTGCTCAATACCAAGTATGAACAGTGACATATAAAATCTCCATTCTTTGCATTTCACACATTCTTTCCATTTTTTGCATTTTACTTGTTTTTTCATGGCACAATTATCACCGCAATGTAAAGAGAGCAAACCCTTCCTACCGACATAAGCTTCGCTGCATACACGTAATAAATAACTAATCCGTTTATCTAATATGGTGGGAATTACTTTGCGTTGTGTAGAAGAAAGAAAATGCGTTGCCCCGTCGTTGCCTTTACGCCTTTACTTTTATTGTTATTATTATACCTAATGTAATTATCACGACTATCGCTAATGTAGCCATTTTAATGAAGACTATTATCCTAATAGGTATGTATTTAGAGTTTCGAGGGGTTTACAAATATTTCCCGGTTAATCCAGTAATGAGAGCTGCACGATTTACAAGTACTTGTATATTGAGTATATACATAACTTAGCTCGAAAATCGTTACGCAGGGTACAAGGATGCGCGGCCGAAAAATGGCGGTAGGTGGTACAAATTTGGGAAAAATAGTTATGTACCATTTTTCGAAATTCGCAATTATTACCGAGTAATAAAGCCCTCTTCAATTACCGAACAATAAAAACCTATTTTTCCAAAGAAGTCTTTATCACGCTAGGAGAAAAAACTGAAGATAAAATGCAGTTGCTCTTTTGCATATAGTGTAACTTAACTATATGGGTGAATCTTTATGGTAAAAATAGGATGTAATAGGTGTTGTAAAAGTAATGGAGACATAAATCTGCCCGTATTTTTTTGAAAAAAATTTGAACAAATTTGTTTTATCTGCTCTTACAAGTTTAATGGCGCTTCGGCAGCAAAAGCTTTTACTGATATTGCGGGATTAACAATAAACGTTATGGGAATCTGAAGAGGACAATAACGGTACACTCGAGTGACACCAAAAGCTTGGTTATCATGAATCGCACATCAAACAAATGGTTCGATATATACTTGAACCACCATACGCTAAATTAATATTGCCTGACTGTGTCTTTTAGAATTGGAGATTTTGATTAAACGCTTGGTAAGCGCCACGCCAAATTCATGTAACTCCTTATTCGGGCCACGTGAGTCGCAGTGGAATGTATTGTTGCATTTATCATAACTCGCGTGGCTTGAACAAAAAGTTCAGTCTCGGTCACTAGGGATCAATATGGTAGTTTACGTGTTAAAGAATTACAAAATATTACATTTACTCGTAAGTTGACTACAGTATAGTTAGAATTCAACCGTAAATACTTCCCCGACTTTTTCTCACAAACTTTGAAGAGATTCTCTCGAAGGTAAGTATATTTTTGATTTTGGGAGATGATTGGCTACAGGAAATCCGAGAAGGTTTTAGTGGGAAATAAATAGGACTAAAGAAAATTGGTGAGGCTTCAAACCTTTTAGTAGGTGCGGTAAAGAGTAGAGCAATACATTAGTGCTTACCGTACGAGATATCCAATGTATATCCTTGTATCTGTGTTATATAACGGGCTGTAACACCTGAGTTTACTGAAATAACATTAAATTTTGGGCGTTGATATGTTAAACTGAATAAATGTAACCTAAGAGCAGTATTACCAAGCATGCTGCACTAACTATTAACTCACTATTAACATTATTATTCTATTTCTCTTATTCTATTTTATCTTGTTTTACTTTATATTATTTTATTTCATTTATGATTATTTGCAATTGTTTTTCGTAAATCATGTCGCATTTAACACTAGAACTACCGACAGTTGAGACGTAGCTATCTCTACTTAAAAAAATTACTTTTATTTTAAATGAATAAAACAAAATTAAAGTTCATTATATTAATCCTTTAGCTATCCCTCCAAAGGATAGAGATAGGGTAGAGATAGGGCGATAGAGAAGGATATTTAGCTATCCCTCCATTACATCATTGCGAAGAAAAAATGTAACATGAAGAAAAAATAATAAAATGAAGTTGTCAAAGCAGTCAAAATGCCTGGTGTGGTAGCTCTAGTGTTAAATTTTGTGCGAAAAATATCAGCTAGAAGTAGGCGTTACCAGTGTCAAAAGTCTTGGAAGAAAAGTGTCAAAAGGTTTGATGACGAAAGGTTTAGAAAATCTATTGTGCGTTAGTAAAATGCATTATCACTGACAAACCGCTAAACCTATTGAGGCCATATTCACACCATACGTTATTGAGGTGGCTAAGCCTTTTATATCCCACCCTTTACCTGCTCTGCCATAAAATGCGGGTCCGTGGTCTAGTGTTCTACTGCCCCTTCGGAAGAACCATATTTGCCAAAGACATAATAGCCCTATCGAAAGGGTTCCTGTTGTAAGGTCCAGTTAGGTCTATATCAATAAAATATCGGTTTGCAATTGACGACTTTCCTCTAAAAGTACACTTTAAAACAGAAGGACGTGTTCCCAGAATGAAGTATAAAACGAACGACTCGAAGTGGCAACTCAGTATTCTAGGAATAATACCAAAATGTGAGTACAGAAATGTAAGACAAATATGTATACACATTATTGAGCTTACAATAGGGTTTTCTACAGGAGCTACAGTTTAAAGTTAACTCCGAAACAATACACCTACAGCAGAAGTGCCTGGAACCGAACTTCCAGAAGTGCTTGACCGAGATATGAACCCGAGTATTTCGCATATCCCGATAGGAAATTACAATTAGGTCATTGTTGACCCAAACTTGCGCCATTCGTTCACCTTTGGCACAAGCTCGTAGTTTCGATTGACTGCAATCTGACGTTTTTCTGGAACGAAAATGTAGAATCAAGATGAGCGAACCTCCCAAGGTCCAAATTTGAGGTTCGCGAAGGGATCAAATCTAGCCTACGATCTTTGCTAAAACTGGGGTCATTGCTGGCTCGATGTCGATGCCCGTTCGGGCAAAATAAGACAAAATTAAGGGTAAAACCTTGTGCATATAACTTCTTTTATAAAGACCTATGTATAGGAAAAAATAAAACTAGAGTATAGAACCCTATTAATAATTACTACCTCACCGCTTTCATTCACGTCTTCGATCACCAGCACTTGCAAGATAATTGCCTGGAGCCTTTACTTTCAGGATTGCGCTGCTGCTTTTATATTTAGTTTGAGGGAATTCTAAAATAAAATCAATAGCAACTGACTTCTTCAGTGTAACACGCTTGACACATAACCTCATTCGTTCTGTAATAATTTTTCAAGTGTACATTGCACGGAATGGTGACGTAGAACGGCAAAAACTATCGTTATATAGTTTTTAGTGTACATGTTTAGTATCGAGATTAGCCACTAGGCCACATCTGCACTATCACTGGGTCACCGAGCCTTAATACTGAGACAGCAAACGTAGACAGAAAATCAAGATTGACGAGTGCGCTATGCTTGAACAACCACTGAAGCGCTGAGTTTAAACAGAACATCGTAATCCATAATAGGACCCTTCCTAAACCACTATTAGACAGCCAAGCCTCGGCTGAGCATAGGATTTAGAAGATGGAACATGTAGTAGCCCAGCATTAGACCAAAAAGAAGTGGGTCCACAACTTCTGTTGTGTGAAATATCAAAACCCTAGCAAAACGCTAGCAAAATCCTAGCAAAACTCTAGCGAAACCCTGGACTTACAACCTCTGTCGTATCTGTTATGTTCATCTTGTCATGTCTTGTCAAGTATTGGTGGTGTGAACCTTGAATCGAAATCAGGCTTGTGCTTATTCTCTTGTCAAGCTTAGCGATTCCTTTTTGAGTAGTAGTCTAGCAACGGTTGATCTAATGTCACTAATCAACAACAGTTCTAGTTTTAGATACATTGGCACGTGTAAGCTTCGTGAACTTCCCTAACTGACTTAACCGTAACCCGAGTTGAAAAGAAAATGCAGCACCAGTTTGGTTTAAGTGTCAGAGTATTTGGTGTGATCCTTAAGCGCATTCTGAAGTTTTCCTCGTGCTATTTCACGTCCAAATAGGTAACTCATGGCTGTAAAATGAACTTTAGGGGTCATTTCAAGGACAAACGCGTAATACCGATCTATTCACTCAAGTAGGGGAAGGTGGGGCAAGACGGGGTAGTTAAGGTTCAATATTGAATTAAACATTGGTTTTTGTAGTAAAAAAATTAACTTTATTTTTCACTAATTCTTTAATAAATAATCTTTCAATTTAACTACAATTAAACCGAGGTTTTCACAGCATTGAAATTATAAAAATGAAAACTCAAAAAAACACATTTGTCCCCATCATGCCCCACAGGCGGGGTAAAACGGGGTACCCCCGTGGGTAAGATAGGGTACTTATTAATATACTATTTAACAACGATTATTTAACGAGTTGACAGCGTGGGCACACATGTGTGGCTTTATCATCGTCATCTTCTTTTCGTTTATAGTTTCTAACCATCCTAGAATAGTAACATTTATTCGTATATTTATGTGGGGCAAGATGGGGTAACGTATTTCTTAATACCCCATCTTGCCCCTTCTCGTCTAAACACAAACGTACCAGCATATTCTGTAAATAAGATTTACAAAGGTAAAATGTAAAATCCTTACCTTGTTGCCTGCGGAATTCTGTTTTAGAAACATATACATTCACAGGGAAATTTCCACCATTTAACACTAATTCCACAAGTGAAAAACTATCATGAAAAAACAAGGAAATTGCACAATATGATGAAATGTCGTCTAATTCAAACATGCAAGCACGTGCTTCGCTGGCTGGTTGATTGTTGTCTGCGACTGAAGCAACACATCGAATCCGCATAATTGATTGTGATCGGCACTTCTGCATCACTTCGTACAGAGACTATCCCGTCTTGCCCCCCTACCTCATCTTGCCCCACCTTCCCCTACTCGTAAGCTAAACGAAATAGTAAAAAATGTTGCAGACAAATGTTTTAGTATCTGGAGATGAACGTCAGGTCATGACCTTGAATCTGACTTTGCGGTAATTTCAAAATGAAACTAAATTTACTTATCATAGAAAAAATAAAAATATTAATTTGAATACCTTGGGCTAACGGCGATAAAGAGATTATTGGATATCTTGGAATTTTGGACCTCTCATTGGCACTCTGCGGTGACTGCAGATAATTATCATTATACCGAATCCGAGGACATCGACTTATTCAACGACGAACCAATTTTGGAGGAATATCAATTTATATATGTAATATCAAAAAAGTATTTGAAACTCTGACCTACCTTGACCAGCAACGGGAATACTGAACCATATTGACGAGGTATGACCAAAATTCGAGAAAATACGTGGTCTTGCTATTTCTATTTCTAGCATATGCCCTTGTTGCCATGGGGCAAAAGAAGATTACACATTGATAAGAACATTGTTAACGTGATATACATGATGAAAATACTTAAAAATAATACAAATGGTATTGAAAAGGATTTTAAGGTAGAAAGTAATTGATTTTACCGCGGATGTATAATCAATAACAACAAAACGAATAACAAAGAAAAGCCAGAATTAACGTGCTATGAGGGAATAAACATTTTTTTAACAGTAAGTAAGAATAAAACTTTACTGTGTTGGGGATTAAGAATAAGGATTTTCTGCCAACTCCTTATTAATTAAATAGGAATGGAAATTGGCGCGAAAAACTTCAATCGAAGTGGCAGAGCGCACCTGGGTCGGAGGAGAATCCCAGAGATAGGCTCCGGATATAAGAAAAGAATTGCGATAAGATTCTGTCGGACAATGAGAAATTACAAGATTAATGCCTTCAGGAGTCAACCTCTGGGAATGCCTAATCCGATTGTCAAAAGTGGAGAAGCGATTCGCCAAGTAAGGTGGATTTCCTGATAGGAGGAGCTGAAAGAGGGAGCAGCCTACGAAATAGGTTCTTCTATTAACAACAGATAGCGAACCAAGTCAGTGTAGCCGGTAAGAAGTTATGCGTTCGTCCCTTCGAAGGTCAAACACAAACCTAACACAGGTTAGCTAGATAAAAGAGTTTATCACTCTTTGTAGCTTGAGATCCAGGATGTCAGGAATACTACTGTAGACTAAGCTGCAGTAATCGAGAAGCGGGTATACTAGTGTCCTAACAAGTTTGGCCCGGAGTGCAGAGGACAGGACATTGCGTCGGTGCTTTAGCCTGTATCTTTGCATACACACCTATTAACAAGGAACTCATTTGTAATCAAAGATTGATAGGTTTGAACCTGAGACCTCTCGCACGCGACTCTGGAGTATTACAGCTAAGGTACGACAACTTATATATGTACGTTTGAATTTTTGAAATTTACATATTGTTATGTTCGATTAGGGTGTCCCATAAATTTCTTCCTTTCCGGCTCGAGGTCATACATAGCGTGGCGCGGAAAAAACTTATGGGACACCCTAATATAATTAATAAAGGAACCGTAGGAGTAATTAAAGTTGATAGAAAAAGAAATTAATGAACGTACGTTTGTGACGTAAGGCAATGAAATTAACTAGAAAAACATACGATATTCCTAAAACGCTAATAATTTATTTCAATTTACTAACAGAATAACAATTCGTTAGTGTAATCACTTTTTGAATAAGAGGGACCACATACGGAGTTGTTTTAACAACGACAGCAGTTGTTTTGTTGAATGTAGAATATTTTTTGTTCAGTGTAGGATATTAAAAATATAGTACTAGACTTGGGTCACAATCCAGAGTTACACATGTAGCAAACAAACAATTTGCTAAATTATAATCTAGGGAAACCAGAATACCGAACCGCTACTGTCTGACTGGGACTAATGAGGTACTAGTAACTAGGTAGAACCGAGGTTGGCGCTAGCAAATTTCTACAAGACCATCCTAATTGTGGTCGTCATGATAAAGGTCGAGTGCGACTAACTGTCGTTTTGAATAGTCCTCTGCCTCGAAATTTCCCATTTTGATTGCTGCGAATCTTATTATTTACTGTATCTAAATATTAAGGGGGGAGCATGGTCCAAAAAAAAATTAAAATAAACGCAATGGTTTGAAAAAACTGAAGGCATTATGTACGGTCCAGGAATTGCCAATTGATAGATTAAAAGCAGTAAGATCCAGTACAAAAATTGTTTTCATCGTTTTTTCTCTACTTTTTTTTACGGAAAACTTTAAACGTGTTTTTCTCAAAACCACGTTTTCCAAAATGGCGTACACGATTACTCAAAAACTAATGAACGGATCGACTTGAAACTGAACGTACTTTTAAAATATATGATTATCTTCTACATGAATGTCAAATTATTTGAAAAAGATCGTTTAAAAAATTTTCATAAGTCTTTCTTTTCGATTTTTTTGTGTGAAAAATTGCACTTTCTTTTTAAATTTGCAATAAAAATGCCAATTCTTAATTTTTAAAATTTTTGCGTCTGTTCATATAGAAACTATGAGTATGTAGATTAAACATCAACTTAATTTTTTCAGATTAAACCACTTTTGCGATCTTGATAATGTACGCCAATCAGAGGCTTTCGGCTGAAGGTGCTTCACAAGATAACCTATAACTTTTATTTTAATTCATTTTTTCATGTAAACAAATTTTTTTTTGCACCCTTTTAGAGTAATACTTATACGCTAAAAATGTTTGAAGTTGATTACACCTATATATTTTAAACACAAATATTGTAAAGAACCATGTTTTTTTCGTGCGCTGGACCAGGATCCCCCCTTAAGACAAACATATTAGAAATAATTGTATAATTTTGTCAAACCTATGAGCAAGAAGTTATTTCATTGCTCTTTGTATTTTGCAACAAGAACGATTGATGTACAGTATATCTATTTCTGTCAGAAAAATCGATCAAATCATTTGTCTTTCACTGAAGAGACCTGAAAAGACATGCATTTTTGTATATTTCTCTGTTTTATTTAATGAAAATTTAATATTTAGACTGAATAGTAATGTGTTTGAATATAGGAACAATGCAAACAATGTAGCAAACCAAATATGTGGATATGGTTTAACATTTCTCATACCCCGTATATGTTCCGAAGAGTATTTAGTTTTCTAAAAAAAAAAACATTTGCAGCACACGGTAATATGAGAAACAGAAAAATTAAAAAATTTAGCTGTGTCGTGAGGAGTCGAAACTACTCCATTCGGTGTATGTAGAAATACTAATTTACATTTTGAATTCAAAACAAGCAAGGAGAAACGTTTCTTAACGGAATTAAATGTTCGTATATTTTACCAGGAGTCACAAAAAAATTGTTGGAATGTGATATGGGAAAAAAATGATTAATGATCACGAGTTATTTTTACCCTCTTGGTAAATGTATGTGCTGAAGTATCTTAAATGTATCTTAAACCATGGATTTATTCCTCCCTCTCTAATCGATTGATTTTATCGTTCCCAGAGAGAGTAACGAAAAAATCGAGTCTCTTCTTAAACGAATTATGTAGAATTCTTTTTATCCAAAACATTACCTACCTATAGAAAAATGGATCAGCTTAGCAACAAAGCTCGTGAAAATGACGTTTCATCTTTTGTTGGAAGGAATGATCTAAATGCATTCTTTAAACACCAAGGTGTTCTGAAAAGGATACAGTAGTTTTAAAACACGTACTTGGTCGAAGATTCATTGTTGAAAATTTTACATCATTCCATATAGGGTTTTATAATTGGCCCAAAATAGGGCCATTAATGACAGCCAATAATGGCGCAGTAATGGCTGCGTCGAGGAATGACAACTTGGGCTCAATGATGGCTTACCGTGCCGGCCCAGCAACGGCAATCAGTCACGACCAGTATTCATGGCCCAGCCATGGCAATTGTTCGTCAGCCGGTCACAATACGCATTCGTAGCCTTATATAATAAATTCGTAGCTCGTGTTTGGACGATTATTCCGGGAAAACTGAATTTGCTTAACCATATTCCAATACATTCCATCTTTTCCATCTGTCATTAATCGGTACGGTTATTAACATTCCCGTCATGTGTCAATAAGGCAAAATGGTGCTGTACTACTTTATTACACCACCGGTGCTGCGCGATCGCACAAATATTTGACTTTCAACTTCCCAATGGTTTTCGAACGTAATCCTCTCTGCGGATAATAGGATTATTATCATATATACATATATGCAGTGGGAGAGAAAATCTCACGAGCACCGCCATTCAGATCCCGTCAACCATGAAAATATGAGACCCGTTGTCTTAAATATTTACTATAATTGGAACCATGGCTATTACAGTCAAATAATTCTAGGGAATTCAATCGAAATAACACAAGATGGGAGCTAATAAATCTGGGAAGCGAACTCTCCCAATCTTTCAAATTCTCGTTTCAGTACTTTTGGAATTGAAAGGTTATTTCCCGCTACAAAAACTGGGTCACGCTTCAAAGTATGCGAATGCACCCACAGTTTGCATTTCTCTAAGATCCGTCCAAGACTTGACCATATTTTTATCTTTAGCGGCCTGGAAAGTGGAACAGTATGGTAAAAATCTATCCCAATAACCCAGGCTTCTTAATACATCCGTTTCTGCACAACCTGCTTATTTACGATGACGAACGGCTCCTTTCGTTATATTCTTGTACCTTATTTCAAAGAAGCTCGATATCTCGTACCAGCAGAGTCAGTAATCGAGAATCAAAGAATCTAAGGATAAAAATATCTTCCGCAGTGGAGGAGTTAAGCCAAAAGCTTGATTCGGAGGGTGAAACAAAGTGGAAGAAGTCGATAAAACAAAGATGTTTGTAGCAAACTCCGAGTTTAGATACATTACGTGCGAAAGTGTAAATCGATTGAATCCTCAAGTTGATACCAAACGTTGGCTTGAGAAATTAATAGCTCCACGTAAAACTTAGCACGGATACAAGAAATCGCCTCAAGCGGGGCAAGAAGCTGTAGCGGACTACGAATGGATTGTTCGTTTATACGTGATTCCTTTCGTTGTACATATACGCAACCGACTGGGAAGAAGAAAACTGCTGCAATACTTCAGAAAAAGGGTAATTCGTGAAACAAAAAGTCTCCGAGTGCCGTGATTAACACACACTCGTAAAACATTAACACTGGGGGGAATTCAGACGTGCAAAGTACTGCTGAAATGCAGAGTGAGCTCCATGCGGTGGATACGGTATGCCGGGTTTTTTTTTCCTTCATGTGACAATCTTAATCAACGAGATTTACTTAAAGCGTAACTGTAGCGTCATCCACCGAATGCAAGACACACTAAAACAATTTCTTTTCGAACAACAACTATTTTCCTCAAGTATGAGCAAAAACGGTTGAGAATAAATATAGAAGTGAGACTTTAGCGCCGCCTACCAGAATGAAATACCCCTAAAAAACACCTCTGGTGCAAAAAGTCGAGACAAGTTCATGTATGAAAAGGGATCTCTCTACAAAAGTTGTGAAATCTAACAACATTAGACAAGCTCGTTTTTTCCATTATGTCAATACGAAGTAATTACAAAATGGAAAGAATTTTTTCTTGCTCCTCTACCCGAAAGTACGTACTTTCCGAATTAAATTCGCTCACGAAAATGCGTTTTTTGTGGCCGGCTGATGAAACACGCGCTGTGATTGGCTGTCGATTTTTCGTGGCTCGCTCACTAGCGCCGATTTATCTACTTCAACGTTCAATAGTCGTACTATAAAATTTGAAAACTGTACTTTCAATAATTGCGTGTTCCATGATGTTTCATGTAAAAAGTGCAATAAGGAAAATGACAAGTAATTTAATTATGCGTTCTTATATATATTTATATACTGTTAGTTATTTATGTTTCATTTCTTAATTTAATTAAAATTTATCATATATATACATCATCGTTTATTCATTTGTTAACAAAAGAAACGGTTGAAATTCAGGTTATACACAAATCTGAATACTTTATAATGGTTTTGAATAGACTATTTACTGAATTTTAATAAAGTATTCAGATTCGTGTATAACCTGAATTTCAACCGTTTCTTTTTGTGTTTTTGATGCCCGCCCCCGACCAGCAAAGCCTCGGCTTTGCAAAAGTCGGGCGGGCATCAACAACGTGTCAGCTGATTTGCGGCCGTAGAATCGGGTACCGCGTGAGTTGATCGAGAGGGCGCATTGACGCAGGCCAGAAAACAAGAGCAGCCGATTCTGCGATGTTAAAAAGATTAATTATTTTACGTACTTTCGGGTGAGGAGCAAGAAAAATAGTATACGATCCTCAGCCAGAATGTTAGATGCCCTGGCCAGCGTTCATCGACCAAACCCCGGCGGCCCCAAACGGCGTTCAAACCCCGCCAGCCAGGAAATCCAACTTTCTGGCCACGGGTCGTAATGTACTATTTCTGTTTACGTGATTAGAACCGGTATTGAACTTATTGAGCCCCGAACAATTCAGATGTTTGAGTATGATGTATAATTATTCATATTATTATTATGTAATCTGATCTTTACTAATTCATAATGCGGTGAAAATGCATTAAATTGTAAGATATTTATTGCTTATCGTTTGGGTTCGGGGCCCGACAAGTTCAATACCGGTTCTAATCACGTAAACAGAAAAAATTCTTTCCATTTTGTAATGACTTCGTATTGACATAATGGAAAAAACGAGCTTGTCTAATGTTGTTGGATTTCACAACTTTTGTAGAGAGATCCCTTTTCATACATGAACTTGTCTCGACTTTTTGCACCAGAGGTGTTTTTTAGGGGGATTTGTCTCCTTTTTGCAAATATTATTATTATTATCGGCTTTATATCTCGAGATAATATGAAACAATACATAACGTGCGTCGGTAAAGTAAATTTTTCGTCTTTTGGATTCGTGAAAACAAAACACAACGCCACTGCGTGTCATTGAGACCTAGCAAACCCCTCACTTACCGCTACTTATGTTGCATTTCTCGTGTGAGCGTATAGAAGCATCCAGACGTGTATGTATACAGAGAAACTCATACAACTTAGTGGACATTTTGCGTTTGAATGTATGGAGATTGAAGCTGTGTATATACATAACATGTGGCGGCTGTTGTTCATGTGCCCGCACCTAGTTCGGTCGAGAAAAGGTACACGGTAGCGCTCTCGCCCAATTCATACATGAACTTGTCTCGAGACACCACCGTGTCTCTTGATGACTAAAAACCTTACTCGCTATATCAGTAACATATGGTGTAAATATGGCCTCAATAGGTCGGATGATTTCTTAGTGATGATGCGGTTTACTCATGCAAATCGATTTTATATGCAAAGAAGACTACGCTAAGTAATCTAACTCTTTGCGGTCCGAGACATACCGCTAGAGTGTTATATGATGCTGAGTCATACTCAACATTGTACTGCAAATGAATAATGTTATACGCATGAAAAATATTTATCAAAATCGTCCAATGATGGCTAGAGGTCAGATTAGGTCATCTGGCCTGGAGCTAAAATAATTTTAGCAGGCGATCGAGGTTACTTTACTCAGGTGAGGGAGTAGGGCAACTCGAAAAGTAATACGAAAAAGCAACAGCAAGGTAAAAGTAAATGTATGTACGTTGGATAAATATTTGGAAAAGGGAGTTCAACAGCTGTAACATAAGAATAAAACCTAAAGAGTAAGAGCCGCCGAAATGAAAAAGAATTAGAGCATCTGAAATTTGGTACTGCGGGAAAATGGTGAAACTTAAACGGGTAGTCACAGTTACGAATAAAGAGACAAAGACTAAATTCCAAGTGGAAAAAGAACCATGGAAGAATATTGTAAAAAGAAGGAACGTAAAATACCCTTTAGAATTACACACGAAGGAATTCTTAGGATTATTTTGGAAAGTGAGATGGAAAAAAAGAAACGGAGGTAGATCGAAGTAAATTATGAAGGCTATCAACTGCACTAAGTACAGTGAATTAAGAAGATTATCTGCAGATGGATGGGAAACGAAATGGAGAAATGCATTAAAGCAGTCATCGAACTGATCACCCCGTGACGACGAGTAATTTGAGACTTCAGCACTATCTCACAGCTGTTTCTAGTTTTGCCAATCGAAAGGTATGGAAATTACACCTTCGCGAACCAGATGAGTAAGATTCACAACCTCAATCGTGTGGGATTAATTTTAACGTGATCGTTATCCATCTATAAATATGCAGGGTGTGCTGTATAAGAGTTCGAAGCCGAATGGTGGTGGTAAATGGTGAAAGTTTGAGAAAAAAGTTATGTACCATTTTTTGAAATTCTGAAGAATTACCGAGTAACTAATTGAAACATTTTGGCCAATTCGAGGAGGTTACGTTTTGCGGGGGGAGGGGGGGGGGTATGAGGGGGTCACGTCTAGCTGTCAAATTATTCGCGACGAATTAATACGAAAACAAAATTTTTGGTACCTCAACGACTGTAATCAGCAATCAATTGATTGCGTAAGCACATATCGCTTTTAATTAGCTGTTGCTAATGAATGATCCAAAATCGAACTGCAAACTGCTTAAGGGGTAATACCACTCTAGAGGTCCGAAAAAAAGCCAAACTTTGAGAATTAATTTAAAAAGTACGGAAAAAGGAATCGAATTTTGTTTTCAGACAATTAATCAAACATGTATTCAAGTGTAAAGAAAATTTTTGTATTGATATTTTGTTGCAAAATGGTGGCGCCACAGTCGTTTTTCGAAATCGCCTTTTTTTTAAGGGCCTCCACGGGAGGACGGATTAATTGGAAACTATTGCATGGATTGGTTTGAAATTTTAACAGTAGCTTGACACTTACATTCATTACAAAAGTACGTAGCTGTTTTTTGATTCGTTGTAAATTTTCTTTTTTATAAACAATTTACTGCTCATTTTTTGCCGAAAATCGATTTTTTTTTCACCACAAGTGTGCTATTTTTACAAAAATCAATTTAATAAAAATCCCTACGTACGTTTATAGGCAATGTCATATAGATCAAGAAATTTTGTGGTTTTTTGTTCCTGGTCTTCAACTTTCGGAGAAATCCGTCCTCCCGTGGAGGCCCTTAAGAAAAAGGCGATTTCGAAAAACGACTGTGGCACCACCATTTTGCGACAAAATGTCAATACAACATTTTTTTTATACTTGAATACATGTTTGAATAATTGTCTGAAAAAATTTCGATTCCTTTTTTCGTACTTTTTAAATTCATTCTCAAAATTTGGCCTTTTTTCGGACCTCTACAGTGGTGCTACCCCTTAATCGTGACATCGCATGTGTGTCTATCTCATTTCACACTTAGTTTCTCATTATGTAACAAACAGAGGTAATCTATGATTATTATCCGATAACGAATGCAGAAGTATGCCAGAGATGAGAACTTATCACTAATCAAATTACGTTAGTATTTCGAGTTTGAGATGAGTTGCCGTACAGTTTGGGTGTTCCAGATTTAGTGAAGTTATGGGTATACCGTAATTAGTATAGCAATTCATCGCTGACTACTCGCGTTAAGCTCAAGTACTGTTCGGAGCTGAAAAGATGGCAGTTAGTTCTGATTTTCTGTGGGTTCGCATTTACAATTATTCACCTATAAAGACAAGATATAATTATTTTTGCCGGTGACAAAAATGACATCAATGATATTAACGCTATTTATTGGGTAATAATTATACCAAGCTACTATTTTCTCGCGTGCTTTTTTTCTACCGTTCTGGTGGTAGTAGTACTCGTCTTAAGGGGTTATACGCACTTAGAAGGCCGAAAAAAGGCGATTTTTCAAGAATTTTTCCTCGAGAGACATCTTCATTTATTAATTTCAAACTTTGTGCACATATTGTAGTAGTCTTTGACTGCTTTCTCAATTTTTTTTGGTATAAAAATAATCATTGTGACAGCCACTGCAGCCAATCTCCGGGAGCATCTCGAAAAAAACACGTTTTGCGGTGAGCACGATATTTCGGGACTGGGTTATCTGAGATAAAAAAACCACAAATTTTTCGTTAATATAATGTATTATCTCGTGTTTGATCGTTGGGTTTTGCAAAATACTAATTTTTAACAAAATGGCGGCTTCGTAAAGCAGAAAAATAAATTTTTCAAGAAAATTTTGCCCGTAAATTGTTCATAAAATTAACACTAGAACTACCGACAGTTAATACATAGCTATCTCTACTTTTAAAAAAATGACCTTTATTTTAAATTAATAAAACAAAATTAAAGTTGATTATATTTGTCATTTAGCTATCTCTCCAAAAATTATTACATCATTGCGAAGAAAAAATGTAACATGAAGTAGGGATACTAAAATAAAATTGTCAAACCAGTCAAAATGACTGGTGTGGTAGTTCTAGTGTTAAAAATATTTGTCGTGGAGTCAAAATCGACGATTAATTACTAGATAATATATCTATAAAGCTTGTGTAAAAATTTAAGATCGATCGGTTTAGCCGTTTTTGAAAAACCTTGTTCACCGCAAAACGTGTTTTTTTCGAGGTGCTCCCGGAGATTGTCTGCAACGGCTGTCAGAATGATTATTTTTATACCAAAAAAATTGAGAAAGTAATCCAAGGCTACTACAATATATACACAAAGTTTGAAATTAATAAACTAAAATGTCTCTCCAGAAAAAATTCTTGAAAAATCGCCCTTTTTTCGGCCTTCTAAATGCGTATAACCCCTTAAGCTCGCGTGTAGTGGAGACTCGCCTTAATATTTAATCATTTTTCGTAGGTTATGTCACGCTTGAATTTCGCGCGGAAAATATCAGCCGGAAGTGGTCGTTGCCAATGTCAAAAGACAAGAAGACAAAAAATATTTCATAATGTTCGATGACTAAAGGCTTAGAAGTCCAGTGTAATCAATAAGATTGATGCGTGCATATATGTAGTTATATGTTTAGATTAATACACGCGCGTTCCTCGCATAAACGTATGTCGTTGTTAGCTGAAGCCATATCAAGGTGTTATGGCATCCATGCATTTAATTCTATATTAAATAACAGTATTATTGCCCGTGCACGTATTTGGGGAGACTAAAGAGCTAATTGGATATTGGGATGAATTGTTGCAGTAAATTAAACCGAACTGCGTCTCATCTACAAAGATTCAACAGGAAATTTCATGCATTTTATTAACACTAAACGTACCACAACCGATCAAAAACCCTCATTTTGAATGGTTGAGCGTTAAAACATGACACCAGAGGTCTAGTATTAAAAATTAGCCTTAACTGGAGTCGTCGATCCATTGATAATAAAAATAACAGTTGTCTTAAGGTAGGTGCCTAGTCTAGTGAGCGAAAAAACAAGCTTATTTTCGAAAACGTTCTTCTCAGCTTCTTTATTAGATATTACAATTACAACATTTTCAAGGACATAATGCTATCCTTATCGAATGGGAAAAAAATGGTTTACATCGTCCAGCGGGTGGTGTTCCCAAGGTGTTCCCATGGCTGACAAACAATCTCCGCAACCACTACATCGATTTTGATGAAACTTTGTACGATTCTTTATTAAGGTGTTTTGTACGGTAATTCACCAGATTTTTTGGAAAAAATTATAATATAAAATTTTACAGGACGCAAACGGTACAAAAATATGTCGATTTTCGTACAGTGTTTTTCAAATAGCCGCCATTTTTTTTCTATTATCGATTTTTGGCAAACGGTGGTGAATTACCATGTGGCAAACTTTCCTCTTTGAGAAGTTTTTTCTTATTTTTGTTTCAAACGTTCCAATCCGAAGATTGTTTGTCCGCCATGGGAACACCTTTTTATTGAGGACTCGACTTTGGTGCCTTCTGATAATTGGAAAAAAAACGCTGGATGATGTAAACCATTTTTTTCCCATTCTATAAGGATAGCATTATGTCCTAGAAAATTTTGTAATTATAATATCTAATAAAGAAGCTGAGAAAAACGTTTTTGAAAATAAGCTTGTTTTTCGCTCTCTAGACTAGACACCTACCTTAAGGAACTTTAAGGCGATGTGAATTTCGGTACGCCTATTTTACACTGCACGCCTAGAGTTGCCAAATAGGACCCTACTGTTTTTTTTTGTTTTCAGTGCAGTGGCATAGGAACCACAGGATACGCGAGTGTGAGAGTGAGATTTTGCACCTCCGGTAATGATCAAACGGAGCAAAAAAAAAAGTGGGTAACACGCAGGACCTTTCGGATACGAGGGAGCTACTCAAGCGGCAGAGCCAATGACCGACCCCATCTAGGAACTGTGTCACCTTATCTGCTGCAAAAGATAATTATTTCGATTTTTTTAATAATTTATTTCGTTAATAAGACGTAGTAATATTTTCTCCAAAATTGAGTGAATGAAAATTAGTAATATATTTTTACCCCATCGTCCCCAGAGTCCTTCAGGACATAAGCGGAATATCATCACGCTTTAATATCTCTGAAATAAAGGACTCGACTCCTCTCCTTACAAAAAAACTTGTTAGTAGCGGTAACTCATTTGTCAAGAAACGCCAAGATCCGGCAGTTTGTTTCCCAACAACGTCAAGTCAAATTTACAACCGTGTCCAAAAGGAAGACAGGGTGACTGTGTTGTAGCTTCGCGCAAGTAACTAAATTGGTTTGTTTTCTTTTATCTGTATTTTAAGAACACGTCATAATAAAACAAGGTTTAATAAATAGTAATATTTTAAATTAATTTATCTTCGATTAATTTTTAATAAGTATATACTTTACATGTATTCTGGATGTCTGAAGATGGCTTAGAAATTAAACCGAATCGTTACACAAAAACATTTATGTTCTACATCAACGATGGACCAAGGAATATTTATTTTATTAAACAAGGTTTTATTACATGGCCGATGAAGAATAACTTGATATTCCAATAACAATTAATATTGCGAAATAGCAAGTGAGATTGTACCTATATGTACTGTTGTGATCTGAAAAGCTTAGCAGTCTTAAGGGGTTAGGTCACTTTAGAGGCCGGAAAAATAGGCCTGTTTTGGGATTTTTTTTCAGAGAAACTACAAAATAAATCGTGGTTGAAAAAAAAAGAGGATGGTTATTATATATATAATTGACTGTATACACTAATTTTTTTGAAGCAATTAATTTGAAAATGGCGGCTGTGCAGCGTTTCTGCTATGACGCCTTCGTTTTTCCAGGGTAAACTGCAAAAAAACACAGCTCCTGTAATTTTTTAATTGTCATGGCTTAACAACTTTTTTTCGAGTATATATAACAGCAGCTATCAAACTACGTAGGATTTTTTCAATATTTTGATTTTTGACAATAATTTGATTTTGATTTTGGCGCACTTCTAAAGTAAAAAGTGAAGAATTTGCCTAAAAAATAGCCAGAAAATTGTTAATCACAAATGAACTATGCAATATAAAAAAAATCGTACATAGTTTGATAGATAATGTATTTTTAAAGATATATTTAAAATTTCAAATGAATCGGTTGAAACTTGTCTGAGTTCTGTTTTCGGCAAACTTGAAAAATGTAGTTTCGAGATAAACGCGTTTGAAGTTTTGAGTAGTAGCTCGCTGCGGACCGGGCGGACGTGTACTAAAATTCGAAAACCGAGTACTTTGAGATTTGTCCCGGCCATAATCTTTTGGGACATCATTTTTGAGGTCCTAAGGGACAAAACAAACAAAATCGATTTTCCGAAAGTTCTAGAGTAGCCCAACCCCTTCAGTCAAAGTAGATAGATTAGGAAATATTTCTTATTGTTTAATTATCTCTCATCATAATTTGTGTTCTGATAATCCTGGTAGAGTTACTGTTTTATTAAATCGCATTGGTTATGTAACAGTTGTTATTATTATGGGTTCATTATTTAATTTTAGTACACATTTTTTTCGAAATTTAAAAATGTAGCTTCCATTATTATTTTGTTTGTTTCTGCAGGAATGACTAGAAGAGCTCAATTTTCATTTTTTTCTTGTTTTCTCTCAGTTATGGCAACCCCTACTCCTGAATCTTCCCTAGTTCAATCTTCTACTATAGTTACTGCCGAAGTTTATTTATTAATTCGTTTTAGAAACATTTTATTAACAAGTTAAAATAAAAGTGAGGTTAAAAAAATGCTACGACAAAGACTGCCTTCTTCTTTGCAGATTAAGGTCTTTAAAATGCTAATTAATAGCTCCAGTCACTGTCAAGAGATTTCATGTTTTTTAGAAATAATGCGTTTAAAGTTTGACATTCGTTTGAGGTGGCCGGATTCTGAACATGCAACCCGTCATACATGGTCAGCATGTGTAAACCGGGCTGTAAAAAAAAGTCACGTGATCGATACAAAATACTCCGTTGTTAGTAAGCGGATAATCTTAAATTTGGAATATGTTATTACTTGGCCCTATACGATGGGTTGTCAACCGATTTTTACTCTCTCAAATTAATCTTTTTTATTTATATCAAGAGACACGGTAGTGTCTCGAGACAAGTTCATGTATGAATTGCGAGCGAGCGCTAACGTGTATCTTTTCTCGACCAAACTAGGTGCGGGCACATGAAAAATAGCCGAAGCACGTTGTGTATATACACAACTTCAACCTACGTATACATTCACACGATTCTGTCGCCGTCATTAGAATGAGTTCTCTGTATACATACACGACATATACAATAACACGAATTCTGTCGCATCAGTGACGGCTCATCAATTTGCTACGCCTTTGGCAATTCAGACGCTCCCGTACAGACGTGAGGCTCAGGGCCGTCTATATTTTAGTACACTTTATTAAATGCGCCAAAATTAAATTTTTTAAAATCAAACCAGAGTTCTACAAACAATTATTTTATTTCATTTTGACGCGTTTACTAAAGCGCATGTAAAAATTAATTGAGGGGCATTTTTATGAACACAGCTTTAATTTTATTGTAAATTTATATTATCTCGAGATATAAAGCCGATAATAATAATAATAATATTTGCAAAAAGGAGACAAATCCCCCTAAAAAACACCTCTGGTGCAAAAAAGTCGAGACAAGTTCATGTATGAAAAGGGATCTCTCTACAAAAGTTGTGAAATCCGATAACATTAGACAAGCTCGTTTTTTCCATTATGTCAATACGAACTAATTACAAAACGGAAAGAATTTTTTCTGTTTACCTGATTAGAACCGGTATTGAACTTGTTGGGCCCCGAACAATTCAGATGTTTGAGTATGATGTATAATTATTTATATTATTATTATGTAATCTGATCTTTACTAATTCATAATGCGATAAAAATAAATTAAATTGTAAGATATTTATTGCTTATCGTTTGGGTTCGGGGCCCGACAAAGTTCAATACCAGTTCTAATCAGGTAAACAGAAAAAATTATTTCTGTTTTGTAATTAGTTCGTATTGACATAATGGAAAAAACGAGCTTGTCTAATGTTATCGAATTTCAGAACTTTCGTAGAGAGATTTCCTTTATTCATTAACTTACAGCCAAAAATGTAAATAACATGACAGACGCACGGATGTGTCAAATTAAATATATTCAAAGAGAATAAAAGTATCACTTAACACGTTGACGCCAATGACGGCTATGGCCGTCCGATTTTCAGCGATATGCAGGCAAATGACGACTATAGCCATCGTGAATAAACAATTGAAAACAAAAAATGTGTTTGTGAGCACGATCGTCAATTGAAAAATGTGCGGCAACGTGTTAAACGCACCCAAACTCACCCAACAGTCGACGTGTCAAACTGGAGAAATTTATTTAACACCTTACTTATTTAAAAGCAAAATACGCGAAAAATGTATCGATCGAATACGATGTGGAGGCGACATTTTTTTTCGTCATAGATAAACAACTTTTGAAAAATGTTACACATACAAAAAAATGTTCGAAATCTGCATCATTCAAAAAAATTTGTTTCAGCAGGCAACAAATGACGGTATTGTCATAATTTAGTATACCCTAGAATGAAAAGTTGACGTTGGGACAATGTATTGCTAATAAAATCCAGTGTCCTTAAAACGCAAATATTGGACCGATTAGCTTTATGATTTTTGTACATAGTGTAACAATGATCTTTAAAGGAGTAAAAACTGGCAATAATTACATACATTATGATAAAAAAATGAATTATGGAAAAAAAATGAGACAAAGTCCTACTTTTTGCGTCACCATTAGCGACGAAACTATACGAATTGACACCCAGAGCAGCCACACCTTTCAAGTTTCTAAAAATATTTTCATAAATATTTCATCACTTGGGTTAACCAGGGAGTTCAGAATTTTAGTTGAACGATACTAGTACATTTATAACTGGACGTCAATTTGCTTAGCGATCTCGCTCGCTGTCGTTGACATTTTAACCAGATGAAGCTCCTTCAGAAGACTAATCATGCACGCAATAAAAAGAGGAGCTTGAACTGCTTCACTCCCTATAATGGCCGGCGGAAGACATTGCGGGAATTCCCAGTATTCAAGCAGCATTTATGTGTGGGTATAGATACCCATACAAGTGTGTACATTTACAGCTACTTTAAACATTTTGTAAAGAATCCAACCTGGAACTTACTACTCTTGTTTTAAAAAGAAGTGAACTTCGCGTACAAAGTTCAAAGGGCTCTATACGCTTGGAGAAAAACCTAAACATTTTTTATGCACACATTTTTTACATTAAAGTTATGCCGCGTCGGGAAAAGTTTGTAGTAATAATTCCTATACTTGTGTAGCAGTTGAGGATGAAAGTACAACACGTAACTCTAAGTTTTGGAGAGACCACTCACAAGAAATGTACTCCAACCCAACCTCACCGATTTCAGTCATTTTTGGATATGTTGTAGTACTCGAAAAAGTAAGAGACACGTATTTTTTTTTATGTGCCGACGTCCACTTTAAAGGGATGAAAACCACCCCTAAAGTTTTATCCGAAAATTGTTTTTTTATCATATCTCAGCTTCTAATTAATATTTTTTGATAAAACAAAGTGGAAAATATTTGTCATAAGAAGTTGAAGATATTAGGTGAAGAAAACTAGATTTTTTATTGTTATTGTTGTTGTTGTTGTTGTTGTTATTATTATTATTAATATTATTATTATTATCATTATGAGTTTTTATCGACAAAAGTATAAACATTTAAATTTTATTTTCAATATTATTATACAAGTCACAAAATAATAATAATAATGATAATAATGGGCAGCTATAATAATAGTTATAAAAAAGTAACTCTAATATAATAATAAAACAATATTATATTTTACTAACTTACTAAATATAAGTAATTTTAGAGAAAAAAAATTTTCATTATTTACATGCGCTGTATTGCTTTAAGGGGTAGTTTACGGTATTTGGGGGCGGTTGCGTAAAAAATCCCATCGTAAAAAAGGATAAATCTTCCCTTAAAAAATAATTGTTAATCAGTTCCGTTAAAAAATATTAATCAAAATCGAGTTATATTGAATAATTCACTTCTGGGGATGACTTCTATCACCCCTTTTATACTACTATATTGACAAAAATTTATAAAATAATTGTTTTTTTTATATAAATTACATTCTGTTTCCACTTGTAATAACTCTCAAGAAAAAAAAATTGTTTTTCATCATTTACATGCGATGTATTACTTTATGGCCTGGTGTTTATAAAGAAAAAAAGCATAAGAAATCTAGTTTTCTTCAAATATAAAATAAGGGTTGCAACCCCTTGGATCATTATCACACCTAATATCTTCGACTTCTTATGACAAATATTGTCCACTTTGTTTTATTACAAAATATTAATTAGAAGCTGAGGTATGTTAAAGAAACTATTTTCGAATAAAACTTTAGGGGTGGTTTTTACTCCTTTAAAGTGGATGTTGGCACATAAAAAAAAATACTTGTCTTTTATTTTTTCGAGTACTACAACATAGCCAAAAATTATTGAAATCGGTGAGGTCGGGTCGGAATACCTTCCTTATCAGTTAGAAAGGTTGTGATAGAGAACACGGTTTCTCTGTCACAAAGATCCCGCACTCCGGAAAATCGTTTTCTTTCCACGGTCGCGACGCGAAATTAATAAATTTACATATCGATCGATCGGCATGGATCGATCGAATTGTCGTCCAACACAGCAGTCAACAAACTCATAGGTTAAGTGACTCGCGGTGTAAGAGCGCATATAAATTATGTAAATTATAAATTATGTATATGGCGACATCTGGTAGGAGATAGGGTCAGGTTAGGGATCGTGCGATCGATCAGAGCGATCATTCGAAGGGGCGAAGCCATTGCGACGACGATGAAGGTCGCGACATCCGACGGGAACGAGGAGAACCACCGTTTTGAGCACGTGGGAGCGCCGGAAATCGAGCGGGAACGGAGCAGCGTCATCGAGCGAGGAAAACGACGCCAGACGACGACGACGCTGCAACGAGGAGCAGCATCGACCGGGGATCGATCCCTGGAGACGTCCAGACCCCGGTCGGAGACGAAAAAGTCGAGGGACGATTCCCCAGAAATAACGGGGAACGTCCTCGATTCGAATTCGAATGGGACGACGAATCCCATTCGATCAAGATGGTCGATCGACTCGAGGGGCACACGTGACCCCTCACGACCAATCGGGAGGCGCGAAGCCTCCCCTCCAGACGGAAGACGACGGAGACGACGCCGGAGTCTTCACTACTGTGTTGGACGCCGACTATTCCACCTCGTGCCGAAAGCATTAAAGAAAGAAAAAAAGGAAAGGAAGGAAGGAAGGACGAAAGAAAGGAAACGAAAGAAAGGAAAGGAAAGAAAGGAAGGAAGCCGAGGAAAGGACACGATTCAGGACGTTCCGACACCCCGAGGGTAGACAGTGAGTCCCTCCACGCAATTGCTTTTTTTTTTTAAAGTAAGGAACCGAGCGAGCTCTGAGTTTGAGCCACCTGTATGACAGGGGTGGCCTTCTCTGAGCGAGCTCTCTCCTACGTGCTCGACTCCGGACGTTTTGAAGGGGCCGAAGAGGCTTCGCCCCCTTCCTCGTATCATTTTTTTTATTGTTATTATTATTAGTTTAGCTAGTCGTCAATTCTCATTTTTTTTTATCTTTTCTCTATTCGTAATTGAATATATTTATTTTTTTTTATTATTTTTTTCGCGCGTCGTTTTCTTCCGAACCCTCCCCTCTACCAACCTCGCGACCTGAGCTGGTCGACGCGGTGCATTGCACCTGGCGCCCGCGACCTGAATCCCTTTTTTTGTGAGATTTTCAGGTGATCAACGGTGACGCGACAGGGGTTCCGATCCCCTGTCGAAGGATAGCGAGATCCACGTCACAAGGTAGCAGAGCTGACTAAAACGAAAAAAGCGGAAGATCGTGAAATTTTACTATCTGACTGCAATTTTTACACAGCATATCTTACTCATTGTTAGATATAAATTGGTGGAGCTGGAGGTAGAAGGGCTGAAGGCGAAAGCATCGATTTTCCCTATATTTTTACAAAAAAGTATTTTTTTTAAGTTATATTTACAAGCTTTATTTTAAACATATAATTTCTCTTTAAGGTTTCGCTCGTAATGTTATTTATTTAATTATTCGCGTTGACGTTTCGACTACCTATACGTTGTCATGTTCAGAACTATATAAAGAATTATATTCAGTATAACAATATCACAAGGAACATGCCTTTTATGTTTTCAAGAATGTATATAAAACATAAACAATTTTTTTTCTATTAAAAATTTTTATTGTTAATTATTAACAATTGTTAAATATCAAAATAAAAGTTATGTTTTTACATACAAAAAAAGTTTTTTTACCACTTTTGTATGGAATTTATGAAATAATATCATTCTTAGAATTTGATTTTTCATCGAAACAATTTTAATTGATATAATATTGGTACATTGCGAAGATATTTTCGACTTTGTTGTCCTACTTGTAATAACGATTATGTCTACAATTATTAATTTAGAAGTAATCGACGTTCGTTATAAATACAAACTGCAGATTAGTATTTATTAAAGTCCATGTGTGATAATCAAAATATTAAATGTTTTCTATTTAAAACTCTTTCTGTTCTTTCTACATGAATTTTGTATGCATCTGTTTACAGACATTTAAATTTAATAATACGAAATCCAACGAAACATGATGAAGTATTTATATGAGAAACTTATCCGTTTTATTATTATATTACTTTATACAATTTTGAATATATTTTACTAATTTCTTTAAAGTTCGTTATTAAATTTACATTGTTACTATTTTAGCTTCGCTTGTAAAAAATTTTTGTCTCTAAAATTACTTATATTTAATAAATTAGTAAAATATAATATTGTTTTATTATTATATTAGAGTTACTTTTTTATAACTATTATTATAGCTGCTCATTATTATCATTATTATTATTATTTTGTGAATTGTATAATAATTTTGTAAATAAAATTTAAATATTTATAGTTTTGTCGATAAAAACTCATAATAATAATAATAATAATAATAATAATAATAATAATAATAATAATAATAATAATAATAATAATAATAATAATAATAATAATAATAATAATAATAATAATAATAATAATAATAATAGTAATAACAACAACAACAACAACAACAACAACAACAATAACAATAAAAAATCTAGTTTTCTTCACCTAATATCTTCAACTTCTTATGAGAAATATTTTCCACTTTGCTTTATTAGCTTGGTTTGTAAGATAACATTTTAAATTTTAAATTTATTTGAAGAAGGCTTCGACATAACAAGCCGAAACTTTATATTACAAATTCAAATCTAAAGGTCGTAAATAACCAAAAAAAAGAAAAATAAATATAAGGTAAAATTTTCTAATATAATTTCCACCTACTTCTATATACCGGATTTACTTTTCAACCTTTGCACACAGAGATATGTAGTTCCCATAACCGTACAATAATATTTTTGAAAAATTTAAATTTTTCTCACAGTCAGGTACGCTCCATTTCTAAACCTTTTGACAAGTCGGGACCGGAAACGCTCATCGATACACATTGATCCTGGTGTTTTTTAAAATGAGCTCGAGCTGATACAACAAGAGTCGATGAGAACCTCAAAAACTGTCAAATCTGAAATTCGATACCTCTTATCTCAGAATATAGTTTCATAAACTCAAATTGTAGCTTTCTTTTTTGATGGCCATCCTGCAGGTGCAACGGTAAAAAGATAAGGCTACGGTACCAAATGCAACACCGCTGTCTTTATTCCAGCTACAGCTTTAACTCTAACAGAGATAGGTTTCGTACCTCCATGAAATTTCTTTCTCTCTGTCCTTCGGCTCAAATGTTAATGGGGTTGATACGTTTTTACCAACATTTTTTACTGGTGTCACTAGACCTTTTGAATTTAGTCCCGGAAATATTCGAGAGACACGCCTTTAGTAGAAAAAAAAACCATATTCGAAACGAGCAGCTGTGATGGGCAACAGCAAATATTTATAGATTAATGAGGGTTTATTCAACCGAAAGCCAAACGAAGTGATACTTTTATTGAAAACTACGAGCGTATTTACGAATTTATGAAGACGACATTATGCACATAATTTATATGCACACATACGTATTTTGTCATGCATGTATGCCCGTTTCCGGTATTTTTATTCTATTATTTTTACTGCCTATACAATCCAGTAAACACGATGGTCCGCGTATAAAATATTTGCGCCTGGGATGCCCCGCAGAATTACGCTGCTTAATGAATGAAATTACTCTGAAATTTGTACAGGTAAAAAATTCTATTCTCGGCGGTAGGAAAATTCTATTTTATGAAACTCCGCTTCTAGTACCTACAATTTATACTGGGCATATACTTTATATCAAGTAATCCTATTTCGCAAAGTATGTAAAAATTATGACGAAAAAAGGAAAGGCGGAATAAAATTTCCTCTTCGCTCCCTTTTTACGGCTTTGCTTTTGCTACATTGCTACTTTTGCTGTATGTGGCGACGTAGTGATTTATGAAGTGTAAAAGAACCGAAGAATTACATTTTTCTACGCTGCTAAACGGAAACGCTATACAGAGAACGCCATTGGAACGTTTTTTGGCGTTTAAATAAAGTTCTGAATAACGCGTATGTACAAGTATTTTTCTTAGCGAGCTTCGTAGGAATGGCATAGAAGTAACTGCAATCGCTGCAAAGGTACAGGTGAAAGGGAAATATCCAATTTAAGGTATTTGTTTCCCAACTACGTAAGTCAAGCGATAACAGTCGCTTGGTTGTTTTACGTAGTCTTGAGATCTGGCAATGCTGTTTAACGATCAATTCTATATCAGTGTCAATATTCACGTCAATGTTTCGATTTCTCATTCGTGACATTTACTATAAATTTAATTAACGAAAATCAAAACGAGAAATCAAAAATGTCATCACAAACTCGATATAAAGGTCGATTTATAAAAAATAAGGTATTGGTGCAGAAGAAAAAGTGTAGTGAGGGTTTGGCAAAGAAATTTTTTGTAATTTAACAATATTGGAATAGATTAGCTTCATATATATTTTTTCATGTTTTTACCCGCGCGAGAAACAATTGGTTGACATGTCGCGAAATTATTAAAAAATATATCTATACATATATACACTCATGTACAAATCTTAAAATGTTGCCAAATCTCACACTGTACTTTCAACGATTACAAATTCTGAGTATAACTCCAACTTTCGACAAGTATAACTTTGGTTACAAACGGTAAATCGATCCTCAATTAAAATATGTAATTAGTCAATGTAAATACTTTGTACATACAAAATTTTGAACCTCTCTCGAATCGCGTTTTCTGATATAAGTTGTGTTAACGAATTGTTTCATAAGAGTGCGTACTAAAAAAGTAATAAAATTGTGCAAAAATTTATAAAACAAAAACTGTAAAATCATAACTTTGTTAAAAATACGTCTAATTCATATGATTTAACGAAAAAAAGATAAATTTACTCATTTTTGTTGTTATTTCCTTGATTGGAATCATATCAAAAAATCACGAATTCAATTACGTATATCTCGGAAACTAAACGGTGAATCTTCCAGAAATGTAGCATGAGTGTTTATTTATAGCAATACTATATTTATGCAAAGTGTAAGAATTTTGTCGAATCAATTGACTTCGGGAAACAAATACCTTAATCCCGTTGGTGCGCATACGTAACTTTGCCTCAAAAATGAAAAACAGTTTTTCCAGCACCGCCTATCGAAATGAAAAACAACTAAAAACCTCACTCCCCATCTCAGTGACATACTACTTGAATATGGCCTCGATAGGTCGTGTGGTTTGTCAGTGATGATGCGGTTTACTCACGCACAATGGATTTTATGCATAAAAATATACAGGGTGAGCCACCTAAAGTGTTAAAAAATGTTTTCTCGAGAATTATTAGTGATACCGATAACTTTTTCATATTCTGCATAGCTCTGCAGAAAATCACTAATAAGTGTATTCTCCTCTATTATTTCAATACAAATGGTAACTGAACGTATGGTGTGGAATTACCGGAAATTACGACATTGGACCACATTTCTTTGAGAAGCGTTATTTAAATTTAAAAAAATTTAAATAAGCTTTGTGCGCTATTAAAAATACTGTCCAAGCCAGTGAAAAGTTATATGACATTTCATTTTTTTTAAATGAGGGGGGGGGGGGAGTCCGCATAGTACCACGCCATATATCGCATAAAAAAGCCTATCGTCCCATGCAATCTTAAAGAAAAGCTATTGAAATGACCAATAGTGTCGGAGAAAACAGCTTGTAACACTTTAGATGGCTCACCCTGTATATAAATGTTGGGTTCCTGAATTCTAACAAAGTCCTATCGCTAAATCGGTTTTATAATCGATACCTCCATTTTTGGACGTGACATTGCTTCTAAATTGACTCAACATTGGTACAAGGCTTCCATTTCGTGCCAAATGGAAGAATATTTGCCGACAACCACGCATCAGAGTCGTTTTTAAAAGCTACATAGAAATTGCTATGTCGCACGTAAATGCACAAAGTTTCAGCAGAGGTTAAAATTCGAAGAAATTAGTAAAACTAATTCCAATCTCCCTGACGGATTTTAAGGGCAGCATGAAAATCGGTAATAACATATACGAGGATTTTGTTCGCCATACGGAGTTGAAATTGGGAAACGCATTACCTCTCTCCTTCCCAGCTACATAATGGAACAAGGCAACATATGCCAAAAGCCAAAATTACAAATATCTTTTATTACACGACGACAAAGGAATCATAAAAAATACGTTAAAATGTTGATGGCCAAATCCGAAAATGTAAGCTTGAAAGTCAGGCTAGAAAAAAGAAAATACCTGTTAAGAAGTAAAGCAAAAGGCAGCGAGGATAATGGAGGTATTTGCGTTAATGCTAAAATGTTTGGTCGACTCCATAACTCTGAATACTCACGAGCTTGAAACCGATTAGTACTTATGCAATCCCTGAAATTTTTAAATATTCTATCGGACGTTATGCTCTAATGGATTAAGCAGCCCCGACTTTAGCACCCCAGTAAAACGAAATTTCGTTTGAAATTTCAATTTTTTCAAATTCTAGACAAAATTTTGTACTCAGAATATAAAAAATAAAAAGTAATTATTATAATTAATTCTAGATGGAGACGTAGGATAGAAGGATATTAATTAAATGAACTTAAGGTGGAATGCTGAAGGGAATGGACTGAATTTGTTCAAAACAGAAATGGTTGGTAAGGTGAGACGAGCTTAGCAATCAATTTTCGAGTTCTAATTGCCACAGCGTAGGTAACACGCTCGTAAACTTCCAAATCAGTAACAGTAATCACTAACTCTTTACTAATAGGATTGAGAATTTTGTAAATAGCGAGCATACAAACGGTATACCGCAAAGTTCGGGTGAAACTACACTGAGAAAAAAAATAATGAAATTAACATTTTTATGCTACAGTGTATGCGGCAGGTGGTGAAACATTGAAAAAAAAAGTTATGCACCTTTTTTCGAAATTCGCAATAATTACCGAGTAATTAATTAACCCTCTATGAGCCCGTGTAACCTTCAAGTCACAAGCTAATATATCCACATTTTACCAAATAGTTTTATTTTTTTTTCACAAGATGATGTATACGTCTTAATTATACAGGGTGGGGAAAAAAGATGGAAACTTTGCAGGATCAAGTTTTCGTGCAAAATATTTTAGACAAAAGTTTTAGAATTTGAAATAACGAATTTACTGGTGACCTTGGATTTGACCTTGAGGTGATGTTTAATGGTTATTTCAAGGACAACTTGATTTTTTTAAATGGAAACCTATATTTCTGACCCCAGATTTTGAAAGAGCAGAAAATTTCACGTTCGGATATGTATTATGATTAGGGATCATAGTGACCCCGAAGGGTCATCCAGAGGTCAAATAACTCAAAAGTGTCCGGAGCCCGAGTAGCTTCGTAGAATCAAGTTTCGTGAAAAATTCTTAACACAAGAGTTTTAGTATTTCGATCAACGAATTTATCGATGATCTTCAATTTAACCTTGGGGTCATGTTTGGAGGTTATTTTGAGTTTCTATTACAAACAAAGATATGCGAAAACATTTATAAATTCGCATTTTTCGAACAAGCTAAATAAATTTTTTATACCTCACTTTAGAGCGTTTTGTACTAATAAATACCAAAAAGCTCTATTACCGTAGATTAAGCATTTCTTCTAAAAAATATTTCGAAATTATTTTATTTTTAAGCTACTTTAAGCGAAAGCGTACTTAAATTTTGCAAAACAAATACTTGGTTTTTCCACAAACATTTTAAAGACTTCCTTCAGTTTTCAATACAGTATATCGTAGTGGGCCCATTTTTCAGGCTCATAATATTCATTATTTCAATATTACTTCATATCATATTTGGACGTAAAATTTCCCGTAGAATTGATACCAGCCATAAAAAATAGAGGATTTTATTAAAAATTGTTCAAGTCCGGTCCGACTCTGGTCTGTTTTTGGCATTGGCTCCAAAAACTGAGTACATAGTCCATTCGGAAGAGCGAAAAGAATTACAAAAGAAACAGTAATGAAATTTACAAAACATAATCAATTTCAGAACGTCCGTAGTTTTCAATTTTCCAGGCCCATTTCTGGGCCCAAATAATTAATTATGAGTTACTCAGGGGCTTCCATCTTTTTTCCCTACCCTGTATAATGCCTCTGAAATAACCAATAACAACATTGATGATGGTTGGCAACATCATCAACCTGAAATGCCAAAATAAATACCTTGCAAGCAATTAGAAATTCGTAGAGACACGATGGGCATGTAGAAAAATTTAGACTGTAGATCTATGACTGTGTATATACTGTTAAAAATTTGTCATAGTTGCATATACTATAAACTATGGTGCGTTGAACTATAAAATCTTCACTCTGCTCATATAACCCATTTTATCATATTTCTTTCTGAATTTAGGTAGCGTTAAAGGGAATACTTGTGAAAATAAAGGTTCCTTTGAAATAACACCGAGCACCTTATTGGATTTACTGTAATTAGCATGTTGATTACATAGGTAATTTTATCTAATTAGTTAAAAACAAATCATGAATTTCGTATAATTAACCCTCAGCGGGTACTCTGGGTCTGACAGACCCGAGCGCAAAATCGTATATGTGAATATCTCGGAGGGGTGCAGGGGAGGGGGATTCGTTATAGCGGAGAAAAATCCTTCTTTGTGTACAAATCGAGGGAGCACTCGTGCCATTCCAGTGCGACGTCACCTACGGAGCTAGGAGCATTGAACAATTCGATTCGGGTCTCCTGGACCCAGAGTACCCGTAGTGTCAGAAAGTAAGTTTTATGAAAAAATCATAATTATTTAGAATTTATATTTAAATTACTTAATAATGTGAAAATATATGTTTTAATGTATAGTGCCCGTGAAAAAAATTTTTTAATAGCTTAGTTTTTTTTTAAGGCAGAAATGGAGACGCGGTCTCGCACGCGGTCCGTCACTGAGTTGGCAGCAATCGAGAACCGTAACGAGGAGGAAGTTTACGAAAATGATGCTTCTTCTGGGGAAGAAGAAGATCGAACATACATCTAAAATTTGTTCTGCTTGTTCAACTACCGATATGTAAAAAATAATTACAATGTTATAATGATAATAGTTTTCAGATAATAAATACTTTTCAAATAATATATCTCGATTTGTATCTTTCTTTACCATTGCAACTCTATATTTATATATATATATTTTTTTAATATTATATACATATGTATATATTTATGTATGCATGTATATATATCTTATTTTATGATAAGGTAGGCAAAAAAATATTTTAAACAATTTTTTTTGCAAATTTTCTAGCGATAATGGCCGTGTATATATGAAAAATACGTTGTAAAAAATACTAACTTTCAATCGCAAAAATAAATCGCTTATCCTAATTTAATCGAAAAATGACCTATACAGCCTTAAAGTACAACCCTTAAGCTTTAAAAACCCGTTTTTAAAGTTAATTTATCTTTATTTTTCATTTTTTTACAACAATTTGAAAAAAAAATTTTTTCGAAAGGTCTCCTTGTATTTTGTTAAATATTAACAAAACCTTTAGATTTGGAGTAAAATGGATCACGCATTCGTTTTTTTGAGATTCTGGCGATGGATTTAAAAAAAAACGTCTCCCTATGATGATTTGGCTCCGAGTTATAAGCGATTGAAAATCGCTCGGGTCTCACAGACCCAGAGTACCCGGATCGGGACAAACAGTATAGAGTACCCGATGAGGGTTAAAGGCTACCTAACGAATTTTCGGATTCAAATTAGTAAATTCAATATTTAGTTTAACCCAAACGACTTTTTACACATTTGGTATTGAAAAACAGGGTTTCCTGTGGTTTCTAACAAAGAATACAGTTGAAAGCTTCCATTTGAAACCAAATGAAAACTTCGCGCTAAATAGAGATCATTCAAACCCGTGATGTATTTGCACTTTCATCCGAAAAGACAGTATTTATATCATTTCACGCACTGTAAACAGAATGTGGTGTTAAAATTTATATCATTTACAAGCTATAAAAACTGTTTGTTTATTATCCAATACGCCCGTGGAAGTATAACGCAAAAAGAGGATGGTTACAAAAAAAAATGTGTAAAGAAATCAGTAGATAGTAGGAATATCAATGCAGTGATAATAGTATGAGAATTAATTAAATCTATAATTGAAAAATAGGATCGAAGTATGGGTAAATCAAAATTAAAGTGTAAGTCAAGACATATGTACACCAACCTCGAACAGATTTAACTATTTCGAAACGGTTTTCTGTATGTATTAGGGGTACCCATAAGTAATATGGTATTTTCAAATTTAATCATTATCGTCACTTGCTATGATGCAAGTGTAATAATAAATTACAAAAAAACCTATAAATATTCGCACAAGTATATTAATTATAGTGGGATTAATAATAATGGGAATTATTTTGTAAATTAATCTATACTGAGGTCAGGCTCAGTTAAAGAGAGACGAAAAGCGTGAATCGCACTCCTGCTCCGAGTGCGATTTTTTTCTGACTGAGCATGATCTCTTAAACAAAATCAAATTTTATTTAAATATAAAAAAACGATATCATTCGTTGATAGAGATACTTCTAATTCATTCGACTTCTAAATATCTTGTCATCGAATCTTATGATATTTTTCTTTCAAGTCTTTTGACTTTGGCAACCATTTTTAATATTATTACATTATTATATTATTATGACATTCTAATATTGCTATGATAAACCTCCAGCTAATATTTTTCGCAGGAAATTGAAGTGTGACATAATAAACGAAAAATAACTTCAAGCATAAAAGCGAGTCTCCACAGCAGGCGAGCTTAAGGCGAATATTCACTACCTCGGCATCCAATGACAGCGGCCCATGGGCGTGGTTCATTTTGTCACAAGAAAAAATTTCTACGTTCCCGCTTGGTGCCTTTTTAACGTTAAAATTTCCTTACAGGGCATAAATGCCAATGTGGTTTTAAGCAATGAGTATATGGTGCTCTTTTCCCGTAGTAATTAATTTAGTCGATCATGTACCGAATAAGTACGTCGCAGGTAAAATTAATGAGTTCGTAGCTGAAGATTGGACCATTACTCCCATGTCTAAAGATGAATATGTCTACATAAAAGCACTAGCAGCAGCAGCAGCAAGCAAACTTGTGGCTTTTCTCAGCGTGTACTTCTGAAATTCTCCTGGGAATGTGGTGAGATGAGCCGGAAGTTTAACAGCCCTGATTTACGTACTTCCCGAATATGTAAAGCTGTTATGTTGACTTATGTTGAGGTCACACAAAAGCGGGTGGCATTGCGTTGGATGATAAGAGGTTTTATACCTTTTCTCGTTTTTGCACGTCTATATGTATACGCTGGGAATTGCATCCGAATAATTATTCCCGGATAAAATAACACACGACGCGATATTCTACGTACAATCAAAAAGAAGAGCAAATAGCAGAATTTTCTAATTTCGCTTGGGAGTCGAAAATTCTAACGAGGCGTCATTTTCAAGCTCGCGCGCAGTGGAAACTCGCGCTTACGCTTTTAATTATTATTCGTACGAGTATGTCACATTTGAATTTCGCGCGAAAAAATCAGCCGGAAGTGGGCATTATCCTTATCGTAAGACTTAAAAGGAAAGTGTCTAAAGTTTCGATGATACAAGATTGAGAAGCCGAGTGTGCTTAGTTTTATTAAACTAATACTTACCTAAACGTTTATTGTTTCATAGCTTTTTGAAATGATTGTTTATTAGTATTCGTGATAAATTGATACCAAAATATGTGTTGACAATTATCTGACAATAGATACACTTGACTTCTAAACCCTTTGACACTTTTGTTTCAAATCTTTTAACATAGGTAATGCCTACTTCCGGTTAAGATATTCCCCGCGAAATTTAAATACGACATTCGTCTAATTAATCACAATTATAATGTTTGCAACTTCTTGTTTCCTAATGGAAAAATTCAGGTACCGTTTTTTTATAAATTATGAAATGTTGAGTAAAACATAGGGTTCTGCTAGGGCCCAAAATCATCGCTTCAAGATGGCGTTTTCTGCTATTACGAATTTTAACGGGTTATGTTATTGTTTATATTAGAACCTGGAATAAGTTCTCGCTGTTTTTTCTCAGCTTCAAGTCGTAAGGCACCCGATTTTCTTGTTTTTGGATCATTCCTGATTCTTTCTAAATGCTTGGAAACTATTGTGTCATCTACTGTTAATGATTTTACAAGTTCAGCTAGCGTCCGACATGGGTCTTCGTTAAGTAATTCTTCCGATTCTTCGTCTTCAAACTTTTTCAGTGCGCCAAAGCGTTCTTTATCTTCAAGATCGAAATCATTATTTTTGACGCGTCGGCACCGGTCCCTGTGTGTCGTTTCCGACGGAGCACGCTCACGGTAGGGGAATTGCGCCCAAAACGGCATACCTTTTTTTTGAAGGCGTCGTAAGACAAAACCAATAACAATTTAATGAGACCCAAAGCTGCAGTAGAATTTATGGTTGTTTCCCTTACCTGCGACAAAAGTTTTCATTTTTATATGAATAAATAGATTTGTAATTTAAGATTTCGAAATATGATGTAAAAGTCCATTTTGCCCTGATATCCTGGGTAAAATGGCATACTGACGGTTTCTGCCGTATTATAATATACATTTTACTGTTTTATGTTTTTATTGTTATTCAACAGTACAAAAATAACTCTCTTATAAAATAAAAAATTAAAAGATACATTCGTTGTAGTACCTACCTAACAAAAATAGATCTCTCTCATAACGTAAAAAAAACTCTTTGTTAGTTCCAAATAAAAATTAGTATCATAAAGTAAAACAAAAAATAAAATAAATTCTTTGTTAGTTCTTTGGTATTTGTTAACCATTCTGCCTAAAAGTTCCATATTATTATTCCATGACTCAGTTGTTACTGCTAAGGGCAAAATGACATAGTATGCCGTTTTGGGCCAGCCGTAGATATGCCACTTTGCCCGTTTTGCACCAGTTTGGCTTTTGTGTTAGTAAGATTGTATAGGTTAGATATTCAGAGATGAAACTACACAAAGTACATTCTACTAGTACGTAAGCTTCCTAGCATAGAAGCTCCCAAATGAAAAGTGCAATTTATTGCCATAGAGTACATTGATAATTGAAGAGAAAATAATTTCGTGAACATGATTTTATCTTAATGTCGATGTATCAACCGTCAACGGCGACGGACAGTGCAGCCATGTAGGTCTGCGGGCAGCTAGTGACGTAACAGTATATTTGTACTATTTTCAACATCCAAATGTGCACGATAGGATCAAAATTCTCAATATGCCGTTTTGTCCAGATATGCCGTTTTGGGCGCAATTCCCCTAAGTGTCAACAAGAATTCTGTGTGTTTCGGCTGCGGATTTCTTTTGAATAAAATAGTGTAATAAAATTCCCCACAAGTACTCTATACTTGACACAAAACTCGACATTTTTGAAAATAGGGGAAAAAACGTTGTTTACGCTGCCGCAAACTAACATACACTGAAGTTCAAGCTTACCGACATTACTTCCTCGGAGATGCGTTACCATCTGAAATTACACGCACATAGGAGGCCTGGTGCCACCATATATTAGGAAACAGCAAAAACTTATTCAATCCAAAGAAAGTCCTTCATCAGTTTGGACCAAATTGGGTTTTAAAATTGCTATATCTCACGCAGTCTCAAAAAACGTATTTACGATCGAACCTGTTTACCTAAACAAGGAGCTGTATCGGCCTCCACTTGATGAATCCAAATAGGATAGTTATGTCTGAAATTGGGAACTGCGATTGCTGCATTTCAGCTAACCTATAACAGTTTGTGCCAATATAACCAGATACATCCACGATAAACCCGAACTAGGCTACGTAGACAGACTTGTAGGTACAGAGTTTCGTGTAGTGAAGAAATCAAAGCCTAACTTGGAACTACCTACACCGACTGCTGATCGACTATCCCTTGTTTCGAAGGCATCGATACTGTCTGCGTCGAAGGGTGTTTTGTGCAACATTGGTGGGTTGAATAATTCTGTAGATGAGTTTACAAATCACTATTGGGGTTATACGTGTTCTCATTCCCCAAATAAAAATTCCATAATAGCTAAGTAGTGCACTGCCATCACTTAATATTGTACCGTTTATCAAAGAATTAAAGTGCCATTATCCAATTCTAATTAGGGTAATTGGAAAGTACGATCTTCTGTATATATGATTAATGATACGTAATATGATTCTGAAAACAGAAGGAAACTACCGTTCCCCCACTCAGCGGCCTGTTACGCCGGAGAGAAATAGATCTCACTATCGGTATATGTAGGTTGCTTTGTATTCAATATCCTTTTCCTTCTTTTTTTTGTCACGTGATATTTATTTCCGTGGTACATACATACTACATACATTGTATGGAGCGAGCGACTCCAACATTCAAAGGCGAAGAGGCATTAGGAGTGGGGGTAGTGGATAGCGAAGGGGAACCCGAGGTATCTTGTAGACCGAGAATCGAAGTATCTTGTAGACCGAGAATCGAAGTATCTTGTAGAGCGATCGTACTGTACTTATGTCCCCAAATTGCTTGAAAATCCTGGATCAAGAGTGGAATTTCGGTCTAGCGCTTGCCTCTGTGCAATTCTTTCTTAAATTGTAGACCCAACTGCAAACATTCTGCTTGATTAGCATTATGTTTACTTCCTATCACTGTTCCCCTACGCCGAAAATAAACATGCGATAAAACTTCGCTAGAGTTTTGCTACGAACCCGAATCGTCAAAACTTCGGGGCAATCTATTGTGATCTATCATTGAGTTCGACTGTCGGTCAAACTAACCGCTTTCCTGGCACAACACCCTATTAACTCGACTCGGTATAATGTGACTCTTCATTTGGGGTTGTTAAACATCGGGATCATGCTATTCCGATTGCAAATTTCGCCAAACATTGGGAAACAATTGAAGTGGCCTTTGCAGAATTGTTAAAGGAAATGATTGGCCGTACAAATGAAAGCTTCGTATGTACACCGCTTGGAGTATTGCGTGAAAGTTAATGGATCAGGTATGGAGCAGAAATACCTATACTGAATGGAAATAATGGAATTTTGTTTGTATTTCGAGTTTTGTTGTCTTTTCTCTTGGATAAAATCAAGTTTGTATATTCCAATAGCGCCTCGCTATAACAATTTCACTTAATAACAACCTTCTCTATAAGACGCAAAATTACCTCTCGATAACAATCTTTCTAGCTCCCACCTTGAAAATTTATCGACCAATCACAAACGCGTCAATTGAAATTTGCTCCACTTGAAAAATCTTAGAACATAACATCTAGCGCTTAAACTTTATCTTTCTTAAAGTACCATCCCGTTTTTCTTCATGTAATTAACATCTTATAAATTTTACTTCATAAGACACAACATACAAGCCATTTATTTTGAAAGTGGCCTAAGTCCATTTTTCAGTTTTTTTATTGTTAATTGTAATAACATGTGCAACTCGAAGTTAACTGTCATAAAAAACATTTTGAAAAATTTTTTGAAAACTGGACTTGGGCGACCTTTGAAATAAACAGCTCATATAATAAATAAATATCAAACGATTATCTTGCGAATGAAGAAAATTATACCCTAAAAAACACTTCTGATGCAAACAAGTCGAGACAAATTCATGTATGAAAAGGGATCTCTCTACAAAAAGCAACTCCCCGAACAATTCAGATGTTTATGATGTATAATTATTCATATTACTATTATGTAATCTGATCTTTACTAATTCATAACGCGGTAAAAATAAATTAAATTGTAAGATATTTATTGCTTATCGTTTGGGTTCGAGGCCCGACAAGTTCAATACCGGTTCTAATCACGTAAACAGAAAAAATTCTTTCCATTTTGTAATTACTTCGTATTGACATAATGGAAAAAACGAGCTTGTCTAATGTTCTCGGATTTCACAACTTTATTTGGCCGAAGTTTTTCAAAATTCATATGGATATAATGGAAAATTTGAACTTGTCTATTGTTATCGGATTTAACTACTTCGTTTGGCTGAAGATTTTCAAAATGTACCACAAAACTGTATTTAGTAGTCATATTTTTTAGATAACTCACTAATATTCACGTCCATTCTATGCTATAAACTATAAAAAATATGATGTATTCGTTTCTCATTATAATCATTTTTGATTTTGGGACGTTTTGTGTAAATTAGAAATTTTTGGGGAGTTGCTTTTTGTGGAGAGATCCCTTTTCATAGATAAACTTGCCTCGACTTTTTTGCACCAGAGGTGTTTTTTAGGGGAATTTGTCTCCTTTTTGCAAATATTATTATTATCATCGGCTTTATATCTCGAGATAATATAAAACAATACATAACGTGCGTCGGTAAGGTAAATTTTTCGTCTTTTGAATATTCGGGAAAACAAAACACAGATCATATCTGAATGCCTAGGGCCTAGCCCACCGTTGAGCCGCCACTGGGCGACACACAGCTGATGAGTGTATCTGTCTTGTATGTATACAGAGAAACTCATACAAGTTAGTGAACATTTTCGCGTGAATGTATAGAGGTTGAAGCTGTGTATATGTATACACAACATGCTTCGGCTATTTTTCATGACCCGCAGCAAGTTGCTTCGAGAATAGATACACGTTAGCGCTCTCGCCCAATTCATACATGAACTTGTCTCGAGACACTGCCGTCTCTTGATTTCGGCTAAATTCGCGTTTTCTAATAAATACTGTTTTTTTTTTCTAATATTACGGTACATGAACATAAAGGGGTAGGTTTGGGACCTTCGCGGAGTGTCGTTTTAGGAACGTGCTTGATAATATCAGTAAAATGGAATTTAAGCATGCGACGTTTAATCCACGCTAACTATACGTCATACTATAACTTGCAGTTGACGTCGAGAAAATGGAGGCTGAAACACATTTACAGATGACTGGTTGAAATTTAGAAAATTTTTGCTTCGCTGTGAGGCTACACAAAATGAGCAAAGCGTTATCATATTACTATGTACGTCCACCCGAAAGGGTGCATCGTTGTTAAGACCCTAAATAAAGATTCTTCGCTGGCAAATTTAACCCTCTCTGAACGGAAGAATGTGTTTAATGAGAGTTCGGTCGACTATTCGCAGACACCGGTCCACAAAGGGTTGAAACAATGTATTTATAGTTTCCATGAAGGGATCCGAGAGAATCGGACGAAATGCCCGACCGTTCTCTCCGTGAACGCAGAATGTCTTGCACGGCAAAACTTGAAGCTAGTTTTCGATTTTCCATATATACGCGTTCTTTATTATACTGAACAAAATTTACAGTAATTCTAACTATCGCTATAGTTCAATATAACATCAACAATACATTTCTAATAATTCTTCAATTACGTTTAATACACCATTCAATGACAAATAGTGTATCAGCAAATCGTACTTCTTACTACTTTTCTGAATTACTAATGAGTAACCTATTTTATATTAACCCATTAACGACCAATATCGTTGATTTTATAGCATGTTTTTGAATCCAAATTTTATGTATGTAAAAGAGTAATAAACGGGTAAAAGGAAGGTTCTTTATGTTTTCGGGTGTGCTAAAACAGAATCCGAGCTCAACATTGATGGGTGTTTACGACAAAATTAAATATGGTGACTTTTGTAAAAAAAAATTACAAAAAATTTGTTATTTTCAAGATTTATCATATTTTTCTAGGTATAAAACGCGCAAAAATCTAAAATATCTTTCGACCATCAGCGCATAAAATTATTGACGTTTAACCGGAAATTTTTGTATTTACATGTTAATGACTTTTTCTTTCACTATGGCGGCTAGAATGAAAATTTTTACTTTATATACTTCGAATGCTTCACCCAAAAAAATATTAAAATGTTAATAAATGCTTAGAATATGTTGAGGAATACTTCAGTATTTTTTAGATTTTTTTTAGACATTTAAAACAAAATTTTTAACTGAAAGTTGTCAGGGATTTCCACATATTCACGCAAAATTCTTAAAAAATTCTAGTGTATTCCTCTTAGAATTCTAAGCTTTTTTCAGAATTTATTATTTTTTCTGAAAGTTGATAGTTTTTGAGCAAAAAATCTCAAATATGAAAAGGTAGTTTTATATTTTTTCACTCTAAAACTATCAACATTCAGAAAAAATTGCAAATTGCTAAAAAAAAAAGCTTAGAATTATCCAAGAAATTCACTAGAATTTTTAAAGAATTTTCCGTGAATATTTTAAAATTTATAAAAACTTTCAGTTAAAAAATGTTGATTCTAGCTGCTATAGTGAAAGAAAAAGTCATTAACATGTAAATACAAAAATTTCCTGTTAAACTTCAATAATTTTATGCATCGATGGTTGGAGGATATTTCAGATTTTTGCGCGTTTTATACCTGAAGTATATCATAAATATTTAAAATAACGAATTTTTCGTCATTTTTTTTCTACAAAAATCGCAATATTTAATTCTGTCGTAAAAATTCATCAACTTTGAGCTCGGATTCCGTTTTAGCACACCCGAAAACATAAAGAACCTTTCCTTTTTTCCCATTTATTACTTTGTTACATATATAAAATTTAGGTTCAAAAACATGTTATAAAATCAACGATATTGGTCATTAATGAGTTAAATACACCAAAACACTATACATATAGTACTTTGTATATTGTACTTTTCCATCTTTTTATTGAATTTGTCATAATTTTTCAGATTTGTTTCGCTCACAATCAGTGTAGACTCTAGAGTTAAGCTTTACCGGTATTTCAGCAATTTTGACAATTTATTATCAATTTTTACTTTTATTTTTACTTTTATTTTATTAATTTTGAATTCTTTTCTAATAAATGCACGTGATACTGTCGAAATTATCGCGTGCCAATATCAGAGTATTAATAATAAGTATTATAATAGGGGTAAGGGGTCAATTGAACCAAAAATTAATTAATCATTTTTGTAATCGAAATATAAAAAAAAACTTTTTTTTAGAAAATAGTAGCTATTCTCTTTACGATTTCCAATAGATAAATTAGTCGCTAAATGAATATAATTTAAGAAGGGGTAATTGATCTACTGGTTGGGATTAAGCATTGCGATAATTTGTATATTAAAATTATTACAAAATAATTTCAGTTTTAAACAAGTTAGAAATTTTAAAATGTAAATATGCTAACGCATTATAGTTATATGTACAAATTAAAATATTATTAATCATTTTACCAAAAGATGGGAAAAAAAAGTTTTAGCGACCGTAAACACAAAAAATTGAATCTTTGTAAATTGAATGATCACAATGATTCCAAATTTTGGGTAAATCAAAGGTTTACCTACTGGAGCGTAATTTTAAAAGAACACTTTCATTTTTCATTTTTATTACTTTTTTTAGTTGACTGGTTCAATCGCCCCGTGGTTCAAATGACCCCCTCAACCCTACCGTGGGGTAAATTTGGATCGGAGAGATACTTCGGTCAAGTTAAACAATATGCCCTATAATTCGATAAATTCGCTTATAAAATAACCTCAAGAATAACAAGTGGGTCATCTGGGTCAATAAGGGATTTATTTTATAAAATTGATTATTGCTTAGCTTGACCCAAATAACACATCTTTACCCCAGACAAAGATGGAGGTGAGTTACAACGCTTCGATGTTAAAAAAGAAAAACTTCTAATGTCAAAATGTGCAATTGAACCGTAGGACGAACATGCTACCGTAGTTTGTCTAACGTGTGGGTAGAGTGCCTCTGGTGTATTTTGTGATAAGCATATTACCGTCATTTGTCAGCCATTTGATTGCGAAAAGCGTGTATGTACATTTCATATACGCGTTTGTCAATAAATATACTCCGGCATATACATTATACATATATCCTACGACAGTACAGCATAATTACTATTTTACTAAAACGATACAACATTGAACTGGATATCAATTTTGAACTGATAGTAATTGAATATTGATAACATTTTCGATGTTTTCTCAATTAAGTAGTTAGTGATATAAAGCAAGCACGTATAGCGTACTCGTCGAAATCAGTCTTTTTTTTAGAAATATCCCTTATTTGGCCGCAGCTTTTAAATAACTATACATATATTCTTTCTTCAGTCTTTCAGTCTTTAAATTATTTATTTCAATATTTTGTTAACGTTTCGACAACTAATACATTCTCATCTTCGGAACTATACAACAAAATGATATATATTGTAGCGCAAGGGGAGTTGCTGCTGCAAATTTCCACGCTCAGGGAAATTTTAGACTGGAGAGCGATATCGGAAGGAAGTAAGTAGGGAAATGGGCGCCAGTCCGAAAATTCGGGCGCGGATTTTCCTTGAGGGGGCCTGGTCCAGCTCAGAAGGAACTATGGTACCCTCTCAGAGGAGATCCGTTGTCTGAATTCGGCAACAAATTATTAGAATTCAGACGACTATTTGGTTTTCATAATAAATTTGAAAATAACCTTTAATTACGTCAACGTTGGTCTAAATAACTTCACAATTTTTGCAAGCGAAAATTCCAAGCCTTCGAGAATTTTAGGTATCCTGAAGAAAAAAAAAGAAAATCAAAAGTTAACAGCCAAGGATAGGAAAAAAAATAGTGAACTTCGTGGGTTCCGCACTTAAAATTTGAGGTCGTAGTCTGATAACATGGTTTGGAAAAATAGACTTTTTTATGTTGCATATTTCAAAAGTACTATATCTTAAGAATATACTGTACAAATTTTAGACCGAAATTCGAAATATTGACGAAGTTATAGCACCTATACGTGAGCGCCTCGTAGTAGTGCGCGCTGTGCCGCACGGCAGCTTTGTGTCACGTTCAGTGTTGCTTATGCTTCTAAAATTGCCAGAATGAGTCGCAGGTCAGAAAAAGTGACGACCAATGAGGCCTATGAAGAAGTTGAAGGTTTATTATACGCACCAGGGATAGACGATTAGTGTAAGTATGATTTTTCTATAATAAATCTGTTAAAACTTTAAACGCGTTTTTCTCGAAACAACGTTTTTACGGTCGGCCCGGGTAAAAAAAAATTTTCTATTCAACCGATTGGGCTGAAATTTGGATATGTTATTCTACTCATCAATAGCTCTCGCAGGAACTGGGATCTTTTTTTTCGTCCCTAGCTTTCCATTTTACAGTCCGATTTCCACTAAAAAAAGTCACTTTTTTTCGAAGTCCACCATTTTGTTATTTTTCAACAAAATTGTTTAATCCTAGTTGCAACCAGAATAACAAGCTTACAGAACAATAATCTTTGTGATTTTTTTCTTTCAGATGTCCTCAAGAGGTGAAATCACCGGGGCCAGCCACCTAATTTTTTTTGAGACGCTCACTTCGGGTGCTACACAACTATAAAAATAAATTAAAAAAGAAAAAAAAATATTTTTGTACACTCTTAGATACCATTAATAATATGTTAAAAAATCAAACCGATTGAATTTTATATTCCCCTAAAAAAAATTTCCGAAGAATGCGTTAAAAAAGGTGCCAGTTACCAGACTACGACCTTAAAACGAGAACACGCGAAATTACAAAAAAGATTATTCAAGAGTGAAAAGATCGAATCAATAAAAGATAGATAAATCACAGTATGATAAGCAAGAATCGCAGTAATAAACGGAAGAGTTGATAGCGGAAACGGGATAACAAAAAGGAAACATTTGGGAGTTTGGCTGGGAAATAGAAAGGTTGAGGATGCCAATTTCTCCAATCACCTGATTGAGGCCGAAAATCACTCCCGGCGGGCGAGGATACGGCTTCTCCGTCGCATTGCTCTTAGAAAAGTCCCAAAAATTCCTCCAAGTAGTTGTGGATAGTTTTCACAGTAGTCTTTTCCATACGGCGGCTCAAGAATCTCTGAGGCGACCCGATTTCCGTCCCCTAAGACTGTTATCGGCAGCGCCATCCTAGCTGTTGCAGGCTTCGGGAATTGCGATGCTCCAATTGCGATCGACCCATTTGTCGTTATCGACCCGTCTCCTGTGAATCGCTAGATGGCATCCTTCTTTATCGTACAGTAATCGAGAGTGTTTCCCATCCTTTAATTCGGCAGTCTTCCTTCCTTCTCTGTCGCTCGGAGTACTAGATGATGGAGTGCTCTTCGTCTTCCTTTTCGATTCTCCAATGTGGTGATACGGAATTGGCGAGAGGGGTAAGAAAGGAAATAAGCGGAAGTATGCGATAGAGATCAGGATAGAAAAATAGAAATTTAGCGATAACGCAGAGTATAAGATGAGCAATAGCATAATAAATTATACAGAATAAAATGTGACCCAAATAGCATAAAATAAATGGTTACCAATTAGCTTTCGGGCGTTCTCGGAGAGGTTCCTGAGACTTTTTTCTCCGTTTTTAATAACGGGCGCGAAAGGAGTTTAAAATAAGTATCGATAATTATAGCCAAAAACAAAATTACAGTAATGGGGGACATTTTCCACGTTACAATATTTTGTATAACGACCTTTCAAATAAAAGAGATTTCCGATTATCAAAATTCCATATATATACCACTGAATTGAATTATTCCTATAACTTCATATTTAAATTTCCTAAAATTGAAATAACTTAATTGTATTAAAAATACATCGTAAAGTTGTTTTCAACTGTGTTGGTCTAAACATAGTGACTGTTATGTCTACAGTTATTAATTTCGAAGTCCATCTAAATTTGTTATACAGACAAAACTGTGTATCATTGCTTATTAAAATATGTGTGTGATAATCAAAATATTAAATGTTTTCAAATTAAGACTATTTCTGTTTTTTGACATCAATTTTGTACGTATTTATTAACATTTATGTAAAGGTAATATTTTGAAATGTGATTGAAATATGATAAAGTATTATATATGGGAGACATTTTGATTCTAATACCAAATTATTTTATAGAATTTTTGAATATATATTATCAATTTGTTTAAAGTCTGTAATTAAATTGACATTATTATTATTACTATTTTGAATATGCAAAGCTTTCAGTCGTTTTGTTTAATTATATTATTCCTTACTTTTTTCCCTCTTTGTTGAGATTTTTTTACAAATAAAATATTTAAATATCGGTAGCTTCAAAAATAACTGAATAATTTTCATTCAAAGGTAATTGTTTAAATCTTAGCTGACTCGCTTCACGGGAATGACATTGTTGGTACACTGGGGCTTTTCAAACCATAATGATAAAAAATTGCGTTAAGTGGAAGCTATTGACTTTATAATGTACAAAATTGTATGATATTTTTGACAGATAGCATTTGTTAATTTATAAAAAAAAATATAATATTTAGTATGAAAAGAATATTTTACAATTTTCTTACTCTAAGAATGTTTCAATAATTGGAACTGAACTAAGCTGGAGCATCTTACAATTAGACTTTACAGGCCAGCTAAAGGTTATTCTTTCCTTGGTGAAGCAACTTCAGTATATTTTTTCATACGAAAAATTTACTTATTAATTTTTATATAAATTAAACTGATTTAGTTAATAACCGAGATAAAATTATTAATTCTTTCAAGTTAATTACTAACTAATTTCAAATACACTCGCCTTCTAAATTCTTTTCACTCGAAACAAATTAACAAAACCTTCAAACTATTCAAAACTTCAAAATCCTCACTAAATTCTAGAAAAGTGGGCCTTCTGCCCTACCTGAAAAATGAAAATCATCGGATGGGCGAAAAATCAGTCCTATCGGCTCACGCCCCGCCACTTTTCGTGCTAACTCTATCTAGCGAGTATCTAATACATTGAACGACGAAATTGTCCCAAATCGTTCGAAAATACTTCAATTTCCGTCCTAACGTTCGTGCAATCGCTCCTGAAATCCTGCTCACAGCTTTGATCCCGGAAAGATTGATTCCCCTAGCTATACCTAGTGATACTTCCGACAGTTGATATCTCCAAGGATATGTTTAATTCAATGAAAAATGATACTAATGTCCCTCTTACGGGGTGAAACTTTTATTGTGTTCCTATCCCGTGAGGTCTCGTAGCATTTCATCCCCGTAGGACTGACAAGTTTATCTCGGCAAACTCGTAACGGGGCGTGCTTTGACTTCCCATGTCCCCATTCCGCTGAGTTATACGTGGCCCACTAGGACGAGCTGTAGGAAGCCTCTAGGATCGGGCTTAAGTGACTTTATGGAAATAACTCATTGTCCGAAACGCAAACGTTCAAATGGAGAACAATGAGGTAGAGAAAATTGAAATTGAGGCGATGTAAGCCTTTACTTACCGTACGATCGCCCAGATTGCGAACCCGACAGTTCAGCGTGGCGGTTTTTCCAACGAGGGCCGTCACGTTATGGGAAGCTGAGACGTCGAAATAGGGACCCCTATCGAGTGGCTCCAGACCGTGATCCTCGTAACTCTCATAATCGGTTGTGCAGCGTGCCGGCCCTTGAGCTATAGGTGGGCATGTGGGTGAACAATATCCTTTTTGATTTTCTAACTTTCTTTATTTTTCCAACTATGTGTCTTATAACGACAGTCACGTTTTAGAGCTCTGATCTTTCGCGCGGAATAACACCGAGACCCAATTGAGTGGAAAACCAAGTCGATTCTTTGAAATACGAGAAAGAGCCACACGTTATTCCATAGCTACAATTTTCTTTACTCCTCGTTTACCCTTTGGAGCCAGTCACTTTACCTACTAGCTGCGAATCACCTACCGTTAATTACGTTTTACGAGTGTGCACATCTTGTTTTCCTTTTATGGTTGCTCGTATTTAGTCGACAATAAACAGTCTCGTTAATTGGCCCTGTTCGAGCTACATCCAACAGCCCGGTGAGTGTATTTCCATACGTACTATTTTCTATAACGGTTCTAAACCACACGCTAAGCAAAGAATTGCTTGCGGGGAAATTGCGTTTACGCACTCGTTTAGCGTGTACACATATATTTTAATTACCACGTCGACCATTAAAGTAACGCTTGTAAGAGTTTTCACTGAATTTGATTCTCTTCCAGGAAGGAAAGTTTAACCCTTACTGAAAGGACTTCCGTGGAATGACATACTCTGCACGCAGAGGTCACATGCACGCTCAATGACACAAAACTGTCATATTAAGGAGGCTCTTGCGAGTACAACTGAACCCAAATGTTACAAAAAATGAATGCAAATATTTATGTATGTATTTTATGTTTAAAAATTGAAAATGATTTTCAATAAATAATTCTAGTGCAAACATTACATTTGTTGTGCGCATTGTCTACTTTTTATTATAATAAATAGACTATAACTTGATTAACCCGTGAGTAACCGAAAAGTATATTTCCGGCCCAGGTTTACGAGAATGCCCAGTCATAGACGCACAGACGTGCGAACTTCTCTCGCGCAGTCGCGCTATATGAAAAACATGGCTTCCCTACAGATAACCGGATGTAATCAAAGTTTACTCACTTTAACATATAATATCACAAAATTTTCCACGGTTGCAAGTTATTTACAAAATGTAATCTGAAAGAGGAAGCTTTTATCTTTAAATTCATATATTTTATATTGTTCAAAAATTTGTTCACGCTTCAGAAATATAATTTTTTCATGCATTCCCATAAGAGTACATGTGAAAAAGTAACAATTTCAAGATTTAATTTCATCAAATTTTACACGGTAACACCAGAAAGTAAAAATACCATAAGATTGGGCATAGCTTGAACTATTGAAAATATTACAGCTGAGTTCATAAATATTTGTGCAAGAACCTCCTTAAATACCTTATTTTATTAGCAGTATTATGTGCAATAGAGTCGGAACTGAATATTCTCAGCTGGGATCTAAGTTTTCCGAGAAGTATGGGTAACCTTTCCTTCCCGAGTCTCGAATTTTTGAAAACTAGATTTCCAGAACCTGTCCATTTGACGGATTTACCCATTTGAAAATAATGTACCTTCACTGAACTGATTATTGATCAGGCGCAAATTGTTCATCAATTTGTCGCTTTTCCATTTTTTTACTATTAACACACTTGATTATAATTAAAAAATAATGTATAATTCAGTTATTTAACCTCATAGAAAGTATTGCGAATATTTTCTAGCATGACAACTAATTCCAGTTTGTTAAACAAAATTGAAAGTACCTACGGTTTGCAAGAATCCCGGTCTATGATATTTTCCTAATAATAATTGTTAATAATTAGTTAGGCCGATCGACAATTAATTCCCTATTATTTTTTTCTGAATTACTTAAAAATGTTAGCGCAAATGTTTTAATAAGTTTTATTATTTTACATGAGAAACTCATAATTTATTCACGTAATAAAATAGAAAAGGATACAAATGTGTTAAAAATTATATTTATGTGTAGCAAATAGTGAAGCCGGAGATCTTAAGGGGTTATACGCACTTAGAAGACCGAAAAAAAAAGGCGATTTTTCAAGAATTTTTCCTGGAGAGACATTTCAATTTATTAATTTCAAACTTTGTGTATATATTTTAGTAGTCGTTGACTACTTTCTCAATTTTTTTGGTATAAAAATAATCATTCTGACAGCCGCTGCAGCCAATCTCCGGGAGCACCTCGAAAAAAAAAACACGTTTTGCGGTGAGCAAGATTTGTCAAAAACGGCTAAACCGATCGGTCTTAAATTTTTACACAAGCTTTATAGATATATTATCTAGTAATTGATCCTTGACTTTGACTCTACAACAAATATTTTTTATTTTATGAACAATTTTGCGGGCAAAATTCTCATGAAACAATTGATATTTCCGCTTTACGAAGCCGCCATTTTGTTAAAAATTAGTATTTTGCAAAACCCAACGATCAAACCCGAGATAATACATTATATTAACGAAAAATTTTTGGTTTTTTTATTTCCGATAATCCAGTCCCCGTATATCGTGCTCACCGCAAAACGTGTTTTTTTCGAGATGCTCCCGGAGACTGGCTGCAGCGACTGTCAGAATGATTATTTTTATACAAAAAATTGAGAAAGTAGTCAAGGACTACTACAATATATACACAAAGTTTGAAATTAATAAATTAAAATGTCTCTCCAGAAAGAATTCTTGAAAAATCGCCTTTTTTCGGCCTTCTAAGTGCGTATAACCCCTTAAGTGATCAATAACTAGTGCAGGATTTAAAAGTCATGTATGTAAACGAGATATCAATTGGTAATATTATTATGGGACAGAGGTAGTGCTACTTTATGGCAAGATTTATTTTCGTTTTACAAATTGGTGAGTCTGGTCGTAATTATTATTAAACTACTTGTAAAATATCGGAATTGCGATTGCCAGCGCAGCATACAGCAAAACAATGATATTTATTCCGCAACTCTGCAACCAGATACTGAAAGATTTGCTACTCCGAAATATCCGGAAAAGCAGCAGCAAATCTAGAACATAACTTTCCCCAAGGTTTACAAAAAGTGAAAAGTAAATTATTTCGCATAAAACTTTGCCATCGAAACTCTGTCGAGTAAAAAGAGGACTTGGCGTGAAACTATTACTTATTCGTACTCAGCATTGCTGGAAAACATCCAGAAATGTAATAAGTTACTGTAAATTAATGTCGATAGTTAGACGACGTAGAACGATCCCTACAAAAATGTTTCCGTGAATTCGCACTCGTGGTGTCATATGTATAAAGCCTTGATATAAATTGCAAAAACCTGAACCGAGTTTCCTCGTGGTCGTGCGACACTGTTCCTTGGGAACATTGCTCAAAATTAATGTTACTCATTTTGCCAGTTTTGTTTCTTCACATTATAAAGAAAACGGCCACTTATATTGAAAATTTATGAAATAAATGAATTTATTAAATTCTTACCGTATTTGCCTTTATTCTGATTCGTTATGGGGCAAATTCAATTTGTACAATTTGTGAAATAAATAATTTAAAAGCTAAATCCTATTACTAATTAACATACAATTCATGTATCTTAGCGATTTACAGTAAATTGTGACCGATGCTCGCTCTGTTTCCCCTACTTCGGCGGAAACGGAGAGTCCGGGAATAGCAAATCCTGCCCCTTGGGATTGGCACCCTTGCTCAAAAGAGCCCAAAGAGATTTGGGCGTCAGTCGGAATTCCTTTTTGGGAATCCTAATGCGGTAACTCAAAACTGTTTTGTAAAACAAACCCGCAAGAACGAAAACAAAAAGAAAACGACACAAACGCTAACGAAAGAAAGTGGGGGTAGGGCTAATCAGCGAGAGCAGGAGTCCCGGAGGAGATCCTGCCTCCTTTTTCTACAATAAAGAAGACTCACGCGGTAGTTTTTTGATAACAAATGCGCGATTGCTCCGTTAAGGTATTTGTTTCCCAAAATCAATTAATTCGACAAAATTCTTAAACTTTGCATAAATATAGTATTGCTATAAATAAACACTCATGCTACATTTCTGGAAGAATTACCGTTTAATTTCCGAGATATACGTAATTGAATTCGTGATTTTTCGATATGATTCCAATCAAAGAAACAACAACAAAAATGAGTAAATTTATCTTTTTTTCGTTAAATCATATGAATTAGACATATTTTTAACAAAGTTATGATTTTACAGTTTTTGTTTTTTAAATTTTTACACAATTTTATTACTTTTTTGCTATGCAATCTTATGAAACAATTCGTTAACACAACTTTTATCAGAAAACGCGATTCGAGAGAGGTTCAAAATTTTGCATGTACAAAGTATTTACATTGGCTAATTACATATTTTAATTGAGGATCGATTTACCGCTTGTAACAAAAGTTATATTTGTCGAAAGTTGGAGTTATACTCAGAATTTGTAATCGTTGAAAGTACAGTATCAGATTTGGCAACATTGTAAGATTTGTACACGAGTGTATATATGTATAGATATATTTTTGAATAACTTCGCGACATGTCAACCTATTGTTTCTCGCGCGGGTAGAAACATGGAAAAATATATATGAAGCTAATTTATTATAATATTGTTAAATTACAAAAAATTTATAACAGGGGAAATACAAATAACTAATGAAATAAGTCAATTCAATTACAAAACATGAAAATCAACAACAATTTATTTATTAAAATTACATTTTTTTTATTTTTTTAAATTAAATAATACTATTTTCGTAAATAACGCACATATATCACAATCGCAATCACTATCTGGTTCGCTGTCGAAAGGTAGCTTATGTTGTTCTTCACGTTTCTTTACCAAACCCTCACTACACTTTTTCTTCTACACCAATACCTTATTTTTGATAAATCGACCTTTATATCGAGTTTGTGATGACATTTTTGATTTCTCGTTTTGATTTTCGTTAATTAAATTAATAGTAAATGTCACGAATGATAAATCGAAACATTGATGTGAATATTGACACTGATATAGAATTGATCGTTAAACAGCATTGCCAAATCTCAAGACTACGTAAAACAACCAAGCGACTGTTATCGTTTGACCTACGTAGTTGGAAAACAAATACCTTAATTCGTTTTGCCAAATAAAAAGTAAGGAACAAAAAATCTCTATAACAATGAAAATATTACGATTTCCCCAAAAACAAAAAATCTTTAGAACAACAAAGAAAAGAAATTCGTCATCTGAGAGGGAGGGAACGGGATCATAGAAAATTCCGCAAAATAGAGAAGAAAGAAAAACAATAACAAAATCGCTACAAAAATTAATGAAAACGTATTACCAAAAAAGAAAAGAAAAATAAAGGGATACAGCGAAAAGGAAACGCAATGGGTTTTGCTCGGGGGGCTGCAGATACAAGAAATGGAAAAGGTTCGGGTGGAGGGTATGGCACCTGTCTCGCTGATGCTGATGTCGCTGGAACGGGGCCTCCTTGAAACCGTCGATCGGAGCCGGACGGGTGTCCCATGGATTTGCAGCCATTCCGTGGCACTCTGCCTCTCTTCTGACACCAGATACTCCACTCCAAAAGAATTATCCTCAAAACGAGGCACGGCAGCCCAAAGATCTCTGCAGATCCTCGCGAAGTTTGCAAGATCTCCGGGCTCTATTTTCCCCTTCTAGGGGGTCCTTGTCGCCAGTCGCCCACGAGGTGCCGATCTCTAAACTCTAGATTATCAGGTCGATAACCGCTGTTTGATTACGGCCTTCCTTATCTAACGAATCGATGTTCTTGGAAGTTCCATTCCATTCGGCGAGAAGACGTCACGAGAATTGGGTACTGGGGCGGGAAACATTTTTGAATTTAGGTATTCGCGATAAGGAACAGGAATTCGCTAGTTGGCAAAAAGGATTTTGTAAGTTGAGAAAAGAAAGCTGTGTCCTTATCTACAAATACAATGCTCCAAGAGCAAAACTCACGGTTTTCTCAAAATGGTCAAGAAAAATAGGTTTCTGTAATCAACAAAATAACAAAAATAGCGCAAGAAGAAAAACATAGAAATTATGAATAGCCTTAATAGACGATACCATTTCAATTACGCAAGGGAAAATATTTCGACTAGGCTAAGTTTATAGGTGCCCCTTTCAGACAGATCCCTGGACTTAACAATGGACGTTCAAAAAACATGAAAGATACAGAGACCCGTCATCACCACTTCAAGTCAGCGGCGCTAGCGTCGAAATAAAAAACATGGCTGAAACCTGTGTGCTTATGAAGTGTCTCTACGTGTAAACAACATTTTATTTTTCCGAAATTTTCAATATTATACTTGAAAATGCCCACATTATTATTGAAAACAACTTTTTGTATAAAACCTCGTATCAGAACAACGTAAACAAGACACAGGTTTCAGCCATTTTTTTTGTTTCTGATATCGGCCGCTTATTTAGTTGGGGGCGCTTTTAGAACAACTGGTCTGCATATAAAAAAAGACAATAACAAAAGGAGAATCCCTACCTGAAGAGGTGGCAAAATGCCACGTCACGCAATATAAAAAAATGGACTTGTCCTACTGTCAAAAGCAATGCCTGGTTTGATAATTTCATGTATATAGAGAAATATTGCAAATTTTGAAACGAGCTTTTTCAGTAACCATTACATTTTCGTATTCCTATACCATTAAACTTATGACCTGATCCGACATTATCCCTAGTATCCCTAGGGCGCAGATGTGTTCTTCGCTGGAAAACGCCGTCAAAGAATAATTTTATATTTTGTGTTCATCTTGGTACGTTATTTATTTCGCCATAAAATGTAACAGTAACATCCTGGAGAACATAAAGGAGCTGCTGCGAAAATTTCGATGGAATTGGGTCAGCTATTTTTAATGGTTGAACCATAATAGCAATTATTTAAAAAGAATTATTTTAAAAATAATATTTCAAGATCAAGCGAAAACAGAATAATTTCTGCTTCAAAATCGGTAATACTGTGAACTTATGAATTCTTTTTAACAGAAAAGCTTGGCAGTGAACGTACATTTACAGTTCAAACATTGCGAGAAACGTAATGTAAATATCCGATGAGCGATTGAAAGTGCCATTGATAGCGAGTATTAGCGATGATATTTAACGTCATTTTACCAATACCTCAAAAAGCATTCACGGATATAATCCGCTGTGGTGGCGTTCCGCAAGCATATTTTAATAAATAAAAGGAGCAGCGTCGAAACGGTGGGATCGATGTACATTTAGACAAGTAGTGATAGACTAATGGGCTCTAAGCCAAATGCTAACCTGCAAAAGCTGCTGCAACATCGACACAAATCATTACTACACGAGTGACTGGAACGCACAGGATGAATGTTCTATTTGTCGTCACTTTGAGAATTTTCGTACCATTTCAAAGAATGGAGGAAATTAAAGAACTATTATTCTAAGAATTTGGGTTTAAAGGTCTCATTTTTCGGTATTAACGATTTATTACATAAATATTTTTTTATTGACCCTTTAGATGGCAAAAGGTTGGGTCACGTCGAATTTATGTCAAATTTTTTTCTTTTTTAGTTTAGGGGTAAAGAGACCGACAAAAATATTTCTTCGAAATTGTGTACAATTTGTTGAAAATTATAAGATGGGACAGTGGGTAAGAATCAGAAAAAATCGCGAAAACGAAATGACGTTCGTAGCAAACTTTAGCGGTTGACCATCGAATCATAAAAGACAATATAGAGAAAATAAAAAAATTAAAAATCCAAAAGTATGAGTTTGAGTTGTCTCCACAGGAGGGACTCTGAGGCGAGGCATAGTCCCTCTCCATACTGTGTCTATAAAATTTGGTCCTGTCTTGTTTTAAAAAAAACAACAGTTTTTACAAGAAAAACAAAATTAATACAACGAAAAAAAGGATATCAACATCTGTAGCCCCAAATGGAGCATCTACCCTATATCTAAATTTCTATGTTTCTCCGCTTAACCCGTTTTTTACCAAAATGCCCTCAATTGTCACTCATTTTCATCCAGGTATTTCAAAGTGAAAAAACTAACATATCGAATTGAAATCACTATACCCTATGTAAAATTTTCCGCTCTTTCAGAATCGTGTTCTTTAAATGGTTCTGAACATTTTTATTCAATACATTTTATTCGTCAAGCTGATCGTTATCGAGTAAAAAAATTCTGGAGTTCTTTTATTTTGTGCATTATCGTCCTTTTTTGAAAATTTTTGAAAAATGGCCGAATCCAAAAATCGTTAATAAAATTCTGAAAAAATTCACACATGTTCTTTGACTAATTCTGAGTACTTTTTATTCTATAAAATTTTTTTTTAAGTGGATCCTTCTCGAGTAAAATAATCCCAAAGCTTTTTTTAACATTTATGTGAAAAATGGGTTATTTGGGTATCCGCCATTTTGAATTTAATTAAATTAACCATCCTATCTTTCAGTAAAAATATTTATGCCACCAGATCTAGAGATTCAGCCCGATCCGAATACGGTTTCATGCAGAAAAATATGAGTTTTTCAAAAAAAACCATGAAATTTCACGTTTTTTTTTGTTTAAACAAATGTATTGCCAAAATGGCTGTAGATATTGCAAATTTGACGCCGGATTCTGAAAGAGCGGAAAATTTCACATAGGGTATAGTGATTTCAATTTTGGTAAAATTTTTGGTAAAAACGGGTTAAGTTAGGTATGTAAAAAAAATGAAAATACCAGAAAAAAATAGAAAAAGGAGTGATTTTACAAAAAAATTGTACTTTTTTTATTTTTAAATATTGAGACTTAAAAATTTAGCTGAGTCATCTACTGCCTTCAAAATGAAACACGATCGTGGGGTGCATATTATCCCTGTGTACCAAGTAAGGGTTAAAAGGCGAATCATTCTCTACTTTTGCTGCTAACTCCGTTTGATTGCCCTCGATCGTTACCTTCTTCTAGTATCACGAGACTAGAATCCAAATAGGAAAACCTATGGGATTTGTTCGAGTGACTTTGCCTTCTTTAACAAGAACTTTGGTCGGTCCAAGCGGAACGACCTTTGGGATTGACTGAAGAGCCTCAAGAAGGGTTTAACGTCTTTCCACATGAGGGAACGAACGTGTTGCAACGGGGTTACCCGTGTCTCATGATGTAGGGAAACCGCAGGTTACAGCGAAAACAAGTAAACCCGAGATATAAACCCCAGGAGAAGCTTATTCTCGATGTCGACCTCCTGTGAATTTGGACAAGGGTGGCGTACACGGAAGAATTGTCAAAAGCTGCATAAAATATACTTTCGTACCGGGCCTGACAGAAAAAAAAAAATTTCACTGACTCTGATTTCTAAAAGATGGGGATGAGCAGTATAGTGATTAGAACCTTAAGGGAGTATTCTAGTCTAGAGGCACGAATTTCGGTCGCTTTTTCGAGCTCTGTAAAAATAAAACAAAGAATATTTTTACTATCCATTTTTTTATTATTCGTTTATTGATACTTTAAGAATACATGAAAAATTAAATGAAAAAAAAATTCAAAATTTAAGAAGTTATGAGCTAGCAAAGTGGGGGGTCCAAAAAAAAGAGTGTTCTGGCGTACAAGGTTTGAATCCTTCTGGTCATCTGAATCACAAAAGTCCAACGGATTCTTAAATAGTAAAGATCTCGCTATGGGCTCACCCATGGACAAGTAAAAAAAAATATTTGTTCACAAAATGGCGACCGTTTTTCAAATAAACAATTTGAAAGTTTTTTCAAACGGCCGCCATTTTGTGAACAAATTTTTTTTTTACTTGTCCATGGCCCATAGCGAGACCTTTACTAATTAAGAATCCGTTGGACTTTTTTGATTGAGATGACCAGAAGGGTTCAAACCTTGTACTCCAGAACACTCTTTTTTCTGGACCCCCCACTTTGCCAGCTCATAACTTCTTAAATTTTGAATTTTTTTTTCCATTTAATTTTTCATGTATTCTTAAAGTATTAATAAACGAATAATAAAAAAATGGATAGTAAAAATATTCTTTGTTTTATTTTTACAGAGCACGAAAAAGCGACCGAAATTCGTGCCTCTAGACTAGAATACCCCCTTAAGCAAAAGCTACTTTTTGTCCGATCGCGAAGGAGTTAAATCTCGAATTTGTATAATAAATAAGCTATGAGCAAATTTGTTAAGGGCGTATTATTATAACATCGAAATCAGTTTTTATATAATTCGTCAATAAACTTTATCAGATTTTTAATTTTGCCTATAATATTATAATAATAATAATAATAACAATATTGACAATAATAATAACGGTAATAGTAGTATTATAGTAATAAATATTAAATTTGTTACTTCGTAAAAATAATATCGTAATTAAGTAATTAATATACAATGACTCGTGTTCGTGTTGATTCATTTAATATTCATTTTTGTTGAAATGTAGGATTACTAATAATATGATTGCTCCACCAATTACATTTTTCCGAGCTATTGATGTATTACATGAATATTCATAATGAAATGTTTATCGATTCACCTGTTAATCAAAAAGTACGGAGGCAGAAGTTGAAATGGATATTATACAACATTTACCATATTTTGCGCATATCTTCTTGACAAGTTTGAAAATAAAAGAATTACAATTAAGGGGGGTTTTGCCTGGCAGGATCGAAAAAGTAGGTGATATTTGCGAATTATTTATTAAAAAAACTGTTGAACGGGTTTATTTGAAATTTGGCAAGTTGTTTCATTGTACCCTTAAGTATTATTGCACATTTTTATGAGGTTAAACAAAAAAAAATCTGCGTGTGTAGAGCGTCGATTGCAGGACGTTGAGAAAAAATGGCTTGTGCTGGCGTTGAATGAAAATGTCCTATGGTTTATCTGAAAAACAAAAAGGAAAAGGGATTCTTAATCTGCATGAACATGGCTATCTATGGTACTAGAACAATTGAGAAAAATGAAAAACTGTTAGAATGGCAGCCTTTTGTAAAAAAAGTTCGAATTTCGACCAAAAATCGCAAGGAATTATTTAAATAAAAAAAGAACAGTAACAGATACAGTCATAATCCTAGTACCATAGATAGCCATGTTCATGCAGATTAAGAATCCGTTTTCCTTTTTGTTTTTCAGATAAACCATAGGACACTTTCCTTCAACGCCAACACGAGCCATTTTTTTCTCAACGTTCTGCAATCGACGCTCTACACACGCACACTTTTTTTTGTATAGCCTCATAAAAATTTGTAATAATACTTAAGGGTACAATGAAACAACTTGCCAAATTTCAAACAAACCCGTTCAACAGTTTTTTTACAAAAAATTCGCAAATATCACCTACTTTTTCGGTCCTACAAGGCAGATCCCCCCCTTAATTAATCATTCAGAGATTGAAAATCATTCATTATAACGATGGATTCTGGGACGAAACCCCTAAAGAGCGAATACTATAAATATATAAGATCTACAAACTTCATACAAGAGAGTCATCTGGACATGGAGAGATGTATCTGCGCCTTTATTGCATTCTTTAATACAAACGTAATATTTTTCCTCTTCTTCTGAATACTAATTAGGTATGTTATTAGTATTCATCAGTTGCTTTCTCCCCAAATTACACTGATCCGAATGTAGAGAGGGTTTGTATATACGTAGGTATATAATACGTATGCAGAATACTTATTTCAGAAAGTGCAATTATTAATGCTTCCCTTTGTTGTCATGGAAACGAATTTACTAGGTATTCATGCGTAAAAAGAAAATGTTCCGTGTAATCTTGAACAACTTTATTACGCAAACTATAATTCTTTCCTCGGATAAGAAATATGAATTGTACTCCTAGGTCTGATTAAACTTTTGACTTACTTCTTCGCAAACAGCGAAGATGGAAGGCCTCGACGCAATTCCTTACGTCATCATTTGCATTATTTAGACGATCCGGTTACCAAGTCATCTTAAATCCGATTACACCAAAACCGCAAAAATCATAACGGTTGCAAACAATAAAACCTTTTTCGTTGTCCGCAACCGTTAAATGTGAAGGATGAAAACGTTAAAAACGGCAAAACATTAGAAATAAAGTAACTGAAAGTGTAACTACAGCGCCACCTATCGAATGCAAAGTACGCTGAAACAATTTCGTTTCAACCAACAAACATTGCCTGCGAGTTTGAGCAAAATCGGTCCATAAATATATAAAATTATAGTTGGACACTAGCGCCACGTATCGAAATGAAACATAACTAAAAACCTTACTCGTAACCCGAATAACATATGGTGTCAATATGGCCTCTATAGGTCCAATGGTTTGTTAGCGATGATGCGGTTTCCTCACGCACAATTAATTTTATATATAAAAAAGATCTACGGATAATCCATTTGCAACATAATATAATAGGCTCAAGACCTCCTTTATTAAGCTTTTAAGTTTCTCTGGGATAATAGCATTCCATCCCACCTACAAAGTAACCGCCGGCAAAATATTTATGCAGCAACGCTTATTTAAAATGAGTTGATCTATAAATTCAAAAGCAAGGAAAAATCGAATATCGAAGTGGGACTTGTGTCCCAATATTCTGCTATAGGTGTCGTTATTTAGGATTTAATGGTCGAGTATTTTTTTTTGTAAATGCGAATTCTCTTTCTCGATTCATTGCCATATTTACCACGGGTACGCTAATAGTGTCCCATTTGGAACAAGTATGTATGTCTCATCCTATAATTTCACACGAATCGTACCACATTTTAAAAAATATCATTTTTGAATGTCGTTAATCCCTAAGTACACAAACAAGAACAACTTCTACATAATTTCGACGATAGCCAACATTTTGCCACTAGGAGGATTGAGCCAAATAAATTCTTTCGTTTTAATAAAATAACCTCGTAGCGGCAGATCATATCTAATTACGGCGAATGTTTCTTTTTTATCGAGGAACGTTTTTTTTCGGTGACGATGCATTAGCTATATTACCTGTCTTGAATGTAATGGTATAGCCTTAGTAAAGTCTGGGATCGTGATTCCAAGTAGGCAGGGTCGAAATAAGAGTGTTAGCAAAGGTCTGGAGTAAATTCATATCAAAAAGTGACTTTAATGTTCTGTTACTTAACCTTTTAGTCCCCACATCAAGTCCGTTTGTATACCGATTTTATTCGAGGTAGTCACGAAAAACTACAAATTATGAAAGCTCTATTTGTTTACGACGAATTCTGATATCAAGAATCTCCATTAGTTGTCAATTTTTTTTAGTTCCATAAATGTCTATCAAATTACACACACACACACACACAAATTGATATACGGTGGGACCTCGTTATAACGATCCCTTAGGGATCGAACAAACGCCTTATAACAATCTCCCCATCAATTCCCACTCTGCGAGGATATGCGTGAGTTGTAAGGTTGTAAGCTTGATGCGCAGGAGCATGCGCTGAAGGAAAATTTTCTCTACAGGTTTTGTGTTTATTATATAACCTCAAATGTGATATGTATTGAGAGATAGAATAAACGCTTTATTACAATATTTCCCTGAATCCCCACCTTGCGTGGCTATGCGCGACTAGGTTGTAAGCTTGGTGCGCAAGAGTATGCGCAGAAGAAACATTTTCATCACACGTTTTTGTTTATTGTTATAAGGCGTTTGTTCAGTGCCGAAGAGATTGTTATAACGAGATTTGACTGTATTGCACATTCTTATAACGAAAAAATTGATTTTTCAGGTAGCCGTAATGAAAGATAAAACTTTGTTCTCGGTTAAATGGAAAACAATAAACTCTCCATGGATTTATTTGAGCCTATTAAAATATATGGCGAAGGTAGTTAAACCTTTGGTTGCACAGGACATGCACATACGCCCTTTGTTACCGAAAACCTTGGCTTATCAACAGCAAATCTATATATATGTATATAGTCTGTTCCTACATGAACGTCGATAAATTACGGTCGTATATATACGCCCCTCGCAGTTGAGGCGATAAAAACCTCAAACTGTTAAACTAAACTTTCTGGAAGGCAATACCTCACTGGTACATTGAAATCAAGCATTTCTTGAATGAAAAACACGAGTTTCCTCTAATCAAATATGCAGTACCTGTTTTGCGGAAACTCTAGTGAAACCGAAGACGATTTATTTGGGTTAATAAAGTTCCTTTGAATTAATGGAAATTTAGTTGAGAATGACAAGTGGTTCATTATTTGCTTAAAGTGAGACTGGTTCACAAGTACGAATTTTTTGGCATTAACAAATATGTTTTAAAATTGAATAAAGAATTGATTGATTAGTTAAAGTTTTATTGGTTTGTGAATGTTCGTATTTTCAAACTTTTATACGCACAAGGAATTTCTAATTGTATTATTCAATAACATTTATTATTATTATTATTATTCTTATCAATGTATAAATATTTATTTCTAGAAACATCTTCACTCAGACTGATTCTGACAGCGAAAATAGTTTATTATTATTCAAAGTAGGGCATTTAAATCGAAACACCTAAATAATTAAAAAAACACCGTGTTTCTGAAAAATTAATTCCGATAAACGTCTATCCACTAAAATCAAGGGTTAGTGTATTGACTTTAATACGATTATTTTTACCTTTATGACCGGTTTACGTCATAAATATATGAAACGTGATGTGGTTTGTACAGTCATTCAAATTCAATTCAATATTTGTGGTGAATTTTTCACTCTAAAATTGAAAATGTTGTTCAGGCGAGCAAAAGGATTTAAAAGTTAACGCAGGAAATTAAGGGGACATTGACCGTTTCGGCGGCAGGCGCGACCAAAATCGGCTGAGTTCCTTCTCACCGTAATTTATAAAAAATATTAAATAAAAACCTAGGGTTTTTTGTGCTCATATTAAAACTTATATTCCAAACTTTAATTTAACCCAAGATTGGTTTAAACATTTTTTAAATTAAGCCCCTGCTGACCTTCGAAAGATGACGAAACAAAAGTTAAAAAATCAGTGTTTTCTTGCACAAAATGTTCCTTTTTTTATATTCTACTGCTCCGATCTTGAATTTCTCTTTTGGACATTATTCACTAATGTTAAACAAACAATCTGAGCGCGGAAAATTATTAGAAAATTATTTTGTTAAAATGTAGTGTTAAAAATAGAGGAAGATCAAAATTGGACTATGTTTTAGTGGTTGTAAAAATTTGTATCTCCATAATTTTCAACTTCAGACAAATTCTGTTGCGCTCAATATGTTCTAGGATAGTGCCGTTAATTGATGAAAAAAGATTCAAAGTGATATCTGCAATATTAGCTGAGAAAAGGAACATTTTGTGCAAGAAAACATCGATTTTTTTCCGTCATCTTTCGAAGGTCAGCACGGGTTTAATTTTTTAAATTCTTAAACCAATCTTGGGTTATAAAAGCTTGTATTAAAATTATTGTATTAAATATTAAAGCTTGGAATATAAGCTTTAATATGAGCACAAAAAACCTTAGGTTTTTATTTAATATTTTTTATAAATTACGGTGAGAAGGAATTCAGCCGTTTTTGGTCGCGGCTGCCGCCGAAACGGTCAATGTCCCCTTAACACAAAACTTCACGGGGGCCAAAAGGGGTAAAAGCGATGAGGTTTGGTTCGTAGAGAGTAATTGCGTAAAATATAGTCCAGGACGGTCAAACAGTTGAAAGTTATTGGTCAAAATTATCAAAAAATGTTAAAGAGTTGGTATGAAGGCGGGGAGGGTTAGGGGGGTGTCCAGGTTTCATTGTAGTCTGCATTTTCCACAGGGACATTGTAAAGTAAACTATACGAAAATTCGTGCAACTAGGCCAAAAGGTTTGGAGGTTGATAGGGAACAAAGAGCCGAACTTTCTAATTTATATGGAGTAAAACCTCGTTACAACAATCTCTTCGGGACCAAATAAACGCCTCATAACGTTTGTTCTCTGCATTATCACCCTGCGAAAGTTTTATAACGAAGTTCTACTGTATTTTTTTAATTATCCCTACTTCGACCATAGGTTTTAAATAAATATATAATTTTTCTTCAGTATATCAGTCTTAAATCGATTTATTTCAATTATTATGTTTACGTTTCGACAACTAATACGTAGTCATCTTCAGAAATATATAACAAAATAATTTTTCTTTAGTATACAATATTTTAAATGAGAATTATTACTTATTAACAATTTTTTTTATATTTACCACTAAAATGAAAATTATTATTTTAATGGCATATTTTAATTTCTTAAAATTGAATTAATTTAATTATATCAAAATACATCATAAGAGATATTTTCGACTACACTGTTCTATAAGTAGTGACGGTTATGTTTTCATATTAATTGTAAGACTGTTTCTGTTTCTTGATATGAATGCTACCTGTACCTATTTACATTTATATGTATAAAAATAATATTTTGAAATTTAATTGAAACATGATAAAGTATTATGTAAGAGAAATTTTCTTATTGTAAATATTAAATTATTTTATAAAACTCTTTAGTATATTTTATCAATTTCTTTGAAATCTGTAATTAAATTGACATTGTCATTATTACTATTTTGAATACATGTAAAGCTTCTAAAGTTTTTATTTTAGTTAAATTCTTTTCTATTTCCAAAATTTTAATTTTTTCAAAATTAGAACTATGTTTTGTTTCTAAACTGTGTTTTGCTAAACCTGATTTTCTTAAATTTTTTTCTAATGTAATAAGCATGTTCATACATTCTTTTTTTCACACTTCTCTTTGTTTCTCCTGTATTTACTTTATTGCATTTATCACATGGAACTTGATAAACTAAATTTAACATTTTTTCAGTAGGAATTTTAACCTTTAATCCTTTGTATAAGAAATTGAAATAATTACTATTTTTCAATACTGTAATTATATTATTTTTTTTATATCTTCTGATGATTCGGAGAATATATGGAATCGTTAAAAAACTGGTTGTATTATCTATTGTTTTTTTATTTATATCCTGTCCTTTATTATAAAATATATGTGTATATTATTTCTTCAATTAAATTATTAGGGTAACTGTCTAGGTCTTACTATATTTGTCAATGTATTATTAGAAATATGAGGTTCATAGCGATAGATACTGTGATAACGAGTGCATATCTGCATAGGTGGACGTAGCTCATTGCTCACACTTTTACGTGTCTTCAAATACGAGCATACTGCTTTAAGGACGTTCTCCGGGTCCAGTCGTGCTTAACCCGAACATATCTCGGACACTTCTCGAACTCATGCGTTTCCCTAGCTTAAACAGAGGTTGTAATTGCGAACCACTGCGCTCCCCGAGCAGCGCAGAAGTGTGAAAATGAACTTCTTGCGCAAGTCGCTGAGATTTAGCAACGCCGCAGTCTTGTTTTGTTGACGTTTCGTTTCAACGTAGAGGTTAAGGTTAGAGAAAAATAATAATTGGTGATAATGTCGACTAGTAGATTGAAAAACGGAAGATTTGCAAAGAAAAAAACGTTTGACAAATTCGCCAAAGCTGTTGTGATGAAAGAAGAATGTAGAAAAAGAAAGATAGAAGAATCCAAGAAGAAAGAAGGATCTCAGGGAAAAAATGGAAATTCTGCAAAAGTTAACTTTTTAGTTAATTTCAATTATTGACAATTCGAATCCTTCATACACATACGACACAATAACGAGTCATCTGCACACACGTTTCCTTTCCATCTACATAGATATACTGTGCCTATAGGGGTCGCAGATGCCAAGTCCGACGTTGCCAAGTCTTACCGCTCTCTCTTAAAGCATATCGAAAACTCAGTTAGTTGTTCCGTTTGAATGATCATATCTTAATAAAAAAACCTGGGTAGCTTATATTTAAACTATTGGAAATTGTTCGTGAGATCTTCAAGAATGATATACTTCTTAATGAACAATTGTTTGGATGTTTTCACGCTACAATATAAAGAAACGTCGCGCTATGAATGCTTTCTCCATAAGAACCCATGTTAACTTTAATGTTAAATAACTCATTAATTCGCTCGGTTTGCCCTGGTGAGGTCTTAATGACTTTTGTAGAGAACATTTAAAGGAACACATTCCCAAAATTTCAATGAGTTCTTGGATAATTTTTTAAACCAGAGAACGTCCTTAAATGGACCACCCTGTATACTGTATTTATTAAACGTATTTTGTTTTTTGATGAAATATACGAACTACACGAAAATATTATTGGAAACTTCTCAAACCAAAAATTGTAGCTACGTTTCGTGAGTAGTCAAACTACCCCATCACAGTACGCGTACATAGGTATACACATAAATTTTGTAGAATAAACACGCAAGGAAGAAAACCACTTTACAGAATTTATGATTTATATAGTTTAATAACAATCCCGAAAAAATGTAGAAATAAGATATAGCAACAGTGAATGATGATCATAAGAATTTTTAAAATAAATCATTTTGACCCTTTGATGCATGTTGATTATTCAGTTTTTGAATTCAAGATTTTTTTCGACCGATCGATAGACTTTTTTATTTCACCAAAAACGAGTAGACGAAAATTGTTTTAGTATTTGGAGATTGACGTCAGGTCATGACTTTGAACCTGACTTTGAGCTAAGTTCAAAATGAAACTGAAATTACGAATTCTACAATTTTTTTGAAGCATTTTCCGCTACCACCCCTACCTGTGGAGATATTCCCGTGGACGGATTAAAATTGAACCACCCTGTATAGTGATACTGTTAATAGTTATGAAATTGATATTTAATAAATTAAAGATTTACTTTTACTTTATTTTTATACATATAAATAGAGCAAAAGTAAATATTTATTTTATAAAACATCAATTTCATAATTATTAATAGTATTAATAAATTAATATATACTGCTTTTCATACGATATTTCATCCAAAGGACTAGAAAATTTCTTCATAATTTAAAGGGGTGTACATTTAACCTCCTAGGACCGCCGGTACAAAATTTTGTACGTAATAAAGTTCACCCCTGAGGCCCCAACATAAAGGAAATTGCATAGTAATAAACGCCGACAGTTCATATTTTTGTACTTAATGTTCAGGTTCGCCGCTTTTTTGCAAGGTAAAGTGTGTCCAGGACTGACAGCAAATATTTATTATGTACAAAAAAATATACAAGGGGTGTCTAGCACTTCGACGTCTGAAAAAACCTGGGTCCTAGGAGGTTAACCTGTTAACCATGGCGACCTACAGGAAATACGTATATTTATGACGGATATACTCGTCAAACACGGTTAACCGGTTAAAGGAAACAATACCCTATTGAATCAAACCACGTCGTCTTTTAACAGAAGGATTAATGAATTACCCTTTTGTGGAACAACAAGTTTTTGAATCGAATGAATGCTAATGATCGGAAACATTGTAAATGTATAAATAAATTCTATCAAGAATGGTACTTAACGTTTCTACCATTACAGAATCAGGTATTTATTCCCTATGTATAGAGTACTTCTTCGATACAAGTACATATTTATTACCATCAATAAAAGTATATACCTACTTGATGCTTTAGAATATTTTACTCCAGTTTCGAGAACTTGTTCTTCCTCTAAAAGTATGTATATCGAAGGAAAATTATTATTCTATTATATTTATATTCTATTACGTATTTCAACATACTGTTTGAATGGACTAATTCTGAATCAACAAGATTTTGTATCGGATATTTATTGATTATGAAAAAATTGTATTTCAAATAACAATTTATTCTTTTGAAAAATTGATAATTAATTTTTGCTAAAGAATATACATGCAATACATGCGACCTAGTAATTATTCAGATAAGGTATTTAATGAAGCCAAATGTATATTCCTTGCATATGAGGCAAACAATTTATTGTTTAAAATTAATATTTTCGTTGTACCGGAAAAATGAATTTTATTGGAGCGTTCAATTTGGTAATTGCTTTTCTTCAGTATTGAATTAACTAAAATGCATACACTCAAACCTGTTTTTGTGCGGTGGATAGGGACCGCATAAAAGAAAACGCATAAAAAAAAATCGCACAAAACTTCACGAGTAGCTATAAGAAATAGTTTTCGCAACACAATTAAAAAGTATTTTTTTGGGCGGTGAATAGGGAACGAATAAAAAATGTCTCACGTAGAAAGTAACTCAAAACCTTACGAGATAACTAGGAATTGCTTTTTGAAACGAAATCAAGACACGAGGCTTGGTAGCTACTTGGAATCTGATTTAGAAAATACACGTGCGTTTTTGTATGCCTCTTATAGAGTCAAGTTTTCTGAAGTGGGCCATCAAAAATCAGCATTTCGAATTTTCTATTTTTTTTTACGATAATTATTTATACATATGTTAAATGTAATCGCTGGCGAGCTTTCGTCTACTATGGAGCAGACAAATCGCGCGCGCGACGCGCCTACAGTGCCTCCGCGACAATGTTCGAAAATTCATAACTTTGTTTCTTATGAATATTACCAAAATTTGTTTGCAGATATCAGTAGCTTAATGTTAAAGCTTTTAAATAAAAAAAAATATTGTTTTATCTCATCCAGAAGTTGCTTAAATATCAAATTGTTTATTGCAAAATTAATTTTGTATAAATAAATTAAATTTGTTTAATCGCTCGATTACACTATTGTATTCTTTCGCTAATGTTGTACTTACCATTAAATTTTGGTAATGTTTTATTCAAAACTCGCTGAATAATCGCAATTTAAAAAAAAATTTGCCTAAAAACTAATTTGTTTATAACTTTTGAAAAAATAAAAAATTTTTTTAAAAATTGTAGAAGATTACATTTAACATATGTATAAATAATTATCGCCAAAAAAAAATAGAAAATTCGAAATGCTGATTTTTGGTGACCCACTTCAGAAAACTTGACTCATAGTGGATTCACCTAATCCAAATTCTTTGCCAAGAGCTGTGGATCCTTCACCTTCTGCTATTCGTTTTAAAATCGTAGTCTTAGTTTCTAAGGAAATTACCTTCCTCTTCGCTTTGTTTTTGTCTTTATTCATTTTCAAGTATTATGTCTAAAGATAAAATAAAATAATGTAATCGGCTGACGCAATACTTATGTAATGTGATGTAATACATATTAAAAATCGAAAAAACTAAATGGCCGATCAAACCTACCACTTGATAACTTCATCAATTATGTTTCAATTTGATTGAAATTTTTATATACCGCACAAAAAAATCGCACAAAAACAGGTTTGAGTGTATTTTCTGAATTTGCCCAAGTAAATAATTGCTTTAAAAGAATGTTCTTTGTTATGAAACATAATTTCGTCGAAACGTATAATTTGGTTATCGTTATCAATCATTTTCTTATTAAATGAAACCAATGTTTTTTGAATTTGGGCAATTAACTAACTGTTTAACAGGTTCATACGAAAAATGAAAATGATTGTAACGTACAATTTGGTTAAAAATTTAAATTGAATCTTTAGTAAAGGCCAAATGCATATTTCTTCAATTTCAGATGTAATTAATTGTTTACAAAGAATATGATTTTCTACGAAAATAATTTCATTAGGACTTGCAATTTGGTTATTGCTTTTACTGAATATGGAAAATTGTAAAATGCATATTATTTTTAATTTGCAAATAATTAACTGTTTAAAAAGAATATTCACATACGAAAATGAGAATTATTGCAACATACAATTTGGTTATAATTTAAATTCAACGTTTATTATGATCACATGCATTTTTCTTCGATTTCAATAAATTATTGATTCTTCGAAAAGGATATTATTTCCTACGAAAATGAATTTTGTTGGTATCTGCAATTTGGTAACAAATAATGAACTATTTTCAAAAAATGTGCTTTCACACGAAGTTATTGCAAAATACAATTTGGTTACAATTTCAATTCAATGTTTATTACAGTATTATTATAAGTATAAAGATATTCCTGGAATTCCAGCAAATAATTAATTATGTACAAAGAAAAGGTTTACAACGAATAATTGTTTGCAAATTTTGCAACGAATTTTCCAACGAAAATGAATTTTATTTTAAAAAATAAGCAATTTTCGTCTAAAATGTTTTTAGCTTTAGTTTGTTTGTTTTTAGTTTCGGTTCGTAAAATGAAAACATTTTTGATATTTTTATCACTTTTACTCAAATTTTATCAACTATGGAGAAAATTCGCAAGAAACAAAAACTTGTAATTTCATTCTCATAAAACTTGGTAAATATTTTTAACATTTTCCATTTACCTTTTTATCAACGTAAACATGTAGTACTACAAAATTGATCATAAATGCTAGAAAAACATCGGCGAACTCTATGAGGAGAAAAGAAAGAATGTTTATCTTTTACAATTTCTCTTTAAAGTTCACAAAAATCGAGTAAATATTAGTAGAAGATCAACAATTTTGTAGACTTTTCGGCGAACGTCCCAAAAAATTTATGTTTCAGAACAAATAATTCTTCTAAAATACTTTTTTTAGAAAATAATATCTAAAATATTTCTAAAAAATATGAATGAAGGGTTATGTTAGTTTTAGAAACATTCCTTGTTTGAACGTAGGTTGTAAATAAATATATATATTTTTATTTTATTGTGAAAAAAAAGAAAAAATCTTTTCAGTGCCCCTAATAGCTACAAATCAATAAAATTATAATAGAAATGTAAACTACAAATAATATAAAAAATTATAATAAAGTATGAAAACAAAAGCAAGTAATATCAATGTATTTAAAAAATCAGTAGCAATCAAGTTCCTCTGTCTCTCTCTCGATTGCCAAAATTTAAATTATAGTTTTTACTTTTAAGGAGGTTCTTGCACATATATTTATGAACTCAGCTGTAATATTTTCAATAGTTCAAGCTATGCCCAATCTTATGGTATTTTTACTTTATGGTGTTACCCTGTAAAATTTGATGAAATTATATCTTGAAATTGTTACTTTTTTACATGTACTCTTATGGGACTGCATGAAAAAATTATATTTCCGAAGCGTGAACAAATTTTTGAACAATATAAAATATATGAATTTAAAGATAAAAGCTTCCTCTTTCAGATTACATTTTGTAAATAACTTGCAACCGTGGAAATTTTGAGATATTATATGTTAAAGTGAGTAAACTTTGATTACATCCGGTTATCTGTAGGGAAGCCTTGTTTTTCATATAACGCGACTGCGCGAGAGAAGCGCGCACGTCTATGCGTCTATGACTGGGCATTCTCGTAAAACTGGGCCGAAAATATACTTTTCGGTTACTCACGGGTTAATCAAGTTATAGTCTATTTATTTTCATAAAAAGTAGACAATGCGCACAACAAATGTAATGTTTACACTATACATAAATATTTGCATTCATTTTTTTGTAACATTTGGGTTCGGTTGTACTCTCAAGAGCCTCCTATAGAGATTTTGACATCGAAAATTATAGAGACCTTCTTTTTCAACTTTGACAAGTTTTGCAAAAATTGTTACAATGGATTGAAATAAAAAAGTAAAGTATAAAACTGTTTTGTTTTAAACAGAACGTGCAAAATACGTTGAAAAATCGCTTGGAAAATATAAAATCGGAATATTCGAAGTAAAGTGCGTTTATTTTCTATTTTTCCAAATGGGGACCGATTGGTTTTGCGCAATAGTCTCTAACACCAATTATAGTATACACGGTTATTTTTTCTCGCTAAATTCCCGTTAGTTAAAAATAAAAATTCATACTGTATTTGACACCGATCAAACTCCTACTTTTTCAGCTACAAGAAAAAAAAAGAATATTTCAAAAATATTAAAAATTTATGAAATTATGTACAAAGCAAATAGGAAAAAAATTGGCGCGTCCTTCAAAACCTATATTCCGAAAGGTTTCGATTCCCGTTGATTCATTTCTAATAATTTTAACCATCCAAGCCCCAGGGAAAATCGTTAAAATGATCAGTCTTCGCGAAACTTGTTCATATCTACAATACGAAATGAAACAATTTGTTCGAAACCATTTATAGTCGTACCTACATCTGCTTTTGCACTTTAGAGATTGAACGTATTAAATTGTATCGCGGAAACGAAGGCTTTCAAGCGAAAATGGTGCATAATGCATCATCATTCGCGATGATCAAGTGCAATCCCACGAGTTTTGTAGGAAATGATCGAAGACGTATTCCGAACGAAAAAAAAAATAATGATAATTTTTCGCATTCGTACAGCGTTACATGAAGCGTGAAAATGTGACGCAAAATCTGAGTAGGTAACGCCGAGTTTCTCGCATACCGGAATTACCAGTAGGACCTCATTATAACAATCTCTTCATGACTGAAAAAACTCCTTATAACAATCTTCCCTCTAATTCCCACGCTGCGTGGGTATGCGTGACTAGGTTGTACGCTTAATGCGCAGAAGTATGCGCAGAAGAAACATTTTTCTATATATTGTTGTTTATTGTGTAACCTCGAAATTATACAAAACCTCTAACGCCTTATAACAATCTTTCTTTCAATTCCCACTCTACGTGACTATAGGCAATTCCTATGTTGTAAACTTAATTTTAATTGACGCGCTTTACAGGTTGTATGTGACTGATTGAAAAACTTTCGAGGTGGGAGCTAGAAAGATTGCTATCGGGAGGTAATTTCGCGCCTTGTATATACATTCTTCTTATTGCTAGATTTTTGCCATATATTGTAGTTCCTAAAAACCTCATTAGGAAAAAAATTGGACGGCGAAAAAGTGAATCCCATTCCCCACACGAAATTATTGCCCTTATCGTTAAAACTGAAATCGAACGCGATTCCTGCATCAACCTTTAACCATTTATCCCCTTTTTCGCGGCAAGCTTTTTTCGCTATATGTGATATTACATTATATGACCGTAGGAAAGTATGGAATCCACCTTCTTCAATCAATTTCCAAACGATTAAGTAGCGAAAAAAATTATGGCGCAAAAAGATTGTTATATTACTCTCATACACCATTGTACCATTCAAGATGTGAGAAGGTACCACACCTTCGAGGTGAGGTATATACGGTGCATGTGTATGTGTCACATGTATCATTCAACTTCTTCACTGTCCTGATTTGAATTATGTAGAGAACTTTATAAACGCGTAACGATATTTCACCCCTTTCTTTCCTCCGGTTTATTTCCAAACGTACTCGGTATTATGTATACCTGTAATATATGTAGAGTATATACATATATCAAGTGAAGGAGATATATATTAAGTGGAAAAAGAGAGAGAAACAGAGGGAGAGAGAGAGAGAGAGAGAAAGGAGTGAACTCAGTCCATAGTGCCAATTTTTTAACACGACAAGAAGATAAAGGAAGACGTCAATTTTCTTTCGAATTATGTTGTATCCGCATGTCACAAGATTGTAAAAAAATGTTCGATAAAATCAAAGAAATATTTATTGGAATAATATTTGTTATATACCAATATTCTTCGTTTTTAATTACGTACACCAGTGATTAATAATTTTATAAATTCATTTGACGTTTCGGTTCAACGTTTAAGGGGTTATACGCACTTAGAAGGCCGAAAAAAGGCGATTTTTCAAGAATTTTTTCTGGAGAGACATTCTAATTTATTAATTTCAAACTTTGTGTATATATTGTAGTAGTCTTTGACTATTTTTTCAATTTTTTCGGTATAAAAATAATCATTCTGACAGCCGCTGCAACCAATCTCCGGGAGCACCTCGAAAAAAAAAAACACGTTTTGCGGTGAGCACGATATCTCGGGACTGGGTTATCGGAAATAAAAAAACCAAAAATTTTTCGTTAATATAATGTATTATCTCGTGTTTGATCGTTGGGTTTTGCAAAATACTAATTTTTCAACAAAATGGCGGCTTCGTAAAGCGGAAGTATCAAATTTTCATGAGAATTTTCCCCGCAAAATTGTTCATAAAATGAAAAATATTTGTCGTAGAGTCAAAATCAACGATCAATTACTAGATAATATATCTATAAAGCTTGTGTAAAAATTTAAGACCGATCGGTTTAGCCATCTTTGAGAAATCTTGCTCACCGCAAAACGTGTTTTTTTTCGAGGTGCTCCCGAAGATTGGCTGCAGCGGCTGTCAGAATGATTATTTTTATACCAAAAAAATTGAGAAAGTAGTCAAAGTCTATTACAATATATACACACAGTTTGAAATTAATAAATGAAAATGTCTCTCCAGGAAAAATTCTTGAAAAATCGCCCTTTTTTCGGCCTTCTAAGTGCGTATAACCCCTTAAGGGGGGAGGGTCAAGTAAAATTAAAAATTTTGATCTTTTTTTGTTGCTTAGAAAATTAGTTAACCATCTGGAGAATGTGCTCCGACTATTTCAGTTAAAAATTCTAACCCCTTAAGACTGCTTCTTCAGAAATCGTGAAGTTATTGTAAATAATACATATGTAATTCTTCGTCAAAGTAAATAAAGATGTAACAATTATCATTGTGATCGTTATATTATATATAAAAGATGACTGTATGTCATAAGATAAAATCTGAAAAGATTGAAAGAAAGATATAAATAGTTAAATTGTATAATTTTGTGAGTGTAACATAACCTTAAAAACAATTCAAATTAAATGAAATAATTTTGCGAAAAGGAAATAAAAATTTGTATTAAAAATTAACGTATGATTATTTATAATGTATTAATACATTTTTGCTAAAATATGATTATGATACTATTATATTTTATTATCCTTTTGACGAAGCTATCTACATTTTTATTAGCAATTCATCCTGGAATGATGCTATACTTAATTCGTTGAAAATACGTTAATCCTATTAATTTGAAAATGATAGCATGATACTAGAAGATTGTAATAAGATTGAAATTATATTAGGGTGTCCCGTAAGTTTTTTCCGCGCCACGCTGTGTATGACCACGAGCCGGAGAGGAAGAAACTTATGGGGCACAATACAAATATATGTCGTTCTTACATTCTTGAAATTTGATGGTCATAATTTAAAATGTGAAATTAGCTGTTGTCAAATAATAAATTATAATAAGAATCAATATCATATGCATCGGCTTTAATATTGATATTATTAATTTCCTTTCTGATGTGCAGTGCAATTTATAACATTTTTTTTTTGTTCAAAAAAGAATTTAATTGCACCAAATCGCCGATTTTCGAATCAACAATAGGGACTCTTCTTGTTGTAGAAATGTGTATACATCGTTAAATAATTCCCAGAATCGTTATACCCTAATTTCTGGAAATTGAAACTCCACCATAAACTGCAGGAGCCATCGTCAACACTGATAGCATAGAATCAATAAAATGATTCGGTGTCATTGATGTGAAGGTGGCAGCAGCTCGTCACAGTATTATCAACCAAGACCACTGAATGTGGAATGCAACGACAAACCACTACGTTACCCTTTCGCTACAAATGGGCAATATACTGAACGCCCGCAGACCTATTTCGCTGTACAAACGGCCACTAAATGTAGAACCCCGCTGGGCTTTCCGCTGAGGGCTTGGCCCGTATGCTATCCGTAGCAATTGAAGCAAACAGTTGTATATATATGCACTTGACTTCGATACTTTCCGTCAACTCGAACCTTTTGACACTTTTCTTTCAAGTCTTTTGACATTGGCAACGCCCACTTCCCGTTGATACTTTCCGCGCGAAATTTAAATGTGATATAACATACGAAGAATAAAGGCGGGTCTCCATTGCACGCGAGCTTGTAGCGAATACTCATTGCCCCGGCAACCAATGACAGCGATCCGGGGCTTGATTTATTTTGTCAAAAGGTTCGACCATTTCCAGTCCCGACTCGTCGAATGGTTGAAAAGTCGAGTATATATTGAAATTTGTACAAGATATGATTTTTGAAAAGTAAATAAAAATTTAAATTGTGCATGATCATCAGAAAGGGCTGAAAATTGTTTTAAAAAATCGTCTGCTTATTGGGACTAAATTGGTCGAGCGGCTTTTGAGGTCTCACGCTGACTACGAAAACTGTATTTTAAGAAGAACGCGTTTAAAGTTTAAGAAGTAAATATTTCAAAATAAAAATTGCTCCCATTTTAGTTCCATATCTCCATCATTTTTACATTGTAACACCGCACCTCCTTTAAGGGGTTAAGCCTACTTGGAACCGGCAAAATTGCATAATTTTCAAGATTTTTTTGCCATTTTATTGAATATTAATTAAAATTTGCAAAATACTACCAAAAAAGTACATGTCTAGTACTACATGTATAAATTTTTACATTAGAAAATATTAAAAAATGGTGGAAATACAGCTCTTCTCCTAGAACGTCCGTTTTTTTCCATCACTTGCGGTGACCACAATATCGTCGGAACGGCTCATCTAAAATTAAAATAAAAGAGTACTGTTTTGGTGCATTGCATTATGAAGGGCCTGAACGAAGGGTTTGGTAAAATTCAGATTTTTACAAAAATGACAAGAATTTTACGAAAAAGTCCGTCTTTCGAGCTAAACTAATTTTGGTATTTTTGTTGTGAAAATTTTTTTTGTTACCGAAATAAAAAATTCTTCCTTCAGGCCCTTCATAATGCAACATACTAACGCAGTATTCTTTCATTTTGATTTTAAATAAGCCGATCCGACAATATTGTGGTCACCGCAAGTGATGAAAAAAAAAAACGGACGCTCTAGGAGAACAGCTATAATTCCACCATTTTTTAATATTTTCTAATATAAAAATTTATACATATACTACTAAACACGTACCTTTTTGGTAGTATTTTGTGAATTTTAATTAATACTCAATAAAACGGCAAAAAAATCTTGAAAATCATGTATAATTTTGCCGATCCCAAGTAAGCATAACCCCTTAAAAGTGTGTAAAATTTCATTAGGATGAAATGAATTTTTTTTAATTGGTACGTAAAATTTAAAAAAATTGTATTTGTGGCGAAATAGGTTCAAATGGTTTCAAATAAATGAGTAAATATGACATTTTACATTTACTCTGAAAACGGGTGGTACGAACGTTCAAATGAACCTAGCTTCAAAGAATCGATTTTTTAACCCGATTTGTGTTCGAATCCCTTAATTTCCTTGAATACTTCACAGTTACAATTTTGTGCATTAATTAACTTGTAATCTGAATTTTCATAATTTTCATAACAGTCAACGTGACGATAATATAAAATGATAAGAAAATATTGAATCTTCCAATGGGAAAATGAAAGAGCAGATATAATTGCATAATTACAGGACTTCAATTTCACTCCTTGTTATTTCGACATTAAAAGCTCCTTGCCGCCAAAGTTTTTTCGTCTTCGATTCGACATGCCCGAGAAAATTAAAATTTATGCAATTAATTAACAAATTAAGAGTTCATGACTCTCTCAGAGATTGCCATTGGCGGTAGTGTCAGTTTAACAGACTTATGAAAATCCCTTGCGTAGACTTCTCCACTTTTTAATTCTTTCCAAATGCAGTAGTGGCACTTGGAAGAATTGCGAAAGTACTTCTCCGAGATTTGAACCCAGGTCACTCGCAAGAAACTTCCATAACTCCACCGAGTCATGGATGACTCTGACATTCAAGTGGATTTACACGTTTAAAATGGAAGATCATACCATTTAGGCTTACATTGCAAAAGATATATAGTAATTGTTAGTAATATACTAGGGGTGTGCGAATAGTGATCGAATCGAATCGGATCTTACTATTCGATTCGATGTTCAAATCTGTTTTGAGAAAATTCGAAAAGAACAGAGGTTCGGATGTACCTTGGGGAAAAGGTGGAGGAGAGTCTTAAATGAATGTGTTAAGAAATCAAAACACCAGAGAAATAAACAAAACTATAACGATTTATTCTAAACTTATCGGTTGCGAACCGTTTTCCCTTTCGGTAGAGTTATACTGTGTCTTTTTTGCGAATCGCGAGAGACTATTACAAAGAGAAGATCTTCGAGAATATTTTCTTTGATTAGAAACGCGAAGAAAGAAGACTTCTCAGAGTCGAGACGCGAATAACACTAGACTCGAAATCGGAATCGCGACGCGATTCCCACGAAAGATTTCGAGAGAGGAAAATTAAATTATATTAGCGAGACAAAGGATGAGTTTGTATGATCAACCTACCGCGTTACAAAAAGTTGTTATGATTCTCGGAACGTTTGGTAGATCACACCGTGAGAAGATTCGCGACAACCAGACTTATAAACGTTGAGAATTATTGACACATACATAGATTTCAAAAGAAAAGAAAACTAAAGGCGAGAGATCTTAAATAGATATATCATTCGTAATTTAGAGTCTTTAAATTAAATTAAATTAAATTCTCTCTTGCTCGAACAAAATCGAATATTCGATTAATTCAAACAATCGAATAATTCTCGAATATTCGAAAGATTCTCGAATACTCGACAAATGGTCAAATATTTAAAAATCTTCAAACACTCAGAAAATCGTCTATTATCTAGAAAAACAAAACACTCTAGCAGCTTCGTAGTAGCGCCACGTGAGCGCTGGGAACATCGCGTCCGAACAACGACGAACACCATTCGGGTACACTTCCGAAGGAAACCCGGATGTATCTCGTACAGAATTAAACACTGGCGGTAAAAGCTTGCGATATTCGGGTATTATTAACTAAAGTGGCACCTGACTTAACCTCACTAAATAAAAGCTCAAGTACTCCTTAATATAGTTTTTAAATGTCGATTTTCTTGGCATATTTCAATTACTCATACAATTCCCAATTTTATTGGAATTGTAATGTTCGAATTCACCGAATATTGAAACTGAACTGCGAATATTCGAATTTACTGAATATTGAAATTGAACTGCGAATATTCGAATTTACCGAATATTCGATTTAAAGTTCGAATATTCGAAATCATCGAACATTCGATTTCAAGTTCGAAATGAATATTTCGATTCGATTCGAAGCCGAATATTCGATTTTTTCGAACATTTGCACATCCTTATAATATACTATTGGTAATTAATTAATAATATTTGACAATAATAATAATAAAAGAATTATGAATATAAGCAAAAGTATAATTATCCTAATTACAATATCTTTATATTCAACGTTTTAAAAATGTAACGAAACCCCCCCCCCCCCCAATATTTATAATTTGATATTTAATGTTTCACATTTTTAATATTTTTAATTTTATATTATTGAAAAAGATACAATTTTTCGTAAACGTCTTTCTTTTTATGAAAAAAGAAATTGTTTCTTAAAAAGATCTATTCAAAAAAAAGAAACACAATCTACAAGAGATTGTAATTTTTTAAATAATATTTATATACAATTTGCATAATAATTTTCGTCATTTTTATATTTTTTTCCGAATGTCACACAATTTTTTTTTTCTTACAATACCCGCTAGGTACAATATACCTTTTTTCTAGTGCAACGCTTAATTTATACGCCGTATACCATATAATACAATTTTCCGCTACTTAAAATTCGTTCGCGTTTGCCGCCGTCTAATATACTGCTTCGTTATAATATTATACAAAGAGCATTTTGATTGCTTGAGAATCGCGATAAATTATATATGTCGCTCTGTTTCCTAAGTCAATGATGTTGGCGATAAAACATTCACGCAATTCATTTCATTCGTTAGTTATATGAAGCCTCTAGTTGGGGCGCACATGCGGGAACGCCTCGTACATGTTAACGAGCAACAATCAAATCTGGGGAAAGCTTTTCCCCTTTGCGGAAGCACTACTGTAGTCACGTCTAAGTCGAATAACAAAATTATTTCACAAAAAAATACGGTCATAATACGGAACTAGCGTTTTCTGTATTTACCAGGACAGAAGGGTACATTGAAGGGTCTCAGAAACCTCAATTAATTTTCGACTCCTAATTTGATAGCTGAAATTGCGATAAAACAGCGACAATTGTGGGAGGCCCTTTTGGTAGAAACGATTGAATGAAATCATTGTGCATGAAAAAATCTGGGCTGCAACTCCATTCGTGCGCCAATTGAATGGGTCACCTCAAAAACGTTGTAAACTACAAATTGCAAATTGTTCAAAAATCCCCGTAAATGCAAAAAACAACCTGATGGATTTTCTTTTAAAAAATCCATCAGGTTGTCTTTTGCATTTTCGGGGATTTTTGAACAATTTGCAATTTGTACCTTACAAGATTTTTGAGGTGACCCATTGAATTATCTTACTCTAGCGAAATGGCCCAGTTAGGGGGTAAGACCATACACTGTAACATCGTAAAAAAAAAGTGTTTTTTTGCTAATTTTTTCTTTGGATGGAAGAAAAAAGCACTTTATTCAAAGAAAATGGTCCAAGGAGGCCCGAACCTCCTGGGCCGGTACAGAACACGGATCATCGCTATAATGTTTTATCCACAATTTTCGCGAGAATTGTATGTACAGGTTGAGGGTCGGTATGCGCTTATGTTTTAATATACGGAAACTATCGGGCAAGCGCCGGTGGCACCACGTTGGTGCCGTACATAAAGATTTATACCGGCGCCAAACGAAATAATTCCGATCAGATGTGCGGACGGTAAAATATTAATAGCTAGTAAAATACGTATGGGACTTTAAAAATATTGAAATTTGTGTGCTTGGCGAGTATTTGAATAAAAACGTCAAATGGTCGACCAAAAAGGGGGTAATCATTTGGACCGTTTATTTTGAAAGGGGTGTAAGTCCATTTTGAAAAAATTAGATATCACGTAATTTATGTTTGATTTAGTGTAAGCATTTAATTTATAACTAGTTAGTATTTAATTTCTCAAAAAATGCTCATGTTTTGTCCAATTTAAAATTGGCCAGCAAAAGAAATTGCGGAACCATTAATTTTGAAAGTGGTGTAAATCATATTGATAAATCTGTAGAAACATTGCTAGACTTGATACAATTAACCTATATTTTTTCACTGTCCGATGTGCTAACTTTTAATTTTCTCGAAACAAGAGAAAATGGACTTACACCTCTTTCAAAATAAACGGTTCATTTGTTAATAAATAATCTTTAAGGTAGGTGTCTAGTCTAGAGAGCGAAAAAACAAGCTTATTTTCGAAAACGTTTTTCTCAGCATCTTTATTAGATATTACAATTACAACATTTTTGAGGACATAATGCTATCCTTATCGAATGGAAAAAAATGGTTTACACCGTCCAAGGTTTTTTTTTTTCAATTTTCAGAAGGCGCCAAAATCGAGTCCTCAATAAAAAGGTGTTCCCATGGCGGACAAACAATCTCCGCAACCACTACATCGATTTTGATGAAACTTTGTACGATTCTTTATTAAAGTGTTTTGTATGGTAATTCACCAGATTTTTGGAAAAAAATTTTTAATATAAAAATTTACAGGACGCAAACGGTGCAAAAATATGTCGATTTTCGTACAGTGTTTTTCAAATAGCCGCCATTTTTTTTCTATTATCGATTTTTGGCAAACAGTGGTGAATTACCATGTGGCAAACCTTCCTCTTTAAAAAGTTTTTTCCTATTTTTGTTTCAAACGTTCCAATCCGAAGATTGTTTGTCCGCCATGGGAACACCTTTTTATTGAGGACTCGACTTTGGCGCCTTCTGATAATTGGAAAAAAAAACGCTGGACGATGTAAACCATTTTTTTCCCATTCTATAAGGATAGCATTATGTCCTAGAAAATTTTGTAATTATAATATCTAATAAAGAAGCTGAGAAAAACGTTTTTGAAAATAAGCTTGTTTTTCGCACTCTAGACTAGACACCTACCTTAAATTAACTGATCTAAAATCCTACGCGTATTTCACTGGAAAATGGCATTCTAAGGATATTGTTAAAAATTTGAATGGAAAGAATAAAAATTGTTGGAGTTATGCTGCGTACCGTTTTGAAAATCGTATTTCGAGAAAAGCGCGTTTAAAGTTTTCGAATGTGTTACGGCATTAAAAAAAATTCTTACCAGTAATGTACTTTTTGCCTCATATTATACAAGGTTCGAAGCCTTTTTTAAGCTAATAAAAAAACCGTAAATTAAAACAAAATTTTTTTTTAATAGAAAATTAAATATAGTAATTTAATAGTAATTTAATTTAATAGTAAATTTAAAACAAAATTTTTTTAATTTACAGTGGTCTTACTCCTGAAGGGTTAAGAAGTACAGCATAAATACGGATGCAGTCGAAACTTGAGTGTCGGATTGATCGAATTGGGGCTTTACTTCTAACCAAAAGTAAATTCTGTAAGAATTGAAAGTAAAATAATTGCGACATTCTTAGGTGGATTCCGTCGTTGTTCTAAAATAAGCCACGATAAAACTGAAGACTTTATCAGACGCCCCTTCTGTCACAGTCGGTATTTAATTAGGCCTCCGATTGAACTCAGACTGATACGTGCAAATTTCTGCCGTCGTCTTTTTCTCTACGATTTCCTCCATTTGTATTGAAAACTCCGTGTTTTATCACACCATCGTAACCGTCTTAAAACTGGGTGTCCCGAAACCAATTATTTCTGAAATAAGTGAATCTTTATAGCAAAGACCCACGCTGTATGAAATTTATTGACTTGGGGTCCTTTTACAAGATCGCACTTGCCAAGAAATCTTCATTTTAATTAACTCGGATCAGAGACTTATTTGCAGTATCTCTGCTATTTTGATATATATCCCAAGCCTCGAAGAATTATCTTTGTAATTGTACTTCGACGCGCTCGGGTTTAATTTTCCACTTCGGCTGCTTTTCGTCTCTGATCAGGAGTAAGGTTTTACCGATTCGAATTGAGCTACGGTTGACTTAATCAATAACGCTAGCCTATAAAATCTAATATAAGAATTTTTTATGGCCAAAATACTGTCTTTATTTACCCTCATTACGTGAGCAAACTTCGATTTATATACTTGCAGAGAAAAAGCCTACATGGAAGATCACCCAAATGGATATTAAGGTCTGGCTAACAATCCAACAATTTTGCTGGAGTGAAACATAGGAGCTGGAGCTGAAAAAGAAAGAGCAAGAACTCGAATTCGAACCCTCGCGTTTGTTTTTGAAAACCCCAATTTGAAACTGGGATGACATCCGACACTTTAAAAAAAATTTTAATGTTAACGCTGTTTCAGCATGGTCTTTATTTTTTGTTTTAAGTGCTATTTTGAAATTTACCCACCCAAAGGATATAATATGGTAAAATATATAATAATAGTATATATGGGTCATTCTTTTACAAACCGTACAAAATTGAACAAAAAATGACCGACTCATTTTTGATTTGGCTGAAACTTTTTTTACGGGTTCTATATCGAAAAAAAAAGAGACACCTATTCGAGGAATTTTTTTTAAATTTTTTTTTGTTGAAAATAGAGATGGTTGAAAATTTGAGAAACGATTATTACTATTGCAAAAAAATCAAATAAACTAGCGCGGTACTTGACGTCAGCGCCCCAAGTTGCAAAGTACACGTTGTTCTCTGGATTATAGTATAATATATATTATGTAGTGTGTAGAAATGGTGTATAATGTAATTATTATTTAATTATTATTTAATTAGATAATATCATTTATTAATAAAAATTAAAAAAATTTTTAAAAATAGTGATCATACAATATCTGTCGTTTAATAAGAAGATTTTTTCTTATTGGAAAATTTTCTTAATGGAAAATTGAACGTAGAATACGATGGTCATTCACTCTTTTACCTTCAAGATGAAAAAAAAGTTTTCTCTAGCTTGAAATGAAACGGAGTTATAGATTTTTGAAAATGAGTCTTCAAGCAAAAATCACCAAAATCTCAAATTTTCAACCATTTCTATTTTCAAAAAAAAAATTTTTTTTAAATTCCTCGAATAGGTGTCTCTTTTTTTCGATATAGAACCCGTAAAAAAAGTTTCAGCCAAATCAAAAATGGGTCGGTCAGAATGGTGTTCGGTTTGTAAAAGAATTACCCATATTGGTTAAGTGAAAAAGTTCGTAAGGAATTTCAATGGTTGGAGTAATGCAAAACTCAGCACGAACTTTTGCACTCACCCAATCTAATATTTTATCTAGTTGCATTATGATGTTAGTTTTTTATTTATTTCTTTAAATTAAAAATTTATTTCGAAAATGTTTGTATTTCTATATACAGGGTTTTGAAAATGTAACGAACCCACCCCTTATCTCAGAATCTATGCATTATCAGGAAAAATATGTCAACGTCGGTTTAAGGGTCCAAGGGTGAGTCTGTTACTTTTTGGAGACCTTGCACATACTCTTTTTCAACATTTCCAATAATAAGAAATAATCGTTTTTACTTTTATATAAATATTACTGGAAAGTCGATATACCGAATAAATAACATCCAAAAATCTCAAGATTTGATTTAGCGATACACGGAAATGAGCGAAAAATAAATGTAACTTTCCAATTCCTGAATTATTCTTCCAGTAGACCGTGAAACATTCAATTCGTCATCAAATTAACGAGTAATGACCAACTGAATATTTTATACTGTGAAGTAGTAAAGAATTTCCGACTTCTATGGTTTGCTTCTTTGCTCGGGGTGAGCCCAAAGCGCCTTCTTGTTCGTCCCTCAAGGGTCGCTCTGGATGCAAATAATTCCAAATCCGAGCTTTCATGTCGTTGAAACGAATTTCTTCTTTCCCATGAGAGTGAACATTTTTTTTAAGGAATAAACGCAAATAATGGTGGTGCAAAAATACCTCGAATTTTTCCATTGATTTCAATTGGAAATTCACGAAGGTAGAAAAAAAAACGGAAGCACCTCTAGCCTATTACATTTTAACACCATGGCAACTTTTTAATATAGAGACAAATTCTTTTCGTGTTAAGGCAACGTTCAAAATAAAGAAACAATATATTAAAAATCGTTTGTTTATATTATTAAAATTACTAGGCTTTATTATATTATAAATGGTATTACAGTTAAAATTATTAACAATCGGATGTATCTTTAAAAATGAATAAATGAATACTACGTTGAAACCAAAAATTAATTATTTTAATTTTACTAAATATTAAATTCGGACGTAAAATTTCCCGTAGATTTCAAATCTGCCATAAAACATCGAAGCTTCTATCGAAAAATGACAAGTTGGGACCCACTTGAGACCATTTTTCGCATTGGGCCCAAATACTGAGTGGTCCTTTCGAAAGAACGGCCAAAATTAAAAAGAAGCCTGATTAAAATTTATAAAATTTAACTTCCCTCAAGAAATCTTCAGATGTTTCCATCTTTTTCCCCCAATCCTGGATTAAATTTCTTGTTGACTTAATAGTGAAAATAATTGAAATAACGTAAAATATATTTAGAATTACTAGAAATATTTTTTATATATTCTTTCTTCAGTCCTATATGGTCAATTGAAATTGATTTCCCTTCAAACATCTCAAAACATGACCTCCAGTTGTCAAACTCTATCCGATTTCTCTACTGTCAGCTGTTTTAAAAAAATGTCGCAACGCCTGCAAATTTTCTCGAGCAAGCCGACACACTGCGGCACAAGCTCGAAGTGTCACTGTATATTTATATCGCTTTCAGGAGATAAGTATTCATCAGATGCAACGCGCAAACTTTCAATTAACATAATGAGAGTATATTTCACAGACATTAAAACATACGTTCCGCCTAAGTCGTCGTGAATAAATCTTGTTAAAGTAACTGACGACATGCAAATTCAAAGTAATGAAATCTCATGGAACGCATGGCAACTGCAAATGCTGATGCTCCTACACAGCTTCAATCTTTGCTTCTACAACGCGAAAGAAGACATTTCCAACGGAAAAGTCATTTCCTTTAATACTATCCAATATGTTAAGAAATAGCGATATACGTATGTATACGGTGCTCATTTTATAGTTACACCCACGATCAGTTTATCTTATAAGGCTGATAACCGTTCCTAGAAAAATCAGCGTTTTGTAGAATCGAATTTTGCGAGAAAAGAAACAATAAGTGTTAGACCTACACGGAAAGAAATTTCTATGAAAAATTACCGTGCTTGTCACTATAATGTAGGTGCGAACGACTGTTCCTTGTAAATTTTATTAAGAACACCTATGAAAATTAACTTCTTATTTTTAATTTTTAAAATGTCTTTAAGAATTTATGTTAAACAGCACGGTAAAATCAGCGTAACAAAGTAATTATAAGATCCAATTATTATGGAATAATCATCTATCTGACCGTAATAAAGTCATATATTTACTTTAAAATTTATAAAAGCTTACAATTAATTTTTACCGTGCTGTTTCAGTTAATTTTAGTGCCAAGCGACGCGATCGCGCTTCTTCTGTTCCATGTCCAAAAATGCTAGATTCTTGAAATAACAAATGAAAAGAGCGCTATTGCGTCGCTTGGAAATTTTTTATTGAGAAAGAAAAAAAGAACTCTGGCATAAAAAGGTTAAATATCTCTTAAGTAATGAATTATCTTACGATCTTTATATTCACCTATATGCAATTATCCGTACACAACTGTCTTTTCGTTGTATAAACGCAAAGTTTGTTAAAATTAATATTTTGTTTATTCCTTAACAAATTTATTTCTTGTCAATTAAAATAGATGTGTAGTTTAATTTGAAATTTATTTTTTTGTACGAAAAAAATTGGCGTCGAGTATAACAAATTGTATAGTAAAGTATAAGAACTGTTATAGTAACAGCACGGTAAAATTTCTCAGACGGTATACTTAATTTTGTCACGATAGCAGAGATAATTCTTTCCATAAAATAAAAAATGAAGCTATAAACTGTACTTTTGATTTAGATTGGAAGTTACGCCACGATTACTGTGCTGCACAACAATTTTTCTATGAAAATCCTCATAAAAATTATTTTTTTCTTTCCGTGTACCTACTTATTGTTAGAAATACAGGGTAAATCAATTTTTATGATTGTTAGAAAACCAACTGAATTTATTGTATTCCATGAAAAAAAAAAGAAATATAAATAGTAAATATAAATATCGCTATACCGTGAAACCGAAATTATTGTAATTTGAAACTCATTGTTTAGTTTTGTTGGTTTATTGCGAATACGATAAATTAATAGTTTATGCATAACGTTTCGACTTGCTATTCCAAACCTCCCTCGCGTGAAAACTAATATTAATAAATTAATATATGTACGGTAAATCAATGTAGGACCTCATAATGACGATTTCACTTTATAACAATCCCACCTTCTATAAGGCACAAAATTACCTCCCGATAACAATCTTACATTTCGCAAAACCTAAAAACTGCTTACACATACTTAACATCTATAAAATAGACCAGAAATGTGAAAAAAAACTGAAAATAAGTGGATGAGACGTATACGCCCCACCGGCCCTGAAAGGATTAAAAAGTTTCTATATAGTGAGATTCGCTTTCGACGCAATACAAGTTTCTGTAACATAGTAAAATTTAGTAGGTCAGGCTACCTTTTCTTTCGGTTTCTTTTTTCTCCATGCGCAGTTTTTCAATTCAATTCAGAGAACAAGGTCGGGACATTTTCGCACCCCCATTATTTGCGTTTATTTCTTAAAAAGAATGTTTAGTCTCTTGGGAAGGAAGAAATTCTTTTCAAAGGCATGAAAGCTGGGATTTGGAATTATTTGCAGCCGAAGCGACCCTTGAGAGACGTATTTATAAGAAGGTGTACCTTGGATCCGTTCTGAGGAAAAGAACCTACTAATTTTAAATGTAGCTCCAGAAAGTTCAAACTACTCAGTTGGTCATTACTTGTTGAATAATAATACCTTAGCTGCTTTTAATTACCATAGTAACTTTTTATCATCCAATTGTTCGTTGCAGCTTCTCATTCAATACCATTTTCAAAATTAATTTATTATAGAATGAATGTATTATCAAAATTATTTCGAACACAGGTAATATGAAATTTTGATGAATATATTGTCCAATAAATTCCTTTCCACGTTATCTACTATATGTGATAAATTTGGACGAATGATAGCGGGGTCTCTTTATTTCGTTAGCTTATGATTTTCCCAGTTCAGATTGAATAATATAAACATTAATCCCTCGAACTTCATTCTCTGTAAAATAATTTCTATAGTGTGGTATGTGTGGGCTATTTTCTATAACGCTGAACTCGGGAGCTTATTCGCAATTAAAAGCAAATATATAGATATCAGCACTTGAGATTTCTATGTGGGGTCCAATGGGTCATATTTCATCGTCCGATTGGTCTAATTCTAATTGGGAAGGTGACCGAATTTATAAAGATAAAGTTTAATAAAATCTAACTTCATAGCGTGAAATGCTCTACCCATCAAACGAACGTAGCCGAATTGCCCAGCATTGGGTAATCTTTTTCGGGCTTTCGTGAAAAAATAGGTCCGATAAGACGTTTCCGAAAGCCCTAAAGAAATTATATTTTTTCAGATTTAATGTTTAACAATTATTTCTTTCTTTCCGAGGTTACAATTGTTGGAAGTACGAATTGAGTCTCAACGTCCCACAAAAATTGCATAATATCAATTACGATTTACGCTGGGTTGAATTTAATCAAAAGTTATAACGGCGTGGCATATAATTTATTGCCGACTGCAATGCAAACATATGATTATTTCAACAACAGGATAATATATGCAACAACCAGTTTACTTATTAGAAACTTTGTATAACCAATTACAAAGTTATACTTAGGACAAGAGAAAATGCAGGTAACGCTAAGTATTTCCGTAATGGAATTCCCAGTAAGTTCTGAATTTAAAAAATTGTTTGTTGAAAATATTTGTGGGCACTGTGTTCTAAAAACAATTGAAATTATTATATTTCGTGGTAGAAAGATAATTAATCCTGCATATTTATTTTAGATATTACAAAAGTTAGTGATTTCTACCGAAATGAGAAATAATCAAGTCGCTTACCATAACAAAACAGTAGGACCTCGTTATAACAATCCCTTCAGGACCAAAATATGCTCGGAACAAAAATTTTCTTTACACTTTTGGGTTTATTGTAAATTTTGTCGTTGGTCGACAACTTTCGAAATGGGAGCTACAAAGATTGTTATCGGGAGGTAATTGGAGCTTCAGAGAAAGAGATTGCTATAAAGTGAAATTGTCTTCACATGATTTTATTCTATTTATTATGCGTGAATTCAAAATTACATAAAAAGAATATACATAATTGTAGCGAAATTAAAAAAATATATAAACAATTATTGCGTATGTAAAAATATCTCCATATCCCATTTGAGGTTATGTATGACATTTCAGGTTACACAATAAACTTCTTCTGCGCATACAGCTGCGCATTAAGCTTGCAACTTAGTGTCTGTGACACATAACCACACAGAGTGCAAATTGAAGGAGATTAAAACTTAAAAAAGAATAGTTTCACAGCTGTAGGTTATGTTATGAAAAATTTCAAGGGAAATGAATTTCAACTGACGCGCAATATAGGTTCGATGTAATTGCTTGGTAAACCTTCGAGGTTGGGACCTAGAAAGACTGCAGAGAGAGATTCTTATAAAGTGGATTGTTATAGTGAGGTCCCACTGTAAAGAATTATATAAAGACCAAACAAAAATTATTCGCTAATTGTAAGTTATGACTCTGTCGACTATTAAAATTTCCTATCGATTCCAAGGAGCTCATTCCAACTTTAAAGAGTAGTAAAAATCTAATCTGTATTCTATTCTTGAGTGATCGCGAATGAAATATTGAAAATGTGTAGTAATCCCGCGTCCTCTTTTCGCCGAAACGTTATGTCGCATAAAACGTCGAGTACCCAAGACTAAAAAGACAAAAATTACATTTCAACCTAAATTACGATCCGTGTGCTTTTCGTTCGAAAGAAACTCTTTTTACAAGCGTATTTATCTTACAAAAGCCCTTTTCGTTCGTTCCAAGTCCGCGTATACTTCCATTTGCAACTTGTACATACGAAACTCGACTGTTACGTAATTTACTGTTTGGAATTTCCCTGAATATTTCACTGAAATATTTCATTATAGTGAATTTCACATTTCTGCAATCTGTTAAAACAGTAAATTGGTGTACGGACACATGTCAAAATGTATTCCAACGTGCACGTATTTGGAGTATCGGCTTCTTCCTTTTTCAATACATTCATGGCAATTAATTTGCAGTTCCAACTTTACAAGTGACTCGTAAAACCTTTCGAAATTTACATACCATGTGAACCGGATCTCACACTGAAGTGTATCCCGATGCTTAACAGATGCGCGATAACATTTGTTAACTAATAAAAACGTTTTGATAAAACGGATCCTTTAAAATTGTCATTGCGAAAGCCAAAAGTATTTGGGTCTCGACTTTATTATGTGAAAATTCAAATTCAAACTAACAAGAATTTTGCGATATTTAGAGAAAAGTTATTGTTACGATGCATATGAATACAGCAAAAACTAGACATAACTACTAAAAAAGACTGAAAAAACTACAAAATATAATTAAAAAAGTAAAAAATATAAATAATAATAATAAATGAAGAAATAAAAATGATAATAATAACTAAAAAAAGCTAAAAAATCTTTAATAACGCTATATGACGCAAATTGCGCTTAAAATTACTTATTACGGAAATTAAATTTGAAAGACTGCGCAAAACACATCAAATTATGTAAGAATGCGTGCATATTTCTTTTCGTTTTCATGTAAACCGGTCAAAAAGGGAAAAATCATCACGTCAATGAAATATAAAAAAAGTCAAGTGAAATATGGTTTTTTGACTGAAATTGGTTTTTGATTTATCAAAAATTGCTCTTAAAAGTACGAAATAATCAAAATTTGCAAAAGGATGCCATACTGGAATATATTAAACATTGAGACAAAAAATGTCAAAATCCACTCGAAGTACAAAGAGACGTAACGTTCCACTAGCGCAATATATTTTCATTTAAAAAATTTCGAAATTTTTCGAAAACAAGAACTGTAATTTGAAATTTCAGATCCATTTGGAAAAAATGCTTTATGAATCTGGTTGTTTGAAAATTGCATGTTTTAATTTCAGTTTTACCTACGATAAAACTTCTAAACTAATATTTCAAAACAAGAAAAATTACTTAACCGCGCCTGTCCAAGGCTGTACTCCGTGAACGTCCAAAAGCCTTAATCATTATATTTTCTTTAAATGTAATTGTAGATTTTAAAAATAAATAGTTTTGTTTTGTTTAATTCTACAGTGCAACCTTTTCCTTAAGAATAGTCACACAATATTAATTTGACGTGTGACGCGCGTCTACGATACAAAGTGGACGCAACGATGTTAATTAAGAGTGTCATTGAAATTTTACATTTTACTTTTCTTACGGCATTAGTGAATTAGTGTCGAGAGAATAATGAGGAAAGAGAAGTTTAAAGCGAATAAATTTCTTACACAATATGTTTATGAAATTATCATTGTCATGTAATGAGTAAAATAATGAATAAATAAAAATTATTGTCAAAAAATTAAATAATAATTTGAATTCATTTCGTATGCATCAGTGATAATATTAATATTGTTATTATATATATATTAATATTGTATAATAATATTGTTATTATATATTAATATGTTTAAATTCAAGAATTTTGTTCTCTTTCTAAAATTTTAAATTTTGTAAACCAACTAAGTACCTACCATCATATTAAAAATTTAACTTCCCTAAAAAAATGCGTCTCAAGACGAAAAACACATAATAGGTCTTAAATTAAAAATTATATAATTTTAAAAAGAAATGAGGAGTAGTTGTAGGCATACAACACCGATTTCCTATTTTTTGTAGTAACTGTTACGTCCTAGGGAGGTTAATCCTGTGGTACGACCTACGCCACCTCGGAAGACCGGTAAAGCACTACCTTGACAACGTAGCCCTTCGAGTATATTTGCCTATGCGACAAAACTCCGGACTGGGCCGAATTGGTATGGGGGAAATCGGGTAAGAAAAAAGGGATGCCAAAAAGGATTAAAAAATTCCCTATCCTCGATAAAATGGATGAAACCTTTCTGAAAACAATATAAAATAATACAAATTATCTTTTGCTATTCCTTTATTATTGTCCTTTGCTATTTATTATCCTTTGCTATTTACCTTTGCTATTCTTAAAAAGTGCCGAGGCTGAGAAATGAAGAGCTCGATGTTGGTTCAAATTATTGTGTTTTGTATTTGATGAGTCTCGTCCAGAAAAAATGAGCCTCGGTCGGGCAGCAGGGAACTAAGTCCAGACACAAGGGTATTCCCCTTTTTTACATGTTGACTGTTCATTTCAATTTGTTCATTTCAAAGTGCTCGAGGATAACCGAAAAACTGGTCCTCCTGAAAATTCGGAGGGTATATATACTTTTGGGAAACCCTCCAAAATGGAAAGAAATAATTGTTTTACCCTTGCACGTAGCAAAAGCTATTGTCGCCACCCGCCTTCCGCGCGTAACTCTCGGTCGCCTTTTCTTTACTTAAAATTACAATATATGACAATCGCAATAAAATCAGTTCATCTGTGAGATCCTTTTGTTAAGTAGTTGCAAATTTTCGCTTTTGATGTCCATAAACACCTTCCATGCTATGCCGCTTGACTTGTCATTTTCCCTGAACTGTTTTGGGTTCTATGATCCTAGATATCTCGTTGTTTAAAAGTCTTACCTTTTGCTGACATATTTATGACTTGTTAGTCATCCTAGTTGTCAAGTGTTACAATAGTTAGTTTTTTCTTCTGTACAAATTGTCATATTAACACTATTTCTACCGCGCTAATTATACGTAATCAAAAACCCAAAACCATAAATATACAGTTTTAATTCAGATAAATTTTCTCAATTGTTTACAGATGCATTTTTGCATAATTGCTCTACTAAGCACCTCTCTATTGTGGATTTCAAAAAAAGATTAAACTAACCCGTTTCTGCCGGGAAGGCCACCATTTTTTCAGAATTTTCAACCTCGTTATTTTTATCAAAAACTGACGGATTTTGACCGAACTTGGTATCTTATAAGTTTTAGGTCTACTCTTTTCAAATCCGTCTTTGATTTTTGGGTTAATCAAACTGGTTTTTTTGTACAGACCGTTTTGTCTTAAAAAATGATCACATTGCCAGATTATTTGGTTAAAATTTCATATTTTTTATATGAAGTCGTTGTTCGATCGAACTGAAACTGTATATTGGGTGGCATAGATAAATTTACTAAAAGATGATACCAATTAAATACTGAAATCCAATGTGGCAGATTCAAAATGGTGACCATAAATCGAAAAATTGAGATATTTCCTAATAATAATGGTAGAATTTAGTGACATTTTATAAAATAGACAACAATTCTGAATTATATACCTATTATTTTCCAACACATAATAAATTTTCTATAATGGCTTGTCCGCATATCCACCGAACTGCAAAAAGCACCATATTTACTCGATTTTGGTTCTACGACTTTTATGAATTCGACCTTTACTGAAATACACAATTTGAAAAATAATATCGATACAAACATGATATTGTACATAAATTTCAAATTGTGAATCAATGCGAAGATAATCCAAACATCGCACATATTTACATTAGCTCTTTGCATTATCGTTGTTAGAAGGAAATATCTCAATTTTTCGATTTAGGGCCAGCATTTTGAGTCTGCCATATTGAATTTCAGTATTTCGTTGGTACAATAATTTAGTAAATTTATCTATAACACCCGATACATAGTTTCAGTTCGATCGAACAACGACTTCATATAAAAAAAATTAGATTTTAACAAACAAATTTTGTAATTTTATTGTTTTTTTGGAATAGAAAAGTCTGCATAATAAAACTGATTTGATTAATTTAAAAACCAATGATGGATTCGAAAAGATCAAACCTAAAACCTATAAGATACCAAGTTTCATCAAAATCCGATTATTCGATAAAAATTAATTTCGATAAAAATAACAAGGCTGTAAATTCAGAAGAAATGATGACCTTCCCGGCAGAAACGGGTTAAGTTCCGAAAATAATTGTGAATTAAAGTTCTAAAAGGTGCCTTTTGACACCTTTGGTAGAAATAGTGTTAATTGCCGGATGCAATGAACGTTTTAATTTGATATACTAAGTACGTTTCAACGCTTCCTTTACAATTGTTCAAATAAGAACGGAAATAGGTAATTATTGTTTTAAGGTAGGTGCCTAGTCTAGAGAGCGAAAAACAAGCTTATTTTCAAAAACGTTTTTCTCAGCTTCTTTATTAGATATTATAATTACAAAATTTTCTAGGACATAATGCTATCCTTACAGAATGGGGAAAAAATGGTTTACATCGTCCAGCGTTTTTTTTCCAATTATCAGAAGGCGCCAAAGTCGAGTCCTCAATAAAAAGGTGTTTCCATGGCGGACAAACAATCTTCGGATTCGAACGTTTGAAACAAAAATAGGAAAAAACTTTTTAAAGAGGAAGGTTTGCCACATGGTAGTTCACCACCGTTTGCCAAAAATCGATAATAGAAAAAAAATGGCGGCTATTTGAAAAACACTGTACGAAAATCGACATATTTTTGCACCGTTTGCGTCCTGTAAATTTTTATATTAGAAATTTTTTTCTAAAAATTTGGTGAATTACCATACAAAACACCTTAGTAAAGAATCGTACAAAGTTTCATCAAAATCGATGTAGTGGTTGCGGAGATTGTTTGTCCGCCATGGGAACACCTTTTTATTGAGGACTCGATTTTGCCGCCTTCTGAAAATTGAAAAAAAAACGCTGGACGATGTAAACCATTTTTTTTCCATTCGATAAGGATAGCATTATGTCTTAGAAAATGTTGTAATTGTAATATCAAATAAAGAAGCTGAGAAAAACGTTTCCGAAAATAAGCTTGTTTTTTCGCTCTCTAGACTAGACACATACCTTAATAGTATACAAATTCAGGGTAACTCTTAGATTTCTGTGACTCACCCTTTCCCTAACGTTAAAAGATATAATTTCAAACGACCAAAACGTGTGATAATTTCATTCTAATTTTTCCGTAATTTAATAATTTTATATTTAATTTTATAACATTTGTTCAAAATCTAACATTATTTTATGGCGAGGTATGTCGCGCGATGTGAAAAAAACGATGGCTAAAGCGGACTCCCCATGCAGAGTGTTATGCAAATCGTATAAGATTTTTTTCCAGCGGAAAGTGTGTTTGTACATGACATCAAGAATACTCTCACTGGTCATATCGATAACTTTGAATTATTCAGAACACGTTGTCAACATTGAGATCCACATGTGGCAGCGAAGATATATGTATCCCAAATGTGAATTTACTGTCTCTCAATCTCGCAATCCTGGTGCACTTGTAAACGTCCAAGTGTACCATATACTCTCGGATAGAGTGGGTACTGTGGGAAAAAAACGAAAAATTGCTCGTATCGTGGAAAAACGGCTGAAACAAAGACCCGGCAACTTTTTTTTATTGTGCATCCGCATAATCAAATCTACATACTCCCGTAGTACTTAGCTCCGAAAACTGCATTTTCGCCGCGCAATGTTCACACCTACTGCAGTACCATGGTAATAACGTATAACAACCCCCGCGATACACTACACTGAGGAGAAAATTAGCTAGTTTTACCTTCCCCAATCAAATGTCGAATATATATGCACTTTAAAAAAAATAGGAAATGAGACAAAACACGTCAAGTGAGAACCCCCAAAAACCACTAGGTCGTCGATTTTTACGAAACATGAATCAAATGAATGCTTACACCATTACTAAACATACCCTCAAAGGATTTTGCAAGATTTCAATTTTTATTATTGATACGTACGTTTAAATATTTGAATCACTTTTAATTAAAAAATTAATTACTCGGACAATTTTTAATGTGACTGTTCAGTTGCAATTACCCAAAAGACTAAAAATCCCCCAAAGAAGAAGTTACGCTCAGGCGTTCGAGGGTAGAGTAAACTTCAATCGAAGAAAATTGATACTGAGTTACAGAATATATCAGGGAGTCAAATTTTTTTGCGGTTTCTTAAAACTGAAGGTCGGAGGAATATTTGGCCCCCAAAATCAAAAAAATCAAAGCATGAGAACATTATTAAAAATTCAATTGTTTATTAACTTGTTATAAATAAATAGGTAAATAAATAAATTTATAAATACTGTTTATTTTATTTAAAAATATGAACTTTAATGAACCTCTCATAAAATTTCCATAACGTTTCGTTAAAAATTGTCCGAGTAATTAATTTTTTAATTAAAAGTGATTCAAATATTTAAACGTACGTATCAATAATAAAAATTGAAATTTTGCAAAATCCTTTGAGGGTATGTTTAGTAATGGTATAAGCATTCATTTGATTCATGTTTCGTAAAAATCGACGACCTAGTGGTTTTTGGGGGTTCTCACTTGACGTGTTTTGTCTCAATGGACGATGCAGCATCTACAGACTGCAAATACCGATCCCAGATGGAAAAATAATTGTAACTCTTGGCTAACCCACTTCACAGGTATAACATATTTGGCATATTGGGGCTTTTCAGACCCGACCGATAAAAATTTCTATCGTGTCGGAAACTCATAAACTTTTTAATTAAAAAAAAAAAGTGAGTGACAGTCGTTACAAATCGTTTTAACAAATAGCATAGGTTACTTCATGAAAATATGATGTTCACAGCATGAAAAACAATTGGAGAATTTTCTTACTATAAAGATGCTTAAATTGAAACTGAACCAGGCTGAGGCGTTTCAAACCCCAGCAGACCAGCTGGTGGTTAACATACATATTCATATTTTCATATATTTTGTTCTTTTCGTTAAATTATGCGCAAGTACTTACACCTATATTAAGTTGCATTGCAACTAACAATAAGTTGCGGTAATATTACCGAAACATTGTAGGAATTCATGCGAAGAAGAAAAAAGGAAGGAAGACAAACTATTTCTATAAGATTCTTTTGTAAAGACAATGTAATAAGTAACTGTTCTTCTATATTGTATTTTGTATCGATTTTTCGATTGTACGTATCCTGTTGCCCTATGGGAATCCAGAGCATTTAATGAAAACCATATTATATCATATCATGCTCCCGATGTTTAGAAATTTCGTAAAATTTCCGAAAAGCTTTTATAAGAAATCTGAAATTTTAAGATTTCAAGTAGTAAGAAGTTTTTTCGGTTTTTTATATTTACTTTTAATTTTGAAAATATGTCCAAAAAACGTTCTCAAGGATTTGTAAATGACAATAATTATATTCTAATTTTTGCTAAATACCCTCGTTTTTAGAATCTTCAAAAATGCTCAAAGGCATCGCATAGATATTTTTCTAAACGAATCGGACAGATATTTCCAAAAATGCAAGGCTTGGGGAATTTTTCTTGGTAGATCTCGAAAGTTGCGCGAGAATATAAAAATAAGAACAATCACATATCGATTTCCATTAAATTCTCATTCAAAAAATTTTCAAATATTATAAGGATCGCCTCCTCAATAATTTTTAAAAAGAATTTTGCTGCTGCAAAATTCAGTATATTAAGTACATTTTTTCCAAAAAATTTCGAAAATCTTTTACAAATATAAAAAGTAGTAGCGATCATATTTTATTTTATATTAAATACTCTTATTTTTACAATCCTTCGCTTAGAAATCCTATTAAAAGAGTTGTACAGATATTTTGCAACTCTAGAGTTCAATATTTTGAAAATTCTTCATAACAGACCTAAAATATTATCCAAGAATCTAAAAATGGATAGAATCATGTTTCAATTTCCATTAAATATCGATGTTTTTATAATTTCGAAAAATTATTAAAGTTATCCGGTGTAAGTTTTCTAACTAAAGTCTGCAAATATTTTGCAATTTGCAGAATTCCATATTTTCAGTACATTTCTTCAAAATTTCAAAATTTTCGCGGATCTCAAAATTGGAGTATCTTCCGATTTCTATTACCTACATGCTCCTGTTTTTGGATTCGTAAAAAAATTCTCAAAATTATCCATTAGAAATTGTTCTAAAAATTGTATATGCATATTCTGCAATTTCGAAATTCAATATTTCAGAAATATTTTTAGAAATATTTCGATCCTTTTTCAAGAATCTAACAATGAGAATAATCACATTTCAGTTTCTATTAAGTACCGCCGGTCTTGAAATCTTGAAAAATTCTCAAAAGTATCGCTTAAAATCCCTTTAAAGAGAATTGTACAGGTTTATTTTGTAGCTCCAGAATTCAATACTTTGCAAATTGTTCTCAAAAATTACTCAAGAACATAAAAATAGGAAAAATCATGTTTCGATTTCCATTAAATACGTATTTCTATTTTCAAAATCTTTATAGATGATCGAATTTTTCCGCTAGAAAATTTTCTAAGTGAACTCCACAGACATTTTGCTATTGTAAAATTACGTATTTTTAGTAGGTATATTTCTTTAAAATCTCGAAAGTTTCTTTATAATTTCTTTGTAGAAATAGTCTGGTTTTACAATCTTCAAAATTCTCAAAGACATCGCTTAGAAACTTTGAGAATTTTCAAAATTATAAAAAACATTAAGTGTAAAGGGTTTCTTTTTTGAGAATTCCGGAGATTGTAAAAACAAGACTATTTCGTAAAAATCGATAGATTATTGCTCCTATTTTTAGATTTTTCAAAGAAACTTTCGAGATTTTAAAGAGATATACATACTAAAAATACGTAATTTTGCAATTCTCGTTCAGGCTGCAGTGGTTATAATAAATATAACAGCGTATACCACTGCGACCCACGCGGCCTGAATGTGGAGTCATGAAAGTAAGTCATGGTGTTTATTGCGTTAAAAAGAATTGTATAGATTTGTACGATCAACTCCTCAACTCAACGTTCCAGAAAAAAAAATCACGAAACTTTTTCTCGGGATCTAAAAAATAGAAACAACTGTGTTTGAATGCTCTCAAATCCTCCTATTTTGGGATTCTCAACAATCACTGAAGCTAATCCGAAAAAGGAATTATCGAATTTACACTTAAAAGTCCTCGAAATTACACTCTGAATTTTCACTATCCCATAACAATCCTTGATGAACCACGGAAAATTCGCCTACACGTAGAACCGTAACCCAAAACAACTATTTCGAAATTGATAAATTACACACCAATTTGCAACTCAACTACCTCAGAAATCCCTGTAGAGAAAAACAAACACGGCTAAACGCTTCACCTGCAACACCTATAATTTTCTTTTACGCTCCTAAGTAACTGTACGTAGCATCAAGTCGCGGCGTCGATAATTTTTTACAGTCTAAAGAGGAAATCTTCCTCCTTTGCGTTGTAAGAGCGGCTGTAAAATGCAAAACCCTCTTTTGCTTGCCCCTTCCCCAGACCTCTCACGCTCCCTGCAGACGTCAACAAATAAAATCAACAATAACAAACGCGGCTAACAAAAGCTTTTAGATCCTCTTTCCGGATCAACAATCTAATTAAAACCCGCTGGCTATTATGGTTCAACGTAGCTCACAATTCCACAGTGATTCCTGAGATAAAACACCAATATATTGCTTTGAAGCAATTAGTACCCTTTATTTGCACAGACACAGTCGTATTTCAGAAAGCATCGATATCCGATACTCCATTTCTACCATTCCGGTCCCCGTAAAACCCCCGTTCCCTCGCTCTCAATCCTTTATTATACACTTTTATTCCCGCTCTCGTATCTCACTTGCTCGTATTGTTCAAGAATCGACTCGGTGCAATCTCGGTGAGGGTCCTTCGTGAAAGAAAAAAGGTCTCCAAATGACCGAGCGTAATAACGACACACACGCATATATATATATACATACACATTCACGCATATACGTAGAAATACGCATACGCGCGAAATAAATGATCGCACTTACCGGCGAAAAGTAAGCCGAGAGCTAAAAGTACCCCCTTCATTATTCCACCTTGAGTCTGCGGCTCATACCTCCTTTGTACGTGCAGACAATCCTTGTCCGGGTGAACATGTATGAACAATTATGGTCATCCGATTATACATCACATTCGCTAACCTTTAGACCGCCGGCATTGGACCGGCGCTTGTTCCCTCAAAAAGTCCCCAAATGCTACCCTCATGTGTTGGACGTGACCCATGTAACGTTGCGGTCCCCCGTAGCGTCTCTATTTAGACTCTCCGGCGGTCTAGTGGTTAAACAACTTCGTTAGCGGTGAACAACTTTCGCTAAAGTCACTGCAGCGGCTTTCCGATTGAACTTGCACTCGAGTCCCAGTTAGACGGCACCTAAAACTTCTTTGGCATCCATCGCGTTGTCGTTCCAAGGGAGAACCATCGACACCCTCGTCGTTCCCTTCGATCAAAGGTACCGACGTGCCATTCCGCGGTTCCGACGCGGAACAATAAGAAGCCCCGTCAACTGGAATTTGCGCTCACGTTCGTTATTCCTGGCCTACCCCTCGGCGACTGGTCGCTAATTGCCAACACTATGCATACAGTAGCACCAAAGGGACTCGCTTCTAATCCTCGTCCCAGCGATTATCCTCCGTCGCGTGTCGAGTCAGTCAAGGGGGCACACCTCGGGTCCCATTAATCACGCGGCGATAGGAGATAACTCAAATACGTGTAGGTATAGGTGTGCGTATAAGTGCGAAAGAAGAAAGCACACATACGGGACAGGTGTTACACGCGCAACTATGTTAGTGGTGACGTAGGTGTTAACCGATTAGAGACCCTCCCGGTTTTCTCCTCGTTTCGATCTTGCGTACGCGCATCCACTCGGGACATTTATCCAACCTCGCATAGAGCGTATCAATCGTGGGAGGGGCTCTGTGGTAACAGCTTTCGTCAGTCAACGCACATCCGCACCCTGTCTGCCTTAGCCAGAGAACGGAGTAATTAACGATCGAAACTATCGAGGCGTACCAATACCCGACTCTACGTGTATGCGTGCATGCCTCGTCTATATCCCAGCGACTCCTGTCACGTAAATCATCGCTTCCGATCTGCTTTTTCACTTCCAAAACAAAGGCGGTAACTCCTTCGCCAAAACGCGGTTTCGATCAACAAAAACAAGAGATTGGATCTCGATCAACCGAAAGATACAAGGAACCGGTCGCTTCAGTCTCGGCTGGAACCGGCTGGATCTGGAAAACTCAGCATTCTAGGTCCCAAAACTGTCGGGCCCGAATTAGCCATGCACGGGGACAACTTGGGGAGAGAATTCGTGGGATAAGGAAGAGGAACACCGGCACGAAGTAAAGCGCCTGTCCGGACTGATAGAGCTCCTGGCCAGTATGTGACCACGCGAGGAGATGTACGCGCGGACGCTCGAGCGAAACTGGAACTCGCGGAGATTCGCAACCCCGAGAGCTTTCTCCATCTCGTGCTTTCCTCCCTCTCCTCGGAGCTTTGCAACCCTTCTCGCCCTTCGCGCACCGCAATGAGAGGCAGCGAAGAAAACGGGTTGGGTCAGAGTGGCGCAAGCGCCGCATCTACCCCTTCCGCGGCACTCTCGTGTGTACGTTTGCAAACGTGCAGAACCATCCCTTTTTTCGGGGGGCTGCATGTAGGTTCGAAACTCCGAAGAATTTACTGCTTTTTTCCCCGAGTATCCCAACTTTACGCCGCTCCGACGCTCGTAGCCTCGCGATGCCAAGAGAAGAGTAGTTTCACCATTCGTTGCGCAGACTCCTCGTTACCTCTTTGCCGCTTTCTTCGCAACAACTAGATATAGCGTTATGCCACAGCGCTGTGTATCGTACGTGAACGAGTCTCGATGTGTGCCGAGAACGGCTTCGTATACTATTTTAGTGCTGTCATCTAACTTCACATATTACCACTACCTTTAAACGATACTTCGAAAGTACCGGTAAACTCAAACGTTGTTCTTCACTGCTGGAACATATATATTTACAGTCGGTGTAAAAAGTTTTGCACAGCCACTAATTTAAGATTAATTTAAATTAAATAGTAATTTAAATTAAATTAAGTAGTGACAGGACCTTGAATAAGTTCTTGCTGATTTTTTGCGGTTTCAAGTCGTAAGACGAATAATCTATCGTGCTTGGTGGGGTAGAGGCCATTCTAAATTAATACTAAAGGGCGCTAAAGCTATGTTCAGCTTTCAAGTTTTGAATTAGAGTAAAGAGATATTAACCCTTAATGGTCACCCGGGGTCAAAATGACCCCAACCAAAACTTTAACTAGAATTACTATAAATTATTGGCACCCGATTGGTCTAGCCTTCCCTCTAATAATGCTTTGGGATTTCCTTTGTAAGATAAGATTAACGTCAGGAAAACCCTCTTCAAATGTCAAAATAAATACCTTTTTTGAAGCGCCCACTTTGAAGTTATTTTTTTTATACACTCTGATATCTCAAGTATATCACCCTAAAATTTTATGAAAAAATATTAAAAATTGCCGCAGTTATTATTTTTTTAGTAAAAAATGGTATTTTTTACGGATTGCCTCCTTCCTGATTTTTTTTCGCCATTTTGAAAATTTGATAAAAATTTCTTGCGATGCTGTTCTCGTTCTAAAAGGTTCAAACTAATATCCTGAATTTTTATGAGTCGCTCGGAGTGATATTGGCAACGTGGTAATTGTTTAAACATGGCTGGGGTCATTCTGACCCCGTGTGACCAATACGTTATTTTTAGAACGTGTGACCATTAAGGGATAAGTAAGAGATTTTTGAATGTTATTTATTTTTGGCATATCGATTTTTTAGTAAATATTTGCATTGAAGTGAACGAGGAGAGGCTACATCAATGAAATATATTCTGCGACGAGATTTTCGATTGGAAACCCAATCTATGGCAATTGAAATTTTTTCACGTCAAGTCTTGTAATACAAAGGCAACAAAATTTTGTATTTTTGAAGCGAAAATACATTAACCGTCATTGACAAAATTATCAATTACTCGTCAAAAATAGACTTCTTGGGTCTTATTTTCCAGCATTTCTTACAAAATAATAGCCATTTAATGTCACAGAAACTTCCCATTTATCAGTCTGAATAAATATATAAGTATATATAAATATATGAATTCGTGCGTGTGTGTTCCGGTAGTATATGTATGTATAAGGGCACTTCAAAGAGTCGAACGGGGAAAACTTCAGCCTGGAGACTATTAACGAAAATAAGTTTGTTCGTTGAAAACAGAGAGAATAATTGAAAGACGTAAAATGTACTCACCCCAAGCGGCTACTCCATAAAATTGTACTCCTTTAACGAACCCCGTCCTTTTCTATTGTATAATTACTAATCTCTCTTTGCGTATATACAGGTGCAGGGGTACTTAGAATCATGCCCTATCGCTTTTATGTATCAAACCGTTTGGTTTAATCGGCCTCGTACCGCAGGACGTCCTAAAGAGTTGCGTGTTGGATTTTAAAACGCTATTTGTCGAAACAAAGCTCCTGGGTTTCTTTTTTTACACCGCTATTGGGAAACATTCACGAGAATGGCGGGCAGTAATTTCAGAGAGGCTCGCACTGAAATAGGGACGCTTTTCAAAAGTTGCCGTCGTTGTTCGGGTGGATGCAAAGTCAGGATTTACCCTAGTTTCGAACCGCAAAAAAAAAACGTTGAACCTCTGTTATTTACCAACTCTGGAAGTAAGAAACTCAGCAACTTTTTCTGGAAAACCTGGAACTTTTTTTAAAAAGTGGAAATCAAATTAATTATACGTAAATCCAGATATTTTCGATGACCCCATTTTCGAAAGCTTCAAAGTCGTTAATGAAGAACGTTTCCGAAAAAAAACGTTTACGCTATTTCTACCAAAGGTGTCAAAAGAAATCCTTTAGAATTTTAATTTAAAATTATTTTAGAGATTTAATTTAACCTTTTTTTTTAATCCACAAACGGGATGTGCTTAATAGAGCAATTATGCGTCTGTCAAACGTTTGATATTAATTAAGAAAATCTATCTTAATTGCATTTCTATATTATTTAATCTTGGATTTTTGATTACGTATAATTAGCGCGGTAGAAATCGTGTTAAACATGCAGATGCGTAACTCGATTCTTCTTGAAAGATCTGGAGAGCTTGTTATGTCCCCTGAACTAACTTATTTTAAAATGTCGACAACTTTAAATTTAAGGTTTTCCTCTTTATATTTTGTTAATGAAATGAGCAAATTACGAGAGGAACTATTGAAACAAATAAAATGGATACGGTTTTCCCGGCAAAATGAATATGATTTATTTAAAATCGTTCGATATTTCGTCTAATAAATTCTAAAGGAAACTAACTTAAATGTACAGTTCAAAAATCGAGATCCTCTAACCAATCCCCACTTTCGTGTTTGGAAATAGAGGAATATCAACCCCTAGGATAAAGATTCTTTGTAAAGTTAGTTCTTTGTGAACTTTAGTTATTCTAAAAGAAACATTTTAAAAAGTATTCTAAGAATATTGTATTATCTTTAAACTATGTTACTTAGAAAGTAGAATAAGATTTATAGTTATTTACCATACACATTTCGATCATTTATATTATTTATCTTAGGGATACAATGGCGGAAGCTCAGTGTCCCTCCCTGATCCTGGCACCCCGTCTAATCGATTAGTAATAATATTATTTAACTTTACGGCTCTTCTAACTTGAAAGTATTTTTAAAGGCATTATTTAATTTTCTTTATAGTTGTTTTCATAAACTTAGAGAATAACTTTTATTCTACGAGAAAGAAACGAGTTGCGTATAATTTAAGCCAATAACGTAATTAGTATCAATATATATGGACGCAAATAAGCAATAACATGTCAACCCATACGGAAATCCTAATAGGTTGACATGTTATTGCTTATTTGCGTCCATATATATGTATATATAAAGTTAATTCGAAATAATTATTGTTTATCAATTATTACAAAAGTATTATAATAATTTGAAGCAAATCATTCTCTCTTATAATTGGCAGTTTGCGCCATCTACCTTTGATAATCGCTACCAGGGACATAATAAACTATCCGGAAAATAAAAGCTAAGGAAATTTTTCTTTTGTACAAACACCTGTGCGTTAAACTTACGATTAAGGTTGTATTCGACGACTCTGATTAGGTACGGAAAGAATTTGCGCATTATAATAAATCATGATGCGCATGCGTGTATATATGGGCTCTTGTGCATATTTCTCTTCCGATTTTGAAATATTTAAATCCAATTTCAATAAATGTCAATTATTATTCTTTCCAATGTTCGACGTCTATTACAATTGGATTTAAACGTTTGAAAACCGGAAAAGATATGTGCACAAAAGCCCACATGCACGCATGCGCATCGTGTTTTCTTTTAATGCGCAAACTCTCTCCATGCCTAAGCAGTGCTATCGAATACAACCCTAGTCAGACATAACCACGCAGATTGAGAATTAAGGAGAAGATTGTTATAAAGCATTTGCTCAGTCTTGAAGAAATAGTTATAACGAGGTCCTACTGCGTTTCAAAATGTGCAAATATCGAATTCGATTCAACTCCAGAATTTCAAACTTCGAGAAGTTTTATTATAAAGTCTGGAAATTTTGTCAGAAACGTGAAAATCAGAGTAAATGTAGAATATTCAAAGTTTTTCTTGATATTCGAATTTTTGAATTTTGAAATCGATCTATAAAAAATTGACTTGAAAAAAAGTATAAAGTATGCAAGAGAATACAAAACCATTATTAAACGCTGTACTGAATAATTAAATAATTGTTGTATTAATGAAATATTAAACTGCATATGAAAATCTTACACAATACATGAACTTCCGTCTGTGGAATTTCGTAATTAGGAAACTTTTTCTAGGTCGACTGGAAATGCACAGTATTATGAGCAAAAATGAATTCAATCATTTTTCCAATATTTATGATTATATGGTAAATCCTTGTACAAAAGCATACAATAAATTCCATAGAGCTCTTTGTTCGAATTTTCAACAAACGCACGAAAAGGGATCTTCTTCATCAAGCGGACCACTGTTTTCACCGAACGAAAACGAGTTACAGAACATTTTCACGAACAATAAATCGCTGCTCTTTTCTAAATGTAACTGTATTGGTAATCTCTGTACGAGTCTCTTTGCCTACACGGCAACACAACGCGTTTGTGCATCATTCAACGACAAATTCAGTCCAAAGTTCCAAAACAAAAAGTTCCAATTTTTCTTGGTGTCCTATTAAGGGTTAACGCCACTCTAGAAGTTTAGAAAATCAATTTTTTTTTCATCCTAGATCTTATATTTTCACAAAGTAACCGATAGAGTTAGAGTCAAAGTTATTTATTTAAATGCTTTGGGACGAGTCCCCTAAAACGCGGACAAAATGATACGATTACAACAATTTATAGTTTTCCAAATTACAAACGTATTCAGGAAAGACTCCTCTATTAAAAATAAAATAAAAGCTAATAAAAACAAAGTTAAAATAAAAATAATTAGAATAATAAAATCCGCAATAAAAATGATTAACATAATAAAGTCAGCAATAGAAATAATACTACCTGTTAAAACAATATGTAACAACTCTCATGAAATTTTGGTTAAGTTAAAAACGTCAGAATCTTCTACGCAATGCAAATTTTTTCTAGGTAGGGTCAGAAATTCTCAATGTGCCAACTTTGTTATTCTGGTAAAGAAGGTCAGCTAAGTGTTAAATTGCAAAGACTTTTCGTCATTTCCGTTTTTTCTTACGAAAAATCGTTTTCTTTCTATTCTTTATCTCTTTCCACTTTTTGGAGCAGAAGCATTCCTTAAAATATCCTTATAGCGTGTTGAAGTTCAACACGAAGAATTTCCCACTCGTGTTTTCGTTTTTGCTCTTGGCGGCGAAGTTCGAGTTTACTATATAATTCCGAGTTTCGTGACATCGAGTTAGAGTTGTGAACTCACTCGCAATTCACAGATTTAATGAGAATCATTGCGTGATATTAACTAACGTTATCTTTAATTTTTTTATAAAGTTATAGTAATACAGTAAGACTTCCCTATTGCGATTTAAATTTATAACAATCCCTCTCTATAAAGCGCAACTTTACCTCCCGATAACAAGCGCTAATATTTTCTTCCAAATACATAAAAAAAAATCTATAGGGAAATAAATTAAAATTTTCAATTCGCATGTAGGTACTTTAATAAAAAGTATTTATGACATAATTTAAAAAAATAACAATGTATCATTATAACTATATAATACTATAAACTTAATTCTCATTTAAAAAGGTATATTTATTGTTGCACATACTTGCCCTGTCAAATTTGTCTTTAAATTTCATACTCTTGTGATTCAGTCTATATTTCAATAAAAAACATTTTTCATATAATTTCAAGAATGTCGCATTTGTTAAAATACTTTATAAAACATAAATTTTTAACTTAGAAAATATCCGTATAAGGTAAAAGTACCTATTAATAAACGCTTTTCCGTATTTTCTAAAACAATCGTTCATTTTTAAATAATTAGGTCCGTTGAAGCTTTAAAACTGATAACGTTGGATATGTTTAAGCTTTAAGAATAGAAATCCATTGTTAAAATGTAAATTAATTAACCTTTTTACGCCGGGGATGGCCGATATATCGGCTACCTTACATGTGCCACATATATGGGTAGTTGACTGAAGATAAATAATGTTTTTTTTCTGCAAATCTATGTGTTTTATCAAAAATTGATTTTACACTTTTTCCCGGCGTTAAAAGGTTAAAAATATAAAAAAATATGTACATAAATGCATCATGACCATATGTCCGTGTTATTGAACACTAATTTGACACATGTCCCAGTGTTTAATATCTGAGGGCCCAATTATTAAATGTGTACTGAAACGTAGCCAATTGTTATCACTATGTCTGTAACTTTTATCAATTAAAAAGAATTAAGTATTCATTTTGCCATAATATTACTTTGATCTCCGATTTATTTGTTGAAATTGTTTTACATTGATTGATACAAGAAATGATAAATTCCTAATCAATTTACACATTAATTAGGCACTTTGTTTTTGAAAGTATAAAACGTAATAATATTAAACATTTTTTATACAGATAAGTTAAATAATAAACACTAAAAACCTCAGTTTTTTATTTTTATTTTTTAGTTTTAGTTTGAATTTCCTTTATTTGTTCTTGTAACTTATTTTTCTCCTCTGCCAACTTTTTGTTATTCAGTTTTGGCATGTTTATCTATAAATAAAATTCCTAAACAAATATCTGTAACAACAATTCGAAGATATATATTCACTTCGTAGGTTATCATTTTGAATGTCCATTTTCTGTACTTACTTTATTTACATTGATAATGTTCTTTAATGTTGTTACACTGGTTAGATCAACAATTTTTCCAATTGAAAATTGTCAAATTAAGGTAAATGTACCACTAGTTGACCATGTACCAATAGTTAACCATTTTCTAAAAAAAACCATAAAAAATAAGATTTTTATAACATATGATGTTTTTATTTTTACGAAAGTGCACATCTTTTAAAAATCTTATTTCTTATGGTTTTTTTAGAAAATGGTCAACTACTGGTACCTTTAGCTTACATGGCTTTTGTACACTTACGTGTTTAATAAAACACCCTAGACGAATGTGTCGGCAATTTCTAAATACTCATGTTTTCTGATTAATAAATGTGGACATTACAAAAAAATTGAACGTTAGTAGAGACCCGGATTTAATTTAAAAATAATCAATCGAAATTCGTAAAATGCATTATCAGTTAAATTTAGGAGTTGCAAACAATTGTAAATGTTATTATACAATAATGAAAATGATATCAATCTGTCTGTAAAACTATTAGACCTAAAATCAGCACTTTTTGCGCAAACATCTTATACATTTTGGTGAGTTTAAAGGTACGCGCAACTACACTACTTACAACTATTTAAATCGCATGCGTGAATTCGTAAATAAAATAATTCATAAAAATAAATATATTTTTATATTATATTAATTAAAGTGTTTTTTATTACGTACAAATTTTACGCAATGTTTACTAATACATACTTTTACCTTAATCTGTTTGGTTAGACGCTCCTTCCTTCCTATGACTTCTCCCACCAAATCATAAAATTTCGATGCGCTCACAGACTTAGGCAGAAACAAAGATACTCTCTCGATTTGTTCTCTCTTTCTTTGCGTCTACTATTTCCACTTACAGAGGCCCCTATGTTTCCTCTACTCTATCTATATAATGTTTTTGGTTCCGAGACGCTATAAACAGTCTAAATATAACAATTAGTATTTTAATAAGTTCCCAGTCCTTTCGAAGAGATCTTTGAACACTTGCATTCAATTTTTCCGCGAAATATTTAACGGGGCGAAATTGCCACGTTTAAATGCCTATGCACTCTAAACTTTTTCAGATTTTTGGGAATGATGCATCATAATGAAAATAATTAAAGCCCACTTTTCCACATTTTACTGCGTATAGAAATAACCATTTATTTTAAGAGTTCAAAAAATATATTTACATAAAATTGTTAGTGCTCATCGCTATCATCGTTGATTACCACATTTACTCGTTCAGCAGTGAACATTTTTGTTAATATCTCTGCAGACCTTATAATTTCTGCCACATGTCGTGCATACGATAAATAATAAATAATCGCAGCAACATGTGAACATCATCCAAGTGTGCGGTTGCTGTTTTCACATTCACAAAAATGTCTCTTAATTCCCAAACAGCCAACTGACAATTAGTGTATACTCAATACAGCACTTGTACTATGATTATACTGCAAGAAATATATGTACATATTTTGTAATACGTAAAATAAGTATTTCAGCCTTACCAACTGCTACGAATGGTTTTTTATTTTTAACCAGTTAACTGTGGCGCTCCATTTTGAAAGTGCGCACTTCTGTGTGTCGCGAAAATCGTCGATGACGAGTATAGTCGTCAAGCACAGAGTAAGTGTCGCTGTTAAAATATTGCACCAAAAGGATAGCTTTCCTTCATAAAATTACCAATTTTATTACTAATATTTATTTATTTATTTAACATATGTTTCATAATTAACGAAAAACGCAAGAAGAATACATATAAAGTTAAAAATTTAAATTCCTGTTGTAGAGTGGTATTCACCGAAGCAGGGTACTACACACAATGGGACTTTGCAAATAGAACACTAGTAACGCGATTCCTTCCCGATCTTACGTTTATAACAGAGTGAACATCTTCGCGTAGGGTTGTTTGTTTTCGAAGTTCCGAGTGTATAATCCGGAAAATGATTCCCAACCAATTAAGGTTGCCGAATTGTTTATGTCTATTTTTCTCGTTGTATTGGATACGACGCAATGGTGTCCTCGATAAATTCCGTTAAAAAGTTGATTCACGATAATGATCCATTATTTTTTTATATAATATAAATGCATTCACAAACAAATAATATCTAACAAATGAAGAAATATTTATTTATAGTACTTCTTGAGTCTTTTCTTACTGAGCAGTACGCTCATAAGCAACCGCTGATATAAACAAATACGTTATGCAAACTAATACGCTGTTTCAGCCGGTGCATGTGGAGACGCATAAATTCACCTCAAATTTTTCATATTTTTAAATTTTTTTCTTTTATTTCGGCCTAGGCTCAAAATATTCTAAACATTTTGAAATTTGAGAATATGTTTCGTTTTCACAAAAATTACAGTTCAAATAGCCAATGGTCACTACTTTTTAGGCATGACGAGTATACTCGTCATGACACAAAATCCTGACACTTCTCCATGACGAGTATACTCGTCAAACTCAGTTAACTGGTTAAATTATGGCGTACCATTCTAAAACAATTGAAATACTAGGAAGTAATATGATGTACTATACCCAAAAATCTGAAAAAAATCAGAGTTCATAGACACAATAGAAAGCTTCTGCTGAAAAAATATCAATTTTGTCACTTGGTAATTTTAAAAAAAATGTTTTTTTAAACTTCTTTATTTTTTTAAATGGATTTTTCGGCCGCAAAATCTGAAAAAATTTTATGATAAGTAATACACGGATTACAGTATTTCAGATTTGTTTCATAATTTTTTATGAAATAGTAAAAAAAGGAATTAAACTTGAACTGTAAAACATGTTTCAGTTAATACCTACCCTAGTAATAGGGGTAGGTGGTTAACTTTGTGGTAATGGTTTTCCTAAAAAGCTCTTTCGATTGACATATAGGTTCAATTTGGTTTAGGGACACTTTTATCATACTTTTATCATGCTATATCCTTTCAATTGATGCATCTTATAGATTCAATATGATTGGTCAACAAACTTTCGAGGTGGGAGCTAGAAAGATTGTTATCGAGAGGTAATTTTGCTTCCTATAGAAAGGGATGGTTTTAAAGTGAAATTGTTATAACGAGGTCCTACTATATTTATTATTCGTGGATTCGCAGTTATGTAAAAAAAGGTGCGTAATTGTAGTGAAAGTAATAACAATTATAACAATCTCAATATCACGTTTGAGGTTACACAATAAATGTTTCCGCGCATCAAGCTTACAACCTAGTCACGCATAGTCACGCTGAGTGGGAATTGAGGGACGGATTATAATGCGTGTTTTTGGTTCAGAAAACATTGTTATAGGGAGGCCTTACTGTAATTGATAATTATTCGATCCGACAAACACGAATTTATCTTTTTGCTTCCTTGTATTCTTTCCAAAAAGAATCTTTTCCGGAACCATGTTTGATTATAAACACTAGAAATTCGTGGAATCTTGGAATTTGTATCTCATTATTACCTGACCCACTAGGGTCTGAGATGCTCAAGCCTAGTCCTGATCGAAATGTAGCATCTTTATAATAATATAGTGCAACTTCCACGAAATACAAATTTTCTACAATAGGGTCTGAAAAGTTTCAATTTGCCAACTTTATTATCCTGGTGAAATGGGTCAGCTAAGGGTATAAAATAAGATTAAATAAATTTTCTTTTCTACCGAAATATCGGCTTTTGATAAGTAATTATGAAACATTTGTTATCACGAAAAAAGTGAATAATAGTTTTTATAACTCGATCTCAGGAAATTGATGGATCGTTTTGCGAAAAAAAGACAATTTCTCTAATTACAAAGATAACATCTATCACAAGGACATTTAATCAATCTTAACTCAATTAGTTTAAAATCAATTTAGTGTAGCATTCTACGATAGGTCCTAGAATGTTAGCGATAAATATTGTAAATAATAATAACAATAACGATATTCAAAATATAAATAATATAAATAATAAATAATACAGGGTGGTCATAAAGTAAGTGTAACTTTCAAAATTCTATATCTCACACACCGTAAGAGAAAATCCTATAATCATGTATATGAACTTATTCAGCGTAAAATGAGATTTTTTCCTAAATTTTTTTAGATTTTTTGGTGCACTCTGAAAAATCACTTAGATTTGACGATTTTTTCTGATTCTACTCGATTTATCGCGAGTGTGAAGATTCTTGGCCAAAATGATATTCAAATTGGATTATGACAACATAATCTGAAGAAAACGCAATGCCGCACGATGAGCTTGATACAATAATTATCAATTTGAATTGATTTTTGATCAGAAAAACATTAAATTTTGCGTTAACGTTATGAATCATTTTTTAGGTTAGCGATGAAGAAGGGCTTCGCTTCATCAACTCAAATCTGACTAATGCGGAAATGATAATGTAGATCTTTTGATTGCAAAACTTAAGTTCCATCACCGCGACAAGGTGGAAGTCCGTCGGTGGAGGGGTTTTTTGGGTTTTTTTTCGTGTTAGTTCTTTTTTTCTCCATTTTTTATTGCTCTTTTATGCTCTTTCAGCAAACAAGAGTAATAAAAAATAAATAAATTTAAACAAAATAAATAACCTGTTGACCTGGTTTTGCTCATTGATATGGTAGCAACATTAAGGGGATAAACTATTCTCTTTAGCACTTACGCGTCATCTTTTACACGGAACCTATTTTTCCGAGATTCAAACGTGAAAAATTAATTGAAAATAGTTTCTTCTTAGAAAATTCGCAATTCGACCCCCTATTAACTGAACTACCCATAATTAATTAACTAATTTCTGTTAATAAACAGGGGGCAACGTTATACACAACTCGTTTTTCTCACAATACAATCGAAAATCGGCCTTCAACGGCTATGAACATTTGATCTTGCCCTTCAGCATATTTGTATTAAGTACTTTTAAAGCTTTATCTACAATGTTTCATCCCTGTTTTCTTGCGAAATTTTTATTCTTGCAATGTATGTAATGTATCTTGTCAGAGCAAATTCATAATTGAGCCGCTCAGTGCACACATCGATTAACTCCACTTTTGAAAAATCTTAAATTTAAGTGTCAAAGCACTTGGTATAGTCATAACTTTTAATATTTGAGCTGTTTAGTGCACAAATAGATTAACTCCATAAAAAATGAATTCAAGAAAAATAGTAAAATAGCATAAATTGCTTTTGAAAAACCTTTTTAAATAACAAATTTAAAAAATGGACAAAAATGGAGTTAATCGATTTCTGCATTGAACGGCTCAATTCATTGTTAGTCCTGAAACGATTCATTACCGATATTTGAAGACATAAAATGCATATTTTTACCCCAAATTAATTGATTAAGTGTAGTTCAGTTATTGTGGGTCGAATCGCGAATTTTCCAAGAACTATTTTCCAAGAATTATTTCCAATTCTTTCCAAAAATGTTTCAGATAAATGTTTTAGTATTTGGAAACGGACGTCTAGATATGACCTTCAACCTGACTTTGAGTTAATTCCAAAATGAAACTCAAATTACTTATCCTACAACTTTTGTCTGAGGTATTTTCCGCTATCGCCCCTATCTAGGGAGATATCCCCGTGGACAAATTAAAATGGCCCAGCCTGTATAGAAGCCCACAAATGTAGAAGTTAGGCTCCAGCGCAAACTATCGGAATGAAACATAATTAGAAACCTTACTCACCATCTCGACAACATATGATGTGAATATGGCTTCGAGAGGTCCAGTGACTCGTTAGTGATGATGCTAAAACTCACTTACATGAATTAGTTTCGTAATTTTATATAAAAGTAGTAATAAATAATAAATAATAAAAAAGAAAATAATACAAATCATTGGGGAAAACACATTATTTTTCGCAAAATCATTAGTATTGTTCTACAGAATCCTGAATTGGTTGGCAAGTATTTCATTGATTAAAAAAAAAGAAAGGGTGAGTAGTGGAATTAACATTATGGTAATGGTTTGGGGCATGAACTAGTGCTTTTTTAGAGTCATAAAATCATTTTTCTATTGTGGGTGAGCATTTCTAAGAAAGGTAATCTAATTAATAGGGGTTATTATATTAATTAATAGCAGGTATACAAAGTTTTAATATAAAAATGATCGTTACGTGAAGCCAGAGTTAGTTCGGGCAGTTGATCCGGGGAGATAACATTGAGAAGAGTTATAGACATATTTTGAAGAAATATAAACTTGGAGTTTCCTGAAAATAATTTAAACATTGCGAATTAAATAATTGTAGACACCTACCTTTGCTGTAAACGGAAGAGGCAACAAAAATTTCAAACGATGCTCCTGGTGGCGGTGATCCAGCGAGAAGTGATTCCGGAGCAGGATGGAGAATCCAAACACATAGGAATAGACGATTTTGTTGAAATCCCGGTTACAATGGTCCAGGAATAATTCAAACACCGAGCTTTCTTGTTTTACCGTCACTTTTTTGAATTTAAAATTTTTACACAATAATAACAAAAAGGTTTTTGGTGGTTAGAAAAAAAAAACTGGGCAACTCAACTTTTAACTGAAACCGTTTTTCTAAAACTGATGTTCTAAAAACTTCTTTAAAGAAAATTCCTCCGCCCACGTTAATTTTTCATTGGTGAAAAGTTCTTAGAGGAGGAATTTCCCTTTTGATCTATTGGTCAAAAATCGAAGGGTGGTGGTACTCCTTCGACCAATGACAAAATTACTCGTCTACCTTAACCTTATCGCAAACCTAGATTATGGTTTCCCTCTAACAAAATTCACGGTACAAATTGGTACCTCGTTTTAGCCACTATCAATTTTTACACCTTGTGTATTTAAGGGCTTAAGGCCCAAGAACTACGTGATCGTTCTCACGCAGCAAATTGTAGTGGTAGATAAGTTTAAGGGAGGTATCGGCCAAGCTTTCTTTTTTCTTGGGAAATAGAATTTTGATAAGAAGATGATAGGACGAAATTTGTCTGTCGGTTCCTTAAAAATGTTTCCGATATTTATTTAGGTACCGTTTTCAAGTTCCTCAACCGGACGGCTCTAATGATCGATTAGATTTTTATCATATGAAAATTTGTATACATATAATTCGTTCATTCTACCATTTTCCTGGAATTTCGATTGGGGAGAAAAATGATTTCAAACCCTGAGAAATGTTAATATTGACTCAAGTGTACGTCTAAAATTCTGGGAATCTATAAGGTTTCTCAAAAATTTTATAAAATTTGGATTCGTTGCGCTGGGCCGTAAGATTATATGTATAGTTTAGTTATTCAGTTCCAATCTTCTATTAAAAGTATGTATCGGTCTAGAACGATCTTTCAAACTGACGTTGGAACTTTAGTCCAAAAAACATCGGATAAAAAACTCGTGGAAGATTCATAAAAGGTCTCTGTGATGTTAAATTCGCCATCGAGAAGAGTGTTGGGTTTTTAATGGAAAAAAATCTCGTAATTTCCTCTCTGAATTAAACACTTTTTCAAGAAAGGTATAAATAACGTTGAAATGATCACAGAGAATTGGGGAACTCAATGTTAAGTAGCAGGGTGAAAGAAAAAATGCTTAATATTGTAGCGGACTACGGTAATCCCTGTCTCCCTGCCTTCCGCTGGATGCCTGAAATAACAATGAAAATTTCCATTATTAAAGCTATTGGCTCAGTCTATCGCACGTTGAGCTTTAAATAAATGAATCCGCTCAAAAGGATTCACTTGTTGATCAAGTGAAATCGATCAACGGCTGCTCAGACACACTTCCCTACATTGCACAGCACACGATATGCAACGAACGCAGAACTTTCTCCCCTCTTTCGCTCCTCTGTTTCTGCCTTCTTTATTGATACACATAACCTTTCTCTCCCTATTCTAAGAGGGAGAGAATACATATATATATACGTAATGTATACACACTGTTGCGACACATAAATATGTATATATTGCACATACTCACGCGCCTATTTACATATATGCATATAAATATGTCTCCCGAGGAGATTCAGGTCAATTTCATAAACCAATCGGTTACTTTGAAGACATTTGTATACTTTGAGGACAGTCTTCAATCCATAAGTGACTAAAAATATCATTGACTGAAGATATTATCATTAATTTACTGCTTGTCCTCGATACTTCGACAGTTCACGATCGACGAAAAAAAAATATTAGTATAAATCTGGAATCTGGATACCGTCATCAACAGAGCCCGTATATCTTTAAAGATTGAAGAAACCTTCGATGACTGTCTTCAAAGTATACAAATGTCCCCAAAGTAACCGACTGATTTATGTTTAACATGAATCTCTTTGATAAATATTTTACTGCAATTCAATTTGGACATTGTGTATGTACTATGAGAACCACGGTCAATTTTACATACTGAGTGTCCTGGAAGTGTTAGATGATGTAATTGAAATACATTCGAACATCAAATATTCGACACTTCTGTTTCAAGCTTTGGGCAAAGCCAAGACCACTGAACTATATTAATACTGGAACGCGCGCTAGTCTGTCGAGAGAGGTAGTCAATTGGTGGGCTATCGGTCTTTGTTGTACAGTCTCTTTTAAAAATAAAGTAAGGCACATGTCCAGTAAACGTGATTAAATTGAAGTCTGTTAATTGCTAGTAAACCCTCCCTGAATTAGTTGTTGATCAGATACTAATTTTGATCCTTCGTCGACTTTCCCTTTTTATTGATAACAAACTTGAATATAATTAAAAATAAAATATTCATTAAATCATTCGACATTTTAGTTTATATTTATTTTAAAAACAGAAGAAATGAAATATATTTTCGATCTTTATATTTACATTGTCATTCAAGTATTCTAACGTAACTAATCAAATATTGCATTGCGTTTAAATTGTAAGTATTTATTAAATATTACAAATTACACTCATTGTATATTTTTAATATTTAGTTATTATGACATTTTATTGAAGAAAGAAAATACTGTTGAAATTAATTGCATACCACAACAATAATATTCAAATGACAATATTAATCAACTCAATTTACTTAAAGTGCGACTGTAGCGCCACCTATTGAGTTAGAATTACACTAGAACAATTTCTTCTCGACCAACAAACATTTCTTCCAAAGATGGGCAACATCGACCTATAAATATAGAAGATAGATTCCAATTTATTGAGGCCATATGGCCTTAATAAATCCAATAGTTAGTTTGTCAGTGATGATGCGGTTTATTCACAGACAATCGATTTTATATATAAAGATAGATACATACAATTGAGTCAAAAAATTACGTCCCAGCCAGACAATGCCTAAAGCGTACCCCTATTCACAAAATATGCGGGAGGTACGATTAAATATTAGTAAAACCCTGGGTTACTCTGGATGTATAAAATTTTAATGTCCTCAAAGTAGACAATGTATATAAATTGATCCTAAAATGTTCAATAGACATTATTGGTATAAAGAGAGAAGATAAAGAAGCAAGAATGAAGAAAAAAACATAAACAATTATAGTGAAAAAACAATTCGTTTTGCTAACAATTTGGACAAAGATAATTTTGATCGATATTGAAACTCCCGAATTTACCTATATTGGTTGAAAAACCCGATCGGTTAGTGAATGGTTGCAGGAATCTTTTTTATCGGAAATACTATGTTCATCTATTAAAACGATTTAGAAAAGATTTTTACAAAGAAGTGGTTGGTTTTTTTTGCTATAAATGATATCTTTGCGTATATGAAGTAAACAACCCAGTTATCGACTCCGACCTAATTTCTGACTTTTTAAATGTTTTTTCCGATTTCGTTATTAAAGAATAAAAGAAACCGAATGAGCTCCTTGGGTGTAACTCATTTGATTTTTCCGATTATTGTACATATAGCATTATTTGACATTATAATGTACATAAAAGCGCGCGAAAATTCTTTAGACTTATGAATTATTAAATGAGGTTCATCTTTGACCTTCACAGGGATAAGCACCTAATGCTCCAACTAAACGAAAGCATTGGGAATGATCCAAAAGCAAGGACATTGGATGCCTTCCCAGTGAACACAGTTACATAAATAATATGTTAATTTTAATAAATTGAAGATCACACGTGACATATTATAGTAGTCACAAGAAACTCATATGTGACTAACAATTTCTCACTCATTTATGTAACAATGTGATGTAACAGTTATTTTCTTGTTACATTTATGAGATGTATATTTATGCCCTTATATTTATGCGACATCAATGTAATGTAACGTAAAAGAAAGGTATTCGTTTAAAACGAATTTCATAAAAATAATTCATTTAAAACTAAACCAGTAAATGTAAGAGTCTAAAAGACTATCGAGTGTGTAGTCGTAAAACATTCTATATTGAATTGTAACATAGTAATTCCATTACTACTGTGTAACAATTAATAGTAACAAGTGTTATTTTACAACAAAAGTTGAGTTTACTTTATTCTGTAATAACGATTATTTAAGTCTCCAAATTTTTATAAAAAGTTCAAATGTTGTATACCTATATTTTTTTTATGGAAACAATTATAAAAATAAGTAAATTCTTGGGGATCGATTCGATATTATTTACGATAAAGGATGTACTTATAAGTTGAAGCAATTCGAGTATTTTCCAATTAGTCGCAATGTTTTTTTCAGTTTACATTTGCCTTCGAAGATTCGAGCTATTAAATTTGTTTTGGATCTTTACATTAGCCGTTATATCAAATAGTAAAACAATAAATATATATATTTTTATATTACTATATTAAAAATATAATCGGTTACATTAGATAGTAAACAAGAGCGTAATTATAAAGAATATGAAAAGAAAAATCAAATTTAACAATAATATCTAAAATAATTGCATTATTTTATCTTTATATTGGAATCCTGCACTTATTTAACAAAACGCTCATTAGAACAAGAGCTGAGTTCACTTTATTTTGTAATAGCGCTTATTTAATTCTCTCAATTTTTATAGAAAGTTCAAATATCATATACCAAGTCCAATCCGATAGATAACTGCTACATAATGTAAAAGTAACAAGTTTGCATTCAGTTAGAGTAATGCTTGTACGTAATCGACACATCACATAGAAACATCCAATGTTTCACCGGATCTCCGATTGGGAATGCAAAGGGCTCAGCCTAGGGTTCAAGGGGTGGGCTAGCAACCACCCCGCCCTCATCCAATTAATAATAATAATAATAATAATGATAATAATGATTATAATGATAAGAATGATAATAATCATAGTATGATAATAATAATAATAATATTGATATTCAAGGTCCTAATATGTAGCGAAGCCAACAATTTATAAAATTGAAAGAAAGCATGTAACCGGAGAACCTCGGGATCGGCTTCCCGGCACAAACTGACCCCCTTTCTCAAGAAATCCAAAAGCCAGAAGGGCCCAGGGACTTTTTAACCTTCTAAAAGTCCCAAAGGACTTTCCGAAGCAACCCAAAAGCTCTAAGACCCAAAACCGACTATCTCTTATCTCCGGGACGTGAAGGTCTCGCCACGACTCCGCCAACTGCCGACCTAACCTGAAAAGGAAGGGCTGACCCACAGGAAAATTTCCACCCAAATGAACGAAGCCGAATTTGAATGCTATATAAACTTTAATATAAAGAAAAATAATAGTGATAATGACAATATAAATATCGGCTAAAATCCCCTTAACAATCCGGGTCCTGTCTCGCCACGTGGCCCCAACTGAACCGAACCAAAAACTACGTGGCGGAACCAAAAAGAAAAACAAAAAGGACCAATCCGAATGAAATCGATACAACAGAAAAAAAAATCGGTTACAAATATGTCCAAAAATCAAATACACAAAGAAAGGGGGGAGCCATATCCAAAACGTTCGGAGCCGATCTAGGTTAGTAACCGAACTAGGTTAGTAACCGAACTAGGACACCGAAACCAAGATGGTGGTTATAACGGTTGTGGGGAAAACGTGGTTTTCACCCAACCGACCGAACCAATCTCTCTAAAACGAAGCGTAGCCTTTTCTCTTTCCTACTAACTTTAAGGCAAAGAGAAAAGCTCGCTCAATAACCAAAGGAACCCGCGGGCACTCACCTCGCGAAGCCAAAAACCTCGAACCCCAAAAAGATCCAAAGTCCGGATCGCCCAAAATGTCCGCTTCGAACCGGCTCTCTCTCTCTCTCTCTCTCTCTCTCTCTCTCTCTCGTTTTCTATAGGATGTCGCCGAAATGCCGTCCGGTTTGAAGGCCGTTCAAAGGAGAAGTGAAGATCTTCTTCTTCTTCTTCATCGTCTTGATCCTCGGGGCGTGACTGCGTTTGCGCGATCGTGCACTCCTTTTATGATAGTCGGAAGGTGCTGCCACTAATTAGGTATCGGTACTAAGTAGTCCCACGGATTCCGAAATTCCCCGAGGATCCAACAGATGTCCCAACAGATGTTTGTTGATCGGTGGCGAGTGATCCCAATGGTGAGTGCCCTATTGGTTGGTTATTCTCCGATCGACAAGACGAACCAATCGTATTCTATGGGTTCTCCTATACGCCGCTTATCGCTATCTTATATCTAGACTTAATCTAAGCTTAGCCTAAGGGATCTAGCCCTTTACATAACTCCGTAGCCAAAATACATACCGATCCAACCAACTTGACGTCTCCTCTGGACGGGTATGTTCCGAAAAACATACTTGTAACGTAGCATGCGAAACGCCACGTTACAAGCAAAAAGGGAAAACCAAAAAGAAAATAATCGAAAGGAAAGAAAATGAAAAACTTTTGGGAGAAGCTCAAAATCTACTTTAGTTGCCACCCAATCGGGCAAGTAAACCAAAATGGCGTCCTCATTGTCAATGGTCGCGTGGAAGTTTGGCTGCTTCCACTCGGCCGACCATTCTAAATTTTGCTTAAAGGAATTAGAAAGGCCTCGAAAAGCTCACTCAAGAAGGTATTTAAGCCCGCGGGCACTTACCAACATGAACCAAGCCCCAAAAGCAACAATATATTGTTCTTTTAACGCGAATTCCCGAAATTTTTCCTTCTACTCCGCAATGGCGTCCATGACTCGCGATCGTTCAGTTGAGAAATGCCTTCTTCTTTTACATCCTCGTCCTCGGCGCGTGGCTGCGCTTGCGCGTTCGCGTTCTCCGTCGAAGGTGCCGGAGGGGGCTGCCATTCGGTAGAAATTAGTAAACCGTAGTGCTCGCTTTCCGAGGATCCAACAGATGTCTCCCATAGATCGTTCCTTGTGTTTGTAATGGCGAATGCCCCAACTACTCCTGTAGGGATATATTTATCCCAAGCAATGTTCAAAAAATTCTAATTTTTATAAATTCCATTGAAATAGAATTAGGATGGGATATTTCAGTACAGTAAAACCTCGATATAACGGACTAACCAGGGGGTGTCCGTTATATCCGAAAGTCCGTTATATAAAAATAGGTTTAAAATAAATCAAAAAACTTTTTTTGTGAAAATACACTGTATTTAGATATAAATAAAAAATACAAAACACAAACAAAATTCTATTTAATTGTCTTCGGACACTCGTCGTGAAGTGACATTGCTGTTTGATATCGACGCGCTTGCTTTCGGTAATTCTACTTTGAAAAAGGAATCAAGTTTTGTTTGCACTTTTGAAGTTTGCTGTTTTTTTATAATCAACTCTCTAAAATTACGAAAATGCGTACAATAAAGTTTTTCACATTTGACCGGATTGTTTGTCCGTTATATTTGAAGTCCGTTAAATAGAGGTCCGTTATATCGAGATTTTACTATAGTTTATATATCTGCTGTCTATTTGACAAGTAGAGACATCTAGAGAAAGCGATTTTATTGTTTCACACCTTATCATATATAAGTATTAGGTATTTGTGTACTGTTGGGACTATAATATATCCCACGAAATAATACTATTGGGATATATAATCGCACACAATTTTTTCAAAAAGTTTCAAAAATAAAATTTTGTAGAACATATATTTTGTTTTATTACATCTACTAGAGTACATTCCCGCAATTTTTTTCTAAAATAAATTTCAATACTGTCTTTATTTTAAAAGATTTGTTTAGCTTAACTCTTAATAGTTTCATACTCATATAATTTCAAAAATAGAGAAAGTGTTGTGAGTCACTGAAAATGTGTCAGCAAAATCATATTTTGCCGCGCAAAAGCATTATAGACATTGCATTTCGCGTGAGGATATAACTGTGCAATATGGCATCGCTGCATAGAAAGCCTCGTTCACGAGTGCCCGTCGCGAGCTTCTTTGATGAAAATCAGCCTCATAGTAGTTGTTGCTTCCTCGATCAACGATTGTCAACAATCGGCGAGGTTACACGGTGTGAAGAAAATTTCTTTAAACAAGTCGATATAATTGAAATTGTATTACAAACGCAGTGTATTAAAAAAAAGGGAGAGAAATGGGCAAGGAAAACGAAAATGAACCGGCAAAGAAGCGGAGAAAGTCCGTGAGTTCCAGCAGCGGGTCTTCCCTAAAAGATGGGGACATGTATAAGGTTAGGTTTGAGTCGCACGAGTGTTGTTTATCCTTAATAAATTTGAGCATCAAGTTAATCTCAAAAGTACACAAAACTGATGCAAACTTCACGTTTAATGCCTCAAAATTCATATACGCACTTAGAATGCTGAAAAAAGGGCGATTTTTCAAGAATTTTTCCTGGAGAGACATTTCAATTTATTAATTTGAAACTTTGTGTATATATTGTAGTAGCTTTGACTACTTTCTCAATTTTTTTGGTATAAAAATAATCATTCTGACAGCCGCTGCAGCCAATCTCCGGGAGCACCTCGAAAAAAAAACACGTTTTGCGGTGAGCAAGATTTCTCAAAAACGACCAAGCCGATGGGTCTTAAATTTTTACACAAGCTTTACAGATGCATTATTTAGTAGTTGAATGTTGATTTTGACTCTACGACAAATATTTTTCATTTTATGAACAATTTTACGGGCAAAATTCTCATGAATAATTGATATTTCCGTTTCCGAAGCCGCCATTTTGTTAAAAATTAGTATTTTGCAACACCCAACGATCAAACACGAGATAATACATTATATTAACGAAAAATGTTTGGTTTTTTTATTTCCGATAACCCAGTCTCGAGATATCGTGCTCACCCCAAAACGTGTTTTTGTTCGAGGTGCTCCGGGAGATTGGCTGCAGTGGCTGTCAGAATGATTATTTTTATACCAAAAAAATTAACGAAGTAGTCAAAGACTGGTACAATATATACACAAAGTTTGAAATTAATAAATTAAAATGTCTCTCCAGAAAAAATTCTTGAAAAATCGCCTTTTTTCAGCCTTCTAAGTGCGTATAACCCCTTAATGTAAATTGAAAATGTAAATTGTAAACTTATGTTTTAAATTATAAAACCTAATTTAAATTATATTTTAATTATATCTTACAATTCTTTTGTTAATAATATTTTCGTATTAATGGTTTAATGTCTCAAAATTTATGTATATGTATATTTAAAATATAAATTGCAAATTTGTATTTTAAATTTTAACAATTAAATTTGAAATTATATTTTAAATTATTAAAATACAAATTGTAAAATAATAATTTTTTGTGATGGAAAGATCGATCGCAACAAAATATGGTCGAACAGTACCATCATGCCGCAAACCACACTATGCGCTCATCTTTTGCGGATACAAAAGGTTTCCTTGAATGCAGAACTTGACATATCCCAAAAGATTCCCTCAAACCTTTTATATATTCCTGAAATCAAAGCCGATATATTGAAATAACCTATTGAAAATTTGCTTTATCACGCTCGTTCATAAAAAAAAAGTCGAGATAAACATTTATAGAGATTTCGGTACGGGCCAATGCACATTTACAATTCTGGAAAGGTATTGTTGAATCTTTTGTACATTTCTGAAGTTAGAACTGATATATAAAGAGGTACTTTTCCGTTAGCGGGGCACAGCTTTGCCGGCCACCTTGCAGCGGCCGGCTTTAGAATTAATAGCAAAACCCATGCAATGGCCAATTCTTGTATAGCAGTTTTGCTAAGGTTTTGCCAGGGTTTTGCTATTAACTTTAAAGCTGGCCACCGTATGGCGGCCCGCAACGCTGCGCCCCGCTAACGAAAAAGTACCTATAGAGAAAAACCATTGAAAATTTGCTTTATCAAATTCATTCCTGGAAACAAAGTCGAGATGGGCATTGGTAGAGATTTCAGTGTACCGATAACTGCGTCGACGCGCATCACAATTTTTGGCACGAATCATGCCAAATTGTGCAGATGCGCATCATAATTTAAGGCACAAAATTTTAAAAACTTCAGTATGCTGCACCAATTGAGCAATGGGTAGCCATGACCAATTGCTCTGCGGAAAAATTGTACAAAAGCTAAAAGGTTCGGAAGAGACTTTGACTAGACTTTCCATTGAGGTCATACCGTTGCAATAAGGTCTACTTCTTTTTTCTTAATGGAAACCTTTATTTTGTATCTGCTCTTATTCTGCATTAAAATATAAACTCAACTTTTGTCCGATACCATTTCTTTTCTCGGAACTCATTTTTTTTAAATACATAGAGAAATAGATACAACATTGTTAACTTTTCATTAATTTTTAATGGATTTCTAAAAACCTTATCAAAATATTGAAAAAAGTCGAAATGGTTTACTTTGACGTCTCAAAACATTTTTATCATCTTTGGCAATCGGAAATATTTACTAATTGCAGAAAAAGAAAGTTATACACAGGGGCAATTGGTAGCGATGATATACCTCCGTACACAGATAGTCCATACATAGTTGCCATACATTGTGCTAAAAAATTTTAAAAATTGGTTGTATCTTAATTAATTGTTTTACTTCGCTTTAACATCATATCGTACCTATTTGAAAACATTTTTGGTATTTTACAGGCCATTATTGCTCATGAAGAAAAAGAAGCATTGGAAAGATCACCAGAGAGTGATTCCAATATCTTCCTTTCAACCTGTGATACCATCCGGAAAGCAATGAATAAGATTGCAAGATTGAAAGCTAATTCAGACCAAAATGTTAGTATTTCATTATTGCGTTTTTTGAAATCGAGGTGAAAAAAATAGTCGAATAAGCCAAAGTTAGTTTGATATTAGCTACTTCAATTATAATTCCAATTTGATGTTTCTTTTTGTTTGAACAATCAGCTTTATGTAATACATGAATAAATTTCACATCATTATCAGAAGAATCTAACTTTACAAGCATACATTCTGAAAGAAATTTACATTTTTAGTATATTTAACTCTACGGCGTATAATTAAATAGAGAAAAATAAGCATGTATTTTGTTATTTGTATCTTTGTTCAACGTATTATTTGTTAAGGGATTACAGCCGTTCAGAAATTATCAAACTTTTTTTTAATATTCTTTGTTTTCATTCATGTTCGAAATTAATTTTTTTATGGTCTGTCTGCTCATTTTTGTTGTATTTTTGTTGGATAAAATTTTTATTACTAAGTAAAGAATTAAATTTGTCGTGAAAAAAATAGATTTCCATTACAGTTTCATAAACTTCTTATTTTTTCAAATTTAAAAAATTTGCTTTTTTTCTGAATCAGAAAACACTACATTTTGAAGTTAATGCGACATCTGTGAAAAAGAAAAATCATTCTTGTCGAATGAATCTTACGAACGCAGGATTCATTAAATTAGTCCCTAAATTATTAGTCTCTTAGATTTTTCTGCCAAGTACTATTACCATTGATGCAATAGAAATTAAAATAAAATTATATTTCAGGTCAAAGAAGAAATATATGAACTTCAAATTCAAACATCTCTGGCATTCATCGAACTGAAGAAGCTGAATAGGATGGAAAAGTTTCGAACTAAATTCTCGAGGGATTCTTTGACAAATGCAAAAAGCAGCGTGGACAGCAGGCATCTGCACTTACAAAACTTACTTTATGAAGTTATGCATTTGAAGAAAGAAGTCATCAAATGTTTCCAGTTTAAGTATGTTTCCTTTCTGACACATGGGATGGGTTACAGTAAGACCTCGCTATAACAATTTCCTTCCCTTCAAATAAGTCTGATACATTGTCTGTGAAATTTGGAAGTAGAAAGTTCTTCGCCCCATTCACATAAGTTAGTCAATCATCCTTATTATGACTTCTCATTAAATAGAAGCTTAAATAACTAGTGTAACGTATTTTTTATTTAAGGAAGTAGTCTTGTGTGCCCCCCCCCCCCCCCCCCCAAAACCAAAAAAAAGCAGCATTCTTGACGAATTCTCATTCAAAAATACGCAGAGGAGACAAAATTTGCAGGGTAACCCAAAAAATATATGTTATGTGACATTTCTCGATTCGGGCCTCCTACTGAAAATAAAAAGATTTTCAATCTTAAAACTCCTGCATGTGAGGTCGTAACATTTCTTTATACTTATTACAGATATACAAATTTATGAACCATATTAACACTGCCGTCCGCACGTCTGATCGGGATTCTTTCTTTTGGCCCCGGTATAAATCTTTATGTACGACACTAACGTGGAGCCACCGGCGCTTGCCCGATAATTTTCACATGGCACCAACGTGGTGCCACCGGACGGCATAATGTTAATATATGGTATTCACATAAAACTATCCCCTTAAAAATAAATTTAATGAGAATTTTTTGAAAACTTGAAAATTGTATAATGCCGCAATGTATCCAGCTTTTGCCTCAAGCTAGAAGCACAGTTTCTTTCGTAAACTGCTTCTAAAGATATTCTTTATTAAACAGCAGAATTACTATTAAATCGTGATTAATTAAACGTTGCAGGTCGAAGGATGAATTAATAGAACTTGTTCCGGAAGAGGAGTTTTACAAAGAAGCTCCCGAGAATATATCTAGGCCGGTATGTTTTTCACACCATATTTCATAAAATCTATACAAAAATAAGTTTGTTCTAGAAATTTCTCTATTGCTTAGTGACTTAAAAATACACTCGAATTGCGATAAAAGTGTTCAACTTTTCTTACAGAAAATACGTTTGAATATTATTATACGTAATCGAAATACACGGTACACCCAATTTTTTTAGAAACGTTCCTCAGAAATCCGTACAGAAAAAAAATGTATACAAAAATTAATTATCTATGGAAGTGTTTCAAAATCGTGTAATTGAAAATTCGTTTAAAAAAAGAGATGGGTGTACACACTTTTGTTGCTCAAAATATAAAACTTTACTGTTACTTGTAAATTAAATATTTGATTTATAAAGTTTTGTCAATAACGTTTTATACTTTGACTCTACTGCAATATTTCTCGTTGCTTACAGGAAGTAACCAGAGAAGATCCTCACCAATTAAGACTCGCTCGATTGGAATGGGAATTAACTCAACGTAAACAATTAGCAGCATTGTGCGATGAATTAACTGAAAATAAAAAAGGGGTGGCTTCCAGCATCGAATCAAAACAAACTCGATTGGATAATCTGACACCGCAGTTACGTGCAATTTTAGAAGCCAGCAAACCTTTGCAAGAAAGCCTTGGGTTACCTCTGGATAAAGTTAAACAGGAGCACGAAAAAGCTGCTTTATTGCCTTCACCTTTATATGTTCTTTACGCGAAAGCTTCTGCTTACCGAGACGCTTATGGTAAATATATAATATTCTTGTGTTAAGTTACACATTAATTAAACATAATACCAATTAACATAATTACAATTAATTAAGCGTACATATGTAATTGTAAAATATCACTTCTTTGAACGCTGGTTGTTGTAAACTATATATACTTTTTTCCAGTCTTCAAACCATATCCGTATTTATTGTAATTTTTGTATTTGCGTTTCGACAACTAATACTATTGATTTCCAATTTCCTTGTTTTTAAGTACATATCTTCTTTTTTGCAGATGCACTATAGTGTTTCTGTTATCTATGTTAGACAAATCTATTCACTTTTATACGTATTTTATGACAGTTTATTTATAATAATGTATTTTATAAAGTATCTTTGAAAAAAATCTACTAGTATCTGGTGAATTGTAAAATATTTAAAATTGTAAAATAATTACGACAAATATTGAAATGGCCGAAAGATCTAAAGAATATATTTTGATTAAATGTATCATAGACTTTAAATCATTTTCTGTGGTTTGATTTTTCATTGTAAATTAAATTACATATATTCTCAACGATTATTCTTTCAATACTTTTTTTTATACTTATACGATAATTTTGACCTTCGATTCGTGGTATTAAGAAATCAAGAGAATTATTTTTACAATTCTACTGAAGATTTTAAACCTTTCATAACTTGTGCAATTCATTAACACCATTTCTACCAAAGGTGTCAAAAGACACCTTTTAGAATTTGAATTTCAAATTATTTTCGAGGTTTAATTTATTTTTTTATTTTTTAAATCCACAAACGGGAGGTGTTTAATAAAGCAATTATGCGTTCCTAAAAATTTTCGTATTAATTAAGAAAATTTACTATAATTACAAAACTATATTTTTGGTTTTAGACTTTTATTACATATAAGCAACACGGTTGAAATAGTGTTAATGAAATTGGAAAAAAACGTTGGAAAATAAAAATAACAGCTTTTAATGTAAATTTCTAATCAAAAAATTAGCAAAGTTTTTAAACACTTTTTTTTACAGATTCAAGTCTTACGGTGACTGTAGAAGGTGACGAAGATGAAGCTAAACGCACAAATGGTCAAGAAGGCTTGCAAGAATCGGATTCTGATGCCGAGACGCAACTAGAAAATGTCACAGACGAGACGGTTGTCCATAAAAAGCGGCATCATCGATTATCTAAGGAAGCGCGTCAAGAAGAAAAGAAGTCAAGAATTTTGCAGAGACATCCTTTGAGTGTTAAACTTGTTATTTTGCTGAAAAGTAAGTTTAACCCAAAGAATCTTAAGAGATACAACAAATGTTTTTCGTTTCATATATTCATTCTATTTTTCAGATTAATTGGCTCGTCCTTTACTAATTATTACCCATTAAAAACGCTAAATAATTAAATATTATTAATTTACAACTAGACTTTTAAATTGAATCCAAGAAATTCGTTGTTCCTAATACAGTAACTGTATTTAAATATATATTTACATGATTTCGACAATTTTCCAATTTTAAATACAGAAATCGATACATACAAAAAAGGAATAGTGGAAGCTATGTATATTAAAGAAAATGATAATAATATTAACATTCAAACAGATTGTTATGGCTTACACAACTATTACAATTTCATTTTTAATTAAAAAAATAGCATAAAAAATAATTTTAACTATTAACTATTAATTTTACAATTTCATGACTTACCAAATTATTTATTTTTAATCCATATATATTTTTATATATGTATATTTTTTGAGGAATCGATCACTATGGAATTATTAACCAATGATGTTATAAACATCTTCTCTATTGTATATTCTACTTTCACGCTTCGGGGGACTTATCCCAAAGCGTAAAATAAATAACTCCAACTCTAACTAATTTATAACAGTAATTAACTAATTTATAACAGGAATAAACACTCTAACTAATTTACAACAGGAATTATTAACAGTTATCAGGAAAGGCTTATTTATTATTCAAAATTATTAACAAAACGCTAGTTACTAACGAACTATCTATGAATTTGAACTCAACATCGATTGATTACCAAACGATACTAAACGAATGCATCATTTCAGTAAAACAAAGTACAATACAAAATATGAACATTTAAAGTTTAAAAGTCACTCCAAGTTAAGCTGCAAGTTATTACAAATTTATAGAATTCCATAACGATATGAAGCAAAATGTCAAACAAATTATTTTGTTCCAGATGATACGAAAATGATACTACACTTCTTCTATACTACTTTTCTAAAAGTTGTGACGGTCGTATCGAAACTCGAAACCGGAGAACCCGGAGGCATTAGTGCAGGGTACGTCCTTTCTTTCCTCATAAATCCTTCCACTTGGTACATAAATTCACGCAATTACTTTTGATTGCAGGGACATGTTAATATCGGAGTCGGTTCTCCGAGAACTTTATCCAGGAGATTTGGGGCTTGAAAGTCCAAATCCAGCGAATCGATTACAATTGTTACGACACAATCTCGGTCCATTCCCGTCATTAGGCATTGGAATTCCATACAGATGGGCTCAAAACATGGCAGGTCTGCATTTTATTCTACAAAATGTAAGTTTTAGCAATTTGTTTCATAATAAGATGATATTTATTACTATTATTACTATTATCATTATTATTATTATTATTATTATTATTATTATTATTATTATTATTATTATTATTATTATTGATGTTGCTGTTGTTGTTATTATTATTATTATTACTACTGCTATTGCAAAAGAAGATTAAATTAAACCTCGAAAATAATTATAAATTAAAATTCTAAAAGGTGTCTTTTGACACCTTTGGTAGAAATAGTATTAATTAAAACAGCTTATTTTTATAATTTTCTACTATACACACATTTTCAATTCACTAATTCTTAGATTTCTGAAGGTATTCTATTTTACAAATGATAATAAACGCAAGAGTCATTAACATAAACAAATTCAAATTCCAATATTGTGTTGACAATGTAATAATAAACGCAAGAGTCATTAACATAAACAAATTCAAATTCCAATATTGTGTTGACAATGTACTTTTAATATAATTAAGTTATATCAACTTTTAAGAAATTATAGTAATAATTCAATTCAGTGGTATATATTAGGTGTACAAATAAGTTTTGAGGGATTTGCATTGGATCGATTCTTGAATCGCCGCAAAAGATTAAGAATTTTTTCCACGCGGAATTCGTATGCTGCCTGAGAGATAGGGAAAAGTTGTGGCTAACGATGGACAATACTTCGAATAATATTCGTAGTATGAATTTCTTTAAATAAAATTTTGAAATAGAAAATGAAAACCCTCAAAACTTATTTGTACTCCTAATATAAAATTTTGTTGATCCGAAATCGTTTTTATTTATAATATTGTTACAGTAAATATGTATTATTTTGTTGCATAATTCTAAAGACGACAGCGTATCAGTTGTGTAAACGTCAACACAATATTGAAATTAATAATTTTGACACCGCAAGAATATATATTTATTTAAAACCTACGGTCGAAGAAGGGACATTTCATTAAAAAAAATCCAAATTTGGATATTGCAATAGCGCGAAGCTAAAATATTAAAGATCATACATAAACATACGGAGATTATATTAATTAAATGTTAGCTTTTTACGATCCACTTGAATTTTACGATCCCTTTTTCGCGTTAATAAAAAGTCGAAAGTTTCATCAGCGATTCAAGGCAAACTGAAATAAAAAAAGCTCGTAAAAACCGAGGTTTCATTTGAAACGTGTGTGATATATTTATCCACATTTACGGGAACAAAATTATATGTTTCACTCCTTCGAGTGATCGTTGGACTTGCTTTTGATGTCGAAGAAACTTACAAAAGTTTCACGGTCCTAATTTGATAAATTCGCGAATGTTTAATTATAATTTTTTTTTCCAGCAGCCTGGAAAGAAAGATCCCACTCCGGATAATGTCGAGAGTGTTTTAAGGGAAATAAAGAATCGAGTTCGAGCGAGACTGGAACTTTGCCACGAAATCCGAGTACTGGAAACTGGAAACTTTCCGACTGTAACCAGTACCACCGATCCCACCCCGACGAAAGTAGCAACGGTATTACACAAGTTTTCAACTCTAACGTGGAAGAACTATTCCAGTTTCATGGACACTCAAGTTTTTTACAAACAAGGATTGGTTTCTCCGCTTGATATTTTTTATGAAGCTGTTCTTCGTCGAGGGAATAGTAAGTCGTCTTGGTATCCTAATTTCATTATAGTATACCATTCCTCTCCATAGGCTAAATTGGAATTCGTAAATGGTAGAAAAAGATCTGCTACAGGGTGAGAACTGGAAAGTTGCTAAAACTAAACCGCTTTTATTTTTCAAAAAATGTCGCAAAATAGAAACCGAACGCAGTATTAAATATAGTGAAGTTGTTATTTTTACTCGCATTTGGTTGTTGTTCGATCATACACTTTCAACACTATTTCTACCCCGCTAATTATACGTAATCAAAAATTCAAAAACAAAAATATGGGGTTTTAATTAAAGTCAATTTTCTTAATTAACACTTTGCCGTCCGCGCGTCTTGTTGGGATTCCTTCGTTTGACGCCGGTATAGTTCTTTATATACGACACCACCGTGGTGCCACCGGACTAGATTTCTGGATTTCAAAATAAAATTAAATAAACCTCAAAAATAATTGTAAATTAAAATTGTAAAAAGTGTCTTGATACCTATGGTAGAAATAGTGTCAAATAACAATCTTCGGAGATCGACAAAATCGACTGAGCGTAAATTTATTCCGTAGTAACTGACATAATCTCCCCAATAATCTCATTATATTTGAAATTTTGTGTAAGATTAGTGATTAGTCTGAAAATTCAGAAAGAATTTTTTGTATCTTTACTTCTAAAGATTTTTAATCAATGGACTTTCGAGTTTTTGATGAAACAGTCACTTTTTTGTCACTAGGGAAAATTGTTCCAATAATTTGTAATAATAATATCTTTATGTATCTATAAAGATTCTAGTAAGGCAAGAAAGCAAAAAAAACATAGATGACATAGATGACAAACCTCACAAACTAGGTCTTTGAATAAAAAAATAAATATATATATATTGTATATACTTATAGGCATAGTATTTTCATCGACATCATAAAAACCAAGAAATTCAATTTCTTGGGGAAAGAAAACCACAAAACTAGGTTATTTATGTTAATGTGGTTGTGGTTTTCACTCTCACGTACATAGATGTTAGTTCTTTCCTGTTTTTCCTCCTGCCCTTTTATTTCATGTTACCAAATGTTTACAAAATCTTTCAATAACATTTCTTGAAATATTTCTTGCACTTAACTTTTAGGGACCAGTCAATTTTCATATACATAATAAATTAATAAGAATTCAAAATTTTATATGAAAAAATATATTTATTCCCATACAAATATTTTACACAATAAGATGATTATACGAATTTTATATTATATTTTGTATTATATTTATATTTTATACGAATATTATATTTAATTCTTTTTTTTAAATTTTAAATTCCATAAAACTCATTCCATAAAACTGTCTTTAAGCCTGGTGTATAATAAAACCAATGTTCGATAATATAAATTTTAATATTTAATTAGGACACATTAACATAAAGACCAATTTAATTGTTGTTCGATTCCGCATGAAAGTCATATTTTATATAAGAAACGTGAAGTAAAATAAATTAAGATCATTATGTTTATAATTATTTTAAATTATATTTTAATAAAATTAAATTTCATAATGTAATACGAATTCAAATTAATTTGTGCAGATGAATTGATCGCAAGGATTGCGATTAAACCAGACTATCCAAAGGTCACCCCGGTGTTCAGGATCTCGGTAAATTCGTCCACCACGTTTACGACGGATATCCTACGTGACATCGAACGAGAAGTGAACGTCATGTGGGTGAAACCACCTTCCTTATCAGCTCAGATCCAACGACTGAGGGCATGTTTCGACATTTATCTGGAAACCTCGAATTTGGCACCGAGGGACAAAATTTTCTTTCATCCCGTGAGAGGAAAAACACGTTCCAGGCCTTACAAGTTTTTACCACTCGGTGGTGGAATATTTACCCAACGATAATATCGAGCTTGCTTGCGAACCATGTATACACGAAGATTGTCAAAAAAAGGTTTGGAATAACGAAAAATGAAGTTTTGCATAGCTCTCTGTCTTTGTTATTTTAACTTTAGGAATTTGTGGAAGCGAATTTATTTATTTACAAATTGTTTTGTTTGCAACACGACTATGTTGACAAAATGAATTATTTTTCACGTTCTAGCTTAATTTTTTCAAAGCCATTTTCGGGTGTAGTGCTTAAAAAAAACAAATTTAAAATTAATTTTCAATTCTTATTCTTTCTGTAAATGCCTTAGGAAAAAAACAAAGCAAACTATTGTGAAAAAAATTGATTTTGTCAAAATAGATTAATAGGAAAACTTTTATTTATTATATTTGGTTTGTTTCCTTCAGTCGTAATATGTTAACACTATGCCGTCCGGTGGTACCACGTTGGTGCCATGCGAAAAATATCGGGCAAGCGCCGGTGGCACCACGTTGATGTCGTACATAAAAATTTATACCGGCGCCAAACGAAAGAATCCCGATCAAACGTGCGAATGGTAAAGTGTTAATATCACTTTTTAACACTTTTTCTACCGCACTAATTATACGTTATCAAAATTCCAAAAGCAAAAATATGGAATTATAATTTAAATGGATTTTCTTGGTTCATACTAAACTTTCCACAGACGCATAATTGCTCTACTAAGCACCTTCCGTTTGTGGATTTCAAAAAAAAGATTAAATTAAACCTCGAAAATAATTCGAAACTCAAATTCTGAAAGGTGTCTTTTAACATCTTTGGTAGGAATAGTGTCAATATTTAATTTATTCGATTGCAAGTCTTAATCGCTGCAACTCTGAATTTTTTTTGAAAAGAAAGAAATTTTGATGTAAAACGAGAAATCGACAATATTGTTATTTAAAAAAACTTGAAAATTCAAAAAAAAAGTTGAAAGTCAATGAAGTTAATGCACATTACAATGCGCACCAGATTTGAAGCTGTTAATGATTGAAAGTTTAACAAAATTTTTGAAAGCAATGAAAAAAAACACAGACCTGGATTTTTTCATCTATTTTTCCTTTGCTTTAAAAATTTGTTTAGACTTTGAACTGTTAAGACTTGCAATTGAAAATTCGGTTGAATTTAGATTAAGTTTCCCATGTAAATTCCCCTCCCAGGTTACATTCCAAAGTCGGGTACAAGATTAAACATTGAAAAATAATATAAAGGCTTTTATCAAAAGTCAAAACATTTCCATGGAATAACTTCCTGGGCGCACAGGGGTCACATGCACCCCAATGATAAAGACCATAATAAATATACTATATTTAATATTTAGACTCAATTTAACTTCTTGAAAGTGTGAAAACTAAAAAAAAGAGTGTTATTACAAACAAATGTATAATTTTTATATTATTACATGTGGAGGTCTCAAAATTTACCCGAGCCTTCTACCGATGTGGTTCTTTGAAAAAAAAAAAATTAATTAAGTGCCTATTTATTCTGAGAAATGAATCGAGAAAATTTATGAACAATAGAAACTTCATGTTATTGTGAAAATATGATAAGAAATTAATTATTTAACACCGTTTAGATATATTACAATTTATGAAATATAATCATGGGGTTCATACGATCCCTGTGTGCCGACTAAGGTTTAATTCATATTGAAAAAGAAACAGCAACATTTAAGTGTAGTCGATGCATATAAGTTGAAGGAATTCTACCATTTAGATGAAATTTTTTGTTTTAGTTTACCTTTGCCTTCGATGCTTCCAGCTGTGTCATTAAATACAAGGATGTTCCTTAGTTTATATTTATTTTCAGATCAATAATTTTCATATCGAGCAAAATATTGGAAAAATATAAAGATAGGATGGTACGATAGGAGTGTATTGTAGCAATAGATAATTTCAAAAAATCAGTAAAAATTATAAATGTATAAGAAAGTGACCATAACAATTGTAGCAAAATGGGAATTTGTAATAGGATTATTCTAAGATAATTTTACCTAAGATAAGTCATGTAACACAACATAACCTAAGTTTTTAGCTTTGTTCTGTTGTTATCAAATGCTGCAGTTGATAGAAATTGCAAAAATTCAAGGATTCTGACGAAAGCGTGAAGTAACATTTGATAAAATATGGAAGCATCAAAGGATTGCGAGTCTAATGATATGTAAGTTCCGCTTTATCTTCCTTCTATTACACTTCTATTATCTTCTTTTCCGGTGATACGGCCGGAAAAGCTTTGTGGTATTTATTAGACAACATAATATATATACATATATTATTATATAAACAATCGTTTATTCAGTCCAGGCGTGGAGTTCGAGATGGACTACAATCGAGCAGCGCGTCCATTTAAAAGCTTGCATGAGCTCTACGAAAATGTGAAGAACTTAAAACCATGGCCAGAAATCCAGAAACTCAGGGAAAGGACGGATTTTGTGTTTTGCGGCGAGGAAATCGTTAATGGAACTCCAAATTTAACGAGATATAATCGATGGGATAAATCAAAGACACTCGTTTGTCATGATATGATGGGAGGATATCTCGCCGATAGGTAATTTCAAGCAATCGACGAACATTTTAAATCTTTAATTTAAGGATTACTATTATTTATTGCAGAAAAATATCACATATTTCAGAAAAATATAAAAATAAGTAATTTCTTGGAGATCGATTCGATTTTATTTTCGATAAAGGATATAATTATAAGTTGAAGCAATTCTAGCATTTTTCCAATTAGTCGCAATGTTTTTTCTTCAGTTTACATTCGCCCTCGAAGATTCAAACTATTAAATTTGTTTCGGTTGTATACTTTAATTGGTATTCTAAATAATAAAATAATACAAATGTATATTTTTCTTTTTCTTTTTCATGAATGATTATATTAAAAATATAATTGGTTACATTAGATGGTAAACAAGAGCGAAATTATAAAAAAAATGAATATAAAAATCAAGTTTAACTATAATATCTAAAATAATTGCATTATTTTATCTTTATATTGGAATCCCACGCTTATTTGACATTTATGGACCCTCAAAGTGGTGCTGTGCCAATATGATCCAGTGTGCTTTCATGATACAAAAAATAGTTTATTATACGGTTAATAAATACAAAAAATACCAATTTATACGGTTTCATTAATACATCCATAAAATGTATAGTAATAAATCGCATATAACTCTTTATTGTATGTCGTAGGTTCATCGATGGAACCGATACTAAGGATGCTTATGTCTTCTACCATTGGAGTTTGATTGACATTTTTGTCTACTTTAGTCATCATCTGGTAACGATACCGCCCTATGGTTGGATAAATGCTGCACACATACACGGTGTGAAAATTCTTGGTACTGTAATTACAGAAAGATTGGACGGAAAAAACGTTTGGAAGGAAGTTTTGCAGTCCTTCGAATCCATTCATAAGTTCGCAGATGCCCTGATCGATGTCGCAAAGTTTTATGAGTTCGAGGGCTGGCTTTTAAATATTGAAAATACAATAGAGCCGAATGACGTGGATAAAGTACTTTACTTCGTGAAATATTTAACCGATAATATCCACGAGCGGATTGAAGGGTCGCAAATTATATGGTACGACAGCGTCACCAAAACTGGCAAACTTAGTTGGCAAAACGCGCTGAATGAAGAAAACCAGTAAGACTTTATGCATTCATTTTTTTGCCTATTTTAAAACGCCTCAAAAATTAGGAAAAAGGGTATTTTATTTTGTCTCCAATGAAAGATAAATAAGAAATCAAATGTGGGTCCATAAGGCCGAGTTTTGGCCCTAGGATTCAATGTATTCGTATTATACTCGACTTCCAAACCTTTTGACGAGTCGACACCGGAAACGTCCGAATCTTTTGACAAAAGAAAGCACGTCCACGTGTCGCTGTCATTGGCTGGCAAGCTCGGGTGTAATGGAAACTCGCCTTTATGCTTGTAATTATTTTCCTTAACTGGTTCAATTGCTCCGTGGTTCAATTGACCCCACTTTCCCCGAAAATACGAACACTCAAATTATTGAAAACTTTATTATTGTCCATCAATGCGACAAAATCCAACTTTTGACCATTGTTGGGGCAAAAATAGCGCCTTATGGACTCATACCTTTTGAAACTGAAATTTCTTGAATATCTGTCAAATAAAATATTTCTCCATAATTTTAATTAAACCGTATTATTGTTCCTCGTTTGTAGAGATTTTTTTCTAAACTGTGATGGAATTTATTTAAATTACAATTGGACGCCCAAATTAATTGAAGGCTCCATTCAGCACGCAGTGAATTTAAATAGGGATCCAAAAAATATTTACGTTGGAATTGATGTTTGGGGCAGAGGAACTTTCGGAGGCGGTAGATTCGACTGCAAAGTGGTGAGAAAAAAACCATTTATTTATACTTTAACAAATTTAAAAAAAAACAATCATGTTACTTCAATTTTTTATTACAATCATTATCGTGAATTAGTATCTTCAAGGTAAAACAAATACCCTCGGGATCTAAAGTATCAAATTTCATAGATCCGACTTAATCCATATTTATCTCTTTATTTTACATATATTTAATCCTCGTTAATCATAAATTCTATAATTTTTTTTGTTTCTATTCACTTATAAATATTTAATTGTAGTTAAGGGGAGGTTCTCATCTAGCGACCCAAAAATAACATGATTTTCTCGAATTTTTTTTCCATGGAAGGAAGTAAATAAAGCACTCAAGTTTTTTTGTACTTATTAAGTATGATTTCAAGTATGTTTACAAATTTTTATAGAGTATAATATCGTATAGTTAATTGTTTATTTTTTTCTAAAGACTGTTGCCTAAATAAAAGGTACCTAAGCGGGCAACACTGCAGAGCTTCCAAACATCATCTAAATTCAAAAAATGAAGTTTTTTCATAAAATATATGATATTTACAGGATCTTGAACCTATTCAGCTAAGAAAATGTCAAAAATTTTAAAAATGGTGGACTTTTGAAAAAAAAAATTTTTTTTCGTATACTATTTGGCTTTTAAAAGTGATATAAAATAAAAAATAATAACAATAGTCATCTGCATTTAGGTTTAGGATCCCTTAAATTTAATAAACTTTAAAATTAAAAAAAAAAGTAGCGATATATGCAGTAGTTTTTGAGATATCGTGTCGCCCGATTTCAAAAACATGGTTTCGAGAAAAACGCGTTAAAAATTTACGCGTAAAAAGGTGCCTCCGGTTTTTTTATTTAAAAAAAAAATTAATTTCGTCAAAGTGGCTTTCGGGCGCGTATTCTACAGGAAATTTACTAACTTTTTAAGCAAAAAAAAATCGATTTTTTGGTCGAGCTTGATGAGAAGCTCCCCTTAAATATATATTCTTTCTTCGGTCTTTCGGTCTTTGCTGAAAGGCAACTTGTGATTCCTGTGTAATGTAACATTTGCATTTTGTGTACACCGGGTAGAGTAGAAACAATATTAATTCCAATAAATATTTCAGGCTTTGGCTGAATTGAGAGGCAAGAAGCTTCCCTCTGGGGAAGAAATGGATATGTCTGTAGCCTTTTTCGCCCCTGGATGGACTCACGAGTTCTTTCAAGTGAAAGACGTAAAACATTATACGGAAGATCTTTTCTGGACTCAATTGTTCCCTTACCTATACGTCCACGTTCCGATACACGACAACGAGACGTTCAAGACATCTTTTTGTCGAGGGATTGGTGACAAATGTTACGTAAACGGTGCGGTCCCTTACGCCAAGGACAAACCTTTCTTCAATTTGTCCGTTCAAGAAATACAACCTTCGGTGGTTTCTCCTTACTTGGAATTCAAACAAGTCATTGAAAAAGTTGATGCCGACCCTGGCACAGCTCCAGTGGTAATTTATGAAACCACGAGATGCACCGTGACCGTTCAGGGAAAAGATATCTCATTTAAACCAGCCGATAAAGTCATGGATTTGGATATTAATTATTTTGAATATTCTAATGACTGTGCCTATAACGGAGGTGGTTGTCTCAAAGTATCCATAGGAAACCCTAATACCGTCAATAGGTATGAAACTAAATTTTCAAGAAATTAAAGTAATAATAATTTTTCTTTTTTTTTCGTCAAAAAAAACGAAGAATAATTATTTTTATTTGAATTTGAACCTGACCAACGAAATATTCAAATATATCATTTGAAGAAATTACATTAAGGGGGGAGGGTCAAGTAAACAACCGTTTTTTTCTCGAATTATTTTGGAAGAGTGCGTAATATATATTTATTTCAAACTAATTACTTGTTATTTTGTAGCATCTAAACAATCTATATAAATTTTTTCATGGAAAAATATTCAGATTACTGAACAGCAGCTGCTTGAAATTGGCTTCTCGAAAGTGCGCTGTGCAACGCACAGATCGCTCTAATTATCTGAAATCAAAGACCCATCAATTTTTCGTTAAAATATAGCATTACGCTTTGCATGAACCCGCTTGAAACAAAAAAAATTAAAAATTAAAAGTTCCACGCCACGTTAAAAAAGAAGTCGCAAAATCTTGTTATAAAAAAATGATTAAAAACATTGTTTATTTCAATTTGTATAAAAACCTTTAGGTTGATGCAAAGGAGAATAGTTTAGGGAATATTTTGTGCAAAATTTCGTAGCAATCGGCTGAGAAATCTCTAAACTACATTGCACGGCACGCGAAATTTTGCGTTTGGAGAAAAATGGGTTCAAAGTGTATATCTGCGCTCCGTACCGGTCATAGCGCATCACTTTAACGACTCTGTAGATACACTTAGGTTTACAATTTTTAACTTAAATAGTCGGAGCACATTCTCCACATGGTAAACTAATTTTCTAAGCAACAAAAAAAGGTCAAAATTTTTAATTTTACTTGACCCTCCCCCCTTAAGGTGCTGCACATAGACCTAATCAGGTAAAAAATAGGGCTTTTCCACGACTTTTTTCGAAAGCTAATGCTTTGCCTTCAAATCTTTTGATGCCTCAAATCCATCTCGAATCTTCAAAACTTCTTAGAAATGGAAAATTGCTTGTACCATTTTATTCACAAACTCTTCTTCTTCATTTTAAGGCAAAACATTATACTCGATATCTTTGAAAAAGTCTGGAAATTGCTTGTGTAAATTCAAATCAATTCCTTTTTTCAAAATTCTGGACGTAGGTAACTCCTTAATGTAGAGAAAACTAGGAGTAATTACATTCATTGCGTTTAATGATTTGTGGTACTTGGTTGATCAGATTTTGATTATATTAATTTAATATAATAATTAATATAACAATAATACAGGGTGTCCCAGCTAACTTGACCACCTTTAATATATATACCAACACTAAGCCAGGTATTCAAGGTGGTCAAGTTAACTGGAACACCCTGTATAATAATTTAATATAAATATTAATTTTGTTTTTCTTCGTCGCTAAGGTCGACCAATAATGAAATTGCAATATAATTATAACATTTCTTATCGATAAGAAAATTTACATTGAGTTTTTTGAAAAAAAAGCGAAAAAAAGCCCTATGTTTTACGTCGTTTGTGTAACATTTTCTTTTGTGACGACAAATAACACAGTGAAATTTCATTAATAACTTGTAGGTTGTTTCTCGTACATTTGGATTTTTCGCACGAAATACAAGCGACAATAATTTACAAACTCGCTCGAAATTCGTTAACCGAAGAACCGAAAATTATTCTCGCTGTTGGAAATAGAAATGAACAGAAGTTGCTGGCACCCGTTGGTACTTTTTATTTGGAAAATGATTGGAAAAAAAGGTGAGTGACTTTTTACCATAAAAGTTACGACCATGAATTAGAAATGACCAAAACAAATTGGTATAGTCGAGAATTGGCTTATTTAATAAAATTAAATTGTTTTTTTTTCCTCTTTCAGTATTTACATGACAAATATGAGAACAATTAATGAAATTGGCGTAACGCTAAAATCTCGAGGAACATTCCACATCGGCGAAGTGATTTTTGAGCAAAAATATCAACTGAACTCAAACTATTTTGGACCTGATCTTCTTTGATGGTATTGGAAAAAAAATTAATTTTAGAAATTTTTTTAGAGCGTGAAAACTTGGTTTCGCAATTGCAGTATTTTGAATGTAAACATATTTTTGTAATTGCAGTATTTCTATTTTAACACAAATTTTTTTAAATCGATGCGATCGAGTAGGGAAATTATAGAATAATTCCAAAGTCTTAAATTTACGTCGCCATACTTTTTTTTACTTAAGATCTATTTTTATTCGCAATATATATATTTTATTTGCCATATTTTCTATTATATTTAAGGGGCTAGTCGCAGTCAGGAAGATGAAAAAGGACATTTTTTTCTGTCTTTTCTTAGTTATTAAATAATAATTTTTATCGAAAAATAATTTTTATGAAAATTAATCGAATAATAATTTTTATGAAATTTAAATATACTATGAAGTATATCTTAAAGAACTATAAAAAAATTTTTGTTTTAAAAAAAGTTAATTTATTTCGTCATAACAGCCGATGGTGTGGGCGGCCATTTGAAAATATTGATTTGCGGTGAGCAAAATTTCTCGAAACTGGTTTACCTGAAAACAAAAATGAAGGTAGATTTAGAAAATGTATTAGACTAACGGGTCCCCGATCGAAGAATTTTGGAAAAAATTAATTAAAAACAAAATGACGTACATTTGAAGTTAAAGTTCAATTTTTACTCTAAAATTCAGCGATTATATAAGGAATAAAAAGAAAAGTATTTAAGAAAATAAAAAATCCTTCGATCAGGGACCCCGCAATTATGTATAGAAGAAGTCTTTAAAATATGAAAACATTCTGCTGAGCTGTATTTTTTACAATCTTGCTCACCGACTTGAAAAACTTTGTTTTGAGAAAAACGCTTTTAAAGTTTAGAGTTCAAATTATATTGAGTTAAACATTTTGTTTCATAACTTACACTGAGTCGTCTATTCCAGGGCCATAAAAATCACCTTCTGCTGAAGTAGACGCTTCGAAAATATGGCAAAATTGAAAAATCGAAAATTTCAAAGTTACTGACTGCAACTAACCCCTTAATTACTACTGTCTTCGATTATAGACGCTCGCTAGAGTGCAATGGAACTGTAGTGGCAGTTGGAACAGACAACTGTCCAATTAAAATTAATACTGTCCCGAATTAATATAAAAATTGTCGTGTTCGTAATGCATTCATAACTAATATTTCTTTTACCGATAAGTTATAAATTCGTTGCAGTGCAACATTGAATTACATAATGTACTCTTGGAATTTAGACAAAAAAACACCTTTTATATTTTAGTAACAAATCAAACGTCTAATTTCAACTTCTTTGTTTACCAAAAAAATAGTGTGCTTACACAAAGAACTTTTAATATCTGCAAATAAAAAGATTATTTTTTCTAATTTGCGTTTTCAACTTTATGTAAAATAGAAATAATTAAACACTCGTTGAATCTCTCGAAATTTTCCAATTTTGATCATCCTGTGATGAAAATTTCAATTTGCATTGGAAAAAATTCACTGCATTGAAATATTTTTAAAAAAATAGTTCAATGAAATATTCCGAAATCATTTTATAAACATTTTCTATTATTTTGTGAATATATGTCAAAATATTTAATTGAAATACTATTCTGAAATATTTGTGAAATATTTTTGAAAATATTGTCAAAAATATTCAAACTGGAAACTTGTATTACACTCTGTTGTAAACTTTTTTAGAAATTTCGTAGGTTTCTACAATCAATAACCATTATATTTAAAATTAATAGCGATTTTTAAAAAAATAATGACAATCTCTTAGTACCCAAACATACGCCCCATAACAATCTTACGTTTTTGTTTATTCTTACAAAGCGTTTGGTCGGTCCCATAGAGATTGTTATAACGAGGTTCGACTGCGTATGAATTTCCTTCTTGTCGCGATAAATGTTTCTGTTTCATTTTCATTTTCTTTTATGAATAGTTATGGAATATTTAAGTGTTTAATAACATTTTTATTAAGAACTTGTTTTTCTTGTAACAATTTAATAAAACTAATAACTTGTTGCCTTCTGATTTCCGATTGGGGAAAAAATGAAATGACGAAATTTCGTTGCCTTGCATATATAACAAACTAATCAATGAATTCATTTATTTTTTCATCCTTCCCTTTCTAATCTTTTTTTTTCATTGCTTTGTTACAATAACGGCGTTAATGAATAATTTGTTATTTTTGTTTTAAATTAATATTCACGCAGTGCGCTTTAAAAATCATAATAATTAATGTTTCTCAATCTACGTTTCAGTGGGTATATTTACCTTTTCAATTTTTCGTTATTATTATTATTATTATTATTATTTATCATTACTATTACTTCATCTAAATCTTTTTTTTCTCTCTTTTTTTATTAATTATTAATTAATATTCTTCTTCAGTAATGGAAAATCAATTGATCGATACTAATTTTTAGTTTCTATGTACGTTGAAATATCGCGATATCTGTTTTTCTTTTTTTAGGTACTTGCTGTAGACAAAAGTTTCTCCGGTTTCGATGGTTTTGATATGCAAGAAATATTTATGAATGACCATCATTTCGAGAAATACATTTCGTCTAATTAGAGATTCGTTTTCTTTTCTTTTTTTTCATAGAATTGTCCAAATAATTGACGAGTTGTCATAAATTAATACGGCTCTAAAATGATTAATTAACCCTAGAACAGCACATGGGGTCAATATGACCCCACGCGATTTTCGAACTCAATTGTCCAAAATCGAAAATTGTCCGAACTCCAAATCTGTAATTATGTGCGATATTACGAAAATTACTAATTCTCTAAAAATCACACCCTTCATTTTTCAAAATAAATACCTTTTTTGGAAAATCGATTAAGCTCTTTACGTTCGAGTTTGGAGGTGTGCTGTTCTAGGGTTAACCGTTACTAGACACACTTCCGTGGAATGACGTACTCGGGGCACAGGGATCGGTTGCTTCCCGACGACAAACAAAAATCTATAATAAATAAACTATTTAACATTTTAATTTGATTTGTTTTTTGGTATTTCTTAAAAGTGTGTTGTTTTTCAAAGTACCAATAGGTCATATAACCAAAACATACATAAATAAGCCTATTTTGTATCTTCTTGGTTGGTCGTTAATAATTGAAGGTCCTTTGTTGTACTTAGTTGTTTTATTTTCGGCCGAATTCGGTATTAATTGGTACAGACGTTTCGATCTTTGATGCTGCAAAGATGATCACTGCAATACACATTATTGCTTTATTACCAAAAGTTTATTTATATTTTAATGTCAAAAAATACTGAAGAGGATCTGCATCAAAGATCGAAACGTCTGTACCAATTAATACCAAATTCGGCCGAAAATAAAACAACTAAGTACAACAAAGGACCTTCAAGCCTATTTTGTATTATTGCATATTATTAGATACTTAAAATTCATAAAACATGGTCGTGGGGTGCAGACGATCCCTGTGGACCGAGTAAGGGTTCATTTAAATAAGTGGTTGCTACTCGGACAAAAGTAAAATTAGAGTAAAAGTGAGACATTTGATAAACGAGAGAGATAGAGGGACATCTTATTTTATTTACAAACATTCTTCTTTTTTCTCAAAAAATAATAAAAGAAAGAAACAAATTTCTTCGAATTAGTTTCTTCGAACTAATGCACAAGCAACTCCTCGAAATAATCATTCGTCTCATTTTTACTGAATTTCACTGTTTTCCTTTTGGCCTTATCGAAACCTGCATCGACTCGATGGAGACTTTTGAACCTTCGATCCGAACATTTGAGACTCGTCGAAGCGAAATTTCGAGATTTGATCTTAAATTTTCAGAAATGTCTAGTACGAGAAAAATGTGCAAAATTTCAAGAGGTTAAATTTGGAGAATTTACTCTGTGTGTACTTTTCTTGAAATTCGATTCGCAATCAATGAAAAATATGCAATTACGGTGCTCCAATATCGCCAGAAATTTCTATCTGTTCGCTTTTCGAACTTCGTAAAACCCTTTTGGAAACCGATCGACTAACTTCTTCTTGTCTTTTTGCGCTGTTACATATTTTCCTGGAAATCCAATCGCAGTATTTGGTATTAAAGTAATTAATCCTTTCGTTTTTCAGAAAATGAGCCGTTTTTTTTTTAAAGTGGCCCAAGTCCATTCGTGAGTCTTTTGTCGTTAACTGCATCAACGTGTACCGATTGAAGTCACTTGTTGTAAAAAAACATTTTACGAAATTTAAAAAAAAACTGGACTTAAGCCACATCGAAATTAAACGGCACAAATATCGAAAAGAGAATTTTCATCTTTGCGAAATACTTATCCAATTTCAAGAGTAATGACGGAAGTTTTGGAAAAGTATTGGAACCAATTAACTCTCCATGGATTGGAATATAATTTCATACAGCAATTGATTCCTTGCCAACTTTGGAGACTCCCATCTTCGGGGACTTAATTAAACAGTTTAACTGTTTAATTTCTAATTACAACGCTATTATTCCGTTTTACATCATTTTCTACAAGGGTCACCCCTTCTTCTTAATCTGTATGATAGATAACAAAATGTATTACACACGAGCCTCGAACCTTTTGACAAAGAAAAACCATGCGCACGTGCCGCCGTCGTCGCTTGGATTCGTAACAAAATGAATGTAAACGATAGTGCAACGAGTGCCAAGAGTAAATTTATCCTGTGACATCATAATAATTAACACTATGCCGTCCGCTGGCACCACGTTGGTGCCATGCGAAAACTATCGGACAAGCGCCGGTGGCACAACGTTGGTGTTATGCGAAAACTGTCGGGCAAGCGCCGGTGGCACCACGATGGTGCCATGCGAAAACTATTGGGCAAGCGCCGGTGGCACCACGTTGGTGTCGTACATAAAGATTTATACCGGCGCCAAAGGAAAGAATTCCGGAAGTAGGCCTCGCCTATGTCAAAAGATTTGAAGCAAATGTGTGCCTCACAAAGTTTGAGGCTCGAGTGTGCTTCTTTCTCGCCCATGCTATTTCTTTTTTGTACAACTGCAAAAAGTGATGAATCGATAAAATTGAAAGGCACGAATTGGCATATCGTTGAAATATGTTACATGGAAATTATTAGAAACATTGCCGATTTCACTTCGTTTCATTTCTTTTCTTAATAACAACAATAAGTATTTCCATTTTTGATTGAACGATATCTTGAAAAATGATCCTCTAAAATGTAATGAAAAAAATGCTGTTATAAAATTATGATATCTGTTACTTATTACACATATTCAATTGAGTTCAATTATGCAAGTCAAAAAAACAAATCTAAAGTAAAAACACTCCAAATCCAATTTTAATATTGTAATATTAATTATTATAGTTATACATTATAATTATTGTTTATAATTAGTACAATTTCGCACAAAACGTTAGGACCTACGCTTTTAATGTTCTTCTAGATGTTATCAATAGCACTTGAATAATCAGGAATATTGATGAAAAGAAAAAAATTGGAAAGAATTTAAACAGTTTTCAAGTTCAAAATATAATTAAATCTAATAAATATGTAATTTTTGCCGCGGAGTTTTCGAAATATTTATTTGGAAAAGCTTTTCATAATTGAACTCAATCAAAAATAAGCTCTCGTCCCCGTTCACTCCATGTATAAAAGTTCTTTTTGTTCAACATCAAGAATAATTATTAATATATAATATATACAACATTATAAAAATTTAAATATGAAAATTATTAATTTGTCATTACGTCAAAACGAAAAGTGTCGATAAAAGCTTCCTCCGCTTTTGAAAATTTCCAGTCGATCAAACATTTATTTATCTTGTTTATCAATTGCAAGATTAACGCATAGTATTTTTTTACTACAAAATAAAAAAAGACTTGAAAATATTTATATTTCTTAATTTTACTTCGGGATTTTAGATCGTCACAAGACGTAGAAGAACTTAAAAATTTTATTCTCTTTCTTAAAAAAAGAGAAATCGAAGTAAGAATTATTTTTTATCACCGTTTCGAAATTTGATCAAAATTTTTCGAATTTATTTCAAGACCAAAATAAAAATAGTGACTATTCTTCAAGACCCTAGATCTCTTCATTCCGAAAAAATTGGATGTATAATAAACATTTTAAATGGACTTTTAAATGTAGTTTTAATTTAATTTCTAAAGTAAAATAAAAATGCATTTTTATTTTACTGCATATTTTTCCTGCATGAAAACTGAAGAAAAACTTTTAAAGACACTTTTTCACTTCCCTATTTTCCCGTTTTTCTCTTTTATTGTTTTCTCCTCTTTTCTTTCTTCCTTTTTTTTCTTTTTAGAATTTAGTGACAATGTCCTAACTTTGCATGAGCAATTTCTTAATTTTCTTGAAGAATTCAAAGGAAAAGTTTCACAATAAATTTGTGGCTGAAAAATACAATTAAAATTTAGACGCAAACTTTAAACGCCTAATTTATCGGAAAACTTCCCCCATTGCGTTCCTATAATTGTAATATTATATTATTCCTTCTCGTCTTTCATTTCCTTTCGTTTTTCATCTTAGGACTCAACAGTAATTCAATTTTCAAATGTTGACATTTTGTATCTGAATTTTTGTTAATTTCAACGATTTTATTTAAAACTCTTTTTTTGCATCCTGACCTTCGACCTGTCCGTGCTCTTGAGCTTCATCGACCAAGGGTTGAGTAAAATTTAGGCTGCGAATGAAAAAGACATGGTAATTAGAAAAATTAAAATTTCAAATATTAAATCATTTTTAAAACCGGTAATTCCTTTCATAATTTTTAGCTTTGGTTTGAATCTCCGGAAGTAACTGGAATGATTTCGATGCAATGACAATTTTGTTTTTTTGCAAAAAAAAATGGTCAAACAAGAAAAAATGAAACATCCGAATTATCCTAACAATTTCTGAGACCTTATTTTTTCAAAAGTGAGAAATAAAGGTTTGAAAGGTAGAAAATCTATTGAGACTCTCCATATTTCCAATGGAAAATGGAATTTTGATGTAAAACTCACTTCGTCGCTTGGTAATTTTGCTTCGCTGCGAAACAAAATTTCCAAACAAGAAAAAAATGAAGCATCAGAACTATTTTAAGACAATTGTCGTTACCTGATTTTCGCAAAAACGAAAAAAGAAAATGTTTGCAACATAGAAAAATCTTTGATTTCCAATAGAAAATTGAATTTCAAAGCAAAACTCACTTCGTCGTGATTCTCTTCTTTGTTTCCCTCATCTTCATCCCCAGAACTTTCTCCTCCGGAACTATCAGCTGAATTGCGCTGTTGGTCTTTGTTATTGGCGTTATCGGTAGCGGTCGGTGATGTTGCTTTGACTTTACTCGCAGCATCAAAGCACTGCAGACAAACTCTTACGGCCTTTCCATTTCCTTGGCCTGGTAAAGTCAACTTTTTATTGCTACACGGACCGCAAACCACTGCACCGCATTGTCTGCAATGATGCTGCAAATCAAATCATTCAATTTTATTACTCACGTATAGACTCTATCCATACGGAGGACAGACAATAATGGGAAGTGTTTCAATTACCCGCCGATTTAGAACAGTGAATTGTGATTTATTGCAGTGCATGCAAATGGTGGCTTCGTTGTCCGGTACCCAAACGGCAGCGTGAACTTCAACTGGTTTCTTACCGCCTGCAACAAATGGTAAATTTGTTGAAAGAGACGCAATATACTCGAAGTTCTGAAATCCAGGAAGATATTGTCAATAATATTGCATTTTCTCGATGGGTTCAATTCAATATCAAAATCAATGAATCAACAAGTGCCATAAAATGGCACCAGTTTTTATTTCTTCACTGAAACAGAATACTCTAACGGAATTGAAAAGAACTACCGAAGCCCCTGCGTTATTATGATACAGTTTTGATTTAAACTTTTTTTCCACCCCAATTGCGGGAAAAACAGATCCTTACACGAAACCTTATCGATTCGTTAATTTGTAATATTAAATAATAATTGAAAAAATTAATTAATTTATCAATTGATAATTGTGCCCATAATTATGAAAGCGGCCCAAGTCATATTTTTTTTGTGTTGATAAAGGATTTGTCTTAAATAAAATAAAAAATGTTCTTACATACTGCAATATTGAAAGATGGAGTTTTTTATTGGGCTTGATTAACAAAGAAAAAAATGTATTGCAAGATAAAATGATGTGAGATAACTGAAAATCTCATCTTTTTCAAATCTGGACTTAGACCACTTTCATAATTATGGGCACGATTGATAAATTAATATTATTTCCAACGACCGTAAAACTCATACAAACAAAGAAAGTTTTCTAATTTTTTTCGGGGCCTTAAAATATCAACGTCACCAACAATATTTTGTTCTCACTTGTTTACGATTATTATTATAAATAAATATGTATAACACAATGTTTTTTTCCATTCTATCGAAGTATACCGTTCAATGAAGAAAAAGAATCTTATGCAGTTATGTACAGGCGGAAATTTTTTAGAGAAAATTCATTGATTGCAGGGAACAATAATTGGATATCGAAAGAGCAATACTAACTTTTTCTGAGTAGGTCCTCGATACATTTTGTGATATGTGCCATCCATTCCTGTTTTTCGGTAGCAGTAGCAGCATAAACAGCAAACGACTTTGTTACTGTTTTTATGAGCCATCCATTGCGATACTCTATAAATAATTAACATTTACAAGATGTTCACTTTTGTTTCTGAAGTTCGGACTGTTTTACTAACTTAGATCGAAGCAATTGCGAAGCTCTGACTCTACTTCGGAGCAATGAAAAAACCAAAAAACAATTATTCTTATTATGTAAAATGAAGAAACCGACATTTCTCGATATTGTCATGAAAAAAGCAAAGGAAAGTCACATTTTTGATAATTTTATTTTAACCCTAAGCTGGCCTACTGGGGTCCGAGACACTCGATCTAGTTCGACTCTTCGAGTATTTTTATGGTAGGAAAGTTTTGTAATTTTTTCTAATACCAAATATTATATTTTCATAAAATATCCTGTACTTTTGGTTAACACAACATTTAGCAACTATCGTACAATTTTTTCCAGTTGCAAAAGTCAATAGCTTCCATGCGGTACAGGTTTTTGTGGATGGGGTCTAAAGAGCCCCAGTGATGCAAGCTGGGGGTTAACGACTTTAATTCTTTAATACAAAATTTTGTGAATTTCATATTTCAATATTAACAAAACATTAAGACAAATGTTCGTACCTGTGAAGTGACTATAAATAACTTTGCAATCTGAAGTTCAGGTGTTGGAACTCTTTTACAATAAGACCTCCTTATAACGATCTCTTCGGGACCAAACAAACGCCTTATAACAATCTTCCCCTCAATTCCCACTCTGCGTGTCCCTGCGTGTTACAAAGCGTTTGTTCGATGCCGAAGAGATTGTTATAACGAGGTCCTACTGCATTTTGAATTTCCTTTTTGTCGCACTAAATATTTCTATTTCATTTTCATTTTTTTATGAATAAATATGGAATAGTTAAATGTTTAATAACATTTTTATTAAGGAATTGTTTGTCTTTAACAATTTAATAAAACTAAGAAATTGTTGTCTTCCGATTTCCGATTGGAGAGAAAATGAAATGACGAAATTCCGGTGCCTTGCATATATACCAAATTAATGAATTAATGAATTAATTTTTTTTTCCTTTCCTTGCCAATCTTTTTTTTCATTGCTTTGTTACAATAACGGCGTTAATGAATAATTTGTTATTTTTATTTTAAATTAATAATCACGCAGTGCGCTTCAAAAATCATAATAATTAATATTTCTCATTCTACGTTTCAATGGATATATTTATCTCTTCAATTTTTCATTACTATTATTATTATTATTATTATTATTATTATTATTATTATTGTTATTGTTATTGTTATTATCATTTATCATTGCTATTACTTCATGTATATCTTTTTTTCTCTTTTTTTATTAATTATTAATTAATATTTTTCTTCAGTAATGGAGAATCAATTGATCGATACTAATCACAGTAATTAATGTTTCATATCTTCCATTAACCCTCAACTGGCCTACTGGGGTCTGAGACACCCCAACTTAATTCAGTTAAGCGTCTTTGTAGGGTAGGACCTCATTATGGCAATCTCTCCAAGACCGAATAAACACCTTATAATAATTTTTATGGCGAGAGATTGTTATAGTGAGGTCCCACTCCATTATAAGTAAAAAAAGGTATACTTACGTCCATCGTCAACCAAAGATTCAAGTTTCACCTCCTCTAATGGAATGATGTGTTGTTTGTTATACTGCATTCAAAACATGAGTATCATATTAAAACATTTAAATTACAATTGCAAAGAGTTGATATCAAATGACATAAACGAAAACTCAGGTTTGAAAATTTTGTCGATTGCAAAACAACATACACAAGCGAAGATCCTTAGACTGAAAAATTCTGTTTGAATATTTGCTTATTTGAAATTGAGCTTTGAAAAAGGTGTAGCACAAAGATTGTTTTGTATGTAATAAAGTGACGAGTTACCTTAATAAATGCCTGCCAAGAAAGCATAAATGTTTAATAATAAATATGAATGTGCTAACCATGAAAGTGTGCGATAGCTTCAATTGAGCACAAATTCTATTAAATATAAAAAAAAAGTTATAACTGAATTAAATTATGTTAATAATCGAACCACAACTTCTGATGCCTGTCGGGCGTGAAATGATCATCGTAATTGATATTATCTAACTTAAAAGTCGAGACTCTTTTCAAAATTCTCTTTAGCATCAATATTGGAATATTCCAAATTTTACTTTTATAAAAATTACATTGTATAAAGAGATTCGTTATTATTATTTTTTTCGTTATTATCATTTTCATATTTTTTCTAATAAATAATACAGTGACTCGAGTTCGATAGACTTTTGCATTAAGAAGACGCAGAAATAATTTCTGATTCCACAGATTTTCAAAATGATTTTCAAAAAACTCAGATCTTTGGTTATCCAAAGTAAAAGATTCAAATTTTAATGCTTCAAACTTTAACTTTGATAATTCGTAACATTTGACGTTCTTTTTGTTGCAATTTATTACAAAAATATTTAGCTCTTAGAAGAATATAAAAATAAACAGGTTCAAACTTACCTTCTTTTTATTGATCACTATATTTCCATAAACCAATATATCATTGAATAGAAAGAATTGTCGAGGTTTTGGTTTTTTCCTGCACATTTTCGTTAGGACACCTTCCCCCACCAGAACTCTTCCCCGAATAGCAAGAGGCTACAAAAAGAAAATGAATATTTCATTAAACTAGTTTTCATTTGCATTGTTAAAATTATTTTGAGAGTAATAAAAATGATTATGAGAAAAAAGTTACTATTGACACAAGAAAATGATCAATAATAACTTTTTTTCTTCTGGTAATAGACAGAGTGTCCCAAAAGTAATCGACCACCCCGATAACTAAACGTCCAGGATTTTTCTCGGGACTTCGATACCAAAGAGCTACAAGGGCAGTTACTTTTAGGCCACCCGGTATATAAACGTTATATTATTTGAATTTTAGTAAATTACAAATTCACGTCTTTGTTAATTTGAAAGTTGGGAAAAGTGGAGCGAATCGACTACCATTGAACTTCAACTTCTGCATGAATGTGCCACTTTCGTGTTTCTTGACAAGCATAATTGTAAAATTATTAAGAAAAAAAATTATGAAATCATAAGATTAAATAATATTTTACCCTTAAGCAGATTAATAATCGCAGCTTGAATTTGAAACTTTGAAAGTTTGTTAGCATTTCAAAAATATGTATTAAAAAACCCATTAAAAAACCTATTAAATCAAATTTCATTCGTTGGAAAGTATTTTCGAAGATTTGTATACAAAATTATGGATTTATTGTCAATTAATTTAAGAAATTATTAAAAATACCAGGATTAGTTACAAAATGCAAGAACAATTTTTGGATTAAGTACTCAAAGTTTTTGTATGATCAATGATACATATAAAAAATTAGAAACCTCGAACCCTTTGATATAGGGTATGCGTTAAAACTTAATTAATAATACAAAAGATTGAAGATCTCGAATCCTTTGAAAAAAGGTATTGGTTACTCTTTTGGCTTGCAAAATTAAAAATACAAACTCTGATATTTTAATCGTAGCAAATTACAAATTATAAATGATATTTAACTTGATTAAGAATAGTTTCAGTAACTTGTATATCAAAATACCAATTTAGTGTCAATTAATATACAAGATTTGATACAAAGACCAAGATTTAGGTTTCTTATAAAAAATATATCCAATATTTTATAGGACCGCGCTATAAATAAATTACAAATAAGTAAATCACAAATTATAAGTGATATTTAATCCACATGGAAGTATTTTCAATTACTTATATATAAATATACCGATTTAATGTCGATTTGATATAATGACCAAGATTTCGGATCTTTATAACAAATGCAAAGAATAATTAAGTTAAGCTGATACATACGAGTTATAAAATCTCAAGAATTCGGAAATAAGTATTCAAGCATTTCTTACAATTGATGGTTAATTCCATAGAATAAATGCAAGTAATAATACTTGAATCCTTTGATAAAAGGTTTTGGGTACTCTCTTCGCTTGGAAATTAATTTCCAACATATAATTACAAACTATAAGTGATATTTAACCAATAAACTGAGTTTAATGAGTATACTCGTCATGGAAAAGTGCCAGGATTTTGTGTCACGACATTAACTATTTAAATTGTAATTTTTGTAAAAAACGAAACATATTTTCAAATTTCAAGATGTTTAGAATATTTTGAGGCCAGGCCGGAATAAAACAAAAAAATTAAAAAATATGAAAAATTTGAAATGAACTTCTGCATCTCCATATGCACCGGCAGAAACAGCGTATCAGTTCGCATTCCATAAAATAAATACAACTACAAATATCATCACTACTTGTAGAACGGCGTAATCGAAAACATTTTTTACGATGTACTTTCATATTATTAAATTAATTCGATCCTAAGAAAGTAATATATGAAGTTAAAAGTAATAATTTAAATGAATGGTAAATATAAGAAATTGTTAATACATCATAGGTCTCAATTTATAATATTGTTATACTAAATAAAACTATTCTGTTCAATAAATTGCAGAATTCTTAGTTGGTCTTGTTTGTTGAATAAATAACATAAATTCTTAGTTTTCGTAGATAACCAGTAGTAACTCTCTTTATTGTATCTAAACTTTTCGATCCAGTTTTTAAGACCTTCTTCAGTAGTACAGATTTTTTTTTACATATTATTTATTCGTTATCCATATTTATAAAAATATATTGAATGACATAGTTATGTCCTGTTTACTATTAAAATATATAATAACATTTTATTAATTGTGTATATCAATATATAAGTATTAACTCGACATAACTATGTCCTTCAAAAAAAGGAAAAATCTGTACTACTGAAGAAGGTCTTAAAAATTGGATCCAAATATTTAATAAATATAAAATATATTAATACATATTGCTAATATTAATACTTGTATATTGATATATCTAATTAATAAAATGTTATTATGCAACGAAATAAAAACATTTTTTAATTTTAAACTCGACATAACTATGTCATTCAATATATTTTTATAAATATGGATTAATATATTTTATCAATTTTTCAAACAAAATTATATAGAATATATTAATACATATTGCTAATATTAATACTTGTATATTAATGTACACAATTAACCCATTAGCTGCCACGATCCCCGTTTAGAGATTTTGGAATTTTACGTATACCTCGTCGCCAAAAATATATTTGGGACATTTGACAGTTTAGTTTCATTCTCTATATATCAGTCAGTATTATGGGTACTAGAAAGTGTGTATCCTGTGCTACATTTTGTTACAACAAGCTAACAAATTTGAAATTCGTCTGTAAGTTCAACGGAACAAAAAAAAAATTAGGCAGTCAATGGGTTAAAAAAAAGTTATTATACAACGAAATAAAAACATTTTTTTATTGTAAACTCGACATAACTATGTCATTCAATATATTTTTATAAATATAGATAACAGATAAATAATATTTAAAAAGGAACAAAACTGTACTACTGAAAAAGGTCTTAAAAATTGGACCGAAACGTTTAGATACAATAAAGAGAGTTACTACTGGTCATTTATGAAAACTAAGAATTTATATTAACTATTTTGTTTATATAGTTTTGAAGACGATGACGTATTAGTTGTCGAAACGTCGATACAATAATTGAATAAATAAATTTAAGACCGATAGACCGAAGAAAGGATATATATTTCTTTGAAACCTACGATCAAAGAAGGGATAATTCAAAAAAACAACTAATGTTACTCAAATCCTTGGAAAAATAGGTTTCGGGTACCCTCTTCGCTTGGAAATTGGAAATCCAAGCTCGGCCGAAACCAAATTTGGGGAAAAGCTTTTTTACAAGACCCACAAGATTTCCCAGCCTATTTTTCCAAATCAATGATCGATAAATATTGAAAATCGATGTAATTTCTAATGGACTTACTTGGCCCGAACTGCCAAAGCAGTTTTCCACCATAGCGATCCTCCTGGCATTGGCCTCGCTATTAACTGCAAATCAAAGAGAGAGCACGTAAATAACACGGGAAGGAAAAGACGAATGCCATGGGGTGGCATTTTCACTTTGGGACTTTTGCACTGAACGAAAACGAATTTGATACGAGAAATTTGCCACGAGCGATAGATGAAAGAACGAGGTGCTTCGCTAATCAGCATTGCATTACGGTAACTCGGTAGCTGTCAAATGTGTAGAGCTGCGAGGTGCGCTATTATTGTGAGTCGGTAATCGAAGAGGCGAGGCTCGCAAAAACACGGGGACGCGTGGGAAAAAGCGTGCACTTTTTGGCCAAACGAATTTTCGATGGGTAATTCGTGCGTGGAAATGTATTTTTGTGTGAAAGAAAAAAAAACATTAATTTGGAAAGGAACTAACCCAGTCGGTCAACCATGATTCTATGAGTCAGTGCTGCCAATAGCAGGAAGCATGAATCACGCGTTTACGTTTATAATATTTACAGGCCCCTCCCCCCACACACTCTCGCCGAAGCGACAATACTATGATAATAGTATACGTGGGCTGGTATTCCTAGTCGTCACTTAAGGTCCCAGTTCGCCTCAAGCACGCCTCAAGTCGATGGCAAGCTTCGATTCTGGCGAAAAAAGTCTTGAAAAAAATTTCTACAGGGTGTCCCGTTTTAACCCGTTTGGCTGCGGCGCGCTCTAGGAGGAATCCATCAATATGGACGGCGCGTTATTTGCATGTGAGTGAGTGAGATTTAAGCGATTTATCAATCTTAGGGTTTAAAAAAAATAATAATTACAAATAACCCTAACAATTACCGACACTTGGTTGCATTATGTTACATAGGGCGATAAATTCCAGGTTGAATCAATTGCAGAGGGCGTAAATTTACGCCTTTCGTATATATTAATGGACTTGTTAAAGCGTATATATACGCCTCTAGCAGTCAACGAGCTAAATATAAAGACCCCTTAACACTATTTCTACCGAAAGGTGTAAAAAGGCACATTTTAGAATTTGAATTTCGAATTATTTTTGCATTTCACGCGAAGATCTGGCACCTCTTCATCTCAATTCGTATTCTTTTTCACTGAAGACTCTGTATATATAATCTCTTTGTCGTGACTCCGATTGGAGGATCTCTATCTAACCTAACCTTAAAGTTACTTCGTGAATCTAATTGGAGGTTCTATAATCTCACTTATTTTAAAATGCTGCTAACTTTGAATTTAAGATTTTCCTTTCAACCAGACCAGGTTTTCCAAGCCAAATGAATATGATTTATTTAAAATATTGAGAGTCGTTCAATGTTGTGTCTAGTAAGTACCAAAGGAGAGCGACCTAAATCTAAAGTTCAAAAAGCGAGATCCTCTAACCAATTCCCACTATTGTGTTTTAGAAATAGATAGAGATATAAGCCCCTAGAATGAGGGTTCTTTGTAAAGCCTAAAAAGGGCTCAACCACTTCATCTGTTTATCGTCATCTCTTATTACAAATGACTGACGTGAGTATTGTATCTCGCTTAATTCAACTGCTCATATATTTTATTACCCTATAAATAAACTTTAGTTATTCTAAAAGAAACATTTAACAAGTATCCTCAGGATATTTATATTCTCTTCAAACTATATGTTACTTAGAATGTGGAATAAGATTTATAGTTATTTACTATATATATACACTTCAATTCTCACAAGTTCATATAATAGTCCTTCATATTATTCATTTTTTATGACTTTTCTAACTTGAAAGTATTTTCAAAAGCAATATTTAATTTTCGTTATAATTGTTTACATAAACTTAGACAACAACTTTTATTCTATGAGAAAGAAACGAGTTGCGTATAATTTAAACCCATAACGTGATAAGTATGAATATATTTAGAAAGTTAATTCGTAATTATTATTCTTTATCAATTATTACAAAAGTATAATAATTTGAATGAGATCATTTTATGCCATAATTGACCATTTGCGCCATCTACCTGTGATAATCACTACTAGGGACATAACATCAGCCTTGGGCAGAGTCTCGAGTCGCGTCTATGAATAGCCGTTTTCCAGCGGACGACTTGACACGCATGGCTACCAACGTGACGGATATCGATTTTGAGAATCATGTGACCACACGAGGGCGTACGTCTCTTTTCTCCTCTTCTATTTGCAATTTGCTTGACTCTTCTGCTCGGTCTTGTACTCCGCCAGTGTCCTTTCCATCGGCACGAAACGATATTTTTTTTCCTCGAGGGGCTGCAATTCAACGTTTATAAGTGCAACGTAGCTTCGGTTACTTGATTTACTCGACTACTTGAAAAGAAGCGTGACATCCTCCAAGAACCATGAAGATATGCGGCCCAAAGTATGCCCTTTGTGGTTTGGTCCTCTCGGTCTGGGGCATTTTCCAACTTGTAAGGCAGCAATTTTCACATTTATTCATTTCATTCTTCTTACCACTTTTCATTTGTTAGCATTAATAATAATAATAATAATAATAATAATAATAATAATAATAATAATAATAATAATAACAACAAAAACAAAATAATGGCAATAATGACAATAACTATAATAATAATAATAATTATTATTATTATAATTGCAATCATTATAATTATAATAATAACAGCAAGGAGTAACGATGACACTAATAATGATAATGGTTGCTTTCTCCTTAATGATAACAATATTAACGATATTCTAACGATAACAGCAATAATAACAATAATAATCATTTACCTAAATATAAGGAGGTCATCTTTGGTTCCATGACTCGATGAATTTATTTGTTTTTATTTAGCAATTACAAGGTATTCTTGGTGATCCGCTAGGGTTTTGCTAGAACCTCAAGATTGAACCTTCTCGATTCCTTCATTTTTCACTTTCTATTTATCCTTTGCCCCGTGAAGTGGCTTCTCGATTTACCATAGGATCTTAGGCGTGATCAAGACTTCCGCGTCGTGTAATTTAAACATGTTATCGCTTAAACATAGCGAGGTGCAAATTTGGTCCCATGACTCGAACAAACTTTTTTTTTCATCAATTACAAGGTGCTCTTGGGGTTTCGCTAGGGTTTCGCTCGAATCTCAGGATCGAATCTGATGGATTCCTTAATTCATGATTTCTTATTAATCCTTTAATCCCTTTAAATGGCAGAAGCTTGTAATTTAGCATAGAAACTTAGGTGTGATTACAATTTCCGCGCTTCGTGTTTTGATTCGATCAAATGAAAAACTTATTTTTGCACTTTTGTTCCTTTCAAAATTAAGATATTTAAATCTATGCATAATAATTTCAAAAATAAATGTTTTACGGTCACTTCATTAATCGATATTAAAAATTTAATTTTTACTTTTGTAAATTTGTGCTTTTAAAATGAGGGTTTCATTAGCCTTAAAATATAAATATAGGTTAAATTAATATAAATATTAGGTTTACTGCAAAGTTCTGTCCGTTTTTGGAACTAAACAAAATATATAGAAATGAACAGAACTTTCCTGTAGATCTAATATATATACATATATATTCTGTTAAAGTATAGCTTTCAGTAAAAAAAATTTTTAAACTGTTACGTGCACTAATTTTTAAGAGAAACTTCTGCTTTTTTGTTGTGAATATAACTTTACGCAAAACTATAATATTTTATGTTTCGAATGAAAATTCCACTATTTCTCAAAAGAATAATGCTTTTTGTTACGTTTTTCCAGAGCCCTTTTTAAAAACTACCGTTAATTTTCTATTTTTCAATTTAAATTCAATTTACATTCAATTTAACTAATTTCATTTAAATTTAATTTAAATTTCACGACCTTGGAATTGAAATCATGGCAGTAAAAAACTAATTATTTCTTTCTCTTCTTACAGCTCTTGATGGGAATATTTTTCTACTTCCGAAGTGTCGCTCTGGTAGAAGATCTTCCATTGAAAAATAAAACCTTTACATCGCCAGCCCACTTTTATGCGGAAGTCGATAGAGGATACGGACAAAACGCATACAATTGCTGGATCGCGGCATGCATCTATGTCTTAACATTCCTGCTTTCTGGTCACCAGTTTTACGTTAATTCTAGGTCGTCGTTAAGCGTTTAATTTATGAAAATGTTGCTTGTAAAATATTACAAATGTATGAGTATCGAGAGTCAAAATCCAGAAAGATGGATTACGATAACAGACACAAAGCATGTTTCTGGATTTTAGAGCTCGAAGCAAATAAGGTACAGAGAATACATAATTCCAGAGTTAATGTTTAATGTGAATGAGTACTTTATCAAAGATAAGTTTGCTTATACCATATCGACAAAGTTATCAATTTCTCTTATCTCTCATTACGAGAGCGATCGCAGATGTATTGTAAATTGAGATCTAAATTGTTTTCGGAATCAAACGCCGCCTAATTTAGAGTACGATGATTCTTCTATAAATGGTAGGAAATACGTTCAGTAACGTAAATCCTGCAGAACCAGGTAGAATTCAAAATTCCAAAATTACTTATTAATACGAAAGATTATTTTATTAAAGATAAATCTATTTAGACCATGTTCGGGTAACCAACGATTCTTCCGATCATTCGTTACAGGAGTGATTGCGATACATTGTAAATTAAAATCTGAATTGTTTTCAGAATGAAACAGCATCCATACCACGATACTGTACAGCTTTGTTATTTACAATAAATTAGTACTAAGCTGTAACAGAATTGTTATTTTTTTTTAATGGATGCGGTTGTTTTGTAAATGATAAAGAAAATGGAATGAAGTTATATCTTTAATCCTGGTAAAAATATTTCTCTAAAACTTCTCAGAAATTTCTCGAAGAATTTGGAACCTTTTTAGAGATTTTCAGAAAAATTATTTTCTAAAAATTCTCAGTAATTTTTCAGAAACTTCAAAAATTTTTCAGAATTTCTCAGAAACTGTTCAAAAATTTCTCGAAGAACTTGGAGTGTTTTCAGAGGCTTTCAGGGAAATTATTTTTCAACAAATATCTGAAATTTCTCTGAATATCTCCGAAACGTCTCTGGAATTTCTCCGATCTTTTCTGATATATCATTTCTGAAATATCATGAACTTCTGAGAAAATTTCTGAAAATCTCGAAATTTCTTTAAAATAATCTGAATTTTAAAGTACGAATTAAATTTTGAAATAGAACTAAATTTCAAAATACGTCTTGTTTCTGTTGGAAACTATGCAAGATTGCTGTTTGATTAACTAAAATAATTATTTCTTGTAACAAAGGAAACAAATTTTAACTTTTATTCGTTATTTTCATGTTATAAATTACAATAATGGTTTTTAATAAAAAAAAACTACTATTAGTTATCATCATAAAAACTTTCATTATTGTCATTACCAAAATGGAAAGGGAAGGACTGCATACAATTAAAAGAGGCGTATCAATAATTATCATATCTATTTTATTAAATATTCAGTCTCGGCGCACATAAATAAATCAAATTAATTTTTCACCATAGATTTATGTTTACCTATACTCTTGAAATATAAAATTTTGTGTAATCTATACCTTATCTTTACTAAACTTTGGTGAAAAAACAACATAGATATAATCCTACGAGACTGAACTTATAAACTGAACAGAATTGAGTTTAAATAATGTAAACGAATAATTTCTATTCGAATAACTCTAACTCGTAACACGAACAATAATTTTACAAATACTTTTTACTAATAATCTGCGCGACCATTTTTTGATCTAAATCGTCTAATACTTTAAAAGTATTATCGGAACAACCTACATTAGTTTTGTAATACTTCATCAAATTCATTAAACTTTCGTAAGCTTTTTCAATTGATATTTCTAGCTCGTCATTGGATTCCTCCTTTTCATCGGCCACTTCGGTTGGACTTTGATAATTGTCGGAGGACGATTCTTCATCTTTGCCGGTACATGCCCACCCATCCTCATTTTTATCGGCATTGAGAAATTTTCTCGTTTCTTTTAACGTTATCGAATCGTACCCAGGCATTTTTGACAAAAACGAGTGGAAAGATGCAAGATCGATCGAGTTTTCCTTCGCGGATGCGCTGGAAGGTTCCGTCAAGGGTATCAAATCTTTCCAGCAATGCCTGATGCTGTTCGGCGTTATCGCGGCCCACGCCCGTAGACAATATCTCAGGCAATCCAATAATGTAAATTCCTGGAGAGCGTTATCGACGTTAACATTATCACCATTGATATATATTTTTGATAAAAACAATTTTTTATAATTTCGTTTGAATTGCTCTATAACTCCTTGATCCAACGGTTGGACCAACGACGTAACGTTAGCGGGTAAGAACATCACCGAGCAAAAATCGCAAATTTCGTTGAATTCTTCCGCCGATGGATGAAACGGTACGTCGTCCATAATTAAGAGAATTTTGATTCCTTCGTCGCCGCTGCAGTCGTGTTTCATTTTAACTTCCGGTAAAAATATATTTTGATACCAATCCAGCATTAAAGTTCGGTCCATGCATGCATTCTTCTGACTTTCGTAGTTGACGGGTAAACTTTTGATGTTTTCGAAGCATCTCGGGTTGCCATTTTTGCCAATTACGTATAACGGCACTTTGTGAGTACCGGAAGCGTTCGTACAAGTCATCACCGTTATTCTGTCTCTTAATTTTTTTTTCTCGGCGGTGCATCGTCCATTTTTACTCCCCAAGGTTTCACTCGGCAACATCTTCCAGTAAAGTCCAGTTACGTTACAATTATATATACGATCCAACCCAACGTCCATCACGCAGACGAAGTTGGCCAACTCCAACTTGAACCTTTCGCCGGCGATGTAATCAGCCGATTTCTTCTCGCTTTGAATCCAACACCTGATTCCTTTGCGGTTTTTAAACTTTTGTAGCCAACCGTTGCTCGCTTTGAAATTGTCATTGCCATTGTACATTTTGTTTAGTTCCAAGGCCTTCTCCTTGAGATCGGTACCCGTGACGTGTACGCCGGCATCACGTTGTTGTTGAAACCAACAAAAGAGTTCATTCTCCAAAGGCGAATCTTCGACTCCTCGAAACCTTTTTCTCTTCAAGTTGCCTTCGCAGGTTTCCAGCACTTCTTTGGATTTCAGGATGTTCTCCCTGCATCGATATATCGAGGCTATCGTCGATTTGTTCACATCCAGCTCTTCGGCTATATCTATTTGTCGTTCGCCGCTCGCCAATCTTTCAATTATTGTTATTTTTTCTTCTATGCTCAAGCTCTTTCTCTTGTGACAAGTTTCCTGTTAACGATAAGTTACAAAAAATAGTTATCACATATATTGAAATTTATAGTTTTACATGCGAGCCGTTCAATGTACAAATCGATTAATTCCATTTTTTCCCATTTTTTAAATTTGTGATTTAAAAAGGATTTTAAAAAGCAATATATGCCAAACATTTTATCATTTCTGTCAACTTCATTTTTTTATGGACTTAATTGTTCTATTTGTACACCGAAGGGCTCATATATAAATTTATCATTACCTCACAAGTTACAGCCATTTCGACGTTCAAGTTTAAACCAAATGATTAATTTGTTTATGCATATATAGTATACTTATTCTTTTGAAAATTGCGGACGTGAAAACATCACAATTAACATCACATTTGAGGTCACGCAATAAACATAAGCAAACAATAGAGAAAATTTTTCTTCTGCGCATACTCCTGCGCATGAAGCTTTTCCAACCTAGTCACGCATAGCTACTTCAAGGCTGCCATGATGGGGGCCAAACCTACGTATAGCGAATTGAACATAATTGAAGCAAAGTTTAGTTCATGAAAAGTTGGTAGGAGGCGCTAATAAGCATTACAACCCTTTGAGTATGTAGACTTACAACCACTCGGTGTAATGCTTACGTTAGTTACTTTAAGATTTGAAGGTGGCGTTAGTGACCATCAAAGTCATGCGTACGTAGTGTACATACATACATACAACGAACGCAACCAAACGCAACAGCATCATAATTTGGCGGGACACCGTGCCTAGGACACCGTAGAGCGCGTATCGAAAATTGAGGTGCACGACCGATCTTCGCGACATTCGGGGTTAGGTGAACCACTCAAGTCCATTTAAATCCGTTTGTGAGAGGAGTGAGAGGAATTAATGTAATAAAGATAAGTAAATTTCCATAATATCAATAGAATAAACACGTGTTAATAGTACTTCTTTCTTTTAGGTGCCTACCAGTACTGATAGAACTTTTTTGTTGTACTCGAAATGGATTATCGCAAATGTGAGGTAAGGAATTGCCAATTTTCAGTGTTGGGAAATGTAAAGCTGAGGGCATTTCCCAATATCGAAAACGATAAGGAGCGATGCCTCAAATGGATTGCTGCATGCGGCAAGCCAGACTTGCTGCAGAAGCGAATGCAGCATCGTGCAATTTGCGATATTCATTTCGAGGAAAAATACAAATTAAGGAAGCAACTCAGCAGGACAGCGGTCCCAACTTTAAATTTACCCGGTATGTATGAAATATTTACTTTTAGAACTTATTTACACTAGTTCATTTTAGTGACATAAAGTAATGTGTATTTTACAGAACCACTGGGCCAGCTCAGCCGATTGGAACTTCCAAGTACCAGCCATGGAGATGGAGCAGAAGAGAACGCCAGGAACATGGACATAATCACGGAAGTTGATACTGGTAAGGAAATATAAACATTTATACAGGATGAGGCACTAACTATGCCCATTGAATATCTCTGTTGTTTTCAGAGATATGAAAAAGATAAGGAAAAATAATAGAGACATTCAAGTTGATCATAGTTAAGGGGGGAGTCTGGTGTAACTAAGGTATATTTCCAATGCATATAATTTCAAGATATAATATAATTCTTTTATTCAAACTGGTTTTACATATAAAGGGAAGTTCAAAGAAGAAAATTTGCCATTGTAGATTTAATTTGAACATATATACATATATAGATATAGTAATGGCAACGGAAGGATTCGGTCAAAACGTTGGGATACCTGGAGTCCTGAGAAAATATCGGAAACGTTAAATGGGGAAAAATTTTTCTGTAGTAGGTATATAAAATGCGGATGAACCTCAGTTTGAAAAAAAAATTGTTAATTGCAAAAATGGCGGAAGAAAACATGAAAATGAACGATACATGTCCGCTGTTATTTTGCGATAACTTTATGCTACAATATTAATTCATGAAAAGTCGAGGTTCATTAGCATATAAATCAAGAGACACGGTAGTGTCTCGAGACAAGTTCATGTATGAATTGGGCGAGAGCGCTACCCTGTATCTTTTCTCGACCGAACTAGGTGCGGGCACATGAAAAACAGCCGCCACACGTTGTGTATATACACAGCTTCAACCTCCACACATTCAAACCAAAAATGTCCACTAAGTTGTGTGAGTTTCTCTGTATACATACACGGCTGGATGCCTCTATACGCTCACACGAGAAATGCAACATAAGTAGCGGATAAATGGGGGGTTTGCTAGGCCCTAGGTAATATGTGAAAAATTTGCGACAGACAGTAGCGGTAAATGAGGGGTTTGCTAGGTCTCAATGACACGCAGTAGCGTTGTGTTTTGTTTTCACGAATCCAAAAGACGAAAAATTTACTTTACCGACGCACGTTATGCATTGTTTTATGTTATCTCGGGATATAAAGCCGATAATAATAATAATATTTGCAAAAAGGAGACAAATCCCCCTAAAAAACACCTCTGGTGCAAAAAGTCGAGACAAGTTCATGTATGAAAAGGGATCTCTCTACAAAAGTTGTGAAATCCAACAACATTAGACAAGCTCGTTTCTTCCATTATGTCAATACGAAGTAATTACAAAATGGAAAGAATTTTTTCTGTTTACGTGATTAGAACCGGTATTGAACTTGTCGGGCCCCGAACCCAAACGATAAGCAATAAATATCTTACAATTTAATTTATTTCTACCGCATTACGAATTAATAAAGCTCAGATTACATAATAATAATATGAATAATTATACATCATACTCAAACATCTGAATTATTCGGGGCCCAACAAGTTCAATACCAGTTCTAATCACGTAAACAGAAAAAATTCTTTCCATTTTGTAATTACTTCGTATTGACATAATGGAAGAAACGAGCTTGTCTAATGTTGTGGGATTTCACAACTTTTGTAGAGAGATCCCTTTTCATACATGAACTTGTCTCGACTTTTTGCACCAGAGGTGTTTTTTAGGGGTTTAATTATCTTCAATTTAAGCGTTGAATCAAGTGAATCGGATAAAAATTCGATGAGCTATGCGTCCCGCCAATTTGGAAAACGTGGTTTTGAGAAAAACGTGTTTAAAGTTTTCGGCTAGTTCGTGTTTAGGTGTACCTACTTTACGCTCTCACCGCTCCTAACTATATTTCAAGATCGAATTTGATGCTATAACCTTACAAAAGCATTCTTTACATGTTTAAGATTCTTAAGCAACGAAAAAAAATCGATTTTTTAGACCCGTTACACCAGACTCCCCCCTTAACACATTGAGCGTCTGCCCCGCGATAATGCGGGTTTCTGGGTCTATCGCTTGAGCGCCAACCCCGCAAAAACGCGGGATTTCTGAGAGACAAGCGAATAGGCTGGCGCTCGGGCTTTAAATGTCTCTTTGGTCGCCGGCGCTCAATGTGTTAATACCTCATCCTGTATATATATACTGTATATGGGGCATTCCACGCCAAATCGGACGGTTTCAAAAATTTTTTTTTATTTTCTTAATTTTTTGGTATCTTTTAGTATCTCTCAAAAGAGGATTCCTGGTAAATTTTGAGATTTTTTTATCACTGGTTCAAAAAATACCGAATATTTGAAAAAAAACCGCTCTTTTTTTGGTTTTTTGCTCATAATTTTCTTAATAATGGTCGAAATTTAACTTTTTTTTCAAAATATTCTATTTTAGATGGACTTTACAGAAAAAAATACAAAACAAATATTTAAAGTGTTTTTAATAGAGAATTTTGAATTTTTAGTTTTCAGTCGTGTTTTTAAAACTATGTGTATCCTTCGGTTTTCTTGAAGATTTTCCATTTTAAACTTCTATCCATCCTTCAACTTTTAACCCCGGTCAGGTAGTAGGCCTTCCGTAGTTACTATTTTTTCCGATTATTCAAAATTAAAAAAATTGTTTGTTCGCTACCAATTATTCTCAGTATCGATTTTTGACACTGTATACTTTTTTTTACTTATTATAAATTGATTTCGATATTTTTTTGTTCTGAGTAGGGATTTAAAAGCTTTTTTTATAACAAAGGCAATTATAACAAAGGTTTTTATTTATAAAAACGTTTGTTATAATTGCTCATAAATAGAATGAACTTTTACTTACTGCTTTCAGTAGTAAATGTGTGTATTTTTAATCGAAGGGTTTTGCAAATTTTAATATTCGCATTATTCATTACAGACACTCAAGGTAGAATGGAGGTGGATGCGGTAGCTGTGACGACGTCGACAGCACCCAGAGCCTCCACAGCAGTCTCGCGGAAGGAGAGAGGTATGTACTTCTTCTTTTTACATCGCGTTGTTGCTTTTGACGCATTATGCATTGTGTATGATTTAATTTTTATACATCGACATGTGTCCCGAAAAGTAACGAGTTTCGGTCTATTCGAAAAGTGGCATATTTCAATTATTATCACTAAAACATCATTTACTTGATGAAAGAACAGTTTCTTTAGGCAATATGTGAAATATGCTATTCTTCGTAAGACACCTCGACATTTCTTTTGTTCAGTATTTTATAATGCATAATGCTTCCAAGACTGCTCCATGTTTTTTCTATTCAAGTGTTAATTATTAGTGTATTGTACAAAGTAGAACTAGATTCTTTTTTGCCTTTTATGAGAGTCTCGAACAAAAAATGCTCTTTTTATGCTTTTGTTTTCATCTTCCAAATCTGTCATTGGAATTTGAAGGAAAAAACATGGAATGTGCCGTACCATACACAATTATATGTATACATACGTAACTCATATCAAATAATTATTTTAATATCGATCTAAAGAACGTATTTTTTGTAAAATTTTAGAAGTCTCACTTCACTGTGTAATGAACAAAAAAAAATTGGTTCAAAATTTTTATTGCTCGGAATAGTGAGGAAAAAAATGAATATTGCGTTTTCTAACTTTTTCATTGGGGTTTCAAACAAAAGTTTGATACATCTCGTTCGTAGATCTAAATTTTGATATAGATAAAAAGATTATGTTCTTTGATTCGATATTGAAGAAGTTATTCTATTTTTAAGTGTATCCGAATGTTAATATGAGTCATTGTATGTATTGAGAAACGCATGATTCTATGTAATTTTTGTACTCCGTAGTGTCAGTATTAAAAATCTTCAAGACTGCACGATCGTCTCAACCCACCGCGAACGAAAAGACTGATTACAACACAATTGTCTCGTTGTTGAAAACAAGAAGACACATGAAGAAGCGTAAATTAAAATGTAAGGAGCGATTACAAGAAGCTAAAAAGCTCTTGCAACGTGGCATTGTGGATCGAATTGAAGGTCTTCCAGACGCAGTTCGAGCTTTTTTTGATTCGCAGGTCCGTAATGTTGAACGTAGTAGACGTAGTAGAATATATTCGCTAGAAGATAAAATTTTTGCGCTTTCAATTCTGAAGCAAAGCCCACGTGTATACCGTACTTTGTCCAGGATATACCTTTTGCCTTCTCGCAAAACTTTGAGAAAATTACTTAGTAGTATGCATGTATTACCCGGAATTAGTGAGTCTGTCTTCAACAGCATCGACATTTCCCTTAACAACTTCGATAATAGGCATTGTGTCCTCGTATTTGACGAAATGAAGCTTAGTCCGGGACTTCATTATAACGTTAAATACGATATTATCGAAGGCTTAGTAGATTTCGGTTTTGATCGATCGTTAATTATTGCAGACCATGTTCAGGTCTTTATGCTGCGAGGTATATGCGGACAAAAAACGTGGAAGCAAACAGTGGGCTACACATTTTGTAAAGGTACTGCACCATGGGACTATATTGTACGTACATTCAAGGCCGTACTTTCCCATTGTAGTGCCATCGGCCTACGAGTTGTTGCCTCCGTCTGCGACCAAGGGCCAACAAATGTACGTGCAATTAAGCAATTGCTTTTCGATTCGAGAAGGAATTGCAACTCCCATGAGGGAGTCATCATGTTAGGCGATCAAAAAGTAGTTCCACTGTTCGATCCGTCTCACTTATTAAAATGTTTGCGGAATAATTTGTTAACGAAGGATCTTCGTTATTCTCTAGACGGGGTAGAAAGGGTTGCAAAATGGTCCCATGTAGAGGATGTATATTTTATCGATCGTAGTAGGGGTAGTTTCAAAATTTTGGCTAATCTTACGGAACATCATGTTGTTCCAGACAAAATTAAAAAGATGAGCGTACGTTGTACTCAAGTCTTTTCCAGATCGGTGGCAACCGTAATGGATTTTCTAAGCACTACAGAGGTGGAAAGTGCTTGTAAGACCAGACGGATGCCACCAGAGGGAAAAGACACTGCACATCTTTTTTTGCATTTGAACGCGCTTTTTGATTCGCTTAATAACGAGACCATTTTCGACCATAAAAATAACACCATGGACTTTTGGAACAAGTCGATTAACTTGTTTAAGTCGATGAGTTTTATTAAACGCAAGGCGGGTGATAAAACTCATCCCGAGGTGTTAAATAATTGGATACATACCCTTGAGGGTTTCAAAATTTTGTGCGATTATTTGAAGGATCTCGGCTTCACCAGATTCAAAACTAGAGAATTCAACCAAGATCCTTTAGACAATTTTTTCGGTAGGATAAGGCAACACGGTGTTAGGAATACAAACCCAACTTGTACTGCATTTGTAGGCAACTACAAATCATTATTAATTAATTCATTTTTTTCGAATTCAGGAAAGCAGAACTGTGAAGACGATTATATAGAAACATTAACATTGTCTGTTCAAACATTTTTAAATTCAACCGATTCCACTTTTCGCAATAAAACCCTTTCCGAAAATGGTATACCTGTAGTAGCAGTAGAGTCAATAGAATTAGAGTTAAAGTCCGCCAATATAAATGCTACTACAGGTGATATTCATCTTGACACTGCCATACAAGCTTGTGCTTTGTGCTGTCAGAAATTAATAAATGACAATGAAATTATAAACTCGTATTTGCGAAAGGTTCAAATCATTGTACAATATTTTTTTGATAATTTTGGTCATGTTTGTAGATTCAAAAATGTAATTTCAAATTATTTGTCTTCCACAGTTTTTGTTGATCTGAACGACTGCCCACAGGGGCATCTTAGAGACTATTTTTTAAATTCCCATGTTTCATTATGTTTAAAGAAATGTATTTCTAATGCCAACAGATTTTTGACCGCTTCTGAGAAACCTTTAGTTCCAGTGAGTGGCCTAACAGCACTTGCTGCTAGTTACGGCAGAACTCACTTTAAGCAGGAGCGAGTCAAAAGTCATGTGTAAATATGTATAAAACATTTTAATAATCTAGCTTCAAAAGCAAAAGACGTTTCATTTGCACTTGAAGTACAGATTTTAGAATGTACTATCCGTAATATAAATATGTATGTATTAATATTGTATGTAAGGAAGCGTGGCACTTGCTCCATTCGAATTTCCCGCGCTAATGCGCACTGATAAAGTGAAAAAGGAACAACGAATTAGATAAGATAGATAAGAATAGTGCAGACCAACAATAATAAACAATAGTATATAATAATAGTGAACCCTGTGAACAATTAACATTGAACGTTGTTTCTGTGTTTACAGGTAAGGATTGTAAATAGTAGTTTGTAAGTTGTACAGTAATAGTAATAAGATAATCATAAATGTGTTTACAGAGAAACAATTCTTGTTAATGTAACCAATCTTGCTCCTGATACGAAGATTCACATTACATGTATATAGGTGTGTATATATCATTGTGAGAAAATTTTTTATATTTTAATTATACTTAAAATTTTAATTATACTACCATTTAGGCAATTGTATTATAAAGAATTGTATTGACAATAATAAGAAAATAATATATTGATACGTATGAAAATATATTTGACAATATAAAAATGATTCAATAAAATGTATTCCATGTCACTTGATAATTCCCAAGATGTGGCAATTTAAAGATAATTATTTCAAATGGCGTAGTATTTTTATAGTATTTTTATAGTTAGTTTACCGGGAAGATTCGAGTTTATTGGGTTCTACTGTTCGATTAAGCACTGATGTGCACTTTAACTTGAACTCTTACACTTATTATTATTATCACCTAAAAATGCTTTATAATATTTGGAATTATATTTAAAAGGAAAATCACACACAATTAAAGGTTATTTATTTTATTTTATAATTATGGCCCTGAACGGCAGATTGGCACTACAAATCTATACATTTGTTCTTTCGTACGATTGCTCTTTCGAGGGTCGAATCCGAAACTGGACTGCTAATATTCGCTCTAGTCGGTCTATCCTTAACTTAGAGGTAGCTTTCTAAAACTAGCATTCGTAGAAGGGATGAGTAGTCAAGGAAATCTGTTTTAAGGATCTTGAAGCCTCCCGCATATGTGGTTTATGGCAGGAACCGTCAACTTGAGCAAAAACAGATCTGGCATTCGTAACTTTATTGTTTCCAGTCATGTCCCCCTTTTTTTATACTATTTCTTTAAGGACGTTCTCTGGTTAAAAAAATTATCCAAGAAGTCATTGAAATTTTGGGAATGTGTTCCTTTAAATGTCCTCTACAAAAGTCATTAAGACCTCAATAGAGCAAACCATGCGAATTAATGAGTTATTTAACATTAAAGTTAACATTGGTTCTTATGGAGAAAGCATTCATAGCGCAACATTTCTTTATATTGTAGCGTGAAAACACCCAAACAATTGTTCATTAAAAAGTATGTCATTCTTGAAGATCTCACGAACAATTTCCAATAGTTTAAATATAAGCTACCCAGGTTCTTTATTAAGATATGATCATTCAAACGGAGCAACTAACTGATTTTTCGACTTACCGTAAGAGAGAGCGGCAAGACTTGGCCCGTTTTCACACGTCTACGCTGCTCGGAGAGCGCAGTGGTACGCAATTACAACCTCTGTTTAAGCTAGAGAAACGCATGGGTTCGAGAAGTGTCCGAGATATGTTCGGGTTGAGCACGACTGGAGTGCATTCTTTTTCTAAAACCTATTTGTTAACTGTTAGCACAGACGAGGTACAGGACGTCGTCTGTGGTTACATAAACCATACCACTCGTTACATGAGAAGCTTTACTGTCACATCTGCATAATAAATGTATTAGAAAGTTATTTCCTTTAGATTTACAATTTAATTCGATGCCTGTAACAAGCTTAGTCTAAAGAAAAGTAAGTTATTTAGTTTAAACAAATGGTTCTATTTGCGTTTCCCGCTATTTATGCGTTAGCCGCCATCTGTTCGAGCTCAGGACGTAACAAATTAAAAGCATAAAGACGAGTTTCCACTGCACGCGAGTTTGAGGCGAACATTCACTGCTCCGGCAGCCAATGATAGCGGCTGGTGGTGACTAATTGGTACCGGATCAAAATTAGTACCTGTAGAAATTACCTTACTCCTGGCAACGATGGGCGCAGCAAAAAATGATTTTAATCAACACAAATTTTAACCAATCCACTTAAATTACATTTTCGGGTGGCACTTTACGCAAAAACTGTGAAAAATTGTTTGTAGTTACAATACATTGCCGCCATGACCATTCCAGCCAATGGCTACCGATGGTCCCTTTCCCATTCTTGCAATGGCGGGAAACGTGGGTTCAGCTATTGGACGCGTCTTTGTGTCAGTTATTAGTCAGTTACGCGTATGTACATCTGTTGCGATTTGTTGCTGTCACCGCTTACCGGTTAATTTAGTAGAATTCAGAAGTTTTTCTTCCAGACAATTCGTTACAATTTATTGGAGAACTGATAGATTTTCCGCACTCCGATTTCCATGGCTATGAGGGAAAACTTTCACAAAAATGTGTATCTCCTCACGCAATTAGAGGAGCCAAGTTTCGACTTCAAAAAGCATTTCCGCCTGGTAAAGAAACTTCGTCATTTATGTTTATTTGCTTTTTCAATCTCCAAAGAGCTTTAATTGACAATAACATAACAATAATATACATTCATCTTTGTTCATCTTTTTTCCGGCAGATAATTTTGTTGATAGAAATTTTCACAGAAATATGTCACTTTGTTTATTGACGATCGCTGTATTACAAAAAAATGTGAGCCTATAAGGTGGGATTTTGGCCCCAATAATGGTTAAAAATTGGAAATTGTTGGATTTATATGATAATAATATTTTTATAATTTAAATGTTTTGTTCTATATTTCAAAATTTTTCCGCCCATTAAGGGAACTTCGTTATTCATATTTATTTACTCTTTCAATCTCAAATGGGCTTTAATTGACAATAACGTAATAATAACATACATTGTTCATTGTTATCCTTTTCCGGCAGAATATTTTGTTGATCGAAATTTTCACAGGAATCGGTCATTTCGTTTATCGACGATTGCTGTATTGCAAAAAGAAGTGGGTCTATAAGGTGGGATTTTGGCCCCAATAATCATTAAAAATTTGAATTTGTTGGATTTATATAATAATAATAATACTTTTCATAATTTGAGTGTTTTGTATTTCATGGTTTAAGCAAAATCTTCCTTTTTAATTAGATGCAATTATTTTTTTTTTGTTCAAAAGATAATATTTTTCTTTTTGCAAATTCAACCACCTTTTTATTATATGAGTGCAATTACACACAACTTCTTATTTTATGTACGTGTAGAATACATCAAAGCCTATTATATATACAAAAGTGAAGATGCTGCGGCTACATTTTGCTCAATTGTGGATTCATAAGGTGGAATTTTGATCCTAATTATGGTTCAAAATTGGAATATGTAGGATTTATGTAACAATAATATTTGTAATAATTTAAATGTTTCGTACTTTAAAGTTTAAGCCATATCTTTCTTTTTAATGGGACCAAATTATTTTTCCAAAAAGATAATACCTTTTTTGCAGATTCCCACACTTTTTTGTTTAATGTCAATGCAATTATGCACAACTTTCTTTTTTATGCACGTTATAAAAAACGTTGAAGCTTATTATATATACAAAAACGAACACCTAGTGACTCTGGGCTCTTTTAAAAACCCGCCTTAGAAAAAGACCTCCATCCTTTCTTTTTACTCTATATTACGTTAATTCTTAATAATTGAAATGCATTGCACTGTGCATCGTATATAATTGCATTATTAAAATCCAATTTAATCCTGAGGACACTTGTTTTTGTGGGTAATTGGAAAACAAATTATTTTTTTGAACTTTAATTAATAAACGCCAAAACAATATTTCTTTCTTCGGCAGGGAATGTTCGATAAGGCCAATACCACAGGATTCATACATATTAGCCAGTATTTGCTGGCGATATATGACTCTAAGAGATTCGAGAAGTACGTGCAATGGCCAGTAGTTTGTAAAAAAACAGAAGCTACCTACCGCAACAATGTCAAAGAGTTCTTGACTATTATAGCCAACGAGAACCCAGATATAGGATTCCCGGGCATACTTTTATCCCATTTAATGCATGCGACTGGTTCAAAATTCTTGAAAATCATGTATAAATTGTCACAGGTAGTTCTCAGGACCTATCTTAGACGAGAAGGTAAACAATTCACTTTTGAAATTTCTCAATTTATTTTTTTGGGTTTCCACGAGTGATTCTAGAACTTACTGGGTCTAATTTGTAGACGTTTCGTCTCTTTTTAAAATCGTCACCATAACTAAAGAAATTAATTCAAACAACATTATTTATACAGATTTTATACGTTCCATTTTGCCAAAAATTCAATTTTTACACGGTTCATTTTGTCGAAGGGTTAAAACATTTCCGGTTGTGACTCGCTGAAAGGTTTAGAAGCCGAATGTATTCAGAAACACTTACGATTTATTCCAATTATAACTTTGAAAGTTATTAGGTGAGAAAGGAAATTTTTCAGAGATGCTGCTACGTAAAACTTTACTCTTCCTTTAGCAAATTTGAAATACACATGTTTTTGGACTTTTACTAAAAATGAATACTATTTTTTCAGTTTAAAACTATCGGTACCGGAAATGACGATTATAGCATAAAATCTTAATTTTAGATTTGGGGGTATAATTTTCTATTCGTAGTTTGTATTATAATTTACCCTCATTCGTTTTCTATTTTAAAGGTGCCTACGATGTTATGAATTTACCCCAACCTGGAATGGGACAAGAGATGGCTGTAACCGTAATGAAAAATATTTCGGAATCCGTTAAAACTGAAATTATCGAGGCGCATAATGAACATTTGAATCTGATGAAGGAAGTGGAAGAATGCGAAAGGTATTTAAAAGTTCAACCACGAAATACTATAGATGTATACTATAAACTTTTACATTTTCATGTTTAAAAAATAATAAATATTTAAAATATATTATATTACATTAAAATAGTTATTTTAATAATATAATATTTGTAAAATGTTATATTATCAGGATAAATAACTTATAAATTAAATTATTTATTAAAATGATTATTAAAATAAATAGTAAATGAATTAGTTTGAGATTTTGAAAATAATTGAATATTGTATTCAATAAATTAGGATCCAGTAACTTACATTGCATTGTTACACTCAATAATAAATATCCTGATGCCGTCACGAATTGCACAATTTAGTAAAAAAAACTAGTAGCTTGTTTACTGTAAGACATTATTTTGCTAGAAAATAATAAATAACGATTTTAACAAAATAAATGATGGGGAAAGTAAATTAGAAGTTACTCCAAAAAATAAAAGTCGCAGTAAGAAAATAATTATACTGGAAAAATCAGTAATATTCAATAAAAATACTTAGCAATTCTCTGTGAAAAATTAAAAATTTCGAAAGTAACCACTCCAATCTTGAATTTTTGAAATCAAAGAAAGATTTAATGTTTCAAAGCAGGTGCTTATGAAAATTACGATTTATAACATGTACTTATCACGTGTAGGAACGGGGGAGTGAAAATTGGAATTTTAATTGCGTCATTTGATTCCGATTTGTTTGCTGTTACATTTTTTTTGGTTTTTCAGGGAAAATATGGAAGAAAGAACGCAGGTAAAAGCTGCATTATTTAAGAAAAAGAAAACTTTAGATGATGTCGCAGAACATGCTATTGTTGCTCCCGTAATTCGAAAACGATTATTCGACGTCGAAGATTATCATACAGTCGAAGGTAAAAACCAAATTTTTAATTGCGAATTTGATAAACATAATCGATAACGATTTGTCGAAATAAATAAAATGTTACTAAGATTAAAATAATACTAGCAATATTTTAGTTACATTTTTTAAATATAATTTGTAATTTTCAAATATTAAAAAATTAGTAATTTAATTAATACCATAATCAAATTCGTTTTAATTTTATTTCGAAAAATTGCAGACTGAAAATTGAATCACCGTTTATTCCATTTGAAAGTTTTCTTGAACAACACTTCAAATAAAATTTTACTTTTACAGAATGGAAAAAATTCATCCGAGAAAATATCGAGTTATTAAGTGGCAAAATAGAAAATATACGAAGCTTCGTCGATTTTTCTACTGAGATTGTGAACGCACTTATGAATATAATTACGGGTTTTGAGGTTTTGGATGGGTCAGTTTTGAAGATTGACCCTGCGCCTTTCGTGGACCCATCACTTCCGCCAGAAATTCAGGTACTCGTTGTTCATACCGCTTCAACAAACTCTAAACGATTGTAGAATTAAAAAACTTCTATTGCTGGACTTCAAAGAGCTAAGGGGTTACATACGTCCATCCTTTGATAAAATACACAATTTCAGGGAATTTGTTTTAACACTATTTCTACCGCGCTGATTAGCGCGGTAGGTGCTTATTAGAGCAATTATGGGACTGTCAAAAATTTGGTATTATTTAAGAAAATCTATTTCAATTTTAATTCTATATTTTTCGTTATGGATTTTTATTTTGTTTTGTTAATTACGTATAACTATACGTAATCAACAAAATCGAAAACCAAGAATACAGACTGAACAGATCCATTACGTATAATTATACGCAATCCAAAATCCACAAGCAAAAATATAGAATTATAATTGAAATAGATTTTCTTAATTAATACCAAATTTTTGACAGACGCGTAATTGCTCTAATAACCATCTCTCGTTTGTGGATTTCAAAAAAAGATTAAATTAAACCTCGAAAATAATTCCAAATCAAAATTGTAAAAGGTACCTTCGGGCAATTTTGGTAGAAATAATGTTAACAGCGACAACGTTGAAAATAAAGGTCAGGGATTATTTTACCAATTTTTGGAAATTAATTATTTAAAACAAATGAATGCGCAATTTTCCATTCCGTGATTGTAATTAAAAAATTGTACTCGCACCAAGCAAGAAACGCAGGACATTGCAATGTGCCTTACTTATTATTATTATTATTGGTGTTGTTGTTAATGTTATTTTTACTGTTGTTGTTATTATTATTATTATTTTTTTTTGTACTAAAATGATTGTTGCAATTTTAGGTGCCCATAAAGAATTATTTTATCGGTATAAGAGAATCGATGAAAATAATTCGATTTCAGCGAAGTTGCAACCAATCGCCTTACTTTCCTCGCTAGGTGCAAAATATACTATTTCTTCTCATTTCCCAAACGTTAAATTTGTACTTTTTTCAGGTTCTCGCTCAGCAATTGACGACAGAAGAAGATAAATTGATATTAACGAATTTCATATCGTTTTCCGTGCAGCTGTTATATTTTCTATTCAAACTAATAGAAAAGAAGGGAATCCCAAATATGCTTGAAATTGAGGGCCAATTGGAAGCAAGTTGTACGGATATGAAATCCTTGTACGAGGCATTCAACATCATGCAAGAGCGACTGTCGCAGATGCTGATAAAGACCAGAAAAGATTTAGATTCATTCTTCAAAGAAATGCCCATTCCGCAGACTAGGATTGTTTCGGAAGACGTTCACAAAATGGCCCTAATGTCATCACCGCAAATAGTGATTAATACCGATATGAGTTATGAAGGTGGCAACAATAGACCTCCTGAATTGAATCTTACACCAGTACAAGGTAGAATTTATTAAGGTCACGTACGTCCAGCGCTTGAAGAAATGCACGATTTTGGGGAACGTTTCTCAAAAGCGGCGACTCCATTAGATATCATACATTTGTTCTCAAACTATAAGAAAATATTTTTTATGATACTTATTCCATATTAAACTTGAGATTATTAGGTGTTAAGGCTATTCGGCTCTCTAGGAAATATATATACATTGAAGTTAACAAGTAGAGACTATCCCGGTGGAATGTAGTCTGGGACGAGATTTATTGTAAATCAACTAAAATTATTTTTAATAGCAAATCTTGTAATATTAAGGCAAAGTTATTTAATTAATTTTTATTGCAAATCTTATAATACCAAGACGAACCAATTAATTTGTATTTTTTTTCGAATCTTTTAAGCGAAAAAATTTCACTTCTCGGTAGTGAAGCTCTTGTCCAACTGAGCTGTCGCGAAAAATCAACAATATTTCATATTAATACGATCATTCTTCGTTATAATCAGTCGAGTCCAATTGTTTAATTTTGAGAAAATAAGACACTTATAAAAATGTAATTTTTTTTCATGACAAATTTTGTGTCCATACCCCGTGGGCGATCTCAAATTATTCACTATTTCTTCGGTATTTTCGGGCGACACTCGATACTTGATATTTTAAAAGATTCTATAAACTGTCGAGAATAATAAGCCATAATTTAAAAAGAAAATTTTTCTGAAAATTCCGGACGTATGCAAGCCTTTAATAGAAACGGTCCATTAATTGTTCAAACTCCGACGTTCAATTATTATTATTACTATTATTTTTACTATTATTATTATTATTATTGTTAGTATTATTATTATTATTATTATTATTATTATTATTATTATTATTATTATTATTATTATCATCATTATTATTATTATTAATATAATTATTATTTTTAGTACTACAATCATTATTGCAATTTTAGGTGTCCACAAAGAATTATTTTATCGGCACAAGAGAATCGAAGAAAATAATTCGATTTCAGCGAAGTTGCGACAAACCACAATCCTGCCTCGACCGAATCTAAATGAAACGATTTCCAGCATCAGCAGTGGAATAACCCATCGTAGAAGAATCTTCAGTGGCAAAAAAACTTCCTCGGCGTTGCATTCCAATAGCAAATACTCGAGACTCCTTTCCTCCCAATTACTAAAAAGCAACGGTGAGTTTTAGAAACGGGGCTCCAATTTTTCTTGGCTTGAAAAAAGATTTCAAACGAGGTACCAAGAAAAAAAATCTTTTTCTAAACAGTTACGGTTAACCAATATTATTTACCACAATTTTCTTAATTATCCCTTTTTTCACAATGTTTTCTTTGATGATATCAAAATTTACTAATGGTGGAATGTTTCGTCCAGAGAAACATTGTTATGAGCAAATGATTTTTGAAACAATGCATGTGAATATTTTGCATTTAAGTAGTTAAGTTTCGAGATAATCGATTGAAGTTCATTAAAAAAAGCCCCTTTTTTTATAGATATTTCTAACGTTCTGTACAATTTTTGATTTTGCACGTAAAACATTTGTGGTGATTTTATCTAGTACTCACTTTTCAAAGTAGCTTTTTCTTTATCCGAAAAGCAAAGTTTCAAACAAAAAATTTTCCTATTGGTCGAATCTTCGCAAATTTTAATGATATATATGTATGTATATAAAAATGAAGATATTGGGATTCATTGCTCCCTCAGTGCCAAAAAATGGCCTTATCGACCCTCATCTTTTGTGATTTGCTCCGGTCGATGTTGCTTAGTAAAAAATTTCATATTCATATTTTAACATTATATGAACATAGTCATATTTTTAAATTTCACATTTTAACACGTATTCATTAGCAATTTGTTAAGATTTCATTTTAGAAGTCGGGTGTACTTCGAGAGAAAATTAGCGAATAAAAAGAGAAAACTTCAAAAACTTGGATCATCGAAACTAATGACTTGAATTATGCTTGGATATTTAAATTTGAAACTCGTACAAAAGATCTTTTTCAATATACGTCGGATTAATCTCAAAACATTTGTTCCAGCAGCTAATTCTACTCTATTGTCACTACCAGGACCATCGAACGCGAACTCAACGATAATGACTGCGATAGATAAATCTCACAGTATGATATCTCCGATATCTAAAGGTTCTTTTACTTTTAGTCTCGAGCAAAAATCTCCAAAAAAATCGTCGATGAGAGTAAAACCGGATGACTTCATAATGATCTTGAAAGAAGATTACGATCCAAAAATTGAAAATTCAAAACAACTCGAATCGAAATCGAATGCCAGTAAAACGGAGTTAGATCTTTTGCGCCTGGAACCGGAACCCGAAACGAAGAATGTTCGAAACATCGAAAAAAATAGGAGAGTGTCGATTGGCGATTTGGTGGAACGTTATAAAAAATTGTTGGACAATAAGGAAAAAAAAGAGGAAACCAATACTATATCGGAAGAGCAGAAAATTTGAAAAATGAGCGTTTTCTTTTAGGTATTTGAAAATTGATTGCCAAAAGGATTTGTAAAATGCTTTTGTTTTCAGAGAACTGTTGTTGAATTTCGAAAATAAGAATTGTTATACTGTTGTTTGAGATTAAAGTACCATTTTGTAATTGCAGAAAAGCAAAATAGGATTCTTAGATTAATTGGGAGACCTAGAGTGTCCTATAGAATTTGTTCTAGGTTCATTTGGAACTAGAGTTTTAGTGTAATTGTTTTCAGTTTATTATCGACAATATTGGAATTAAGACACCATACCACAGTAAAAGAAAAATTTGTTTTTCATTTTGTTCCATTTTCTGAAAGCTACGTTTGTTAAGAATACTGTCACGAAATTTTGTAACGAAATTTGTAAAATTGACGGAGATACAGTGTTTTATGTGAAATCGTTCCAAGCGCACGACCGCACTGAGCGGCAGAAGTCCGGCTGTTAGATGGGTTTGCTACCTGGCCATCCTTTGTTGGCCCCTAGAAACCCTTACCCTCCCTAATATATTTCGTCAATGTACTGTATTCGATATACGTGGACCTAATTGTAAGTAAAGACGAGCTTCTTGAACGATGTTTCGGCACGTTTAATCAAAATAACAACGAGAGTTTGAACTTTGTTATATGGAAATTTGCGCCAAAGACGTCGTGAAGCGGCATACCCACAGTTGAAATTGCCGCTAATATTGCTTCCATACTTTTTAACAATGGTTATATTGGCCTCATTAACGTATTGGAGCTATTAAAAATACAAATTGGTGAAGCACTCTACCAGTATTGCCTATACATTGATGAGAAGCGGATACGCGACGCCGAGCACGAAGCCGAAAAAAACACGCATGAGGGTCGTCTGCGTGCAAAACAAGGTAAAAATCAGTATCTGGATGCAGAGGAGCTGTTCTATGGTCCAGAAATAGCTGACTGATGGTAATAAACAAAAAACAATACAGGTATAAGATTTAGTTTCTATGTCAAATTATTCTCCTTCTTCAGCAAAACTTTGAACGCGTTTTTCTCGAAACTATGTTGTTCAACCTGATTGACAGCATATTTAAAAAACTTCATCCGATTTGCATGTACAAAGTCTTAAAATGTTCGAAAATCCAGTCTCTATGGCACCACGTGGGGATTTTTTTATATAGGGCCCCCTTCTATTTTTTTTCCAAAAACGATGAAAATTTCCTGTGATAAAATTCGCTGGTCCGCCATTTTTTTTTAAATTTCGCCACGTGATGCTATAAATCTATATGTTTAGTTTATAAAGAAATTTTTATTTTCAGATGAACCGTATGGCTTAATTGCTGTCAACCACCAAGCAGCAACTTCGTCGCAGTGTCCTTTTGGAAGCGGCGTACACCGCAAACTATTCGTCAGATTGTGATACAAAAATTTGTATAGTGGGCCCTCGACTTTCGCACATAATTGGTTCCTGAAAGTGGGTGCGAATATTGAATGTTCGAAAGTAGAGGGATGTAAAAAAGTATGCACCAAAAACGGTGTTTTAAAGTATTTATTTATTTATTTAGCTTTCGGGTGTTTTCTTCATAAACTTGTCGAGAGTTAGTCGAGTAGCTCCTTTTTTTTTTCTTTTCGTAATAAAGATTTCTATAACGCGCAGTGTCTTTTTGTATCGCCCTACGTACTTGAGATATACGTTCTCCATTGGAATCGCATTCTTCCATAATAGTTAAAAATTTGTCCAGATGCAAAAAGACTTCATTCATATTTTTAATTGTCGAAGTCTTTAGGTTTTTATCGGTTTCTTCTTCCTCACTTTCGTCGTGTATTTTATTGTTAATCAATTGTCGCTCAATTTGATATACAGTTGACAGCGGTACCGAGTGAGATTCAATTAATTCGTTAACATCGTCATTGTTGACATCCAAGTTAAATTCATTCACGAGACTAACTATTTCATCGGTGATAGTTTCCGGTGTTTCTTCAAAATTTGTAAAATCATTGGTCATTTGTGAGCATAATTGTTTCCAGGAACCTTTTATCGTCGACTCTTTTATATCAGCCCATAGAGGGAACATTCGATCGCAAAGGCTTACAAAGTTGAATTTTTTAAAATGTGCGAAATAGCGAATTGTACGAAGGTAGAATGTTCGAAAGTCGAGGGCCGCCTGTATATTGAATACAAGTATCAATAAAAAATAAAAATAGTTTGCTCGAAAAAAATTATTAAAAATACACCCTCGTACCGCGCGCGCACTGTCGTACGGTGCCATAAGTGGGCAAAGAGGGAACGTCAGAAAAACAGGAAAGTGTGAGAGAGACTGATTAACCCATTCGAGTGAGCGATTTTTTTCGAACACGGTCCCCAAGAGCGAAATTCTTTTTTTTTTCTTTATATTGTTCATATTCAATAAAAAATCTTGTTTACTATGGAAATTACCCAATTCATAAGTGAATTCGCATAGATAAGATGATTGCACACCGTGTGTGCACATCGCTCCTCAGAATATTTTTGTTACGAGAAGCGGATTGAACACCATGTGTGCAATGTAAGGTAAAATAAAAATACGTGATTAATCTTAATTTATATTACATCGTATCTCTTATATGAAATATAGCTTTTATGTTTGTGTTTTTTACCGGCAATATATCGTTTAAATTGATTTTTATGCTATTATCGAATAGTTTTTTTCATTTTCACTTTCCCTTTTTTCTGAAAAAAAGTTCTGACAGAAAACGATTCAAAGGTTTCAAAACCTGATGGGAAACCATTGAATTCCATCGGTTCTATTATATAATCGGGTCAATGAGCGTTACCATTGTCTTCTACCAGAATTTATCCAGGGTTATTGGTAATTAATAACTGGGGTTATTGGTAACTCTAATAACTAGTAGGGTGTCCCATAAGTTCTTTCCGCGCCACGCTATGTACGACCTCGAGCCGGAAAGGAAGAAACTTACGGGACACCCTAATAAAATCATACAATATTTGTATCTCGACTTGCGCTGTATAGTACATTATAAAAATTATAGTTAATAAAAAATTCACTCGAATTCTGGTTCTAGCGGATTTTATCTTAAAAAATGACGTCAGCATAAACACTTGATTTTGAGATAATTACTTATCATTCAGATTTGTCAAATTTCCGGTACTACTTGAAATTGAAAATTGAAAATTTTTATAGCGTGGTATAATGTTACATTATTTTTCATGGGGTCGGAAAGAAAGGGAAACAAAGGGTATTGAAAAATGAGAATTTAATAATCATCGACTTGAATCATTACAAATTATTGATTTCCTGTTATTTCTTTCGAAATATCAATCGTTGCGATCGGTTTGGTCGCAACGAATCAAATTGAAAGATTTCTTTCCAACAAATTTTCGTCTTACAAGCACAACTTTTAAAATTTGCATCATCTTTCTTCTGACGAAAGATACTAAGATATTTTTGAGATAATTCAAAAGTTCTCTTCTTTACTTTACGTATTTGTCGTATGGATCGAAAGACTGGATATTCTTGAAAAACATAACTCGCTGCTGTTTTCTCTCACAATTTCACACTATACTCGTTACTCGTTAAGTGGCATTTTCGTAAAAAATAAAAAAAAAGGTTGAAAAAAGAACATTAGCTTCGATTATGACTAATGAATAAAATGAATACTAATTTATCCGCGTTCATATACTTATCAATAGAATCTGATTAAAAATTCTTACTTCGTTATTATTTTATTCATTATCATAATTATACGTAAGTTTTGTGTTTTTAGAAATAATTAATTTTGGAATTTCAACACGCTCCTCCACCGGTTTGTTGTTGGTAAACTTCTATTGTGTCCCCTTCCTCCATTTCTAGACTCGTCGGCGTATCTAATTCGTTTATGGGTTGGCCGTCGAATCGAAATCTCACCGCCGCTATTGCCAATCCCTTTGAAACAAATGAAAAACAATGTAAAATCCAGATTTTCTTCGAAACGTAATGTATGCAATTGTTCATAGTTTCATTTGCTTGAAAGCATCTTGTTACAAGATCTCTCGAAAAAGATATTTAAAAAGGAAAAATTTTAAAAGAATGAAAATTTAAGGAAGTAAATAAATATTTAATATTTAAAGTATTTAATACAAAAAAGACATATAAGTGAATTTAACTTGCAAGAAAGTTACTTTAATAGCATTTTTAAGATATAATGCAATTATTCCTAGTTTCCTTTACTAGAAAGCACCTTGTTACAAATATCGGTCGAAAAAAATATTGAAGAAAAAATGTTAAAAGAATGAAAATTTAAGAAAATATAAATAATTCTAACAAAATATTTAATAAAAAAAAGTCATACAAGTGAATTTAATTTGCAAGAAAATTGCTTTAACACTAGAACTACCACACCAGTCATTTTGACTGGTTTGACAATTTTATTTTATTATCCCTACTTCATGTTACATTTTTTCTTCGCAATGATGTCATGATTTTTGGAGAGATAGCTAAATGACTTATATAATGAACTTCAATTTTGTCTTATTAATTTAAAATAGAAGTCATTTTTTTAAAAGTAGAGATAGCTACATTTCAACTGTCGGTAGTTCTAGTGTTAATGGCATTTTTAAAATATAATGCAATCTTATCGATTCTATTTTTTTACTAAATGGGCGATTTGTAGATAAACTATCGTTGTATCGTTACTTAGTTTGCTTGGAATGCCAACTTAAATGCGAACTCGGATTATTTAGAAAAACGTACAAAAATGTTATGTTAACTCGGGGTGGTTCAAATAAAGGGAGTGAGCCTATATCGGACCACTTAATCAAACATAACGATGTATGAAATCTTTCGAAAAAATGCGTAGATTAAAGATATAATAATGAAATTTATTGAATTTTAATTGGGGAGAGGCGAGCACTCGAATGCGAAGCGGCAGAAATTACAATATGCGCGTACTTTCCTAACAAACAACCGTCGTAGGAGACGCAATTGCTGAATTGCAACTAGCTTTTGTTTTTCCATATGTAATTACAGCTATATAATTATATATTTTATACATTCGAGAATTTATCGCGAAAAAAATTCTAATGTGAATTATTTCGTGAATCAAGAACCGATCTGATTTAGTCACACTTCTCCTACGATCAAACCTGGAATAAAATATAAACAAAACGTTTATTTATAAAAAGTTGAATTAATTGGGCAAAAAACTAAACTTTGAGTATAAAACCCACAGGAATGATCGGTAGGGTAAGGGTCCCTATTTGTGTGCCCATCCCTTGGGCGCGCTTAGAAATAAATTTAATATTTGTCTAAAATTTATAATCACGAATTTGACTGATTTATCGAACTTTTCTGTCCAAAATGTTTAAACATTGTTATGGTTTATAAGTATACAGGGTGTTTTGTATAAGACTTCGAAACTGGGAGATGGTGGTAGGTGGTAAAAAATGGAGGCGAAAAGTCCTGTACCATTTTTGAAAATTCGGATTAATTACCGTGTTATTAATTAAAACGTTCCGGCTAATCAGAACGACGGAACGTAATAATACAAGTAAGAACTTGATGGTTTTAAATTTCGCCATTTTGTTTCTTATGTATTATTACTACTACAACTTTATTGTCCAACGAAAACACATTCAATCATAGTAGTGAGGTAGTGGTAGTAATAGAAGAAATAACAGACGTAAGATTTTCAATGTTTTGATATTACCATATGATTTCTGAAGTATTACCATTACTACTACACTGTTGCCAAAGGACAATACACCATAGTGTAGTATTGTGGTAGTGGTAACAGTAGAAGCAATGTTTTGGTTTTACCCTTATCTTAGCTCTTTTGTTATTTACTACACTACTTTCTTCGGCGACGCATAGATGTGTTTAGGGTTGAGTTTAAATTATTTTGACCGCCTACCAAGCCGTTCCGTCGTTCTGATTGGCCGGAACGTTTTCATTAACAACTCGATAATTAATCCGAATTTCCAGAATTCCGGACTTTTCGTCTCCATTTTTCACCACCTACCACCCCCCCCCCCCCCCCCGGCTTCGAAGTCTTATGCAAAACACCCTGTATAAGATGAAAATTAATGCGATTTACAGCAACTAAAACGTACAGGCCCACAAACTGGAGGAGCATTAATACATTCGATGAACATTGGAGCATAGAATTAGGGACAATGATTTTGTCTTTAATTATAACCAAGACTCGATAAAAAGTTAATATTTTTTGCTGTGTAACCCTTAACGCTTTATAGGCTCCGCTACAGAAACATTTTAGATGTACAAGCTACTCCCTTGGAATGGAAAAGATTAAAATTGCATTTCCAAAAGATTTCAAAAAGAAAAGTTTAAAGAATCAATATAAATTTTGAACACATGAAACTCGTGATGGAGAACTGGGTATTTGCTTCGTAAAGAAAGTATTTTGTATTTACGCGCTAGTCGGTACGATTACCTTAGCTTTGGTGTTTGAAAGTAATGGCGAAAAAAAACAACCATTTTGTTAACCTTTTCAGGACGGGAATGTTTACGTTGAAATTGAACTTTTTTTTTACTCAATATTTGTACATAAAATCAAAGAATTTGTCACGTTGAGTCACTCTCGTCTGCAATGTAAAGTCCAATGTTAAAAAACTAATTTGGTGAGTTAGGAGTGCTTTCCTAGATAATTGGATGCGCTGAATACGAAAAAAATAATTAAAAATGTCCAGGAGACATCCTTGACCTTGAAAATTGCATTTCAGGGTCAAATTCATTGCTTCTTCTATTTTAGCTGGAAAATGGTATCCTCAGGTTTTTGTATGCGTTGGATGCAGAAGAATATCCATCTCAATCACGAATGTCATTCGCAAGAAATATTTCAGCTTTCGCTCTTAGCACGACCCAGGATCAACAACTTGGATGTGGAAAAAATTTGATCCCTTCGGGGTGCTGGATTTCCATGAGTCCCCTTTTCAAGGTCAAATATGCTTCCTAGAATGGTTACACTATTTTTCTTGATTCGACACATAATATTATCCTCAAAACAACTCAAAAATATTATACTTGAGTTGTCCAAATATCGACTAGTCCCGTCCTTAAAAGGTTAAACAAAAAGTATAAGGAATAAAAATGCAAATAAAATACAAATAATAAAACATAGAAATATACCATCCTAGGATATTTGCTAGAGATAAGAGCTCGAAAGTGATAAGCGATTATCTTGGATCGCTATCTCTTATTGCCAAAGGCTCGAACTCAAAAAAGAAAAAGGGGATTACGCTAAAGTGGATATAATCGATGAAAAAAAATTATTAAAAAAAACTTACTACACGATCACAATAAGCGTTCATCAATTTCCGAAGTGGTGTATGTTTCTTGATTTTGAACTGTACCACAGCGCTATCCTGGCCCAAGACCTTGAGATTTATGTGCTCGGATTCCGACTTGGCCTCCTGAAAGTGACGCGAACGCGTGCATTTTTGTAAGTTGCAAGAAAGCTTGGAGGAGAAAAAAGGAAAAAGAAAAAGAAAGAGAAAGAGAATGAGAAGGAGGAGAAGAAGAAGCAAGGAAGCAAGGATGCCAATTGGAGGTTAGAAATGCATTACCTTCTTTTCGTCCGACATAATTGTGTGTGTCTAATAAATATAAAGTGGTAAAAAATTTGGCGTAAATTTTGCCAATCGTATTGCTCGACGTGTCCGGCGATATTCCACGGCAATATTAGAAAACTTTTCTGTGCTCCAAATGCGTTACACAAATCCCGCTTTTCCTCCTCGCTTTCTTCACACGCCGCAGGCCGCGGCTTGAGTTGTTGCTTTTCTACTGCCTTCCCTTGGCTCTCCGGACCGACCAATGGAACCCACGCGGCTTGTTTGGGCTTCGAGTCTACGTTCCCCGCTAGATGGCATCTCGATAACGCTGAATATGTCGCTCGCTACCCACCTTGTGGCGCGTTTTCATTTCGGACGAACGTGTTACGTCCCCTGACGTAACTCGTTTTAAAATGCCGCCGACTTTGAATTTAACGTTTTCCCGGTTATATTTTGTAAATGAAATGAGAAAATTAGGAGAGGTGTTATATCCTGGTTATAACAATGGTGGAATTGTCCCCTAGAATCTTGTAAACGTGGGAGAATTCAAATCGATACATAAAATAACATTTTTAATCCTTAAATATAAAGAATTTGTATTCCTAGAAGTTGTAAATAATGTTTAGAGGCGACAGACATAAATATCCGAATTTATATATTCAATACGTAAATTTATTTTACGGTTAAGTATAAATCAAATAATATAAATTTAGTTTACAAGGAACAACTTAGGGGACCCTAAATTCGAGTTTAGTGTTGAGTGACATTTATTAGGAAAAAAAATATGAAAAGGGATAAGCTAGAAACTATAAATGAAGAACTTATAAACTTAGATCAAGTATAACTGGAAGAAAAGTTCGTTAATATGAACTTAAGATAAGTGGTCGAACTATACCGACCATAGCATGACATCATGCGTCTATGTAATCTGATATAGTTGATAAGGAGCTCCGGTTTCTTTGGCAGAGTGAACTGCACGTGTGAATGTTTACATTATCTCCCACTCTGGTTCCCATAGATTTGGACCAAGAAGGAAGAGATTTCTTCTCTTGCAATTCAGTCCCATTCAGTCCTCTCGGTCCTCTCCATCTCTTTGAGTCGAGTCACTTGTGCGCGGAGGAATTTTAACTTAGTAATTATAGGAGGCATTTTCGATTAGCATCTTTTGAAAATCAATAAACATTTCCTTTTTTAGAAAATCATAATTTAGTCTTTTATTTTCCTTTATCTTTAAAATTTAATATTGAAAGTGGACAAGTTGGTGATCGAGACGACAACATCCAAGATTTGTCTACAACTTCTTCCAGGACGTAACAGAGGTGTTACGTCTTGGAAGAAGTTGTGGACAACTCCTGGATGTTGTCTCGATCACAAACTTGTCCAGTTTTCAATATGCGATTTTGAAGACAAAGGAAAAGAAAAGAAACAAACGAAAAACTAAACTGATTTACTTAAAAAAAAAATAGAAACGTTTATTGAATTTTACCCCTTTGCGGTCGGCAGATTTCACTTTTGGGAGTACCAGCAGGTCTGAGCAAATCTAGCGTGAACTATTTTTGCGATTTTCGTAGGTTCCCGCTGCGGGGACATCGACTTCTACGACGATTTAAAAATGTCCCCATTACGGGGACACCGACTTCGATGACGATTTAAAAATGTCCCCGCTACGGGGACACCGACCGCAAAGGGTTAAAAGAAACCTCGAAACTAATCGATAAGACTGAACTGCAAGAGAAGAAATCTCTTCCTTTTTGGTCCAAATCTATGGGAACCAGAGTAGGAGATAATGTAAACATTCACACGTGCAGTTCATTTAAAATATGTTTCACCAATAAAAAATGACAATTATTATAAATTTGGCGCCGGTATAAATCTTCATCTACGACACCAACGCGGTGCCACCGGTGTTAGCCCGATAGTTTTCGCATGGCACCACCGTGGCGCCACCGGATGACATAGTGTTAATACAAAAAATTTAAGTTCAAAGTTCCACCCACAATGGCCAAATTTAGGCTAAAATCCTGAAACTTCCAAGTCGACATGGGACATCCTGTATATGTACAAAGTGGGGCAATAACTATTGGCACTTCACAATCAGATATATTAGAAATTAGATTATAGTTTTGAAGGTATTCGTTTTCATGCCAATAGTTATTGGCCCACCCTGTATATTTCACAGCGACTTACCATATATATACGCACCTGTATGTATGCATGTATGCATGTATGTGTATATCCTTACATCATATGTATAAATACACACACATGCATATTAACACTTAAATTATAGGTTAGAAATGGGAATATAGTTACACGACAAAGTACCACCTATCTTCCGGTGCCGTTTTGCCATTCGGCACTGTCTTAATGAGTATTAACAAATAATATTTATTGAAATATTTGTAATAAACGTGATTTTTAAGTAAACCTTTCGATAATAATGGCCAGTCAATTAGCGGAGGATATACTAGGGATCCTGGAACACGAACATGAGGTTAACACGTTCGACTTGGCGGAGAAATTCCAGCAAGGCCACCAAAAAGTCATTGGAGCCGTCAAGAGTCTACAAGCTATTGGAGATGTAAGCGCTTTTCTGATACGCTTTCAATTTCGAAAGCCCTGGACCAGAATGTTCACATTAGGACCTTGATTTTTTCCAACACAAATTTTCCCAGGAATCGAGGATTTTGTTTATCGATGATCGCTATATTACAAAAAGATGTGTATCCATAAGGTGGAATTTCGGCCCAATAATGATTAAATATTGGAATCTTTTGGATTTATATAATAATAATATTTTTAATAATTTGAATGTTTCTTCCTATATCTAAAAATATTTCCATCTGGAATGAAACTTCGTCATTCATATTTACTTGCTCTTCCAATCTCGGATGAGCTTTAATTAGCAAAAATGTAACAATAACATACATTCATCATTGTTTATCCTTTTTCGGCAGGATATTTTTTTTTTATACAAGTTTTCAAAGGAATTGGTGATTTTGTTTATTAACGATCACTATATTGCAAACAGATGCAGCTTTGTAAACTGGGACTTTGGTCCCAATAATGGTTAAATATGGGAATTTGTTGGATTAATATAATAATAATATTTATAAAAATTTAAATGTTTTGTCCTATATGTAAAAATATTTCCATCTGGAATGAAACTTCGTTTATTACTTTCATACTTATTTCTTTTCGAACAGCTCATATCCGTGGAACCCGTTACCACGAAAAAATGGGAAATCACTGCAGAAGGACAACACGTAATCGACCATGGCAGTCACGAAGCTGCTGTTTATAATGCCACTCCGGAGTCGGGAATTCCTCAATCTGAAGTTATGAAAAACGTTCCGTATGCCAAAATAGGCTTGTCAAAAGCACTAGTCGCTGGGTGGATAGAATTGGATAAAAGCAGCGGGCAACCGATCATAAGAAAAAAAGTTCCTTCCATTGTTGATACCACCCAAAATCAACTTAAGAATCTCTCTACCACTCCTGAGAATGTAAAAGCCGAATATAAGAAACGGAAGTTACTCCAAGAAGTGTACGTTTTGATTTTCTAGTATTTTCGAAAAAAATATTAAGTACCGCAAGTGGCACTCGACATGTCTTTAATTTACTTTGTTAACGTATTTTCTATGATTTTGAATTTTTATTTATAACTTACAAGTAATTGGATTGTTTCAAAAACCGAGTAATTAAGATTACTTTCAAAATGAATTTAAGTACAAAAAAATGAGGTACGACAGTGAAAAATAGTTGACTTTATTAACTCAGTAACGATTTTATAACATGTTTTTCAACCTTAATTTTATGTATGTAACAGAGTAAAGGGTAAAAGGAAAGGTTCTTTATAATTTCGGGCGTGCTGAAACGGAATCCGAGCTAAAAATGAGAAATTTTTACGACAAAATTACAATTTACAATTTTTCTCTGAAAGTTGCTACTTTTCGAATAAAGAAATCTAAAACGTCCCTACCTTTTCATATTTGAGATTTTTTGCTCAGAAACTATCAACTTTCAGAAAAACTTGCAAGTTGTAAAAAAAGCTTAGAATTATCGAAGGAATAGAAAAACTAGAGTTTTTAAAGAATTTTCCGTGAATTTTCCAAAATTCATAATAACTTTCAGTTAAAATATTTTTTTAAATGTTTCAAAAAAGTGTAAAAAAATTCTGGAGTATTCATTGATATATTCTAAGCACTTTTCACTCTTAACATTTTTTTCGAAAGGTTGCTAGTTTTTTAGATAGATAATGCATTCGAAAAACAAAGTAAAAATTTTTATTCTAGCTGCCATAGTGAAAGAAAAAGTCATTAAAATGTAAATACAAAAATTTCCTGTTAAACTTCAATAATTTTATGCACCGATGCTTGAAGGATATTTCAGATATTTGTAATTTTTTGTTGAATTTTGAGCTCAGATTCCGTTTCAGCACACGCGAAAACAAAAAACCTTTCCTTTTATCCATTTATTACTCTGTTACATACAAAAAATTTAGGTTCAAAAATATGTTAGAAAATCAACGATATTGGTCCTTCATGGGTTAATAATGTTATATGATTTTTCTGGACTGACTTCACAATATTATAATTTAATATTGCCTTCAACACATTCATATCTTTCACCTTGATCACTTTCTACATTATATCTATTTGTATTTAGTTGGCCCTTATGAAATATAATCAATATAATATAACCCATTACCCGCCAATGTCCGATTTTTAGGACGCACTTTCAAATTTTTTTCTTTTAATAACAGCACTCGTAAATAAAACATAGTCGTTAAAGTAATGAGACCATATAATTTTAATTTTGTTTTTTTTAGTATACTATAGTCCATTCCGCCAATGTCCCAAAAATGGGACAGGCTTTAATTTTTATTTCCAAATAAAACTTTTAAATTCTAATTTTAAATAAAATTTTTATATTTAAATAAAAGCAACAACAATTATGGCAAAAATAGTTCCAGCTGGTTAGTATGAATATCATTATACAGTTAATGTAATTTTTTAAATTGTGGCGGGTAATGGGTTACTTTTTATGTAATTAAAGATGACTTTCATGAATATTGGCACATTTATACTCCTGAGAGGACAGAAAAATATGTTAATTCAATTTAAATAATGCATTTTCTTCTTGGTTATTTAAAATTATTTCAATAGACATTTGTTTTGTTTATTGGTTGTATTTCCTACTTCAACATCATATTACCTTGTGACCTATATTTGTATCGATAAAGAGTTCTCAACCATTAGTTAAAAAAAGAGAAAAACCATCAAATAAAGTGGATAAATATTCTTTACTTTTTATAATATCCATTTTTTTCAAATATAATAATTTGTCTTTCAAAGTTTCGTTTCATTAGCAACAAAATTTAAAAATAGAAATAATTAAATTCGTTGTTAATAATTAAATATTCGTTATTATTAAATTAAATTATCGTTGGAATTTAAGGGTTCAATTTTGACCAATGTTATACAGGGTCGTGAAAAGTGTGATCTTGCGTAAAGGACCAAACTTTTCGACAAAAATTGAGAAACAAGAAGCTGATTTAACGTCGGATCTATTAATTAACGGTGCATGGAAAGAAAAAAAGTTCAAACCATATAACTTCGATGCTCGTGGATCTCCGCTGGAAATTGGGCATCTCCATCCGCTGCTGAAAGTTCGAAGCGAATTCCGGAAAATCTTCTTGGAGATGGGGTGAGTGTAAAATTATATGAAACAACTACCGATTCTGTTATTATTCGTGATATAAAGGATTTATAAGCTTTCTAAGATGTCCTCGAGCAGATTCCACCGCTGAAAAAATAAAATAAAATAATTGAAACAATATTTAAAAAAGCATACATGGAAGAAAATAAAAAAGGTCATAAAAATAATAATAACACACTTTCGTTACAATAATTCTAAAAATAATCTGATGTGGAATACTTTCATATTACATTTTTTAAAGTCGGTCACAATTTCCGGAATAAATTTTACGCTAAAAAAAAAAAGAAAACAAAATCTTCGCGAATTTAATGCAATGCTCATTAAAATTCATTAAATAAATAATATTATAATTAATACAATGTTCACAATTGAACTTTATTATTCGTTTTATTTATAGATTCACGGAAATGCCAACAAATAATTATGTTGAAAGTTCGTTCTGGAATTTCGACGCATTATTTCAACCTCAACAACATCCAGCAAGAGATGCTCACGATACTTTCTTCGTATCTGGTAAATAATCCCATATGATTATTCCAAATGGACTAGCAATCTTCGGTATTTTCAAAAGCCATAGAATTATTCGAAATTCTATCGCCTTATCATGGTAATGGTTTTCTAATGTAGCAGTTAAGAGTTAAGTTTTGTTATCTGAAATTTATTTTGATAAATGTGGCAACAATGTGCTTCAAAGTGAAGAAATCAGGAGTTACATATGTACATTATATTTTTTGCTCAATTCTTGGTTGGTCGATGATGAATAATTATTTATTTTTCTTAGTTTTTTGTTCGGTGAGATTACATTTGTAATAACATTTAACACTATTTCTACCAAAGGTGTCAAAAGACACTTTAGAATTATAATTTCGAATTATTTGCCGAGGTTTAATTTAATCTTTTTTTGAAAGCCACAAACGAGGGGTACTTAGTAGAGCAATTATGCGTGTGTCAAAAGTTTGGTATTAATAAAGGAAATCTATTTTAATTATAATTCTATATTTTTGGTTTTGGATTTCTGATTATGTATAAGTAGCACGGTAGAAATAGTGTTAATACATTTCGATCATGTGGTGCTGATTCTTTTTAGTAGTATTTAGTTTGTAGTTTTTCGTGAAAAGTATAATTAACCCTTAGAGGTCACCAGGGGTCAAAATGACCCCAAGCGCAAAAATGGTTTTTTTACGTATTGCCTGCTTGCTGGTTTTTTTTCGTAATTTTGTAAATTTGATAAAAATGTCTTGCCATGATATTCTCATTCTAAAAGGTTCAAACTAATGGTCTGAATTTTTATGAGTCGTTCGGAACGATACTGGCAACGCGGCAACATGGCTGGGGTCATTGCGACCCCGTGTGACCGGCGCGTTATTTCCAGAATGTGTGACCTCTAAGGGTTAATCAGATAATAATATTAAAATGATGCAAATATGTAACAATGTTCATTTTTGTATTACGGAATTCATTCACGAAAAACTACAAACTAAGTACTACTGAAGAGGATCAGCACTACACGATTGAAATATATTAAATGATATTAAATATATAATTTGGCCGAACAAAAAATCAAGAAAAATAAACAATTATGCATTATAATTGTTAAAAAATTGAGAAAAATTATATTATTAAAAATTAGCCTATTTATCACTCGCTTGTGCCTTAAGACGTTTCATAAATGGGAAATTTGAAACATCGAAGTAAAATATACTATATTAATACCGCGCATAACAATCCATTGCAATTTAAACAATTTCCTAAGTTGATTTTTATATAAACAAGTAAATTTCGAAACATCGATTGCCCATAAAAATTTCTTTCCAGTAATCAACAGAAATTTACTTATGTTGTTTCGAACTTTGCAGAACCAAGAATCAGTCAAAACTTTCCTCAAGACTACCTTGAGAAGGTGAAAAAAGTACACAGCGTAGGAGGATACGGGTCGCAAGGATATGGATATGATTGGAAAATAGAAGAGGCACAGAAAAATTTACTCAGAACTCATACAACAGCTGTGAGCGCGCGTATGTTGTACAAACTTATGCAAAAGGTGTTTTTTATTTACTTAATATATGTGAGCCTAAATTGGGGAAGTGCTCTGTCAAAAATGTAAAAAAATGAATTTTCTGCTTTTTTTCGCGTTAACACGTTCACGCCGGCGTGACCCACCGGTGGGTCACGTTTGACTGTTCCGTAGCCAGTCCCGCCCCACGCGGAAAAACGTAAATACCCGCCGTGAACGTGTTAAACGCATTGAGAGAAATCAGATGAAATTTCTAGCAAAGCTCATTATTTATCACTGTTTTATATATACATATATATGTCATATCTTGGTCATTCGATCTATTTTGAAAATGGTACATATTTGAAGGAAAGTAAATTTCAATTGACGCATCTTATAGATTCGATGTGATTGGTCGATAAATTTTCGAGGTGGGAGATAGAAAGATTGTTATCTAGAGGTAATTTTGTACCTTCAGAAAGGGCTTGTTATATCAGTGAAATTGTTATAGCGAGGTCCTACTGTAGATATTTTTTATTTCTTAACACTATTTCTATCGCATTAAATATACGTAATCAAAAATCCAAAACTAAAAATATAGAATTATTAGTAAAATTTTATTAACATTTTCTTAATTAATACCAAATTTTGTACAGACGTATAATTGTTCTACTAAGCACCTCCCATTTGTGGATTTCAAAAAAAAGATTTAATTAAACCTCGAAAATAATTCAAAATTAAAATTTTAAAAGATGTCTTTTGACACCTTTGGTAGAAATAGCGTTAAATGTGTCTCCAAAGCTAACAATAATCGAGTAAATAGATTTTTCATACCCTCAAATTCCTTGACTCTTTGTGTAGTTTTTCAAAAATCTAAAGTCTAGAAATACAATCTTTTCGTAGAAGAGTCGTTTGTCTTTGCCCATTTAAAATACACGTCACCTACACGCTAAGTGACGTCACGGTAGGTTTAGCGTGAAAAAAAAGCAAGAACAAATTATTTTCTGACAACGCTTTATTTAAAAAATATTCGGGTATTTTTTTCAAAATGGAACACTTCGTACGACTCAGACACTTTCGCAATTACTGGCATGCTTAATTGTCCACTTTATTGCAGGATAACGACTATATTTATTTGTTCGTTTTTAGGGTGAATTTAAACCAGTGCGATATTTCAGTATTGATAGGGTATTCAGAAATGAAACATTGGATGCCACACATTTGGCAGAATTTCATCAGGTAGAAGGCGTCGTGGCGGATTACAGTCTTACACTCGGAGACTTGATTGGTACTTTGTACGAATTCTTTAAGAAACTTGGAATCACGGAATTGGAATTCAAACCAGCCTACAACCCTTACACCGAACCGAGTATGGAAATATTCTGTTTCCATAAAGGACTTGGGAAGTGGATTGAAATTGGAAACAGTGGAGTGTTCAGACCAGAAATGTTGCTTCCTATGGGGTTACCCGAAAACGTGAACGTGATTGCTTGGGGTTTGTCTTTAGAAAGGTAAATACGTAAGGCAAAGGTACCAGTAGTTGACCATGTACCAGTAGTTGCCCATTTTCTAAAAAAACATAAAAAATAAGACTTTTATAAGAAGTGCACTTTCATCAAAATAAAAACATCACATCTTATAAAAATCTTATCTTTTATGGTTTTTTAGAAAATGGTCAACTACTGGTACATGGTCAATTACTGCTACTTTTACCTTAGTTTAATTTTTATCACCCGATTTGAATCCTTGAAATGAACTAGGCAATCGAATGGCTCGAAATCTTTAATCTTTTCAGACCTACGATGATAAAATACGGATTGAACAACATTCGAGACCTCGTTGGACCTAAAGTGGATCTCCAAATGGTGCATAACAATCCAATCTGCCGGCTTGAAAAGTAATTATCTAATTATTATATTTCACACGGAGGTATTTATTTCTGTTTTGGATAAATAAATGAATTTATGGTTTACCGACTGTTTCATTATTTTCCTTTCCATTTGCATGAAAATCATCGAAGATCATTTCAAACTTTGGCATGCAACCTCTAAAAATGTGAATAAATTTCTTTTGTCAGAGTTGGTCCGAGAACTATGCCGGCAAAAACCATAGAATGCGGGGATACGAGGAGAAGAACGACAGTTAACCGAAAATCCAAGGATGACATAATCATTTTCTGTGATCCTGAGTACCCGATGTATTCATTGGAAACGTTACTTAAATTTACACGAAATTCCTACGTAGCTTCGGTCATGATCTATACTCACTCTTCGATCGTTCGACTTTCGAGCGAACTGGAAACTTTCTGTCGCGGTTTCCAAGCAAACGGAGGACCGGTTCATTGTTCGATAACATTCATATGGAAGAAAATCGGAATCGATCCAATTCTTAAGTTACCGGAGGCACGAGACATTTATGGGGAAGTCAATATCTTACGATATATCAATCGATTGATGGAGGAAAGAAATATTAATACATTGATTTACGAATCCAAAGGAGTTACTTACGCGAATCAAATAGATTCGTTATTGGAGAAGGTACACAGTGTTTTACATGGAGTGGGGAAGGAGAAATTGGACACTATGAAAGGAAAGTCGAAGTTTATACTCGGGGATGATGTTTGTCTCGTCGACATCCTGTTGGAGTCTTTGAGACGAGATAATCGAAAATAAAGAAAATATCCAAAAATGCTGATGTAAATAGAGTAAAATCCAGATAAATAAGAAATTCATTTCAATCCCTCCGCCAATCTTAGGGTTTTTCATACCGGTACTTGATTCTGTTTATTGTTCAAGAAATTGAACAAAATCTGAAGAAATTCTAACACACTATTAATTTCCTATTATATACTGTAACATACTTTTAATATATAATTGATATTTAAGGGGGTAGTTTTATTTACACCCCCCCCCCCCCCCCCCCGGGTAGAGCAATACCATATAACAAACATAGTAAAACCCTAGCAAAACCCCCTCCAAATAAAACAGCATTTTTTAATTTTCAAATTTACTTTCAAAAACTACTATTTACATGCAACCGCATAAGATGCTTTTTATTGAAAGGTACAAACAAACAAAAAAAGCAAACAAAATTTATGTTAGAAATTAACGAAATGGTAGTGTCTTTTTGCAAAAGGTAAGAAATACCTTTTTTCGTCTCGCAATTGAAATAAAAAATGATTTAAGATTTTATTTATAATTTTTAATAAAATTTTATCATTATTGAAGTTCCGACGATAGCCACACTCATACAGATTAGGAATTTTTCGAATTATCTTAGGGCTTTAAAATATCAAAGTCTGCAAAAACAACATTTTTACACTCATTAAAAATAAATAAATATATATTTTAATATGGTAACAAATTTTTTCTATTTTATTAGTGCATAAATTTGTATGAAAAAAAAATTATATGCCGTTACATGCAGTGGTGTTTGAGAGAAAATTCGTCAAAAATGGTGCTTTTTGGGGGAGTCACGTAACACTACCCTCCTAAGTGAAATGTTTAAATGTTTTCGCAAAAAAAGATTTTAATTTAATCCTGGCGGAGGGTAAGCAAAGAAATGTGTTTAATAACAATTGATTTTCAATAATTCGTAACAAAAATATTTTTCTACTCGTACAGGTGAAAGAAATCTTGACATTGGAAGTGGTAAATTATTGTTTTGAGAATTTTCACAAGGAATTTAGAATCCTTTTAAAAGTCTGAAAATAAACTCTTTCCAAATAAATATATTTTTTTATAGTTTCTAATGCAACTTTGGCACCTAGACTTAGGTATTTATTTGAGTTATTTCAAAAGCGTATAGTTCCTGAAACAAGTTTGCAGCTAATTTTTCGCGTCCAGCTAAAACTAGTAATTCCAATTGTTATTAACACGATATCGGTAAATGTTTTAAACAACTACGGAAATAATTTTTAAAAATGCTGTGATAATAATTGCTTTTAGAAAGCTGATTTCCAGCTAAAAACTTGTAAAGTTAGTAAAAAATGGACAATGAATTGGAAAGTATTGAACAGTCGTTACAAATTTTAAGCAGATAAATTTTTGTGATTTTGAATGTTTAAGTGATTGATTATTATCGAATTCTCATTCATTTTCTATGGGATCATTTAGAAGAAAGTAGTTGCCAACAACTTAAAGTAAAACGCAAGGAAAAAATCCTGAGTGATTTATTCTAAAACCTACATACTTGTGTATGTAAAAATTTTCAATATTTTCTACTAAAAAAGGATATACTATCTCCAAGGAAATTTAAAAAACTAGATGAACATGATAGTATAAGACGATTGAGAGAGAAAGGATTTTCTAAAAACGTCAAAAATTTATTTAGTGTCCATTGTAAAATTGAAATATTTATATTTTAGAAAAAAATGGTGCAGTAGATTCTCGATATTATGCCAAAAGTGGGGCTATAGGAAAAGAGAATTCTCGGAAATGGCATTATAGCAAGCGCGAGTTGAATTTTTCGCGCATCCTCGTATAAAAACCAGCCAAATGCGGGAATCCCTATCACCATGCCTCACCTAGCCATTTTCTTACCATAGATTTCTCGTCTATGTTGCTTGTTACGTCCTGGTTCGTAACTTTTGTTGAGCGCCAATTTTGAAAGGCGATGAAGGTCCTCCTGCGTCGTTTAACCACGGATGAGGAAATTCATCGTTGGAATTCGTTGACGAGATGTTAAAAGGGAAAATAAATAAAAACTCAACTTGGATTACCAAGCACTTTAAACTATTTATTTGAAAATGAGGGGTCGTTTGCTAAAAGTAACTTATTCCTTCGAGTGCGAAAAGGAAACTACGTAACTAACTAAAAATTCTTGAACTCCTAAACATTGAGTTAACTCCACAAAACCTACATTTTTAGGATAAGGAAACTCGAGTTACCGAAGGTACGTGAAGAGCATCTCGGAGAAACACATATAAGAACTTAGTGAAAGTTCACACGTGGTTCTTAACCCTTCGAGGTCACACGTTTTAAAAATAACGTGCTGGTCACACGGGGTTAGAATGATCCCAGCCATGTTTAAACAATTGCTGCGTTGCTAATAATATTCCGAACGACTCATAAAAATTCAGGATATTACTTTGAACCTTTTAGAATGAGAATATCGTGGCAAACAACTTTCATCAAATTTTCAAAATGCCGAAAAAAAATCAGGAAGAAGGCTATGCATAAAAAATAGCATTTTTCTTTAAATTGCACTTGGGGTCATTTTGACCTCTAATGACCTCTAAGGGTTAAGGGTCCGCTAGCGCGAGAAGGGTGGAAACAACACGTGAGGTCCCAGTGTCTGGTCAGTACAATCTTAACCCTTAGAGGTCATTAAGGGTCAAAACGACCCCAAGCGCAACTTGAAACTAGAATTACTATAAGTTATTGGCGCCCAATTGATCTGGCCTTCCGTTTAATGATGCTTTGGGGTTCCCTTTGTAAGATGAGACTAAGGTCGGTCGAATCGCGGCAGCAGTTCCTTCGTGGCAGTCGATTTTTAGAAGACCGTGCGCGAGCTGGGGGTCAAAATAAATGCCTTTTTTGAAACGCCCACTATGGAGCTATTTTTTTCCATACACTACGATACCTCAAGAGTATCACCCTAAAATGTTATGAAAATGTATTAAAAATTGCCAGAGTTATGATTTTTTTTAGTAAAAAATGGTTTTTACGCATTGCCTCCTTGCTAATTTTTTTCGCTATTTTGAAAATTTGATAAACATTTTTTTCCATGATATTCCCATTTTAAAAGGTTCAAACTAATATCCGGAATTTGTATAAGTCGTTGAGAATGATATTGGGAACGCGGCAATTGTTTAAACATGGCTGGGGTCATTCTGACACCGTGTGAAAGGCACGTTATTTTTAGAACGAGTGACCTCTAAGGTTTAAGGATTGTGCATGTCAAGGATTCTCGAAATTTATAAGATGTTTTATGATCTTGTATAAAAAATTAACAGCGAGAACGAGAGTCCCTTTTTAAGATTTAGGATTGTAAATCTTTTATAAGGAGGTTCTATTAAACATGGTTTCGAATATCCTTATGTTTATTTCTAAACCAAAAAGTCTGTTTATATGAAACTATACATATATCCATGGTCATCTGGTTTTCATCTGTAAGAAAAGCTTCATTATTCTCATATAATAGAATTTATACTATTTTCTGAAAAGAAGCAAGCTGTAAGTGGAATGTTTCTTAATAATAATTTTATGTTATTTATTATATGAATATTCGTCTGAAAATTTGAATATCACCTGTGAATTTGCTTGAAACCCCATCTATTTTGTTATTGTGGCAACATGGACCTGAAAATGCATAGGAAGGAGAAAAGGCGTTCTAGCGCGCGGCGTAAAATCGAGAGTCTACTGTATCCAGAAATTTCTAGAACATTCATTATTCTAAATAAATTTTACTTCTAAAGCTTTTGACAATTTGGGAGGGAAAACGCTTTGACCTTTTGACAAAATAAACCACAAAAAGTTTACTTGTAATTACTATTCTTAGTTAATTAATTATTATTGTACGTAATACTATAAATCAGGTAATTTTCTGTTAAATTCTCAGCTGGCGCCATCTATTCTCGATCATTGCTACTAGGGACATAACAAGGGACAACGTCCACATCCCGGAACCTTACAAGACATCTGAAATTGGAAACACCAATGTTGGAAAAGTTCGATGAACCAGAAATAATTTGCTAAAGTTTCCAGTTACTAAAAATTTGTATATTGAAATTTTTGTACAAGTCCTAGTAGCATTTCAATTATCTTTTGTATATATTATATCACATTTAAATTTTGCGGGGAAAATGTTAGCCGCAAGTGGGCGTTATTAGTGTCAAAAGACTGAAGAAAATAGCAAAAGATTTAGAAGTCGAGTGTGTCATAAAAAATACTAATCTTACAAATGGAATAATAATAATTCAGTAATTATCATTTTTGCAATTGATAGGTAGACATTTTCATGAAAAACTCGCTAAACTATTGTAAACCAAAACGGAAACCAAAATGTTTATTCAAATATAACCGCCAATGATAATTTTTCCTAAATCTGTCGAGGGGTTGCGCCATTACATGTAACAATATTAATCTTCTATTTATATTTAACAATGAAACTGGATCGATTGGGAAAGATAACGGTGAAGCAAATCAAAAAATTTGTGTGCCGACAAAAAAATTCTTGTTGACCTTGAAAAATATCTTACTTTCCAAATCACGCAAGTGTTGCACTTTTTCATATCTTAGAAAAACACTTATTATTTACAATTGTTGCAAAATATTAAATAAAAACCAATCCAGTGATAGTGAATTTTGAATTCATCCGCCATTAATGGTTGTCCCTAAAATCGAGGGACGACGCCATTACGGGTTAAGTAAATAAAACAACATTATTGTTTTATTTATTTACGGATAAAAAATAAATCAATAGAGAAAAAGTAAGGCTAATTACGCTACTTTACATTTTCTTGCATACTCAAAAACCATGTATTTTTCTTAAATATTTAAAAATATTTAAAAGAAACCAATCCAGTCATAGTGAATTTTGAATTCTCCCGCCATTAATGGTTGTCCCTAAAATCCACCGAGGAACTACGCCATTAGACATAGCAACATTAATCTTTCACTTATTTAACAATAAAACTGGATCAATCGAGGAAAAACTAACGGCGAAGCAAAGCCCGAACATTTTCTTCGCACCAATGGATATCCTCGTTGACCTTGGGAACTAATTAACTCTCCCAAACCTACAAATTTTGCGTACTACTAAGTTTTCCATCTTTCTACGCGTGTCGCGAAAAAGTCCCAAGTTGGGACACACGGCGCGATCCCTTTTGTTCTCGCTCATCAAAAAAAGCGTGATCTTAGTTACTTCCGGTCCACGGATAACGCACGGAGGCACGTATCATCGAGTAGGTGTATGTACATTTTTCTTACAGAGCTTATAAGCGCGTATAAGTGTGAGTGAAGCGAGCTGCCAGTGCAGTGCACTCTGCGACGTGTGTGCGCTTATGCATGTGTCACACACACATACATCCATACGTAACAGTACCACATCAATCCTGCGGGGTGAATTTTCGAGCGTGAGTGTCGCGCGGTAGTGGAAGTTCCTACGAGTCCAAGGCGAAAAGATCATTCGCGAAGGAATCGCGTCTGACGATAACGCATCGGGTTCGAGGGAATCAAACTCCAGATACAAACTCGAGGATCGAGTCCACTCTGGCCGAGTACTTGGTCGAGCGTGTTTTTCAATAACAAAATGGCGGTGATCGGCGAGTGATTGGCGCCTGAAAGCTGTGGGAGATCGAACCGACACGTTTCCTTTTGTTTTGATTTCGCAGGAGTCTCGCGGCGGCTGAACTTTACGTTGGTTGGCCACGAGGCGCTTTTGTGCTTTTTTTTTGCTTTTCGTGTCCTCCGACATCGCGGCACTCGTGTCGCGGAGTCGAAGAGTGAGCAAGGAAGAAGAAGAAGCAGGAAGTGGAGAAGCAAAGAAGAAGAAGAAGACGGAAAAGCAACAGAGAAAAGCTCAGGGAGCGAGAGAGAGACAAAGATAGAGGGACCTAGAAGAGAAGACAGAGACAAGAAGAGGATCAGGGAGACACAATACAACGCATCTCGCCGGCATTGGTCACAATTTCCTCCGCACGGTGTCGGTCGCGATGCCTTTGCTATACGATTCCAAACCTGACAAGTGCATCGGCAAGCAGCAGCAGCAGCAACACCAGCAGCGTCAACAACTGACCGGGGTGAGGATCTTTTCTTTCTCTAATTTTTTTTCCCTTACCATGAAATGGTAAGTGGTGAGTGGTAACCGAGTTGGTTAGTCGGTCCCATCGGCCTGGACTCTGGAGTAACTGTACAAGATCTATGTGCGTGTTACACATATACATACATACACGTGTACGTACATTAAAAGTACCGTACATGCACATCCACGTATATGCAACCAAAGGAACCGCGTAAAGCTGCCGTTGCTGCTCATTGACTCGTATTTCGTCTGACGTGTGAGTAAGTAGAGGAACCGAAGTGTGTGTGTGTATGTGCGTGTGTATACATATAAACATGACGTGCGTACCTTGCTTCGAAACGAGAACGTGCTCGGTTGGATCTCGGTCTTGTTGCTTTACGCTTCAATCTTGTCTTCTGTCTCAACATCTGTCTCTCTCGCACTCGGTGTACTCGTATCTATCCATCCCCCTCTCTCTCTCTCTCTCTCGGTCTCCTTTCCTCTTCCTTGCGCCTTCCCTTCTCTTCCAACCGCCATTCCTTCGAATCACGCGTGTGGTGGTTTTTCACCTTCTACGTCTATTTACGGAGACATTAGGAGGCAAACGGGGTTGTCTGGTCTTTGTTATTGGGCTTTGCCGAATTCGTAGGTTAGATCAACCACCATGTCGCCGATGACTTTGCAACTTCACGTCTCGTCCGTTACGTTCGATCAATTTTCTGTCTGACCCGACTTATCTCGCTTCCATCGTTCTATCGTGAGTAACTCATTTTTCTCTGCACCCATTGCGCGTATCTGCGTATCTACGCGAACTCGTTATCGCAAACGGACCAAATTTCCAAGGACGAATTCGCCTGAAAAACGAGCAAATGCGGGGTCAACGGTTTTCGAGCCCTTAAGGTTCGTAGCCAAAAAGAGCGAATTCTTCGGTACCGTTACGCGTCGCGCGTTAGGGCCCTGTCGCGCTTCGTGGAAACTCCAGAATTTTCAAGGTTATGATGACACCTTCGAGAAAGATTGCGTTCGAGATTTTCGAGAACCTCTCGCGAGTTTCTGACATTCCTTTGACATTAAGGTCGGTGGGTTCTCGATCGACGGAGATTTTTCGGCCAGGTGGCCAAAGGGGGCCTTTTGGGTGTATACGAGAGTGCAACGTATGTGGATGCGGAGTACAGGGTAGCAGCGGGATTATGTAAAATTGCAACGCGGTGCAATTGTTGTTCCTACGTTTCTGGCTGGTAATAATAACGATAATGAGAATCGAAGTGAGTCATTGACGAGTCGATTAGCGAGGTTTCAGCAAGCGAGCGCAATTCGCATTGTGGGTGCGAACATAACCCTATCGAAGTTGGACTATTTTAAGTCCTTGGGAAGGAAGAGGGCCCATAAAGTGTGTCTTCGGTCCTAAGTCGTGTTCGTTTTTGTATATATGGTACGCTTTGAAGTTTACATACGTGAAAAAGTTGTGCACAATTGTGCTTGTGTTAAAAAAAAAGGGTGAATGTGCAAAAAGAAGATAGTTATGGAAAAATAATAAAGAAACCCCGTTGAATGAAAATGGTATCGAACTCGAAAGTACAAAACACTCAAATTGTTGAAAAAATTATTATTATTAATGTTCAGCATTTTAATATATATGATTTTAGGTAAAAGATAAGTACAAGACGAACATGATTATCATGAAAAACTTGGAAAGGGTCAGAATCGTAGGACCGAAACCTCACCGCAAATACAAAACACTCAAATTGTTAGAAAGATTATTATTAATATTTAGCAGGAATCAGAATATTTGCGTGATTCACTATTGAACAGTATTACGAGCTATGGATTTTTTGTTATGTCTTATTTTGTTAATTGTTGAGTTATGTGAATTTGTGAGTTATTTGATATTTTACCAGACTAAGGTAAACCAAACTCATTTCATGGTTGAAAAGCTGAAATTGCTGTAATATATAAAATATTAATGTTCAGTATTTTAATATATATGATTTTAATTAAAGGATAGCTACAAGGCGAACATGATTATTGTAAAATATTTGAAAAGGGTCCAAATTGTAGGATCGAAACGTCACCAAAAGTACAAAACACTCAAATTGTTGGAACGATTATTATTAATGATCAGCATTTTAATATATATAATTTTACTTATAAGGTATTTACAAGATGAACATGATTGCTGTGAAAAACTTGAAAAGGGTCTTAATTTTAGAACCAAAACGTCAAATGAAACAAATAATTTTTCACAATGGTCAAACAATAAAACGAAGAAATTTCATCAAAAGATTATTGTTATAAAAATGTAAAACATTTCAAATTTGAACCATTATTAAATCTGAGATCCTACTTTTTGGAGCCACATACTTTGACGAGTGAAAGTTATGCATTCAGAAAAGTTTTGTAACAAAAGTTATAAATTGCAGGAAACTTCAAGAATCCTAATTGAAAATAAGGGAAATTAGGTCTTCATGGTTTCGTATTTTAACCGTAATAATAATAATAGTAAGAATGGAAAAAAACAGTCGAATCACAGCACCATAGAAATCGTAATCGTGCCAAGAAAATTTGAAAAATTTTAATTGGAATTAGGGGGAATTAGTTAAACAGGGTTCAGTTATTAAAATACTCTTTGGATAATAAAATCAACAACAATAATAATAATAATAATAATAATAATAATAATAATAATGGTGAAAAATGATGGAAAAGAAACTAAAATGAAAAGTATTTGGAAATTTCGTGTTTCGAAGTATCGATGTCAAGAGACGTTCTAGATTCTTAGCGATCATGATTTTTCCAATCGTAATAGTAAATTCCAATTGTAAATGATAATAATAATAAAAATTGTCTTTAAATTGTAAGACAATTTTGCATCCTAAAGTTTGAGAACGTGTAATTTTTTATGAATATTAAGTCTGGGTCCATTTGGTGTTGTTCATGGCATGGCAAAGTGTAAATTAGAAAATGGTGGCTCTGAAAATTAGCAGTAGAAGGTATTTGGAAATGTCATATCTTCGAGTATCAGTGCCAAGAGGCATTCCGGAGAATTCTTGGGGATCGTGATTTTTCCAATTGTGATCTTTGTGTCTAAGCATGTGAAAACAATTTTTGTGTCCTAGTTTTTGGAAATATGGAACTGTTAATGAGAATGGAGTTCAGTCAGACCCGTATGTTAGTAATCGCGAATTTGAAAAACATAAATCGAGATCGTGATTTTTCCAGTCGTAATCTTCGTTTTTTAGAATCCCAAGTCATTTTTTGTGTCTTAGTGTTTGGAAACGTGTTATTATTTATGAGAAACGAATTTGGATCCAAGTGGTGTTAATTATGACTTTGAAAAGTATAAATTGGGGAGAACATTTTTGAAGATAATAAATTTTGCAAACATTGCAAAATTTAAATACATTCTGAATTTTATGGAATCCCATGAAGGTCACTAGAATAATGAAGGATTAAGAGAGATTACAATTTCCGTCGCACTGTGATTTGCTCGCACTTTGGTTTGCGGCATAACTTTATCACTTTTAGCTTAAAAGTCAGCATTGTTTTATCGCTTTTAGTTTATAAGTTTTAATCATTTAAAATGTTGCAAATTTATCATCGCCTTTGGTAGAAGTCACGATACTCGGTGTTACCATGTATAAATACATAAGTCGGTCATCCATGGGCCCAGATTTGAGGATTTACATATTTAGACAAAATCGAGAGCTAGGGTTATATTGTAATATGCAAATGGATCGACATCTAGGCAATAGCGAGATCTCGGTAAATAATTCTGCGATAGGGGGAGGCGATCCTCCTCTGGGGAGGTTTTTCAGAATTTCGTGACATTGTTTTTTTGCTTTATTACATTAAATAATAATTTCAAGACTTTCAATTGGAAATAGGGAAAATTAGTTTATACAGGGTTTGCTTATTTAAATATTTGTTGGATGATCATAGTAATAATAATGGTGAAAAATGGTGAAAAAGGAAATAAAAGAGACAGAAAATAGTATCGATGTCAAGAGATGTTCTAGAGAATTCTTTATGACCGTGACTGCCAATTGTAAATAATAATAATAACAATTGTCTTCAAATTGTAAGACAATTTACTGTCCTAAAGTTTGGGAACGTGTAATTATTTATGAGAATGAAGTTCGGATAAATTTGGTATTATTCGTGGTTTGGAAAAGTGTAAATTAGAAAATGGTAGCTATAACAGTTCGAAGCTTTTGAAATCTTATTGTTAGGTAGAGACATTATTTGTCCGAACCTTTTGCGATCAAGAAACGAATGTATCTTCGAATGTAATCGAAGTCGATATATAGAAATTGGTATATGATATTTATTAATGTCGACTTTGCAGCAACGAAAGTTTTCATCCATCTGCATTCGTTGCGACACATGCACCCAAATCGTTTTTTACATGGTAACAATTGAAATTTCAAATTTTGGCAATTAAAATTATACCTATATATATTTTTTGTTGTTTGCATATAATTTTTTACCAATAAAAAATGATATAATATTATAAAATTATATAAATTGTATATAATTTTTTACCAATAAAAAATTTTATACAAATTTTAATATAATACGAAATATATTTTTCGCGAATAAAATCATTTATATTATTTACCAATAAAAACAATAAATTTAAGAAACTATCATAATTATAATCATAAATAATAAGAAAAACTCTTGGAAAAAATCTTAATATTTCAAATTCAATGTTAAAAGTACAAGAATAAAGTTTTTTTGCATACCAAGATTTTTCGTTTGCAATAAAATCGAAAATTCTTCAATTTAGGATTTTTTTTCTTCTTGCAACAGAGTAGAGATATTTTCCGTTCGGTCATTTTCAAAGAGAGATACATCCAACAATTTTTTACAATATATTTTTTAGTTTTGAAACCATCAAATGTATGTTTGAAATTAGAGTTTGACAATTTGAATCACGAATTCTCATATCGAATGGAATATAATTATTAAACACAGTTGCTGGGGTTTGGAGTTGTTTGTTAAATACAAAATATCCTTGACGTTGTACCTTTTTAAACGTTTTACATCCAGTCTTTTCTATGACTTCGCTCTAAGCGTACTTCAAACTTGCACTATGTAAATAATATGCCACTATGCAATATGAGACTGTAGTACACATTGTTCATTTCAGTTTCGAACCTCCCTGTAGCAATGATACAGGTTTAAATAATACCTGCATTAAGAAGCTTAAATAGAAAATTAGAGTATTTCGTTGAAGGCGATGCTCTAGTTTGGAGCAGATCCTAAATATTCGTATTAAAATGAAAATCCAAATATTTTTATTCATGGAAAATCTTCATTTTAAGAAACATTGATTTCAAACATTTGGTATTTTCGTATATAAATTATTATTACAGTAGAACCTTGCTTATCGGAACAGTGACTGCTCTTCGCAATAATCGAATGATTCTGATTTTACAAGAAAAAGTATCATTTATTTTAAAATACTCTGCCAGACATTATTATAAAGAAAAATAAAAAGAATCAAGTAGAAATCGAAATCTTTAAGTGACAATTTCGCAAATTTGCTTTTTTTTCTTAATTCTATCGTTTTATCATAATTATGTCGTTTTATTTTTTTGTACTATAAATAGTGGGTTTACTGATACCACCTTTGCTGGCTAATTTAGTAATAGCTTCACCCTTTTTTAGTCCCTTAATTAGTCCACATTTTATTTTTCTTTCGTTTTAGATATTTCGATTTAGACAGCACAAACTTGAGTACGGTTTCGAGCAGCGAACGTGACTGAATTTTTGTGTATATGTGTGTTACCGATAATGTCACCGATTTTTTTTAATTGTCAACGTTCATTGGAGACCAAACCTTATTATCAACCTTTTAGGCAAGGCCAGGGATTTTTTGGAATAAGAATTGTTCGGAGTTCGAGTAATCGAGTGTTCCGTTAATCGATACCCCGACAATTGAATTTGCTGATAATCCAGAGTTGACTAATCGATGTTTGGATAATGAAGGTTCTACTCTAAAACTTCGTAGAGTTGACATTTAGGCAGGTGGTAATTAATCTAAACGGTGTATTTACGTTGCTATAATTGTAATAATTTTTAAATGAATAATTCCAGACGCTTAAATTTTGGAGAAACAAGCGTACTTCGTATCGAGATCGAAATTGCAATATTTTGTGCAATACAAAGCTCGAATCAGGTTTATAATGTTTGGAACTATCGAGACTGACATCAGAAATTTTTGAGGAGCAGAAATTCAGACTTTCCACATTATTGAATGACTTGAAATATAGGACATAGTGATTGTCGAGGATGCAATATTTTTTGTATTAATAATTATTATATACGAACATTAATTTAGAATGTTATGTAATTGTCATTCCAATTTCTATCACTTCAGCAACTTATCAGCTAAATACGAAATATTTTGTTCCCTTCTTTAAAATATGATCGATACTTTTATAATTTTTTTTTCATTAACTATTTGTATAGAATTTCCTAAATTTGGATTTTGCAACTTTCGTAAACGATGCAACAATAACTTGGAGATTATCCACATTATTGAATGATTTAAAATATAGGACATATATTTAAAATATAGGACACAATGATTCTCGAGGGTTCAATATTTTTTGTATTAATAATTATTATATACGAACATTAATTTAGAATGTTATGTAATTGTCATTCCAATTTCTATCACTTCAGCAACTTATCAGCTAAATATGAAATATTTTGTTCCCTTCTTTAAAATATGATCGCTACTTTTATAATTTTTTTTCATTAACTATTTATATAGAATTTCCTAATTTTGGATTTTGCAAACGATGCGATAATAATTTTATTCAAACTTGAATGTTTCGTTGGAAATTGTGAGTGACGAGCATTTTCGTTTATTTTCTCAAGCTTTCTTGTCCATACTTTATCTATTTTTCCTATTCACTCTTCTGTGAATGGTCTGCAGATCTTATATTGACTTGCAAGGAAGAGAACTTAGGCGTCTATTCATTTGCAATTCATAGCCTTTGAAATGCAACCTAGATGTGTCTAGATATATGGTAAAATTTCACTTTTCCCAAATATTCCTACTTTGCATTTGTTCACCAAATTGTTAAAGGTGACATAGTTCTATGTGCCACATAATTATGAAAGTGGTCTAAGTCATATTTTTTTTGTTGATAAATTTAAAGAATTTCTTTTAAATAAAATAAAAAATGTTATTACATTTTGCAATATTGAAAGTTGGAGTTTTATTGGTCTTGATTAATGAAGAAAAAAAATGTATTGCAAGATAAAATGATGCGAGATAACTGAAAATCTCATCTTTTTAAAATTTCGACTTACCTTAGACCACTTTCATAATTATAGACATATATGTAAATGATAAAAAATTATTCAAAAATTATTACTTTTCTTCATTAATATTAATTATTAACTAAGGCAATTATAATATTCCCTGAGTAGGTATTTTCAAATTCAAAATATTGCAATTTGGGATTGTTAATTATCGACAGCTAAGATTCTGAATTTGTCAATTTTATAAATTTTGGAACTTGTAAGTGCGAACTACTGTATCAGTCTGTTCGCTGCAAACACTTTGCGAGTTTCAGTCGCATTAAATTTCTACGTTTGTACATAGAAAAATACAAATTTTATATATCGCGAGGTTTCCAAAAGTAAAAATGAAATATAAAAGTATTTTTTTATTATTATTTTTTAGATCTTTTGTGCATAAGAAAAAACCATTCGAGCTCTTTACTCGATTACAGAGGATCACATACTAGCTTGACACTCGTGGGAAAAGTTATGCGACAGCTCTTGTAATGAAATGTGGAACCAAATAACATTTATGAGTAACTTACATATACTTATTATATAAGTTTGAAGAAAAAAGTATACGCACAGATAAGACAAAAAAAATTTCCAATTAATCCTTATCGTCCACGGCTGCGTTCTCTTTGTTCTGAAAATGTTGCTTCTTTATAACGAATATGTCTTGGTACTAAAAATAAATATGACCCTGCTGAAGTGCAGTGTTAAATATAGAGCTACAACGAGGATTCGCATTTATTTGGTCAATATGTTATTTGAAAATTGTTTAAGTAGAGCAGAAACATTCTTCTGGGTGTCAATGGTAGAATTTGTACTCGCTACTTGAGGTCTTGTGACTCGTTCTTTCACGTTTTCCGCAAAAGCTATGCCTGCGTATGCGTTAGATGTTTTTAACATGAATGAATTAGGCTGAAATTATTATTGTTATTTATTTATTTAATTTTTTTTTCGTATTCTTCAAAAACTTAGAAGACAATGAAGTCGAAATTTACAATTTTATTTCAGGAAAGATCCATAAGTCAGGATTTTGATCCTATTAATGGTTCAAAATTGGGATATGTTGGATTATAAATAATAATAATAATAATAATAATAATAATAATAATAATAATAATAATAATCTTGTTAACAATTTGAATGTTTTTGAGGTTTAAGGAATATTCTCCTTTTCATTTAGGATTTACTTTGTCAAATACTTTCCATTTTTATTTTTTTTTAAATGATTTTTTCATCATCATCATCATTAATATTATTATTATTATTATTTAATTTTTGCATTAATAGATTCAATATCGAAATTGACGAAATTATATACTATAATAATTATTTAAAAAGCTAAAAAATAACCTATAGATTAATTTATATTACAAATTGCCGAAATTAAGTTTTCAAACTTTTATATCTACATATAATAAAAAAATGAATAGAATCAAAAATTCCAAATATTAAAACTGCTGCATAAATTTAATTGGCTTAAACGACATTTTGATCACGTAAACTCAAAATTAATAAACAAAAATAACAATAATAACTTTGAAATTGGAAAAGAAAAATGGCTTAGAAATTTATCAAACGAATATATACCAAACGAAATTATTGAGTTTGTTTCTTATGGTAAAAAAGATTGGCTAGATTATAATAAAGAAAATTTAGCAAAAGGAAAAATCATTAGTAATTTAGAAAAATCATTTTTGAAAAAAAGATAATAATGAAAAAGAAGAAATACGAAAAAATGTTATCTCTACAATTTCAAAATTTACTATTAACAAAATATTATTATTATTGCTATGTTTAAAATACTAAACCCTCAATACCTAATTTCCGTTATTTTCAATTTGGATCCTTGGAGATCCCTACAACTTATTGCCAAATTTTAATACATAATATATATTAAATATACATAATACCAATAATTATTTGAAGAAATTTTATGATTTACTAAAACAGCAAAATAAAATATATATACATCAATATAATAATCGTAAAAGAAATAATAGATCAATGTAATCGTCGAAGAAGAACCGAGGAGAAAATTGTACATTTTAATACAAAATTGTTACAATCGAATTTTACAATAATAAAACGAAATATATCTTGTATTTTTTCAGACCTGGTAAATTATTCCAAAAAACGTAAAATTAACCAACCAAGATGAAGATCGATCGAAGTAGATTAAAGAAATGCACCTCGGAAGTGGTAAGTCATTATTTATCTCTACTTCTCGTAATTTCTCCGAAAATGTACTTATATTATACATGTACACATGCACGCGTATGTTTATTCATAATGTTTATTTACAGCCTGCAGAGTGCCAGGCACTTATAAGCAAACTACGTTCCTGCTCCCATTCAGAATTGCTCGAAGAATTGAAGCAAATCGATGCTTGGACTTTTGGAAAATGTGAATTATTTCATTGGATAGATGTGTTGGATCTCAGCGATAGCATTCTGGAGGAAGCTGCGGCCAAGAGTCCTGATAATCCTTGGGAATTGGCTTGCGATCTTCCACAAAACAGAGAAGTATGTTTTAAGTATTTGTTTAACTCCTTCGGACCCACTTTTGTGTCCTAAAAAATATACAGGGTGGCCGAAAAGTTCTCGCAACTTTTTAGACATTTCAAGAGACTATAACCACCACATACGTCAACAAACAAATACACTCAAGAAATAAAATACTTTATTACAACAATAACAATGAATTTAAGCAAGAAAAATTACAACAAATGTTCAAAATTGCCTCCATTGGCTTCAATACATTTTTGTTAACTCAAAAAAGAAATTGCGGGAACTTTTCAGCCACCCTGTATATGCATACATATATCTAGGGAGAAACGCCAAAAAAACTCGTGTTTAATTACGTTCTATATGTATTGTTAATAAATTTCACATACATATATCCATCCAATACCTGAAAAAGTATAAAATGGAGTTCTAAACAAGTGAAGAATTACCTCGGACACCTTCTAGCAATGTTAAATAACGCCTCTTCGACAAAAATATGAAAAATTGAAATTTCGCTCTCGTACCCTGCCCCTTGGCTACTCTAATGGCCCAGACATTGGTTTAAACCTTTTTGAAATTAATAGATTAATTTTAATTAATTTACAGATAAATAAAATAATGTAATTATTTAATATGTAGAATCTATATCTTATAAAACTTAATTTTTCCAGTTATTAATTTTTTCGTTACTTATACATTATAAAAATGATTTTCATTCAAATTTAATTTTATGAAAATACAATTAAAAGTTATACGTATAATAATCTTAATTTATTCTTAATAATAACTTATTCATAATAATACATAACAAAGGATTTCAAGTTATTAAATTAAATGGTCAATCTGATATGTAAATACTTTATTTATTGCATTATACCTAACATACATAATTTTCGGGGTTTCATTTCATTAGATACAATTACAATTATATTTGGACATTTCTTATAATTTCAGTTTTCATCATAAAAAATGAAAATGAGGATTATATTTAATTTCGATATTTACAATGTTATGTTATTCATTTCAAAAAGTATACTATCCGTCGATTTATATTTTATGACGAAATCAACGCATAAACATTTACTGAAGAGGATCTGCAACACAGGATCGAAACGTATAAATAATAAAAATTACAATTATCGATTGAACAACAAAACCAAGAAAAATAAGAACAATCTTAATTTATTTTACTTTATATTTCTCATATAAAATATACCTTTTATACCAAATCGAACGTTAATTAAATTGGTTTTTGTTAATTTGTTCTAATTAAATGTTCCCAAACTTATGTACGAGTTTTTTTCAAGAACCTACGAATCTTCTTTGATAAAAAAATGCGACAGTCTGAAGATTTAAGTGTTCTCCAATTGCTAAAACTGAGAACATTTGGTATTTCAATGAACTGCCTTTGTCCAGTAATAATTTGAATTCCATTATTCCGTTTTTCATTAAAATACGCATGAATAAGAATCTAAGGTTTCTACCGTTTCCACTTTATTAAAATACAATGTCGTAATTATAATTGATTCCAAATGATTTTCTAACATTTCTGATGTATTTTCAGGCAAAAGAACTATTGCTGTGGGTTCTTCATTTTACAACACTGCTTATCGAGCATTCATTCTCCAGACATTTGTATAACAGCATGGAGCATCTGGTGACGCTATTGTCCAGTTGTGACATGCACGTTGTTCTCGGCGTCTTAAATCTGTTGTATATGTTTAGTAAAAGAAGTAACTTCATTACACGTTTAAACTGCGACAAACGACAAGCTTTACTTAGTAGACTCAACCAACTGGCAGAGGTTTGTAACAATTGATTTTGTAACAGTGTTCAAAGAAACATGAACCAATTTACAATTGGAATGTATAATTTTTACAGAGCTGGGGTGGCAAGGAGAATGGATTTGGCTTAGCTGATTGTTGTAAAGAACATCCAGATAAGGTAAATGATTTATCAATATACTTCTTATACGATATCAAATTCTCATAAAATTATATTATAAATTATAATAATATTCTTAGCTGATTTCTTCTTTTGATATAAAATAAATAATGTTTTTTGGCTAAAAATTATTTATTTTATATCAAAAAAGTAATCAACTAATTGTAAGAATATTATTGTAATTTATACAAAATAGTTAATTCGAAATTATACGAAGATGAGCTTCCTAAAATACATGGAAATCAGGTTTGGCAAATTTCACAGAACTTCGTTAAGCAAATTTATGCGTATAAGTATACAATTTATAATTCAACTAATTATAATGTAATTCAATTATAATTAAAATTAAAAATTTTAATTTTACAAGAGCAACTAAATTTTTTTATGAAGATGTAAGAAGGGCGATATATTCTCTAAACATTTTAATGTCTACGATTTTTTATCATATGACAAGAAAATTAATAAGTATACAAATTTAGACAAATTTTATACAGCGTACTATAAATTCGACAAAATTAGAATTCATATTGAAATTGATGAATTGAATTATAGCATCAGAAATTTAAAAATATAAAAAAATTGGTTACATAAGAATTTATATAAAAATTAACCGAGAGATATTATTAACAGTTTTCGAAATTATTTTAAAATTACATTGACGAATAAAAAAATTACTAAGAAAAATATTGTAATTAAAAAATTAAAAAATTTTACAAATATAACAACCCGAGAAAATTCAAAATTTATTAAAAATGATGATATTAGAAAAGAAAAGAGAATAAAACCATAAAAGAACAGATCAATTAAGAATATTATTATAAGTATTTACTTTATTATTATAATAATTTTGACAATAAAATTATTTATTTGATTTATTTGATTTTAACATATGACAATTAAAGTAATGAAGATTTAATTAATACAAGGTACAATTAATAAATAATCTGTGTTCAAAGGAATAAGGAAAACGTCCCGTTTGAACAAAATGGTGGCTTCTCAAACAAAAATGTTTATTTTCAATAAAAAAATTGTGTTTCATTTTGAATTGTGTCTAAAATAAAATAATATCGATTAGTTCGAAAATTTCCGATTTAAGACTGAAAAATAAAATTTAAAAGTTTGTGTTAAAATTCCAGCCGATCGATGCAGCCGTTCTCGAAGTTATCTTATCTTGTTTACCGATTTAACCCCTCAATTACGGAGAGATCAGAAACAAAATGTTATAATCGCTACCTCAAAAATTATAAAGCCGTCGATTTTTTTTAACGAAATATAAATACGCAGCTATATTTAATTTATAGAGAAAAAAAATGATTTATGAGATATGGATATATTCAAAATTAAGATTTCTACATTATTTCATCTAGTCGGTAACCGGTCAAATATTATAATGAACAAGACTGAACTGTATTATTGAATGAAAACGTTAAATAGATTCAAAGATTTTGATAACTGCTGATTAACTGGTTACTTATCATACTACAAAAAAATTACATTGATAAATAAAAAAATCACTAAGAAAAACATTCTAATTAAAGAATTTAAAAAATTTTTTAAATATAACAATCCGAGAAAATTCAAAATTTATTAAAAATGATGATATTAGAAAAGAAAATAGAAAAGAGAATAAAACCATCAAAGAACAGATCAACTATGACTATTATTGTACTGTAATTATTTACTTTATTAATAATTTTGATAATAAAATTATTTCTCGCTAGTTTATATTTAGAAAAATATAGAATAAAATTATTTATTTAAATTATTTGATTTTCACATATGACAATTAAAGTAATGAACATTTAATTAATATTTAATAATAAAAAAATGTATTCTACTACATCTTCTATATTAGAAATTATGTATAGCCTGTAATTGATTAAACTTGATTTTAATGAAACCATAAAATGTTACATTAAACATTTTTTTTATAGCCGTTTCCTGCTAGTGCGACAACATTACATTTCGAATTTTATGCGGAAAATCCCATGACAATGGAAGCATCGAATACCACTCCTGGAAATTCAAGCACAAAAAAGACTGGCCAAACAAACCTTGTAACGTATATTCATATCGAGAATGTCGATCAACTTGGCAGAACTCCAGCACAGATTATGAACGATTTGTTAAAAAATTACAACGTACCTCAAGACAGACAGGTATCTTTTCTTTATAATCAATAAAACGCGAATGAATGCGTTTCTATCAAACTGTTAATTATTGACAAAAATGTTTGAGTATAAAGTGTTTATATTCTTACAATTTCGACAAATTCTGAATTAAGTTCATATTGAAACGTGAAAATTTTGTTTCTTTTATGGCAGATGGCTCTCTTGACAGACATAAGGTTGGCACACAGCTTCTCAGATTATCGAAGACGATTGCAGTGTGTTCAAGCTCGTCTTCAAGCACTGTCAGTGCTTGTATATAGTAACGCCTTGCAAGAAAATGCACACAGTCTCCTTCATGCTGGACTTTTAGAAGAATTAGTAGAGTTGTTGGAACTACCGCAACTCCACCTTGTTGAAATACGGGCAGCTGCACTTCGAACATTAACGAGTATTATACACTTAGACCGCAATCCACATTTTCCTAAGTAAGTATTCGACACAAGATACTCGATGGCGTTTTTAAAACTATTTCTACAGCGTTACCTATACGTCATAAAAACTCCGAAACGAAAAATATAGAATTATAATTAAAATCGATTGTTTTAACACTATACCGACCGGTGGCACCACGTTGGTGTCGCACGGCACAGTGTTAATTAATACCACATTTTTTACAGACCCATACTTACTTTATTAAGCACCTTCCGTTTGTAGATTTTAAAAGAAAGATTAAATTAAACCTCGAAAATAATTCGAAATTTAAATTCTAAAAGGTGTCCTTTTGACACCTTTGGTAGAAATAGTGTTAAAGTGGACGAAAAAAATTTTTGTAAATAAGATATGCACCGGTCCCTCGATTTTCACGGAAGATGGATTCCTCGTTAAAGCAAAACCGCATAGATATTGACTTCTGTATTAAATATCTGATGAAAGCTTGGAAATCAAGTCAAATTTTACAAAACTTAATATTATACATCAACAATAGTTTTATAACCAGAAAAATTTACAAATATATTAAATCAAACAAATTACGCAAAACTAGGAGATAATTTGCAAGACCCCAAACATGATATTAAAAAATGTTTAAAAAATAACTAATTACATTTCCGTAGTAGTTTCTTCTGGTTATAAAAGAACTTATTAATTATAAAATGTTTAGTTATTGGTAGCGTTTCGCTGGAAATTTGTAAACTTTATTAATACTTCATTATTTATATTATTAATTCTTTTATTGTTCAAAGTCATCCTTAAATGCCTATAAAAGGAATGGTTTTTTTGTTGAAAATACAAGAATTTTATAAACAAGGTAGACATTTTTTGTCTAGATAATAATAAATGAATGACAAAATGAATAAATTAGGAATTGACCTATTATTGTTAACAATGTCCTTTAAAGTACAGAAAATTAGGAGTAATTACATATACCAGATTTCTAAAAGAAAAATCGACATAAAGGCCCATTTTTGCGACGATAGTCCCTTAAGGTATATTTTACAATAACAAAAACATAAATTCACTTTTATTTCATTAGTTTGTAGAAAAACATTTAAAAAAAATGTTAAAACACCTAGTTAAAGCAAAATCGCGCAAATTGTGGGCTAGGTTCACGTTTTAGTTACGGTTTTTAACAATAAAAGAAGATTGAAACTGTCCATATTGTAATTGTCACAGAGTATACGCGTTTGCTTTTGTAGTCTTACGTGCAGTTAACGAGCTCTTGAAAACATTAATCAACAATAATTGTTATTTACTTCATCTCAGGAAACCCGGATCGAGATTAAATATGATTATCGATGTCACTGGAGCGAGTTCGTACCATGGATTCCTCCCTGTCCTTGTGCGAACATGTATATCAACTTTAACATCTCCACAACCCGATGGACAACCTTTCCCTTTGCCGCTTGCGACAGCTTTATTCAGCTTTCTCTATCATCTCGCGAGCTATGAAGCGGGTGGTGAAGCTTTAGTTAGTTGTGGAATGATGGAAAGTCTTTTGAAAGTCATCAATTGGCCTGGTAGCGAATTGGAACATATTACGGTAAGGTTCATGAATTCTATGATTTCAAACACTTTTCATTTTTCGAGACACCTTAACCCTCGTAAGACCGTCATAAAAATGACTAACGAAGGTTTTAACTGAAATGCTTTTTCATAAATATGTATTCTTTCTTCAGTCTATCGGTCTTAAATATCTTTATTTAAATACTGTGTTGACGTTTCGACAACTATTACGTTGTCATCTTCAGAACTACATAAAAACTAATTTTATTACGTATAACAATATTATATAATTAATCTTATAAGATGTTAAAGGTTTTTTTTATATTTACCACTGATTTAAATAATTGTATCAACTTCATATTTTACTTTCTTAGATTTAAAATAATATAATAATTCGAAAGTTCATATTAAAGATGTTTCCGAGTACAATGTTAAGGGGGCATACCACAGTAATAAAATTTTTTTTTCCATTTTCTGAAAGCTCCATTTGTTCAGAATACTCTCACCAAATTTTGTAAAGAAATTCGTAAAATTGACGGAGATACAATAGAAAATTTAGTTTCTATGTCGTATTATTATCCTTTCTCAGCAAAACTTTGAACGCGTTTTTCTCGAAGCTATATTTTTCAACCGCGTTGACAGCAAATTTAGAAAACCATTCATCCGATTTGCATGTACAAAGTCTTAAAATGTTCGAAAATCCAGTCTCTATGACCACACGTGGCGAAATTTTGATATCTAAAAAAATTTAAAAAAAAGCCTAAAAAAATTAAAAAATGGCGGACCAGCGAATTTTATCACAGAAAATTGTCATCGTTTTTGGAATAAAAAAAAATAGAAGGGGGCCCTTTGAAAAAAAATCGCCACGTGTGGTTATAGAGACTGGATTTTCGAACATTTTAAGACTGTACATGCAAATCGGATGAATAGTTTTTTAAATTTGCTGTCAGCGCGGTTGAAAAACATAGCTTCGAGAAAAACGCGTTCAAAGTTTTGCTGAGAAAGGATAATAATACGACATAGAAACTAAATTTTATACTGTATCTCCGTCAATTTTACGAATTTCTTTACAAAATTTGGTGAGAGTATTCTTAACAAATCCCCCTTAAATACATAGTGACGGTTGTGTTTTTAGTTATAAGTTTCAAAGACAATCTAAATTCGTTGATTATAACTCTAAGTAACCGCATTAATGAGAATATGTGTATGATAATCAAAAAAATTATATGTTTTCATTTTAAGACTGTTTCTGTTTCTTATTTTGAATGCTACTATAACTATTTCCGTTTATATACAATAACATGTTGAAAATCTTTTTCGAAGTCTAATGAAGTATTATATCAGAGAAACTTTTTATATTTTAATTCCTCAATTCTTTTTACAACATTTTTGAATATACCTTATCAATTTCTTAAAAATTTGTAATTATATTAACATTGTTATTATTACCATGTTGAGTATGTAAGGCTTAATTCAATAATTACTTGCTTTTTGTTACAGTTTGTAACCAGAGCTGTTCGTGTGATAGATTTGATAACGAATATAGATATGCAAGGTTTTCAAGCACATGGAGGCTTAGCTAGTTTTATAAACAGATTGGATATGGAGGTAAACGTATGTAGAAAAGAACAGCCTTTCGAAATAGAACCGCATCAAAACACACCGGCAGAGGCGGCACAATCCAGTAGAGAAAGACCCATCGAAAACGATCAAGACGCCAATTTGCGTCGCATGGCTGAGAACTTCGACGAACGAGAGGAAACCTCGAATCCTATGGAGTTCTCCGAAGATGAGAATACAAGTTCCAAACCCGAAGAAAATCAGGAACAGTTGCCAGATTATTCAGCAGCGAAAACTGGGAAAACGTGTTTGCCTCAGCGAGCGGCGCTTCTCAAATCAATGTTGAATTTCTTAAAGAAAGCCATCCAAGATCCGGCATTTTCTGATAGTATAAGGCACGTTATGGAAGGTACACTGCCGTCATCATTGAAACACATTATAAGCAACTCGGAATATTACGGACCATCGTTGTTTTTACTAGCTACCGATGTGGTCACTGTACACGTGTTTCAAGAACCATCTCTGCTTTCCTCGTTACAAGACAACGGGTTGACAGATGTGATTCTTCATGCACTGTTGATTAAAGAAGTAAGTACTTATGGGGAACACACCAGAACCATTACGAGATCATAAATCAATTTTTAGAAATCTCATCCATTAAAATCGCAATTACAAACACAATATAAGTAACACATTGAGCGCCGGCTCTCAGAGTGTTAACATCTTTCATATATTATTTAAAAAATATATGTAGCCAAATTGTAGCATCACGCATTGTCTTTTAGAATTCTACATTCAACTTAGTCTTTGGAGTTTAAATAAATTTGTATGTATGCTTCTGTACCATATAAGTATATTTTATTGTGTTTCAAGAAAGAAAAACGCGAAGTGTTGCCTCAGATTAGGTATTTAGCTTGCGTAAAAGTAACACAAGAATTTCACTGATACAGGTTCCTGCAACTAGAGAGGTAATAGGATCACTGCCGAATGTGTTCAGTGCGTTGTGTTTGAACCAACGTGGTCTTGAATCCTTCACCAAAAGACGTCCATTCGAACGGTTGTTCAAAGTGCTCCTATCACCCGCTTATTTATCCGCCATGAGAAGACGCCGCAGCGCGGATCCACTTGGCGACACCGCTTCAAAATTGGGAAATTCGATGGACGAGCTAATGAGACATCAACCCAGTTTGAAAGTCGACGCCACTGCAGCTATCGTCAAGGTAAAACGATCAAACTATCATACATACAGGGTGGTCCACCCAACTTGCACACTTGTATCTTTTACCGCATTAACAGCCACGTCAAAATCACATGACTCCGTATTCACGCCGCTTGGGTCGCAATGGCACACGCTATTGCATCTGTCGTAACTGGCGCGACCTGGGCGGAGAGTTTAGTGTCGGTCACCAGTGACCGGCACTAGTGGCAGTTAACGTGTTCAAATATGTATTCTGTAGGAAAAATTCGTATATGTAATTTGTAGAGCATATCTTAACCTCAAAATGTCGGCTGAATCACAAAATTTACAAGTGAGGTTAAAAGGGGAAAATTCTCGTGCAAGAAGCAATTAAAACGTTTTCGACAATGCTCAGAAACGGGGAAAAAGAATAAAAAGATAAAATCTATAAACAAGAAACAGGATAACACATTCCCTATGTTTTTGTTACATATTCAGTTTCACACAGCAGTTAAAATTTACCGCGTAAGTGAAAAGCGGTGTTGCCAAGTCTAACGTTCAGCTGATGTAAAATCTGTATATTACGATTTAATCAATTAATTTAGACTATAAATAAACGGTAAATCTCGTCTATCTTTCTCTGAAATAATTAGCAAGCTTTGATTTATCCGATAAGAAATTTCATTTCGTTTTTGAACATTCTAAAAGTAATTATTTTTCATATCAAACTTTACTCGCCATAAGAGCACATGTTAAATTACCTTTTATTTTTATTCGATTTTGTCAATAACAAAACGGTAAAAAATTCTGAAAAAATTCATAGAATATTTTTTTTATATTAAGAATAAGATACAATTTTTTCTGAATTTTTTGACATATTAAAACTTTCTGGCAAACGTCCTTAAATTAAACAAAGTTGTTATATTTTTATTAACAAAGGTATCACGTAATGTAAAAAAAGTAAAAAAATAATTATGATTTAATCGAATTTGTTGTAACATTGGTTGAATATATTACCAACTGCTTTACGTAAATAAGACGAAATATAAACTTATACACATTCAGCTTTGCAAACATTGCAAACAAACGAACATATTGTAAAATTTCGAGGTGGGATTAAAAATGTCCTACCATGCATTACGGTGCATGAAAAAGGTGGGACACTTTTAATTCCACTGTACTCCAAACAGTTAAATGACGTTATGTAATAGATATTTTGGACCACCCTAAATTTTGTAACCTACATATTTTCTTAGCCTCAAATGTTGACGTTGTTGGTTTTCGTTTTGCGAATAGTTACTCGAAGATCTGTGCGTTCTGGGATGCGACCCGCGATACATATGCTGGCGAGCAGCGAGTAAATCCGAAAACTCACCATCGAGTTCGAATTCTGGAAATCGCCAGTCTTCCGGCCAATCCGTGGGTGTAGGGGTTGGTGACACGGGAGGAGGCGGTGGTGGAGGAGGTGGGAGTAGCAGCGACGAGGAGGACGAGGATGAGGAGGAAGCGAGTACCAGCTCGCACCCTCAGCGCGAAGAACAGCCTTCGCCATCCCCCGCCCAACCGGGACCTCCACCCCAGCCGAGGGAGAAAACGCCGATTGCTCTCGTCGATTACATTCACAACGTCATGAAGTTCGTCGAAGCGATACTCAGCAACAATTCAACTGACGATCATTGTCGTGAATTCGTTGCTCAAAAAGGACTCGTGCCGCTACTGTCGATTTTGGGACTACCGAATCTTCCAGTGGATTATCCCGTGGCACAAGCTGCCCAAGCTGTTGCATCAGTTTGCAAAAGCATTCTGGTAAGTTTGTTTAAATATTCTGTAGGCAATATAATGAGATATGGAGGATTTCTGGAAATGAGTAATTTTAGGGAATTAGGAAAAAAGTATAAGATGCATCAATTTCAAACTTTGTCAGTTCATTAATACGTATTTAACACCGTGCTAATTATGTGTAATCAAAATTCAAAAACTAAAAATATAGAATTATAATTAAAATAGATTTTATACTAAGAACCTCCCGTTTGTGGATTTAAAAAAAAGGATTAAATTAAACCACGAAAATAATTCGAAATTCAAATTGTAAAAGGTATCTTTTGACACCTTTGGTAGAAATAGTGTTAAAGTATATTCTAAAATTTGATAAAGTAAGGCTATGGTTCGTATTCAGTTTTATAGTTGCAATAGGTTAACTAGAGCATCTTCAAATGATTTATTCTCGCGATGAACATGATAACGATGGTTCTAAAATTAAAAGGACAATCTTTAACGTAGCAATTTTTTTAGGAAATCTTAAGCAAATTTAAGAGAATTTTAATCTGGTTGGTGTCACATCTGGTAGCTCGTACAGGTGCCATCTCTGCCATTTTCAAATATTTTTATTAGAAACGTATTTTGATAAATATTGTAGCAGTGTGCTTTAAATTGCAGATAACTAGAAATAATTACATACATCACGTTTCTAAAAAAAAAATCAAGAAAGGGGTTTATTTTTTACGTCACTAAGTGTATGTACCGCCTTAAATAATAATAAACCGGCGATGTTTCGAAGAGAATTTGCGAATATTAACTTGATTAGAGTTTATACAATAGGCTATCCAGTGAATATATGTATTAATCGTTTGAGTGCTGAAGAATTTTCTTATATAAATATGCCAAAAGTGCGGAATCAAATAAATGATACACAAAAAAAGCGCGATCGCGCTTCTTCGCATTCTTGGCACACGACAAGCGTACTCAATAATACAAAATAATCTACATTTATATATTCATAATGCTAGCTTAAAGTTGAATTACTTCATTCACTAGATTCGAACTGTTTTTCATAAAAATGGTTCTCGATTAATTCATTTTTATCAACAAGAAAAATACTCAAAAGTTTCGATTTTTACATGCGGAGTGGAGCAATGTTCTATTTTTAGTTTTTCCAATTTATCCTGCATTTTAAATAATTTTGTTTCAACACTATTTCTACCAAAGGTGTCAATAGACACCTTTTAGAATTAGAATTTCGAATTATTTTCGAGGTTTAATTTAATCTCATTTTGACATTCCCAAACTGGAGGTGCTTAGTAGAACAATGCGTCTATAAAAAATTTGGTATTAATCAAGAAAACCTCTTTAATCTATAATTCTATATTTTTCCTTTGGATTTTCGATCACGTATAATTAGCGCGGTAAAAACAGTGTTAAAGGTATAAAATGATAAGAGAAAAATCATTTTTATTCGAACCGTCGTTTGTTTAAGAAGAAACCAAAACGAAATGGCTCAAGTATGAGATCAAAAACCCTTAAAATTTCATTTTTTTAGCATTCTAAATGTCAAAATATTCCAATTTGTAACATCCTCTTTCCGAAATCTACTACAGCATTTTCTGAGTGGAGTCTGGTTCATGAGATCCTTAAATTTCTTTTTGCAGAATTTGGCCCACGAACCATTGGTTCTCAGAACGGGATTGTCCCAATTGAATGAGGTCTTGAATCTTCTCAAGCCTCTTCACAGTCATATGGAATCTCCTGGAGGATCAGTTTTACTTCACGAGCTCGCATCCGCTCCCAATTTGGAAACAGCTTTCACGAGCGATACCGCGACGCCTTTGCTGCACGCCATGAATGCAGCCCATGGATACGTCGTGATGTTCGTTCACGTTTGTCGCACGAGCCAGAGCGAAATTCGAAATTTGTCAATGAACCATTGGGGTTCGGAACTGGGTCTTACGGTTCTCAAAGGGTTGTCCGAGCTCTACATGTCCCTCGTTTGGGAAAGCACGTTGCTCCTCGCGCTTTGCAGCGACGATATAATTCCAGCTGGTTGCGACTTTGGCAAGGAGGACATGGATAAGTTGATGCCACCCGAATTACGCAACGAGGGTGAAACTTCCTCCTGGTCCGCGGCCGGGTCTTCGGATATGGGAAGCAACGGCATGACAACCGCCATGGAAGCTCTCAGCACAGACCCACCGCCAATTTCCATGGAAGTCGACGACAAACCTACCACCAGTACCGGAAGAACATCGCCGAGCACTCACCAGTTGAAATACATAAAGCCTCTCCTGGGAGCTTCTTCGAGATTAGGTAGAGCCTTGGCCGAATTGTTCGGTCTCTTGGTGAAACTCTGCATGGGATCTCCGCTGAGACAAAGACGCGGTCAACAACTACCTCTAACTCCCGCTCTTCCGTCGCAGGCAGCGCGAAGCGTCGCGACAGCGCTGAACTTCCTCCTCACTCGTGGATTGTCTTGGGACAAGCTACCACCATCGCCGATTCCCAAATTCAAACTCACGTTCTTGATATGCTCGGTCGGCTTCACTTCTCCGATGCTTTTCGACGAGAAGAGACATCCGTATCATTTGATGTTACAAAAATTCGTCAAACTGGGTGGACAGAATGCCTTCTTTTCCACGTTCAGGTGGGCGTTATCGGGAGGGGGCCAGTTTCCTCTTACCGAAGGATTGGAACACCCGAATCTACCGGACGGCACTGGGGAGTTTTTGGATGCCTGGTTGATGCTCTTAGAGAAGATGGTGAATCCGAAGGCAATTCTTGACTCCCCGCATGTCGTCTCGTCAAAATGTACAGGTGTTTACAAGGTGTACGAGACGTTCGACCCGATCAAGTACCTCACCGACATTCACAAGAAGGCTTTCGAGGCCGTGATGTTGATGTGGGGCAAAAAACCACTGAAAAATTACGGCGCGAGAATGACCGAATCCATTCTTTCAATTTTGCGACACATTCTGCGGGGAGAAAAAATTATTAAAGAACGGACGGAGAAGGAGGAAAGCGGAGACACCTCGATCGCGGGCGGTAGCGGTAGCGGTAATTCCATGGGACGAGCAGGCATTTCCGATCGGAGGGAGGAACCGGAAGCCGACGTCAATCCGGAACATCTTCGACAACTCATGGACATGGGTTTCAGCAGGGCCCATTGCGTGGAAGCCCTGCTTCATACCGTAACCGTGGAGCAAGCTACGGATTATCTGCTGACAAATCCAGCGACCTTGCGAAGACCGGATGCGCCCGTGGGTGACCTGACCGGACAAGGGCTGATAATGGACTTGGAGTTGGTGGACGACGACCAAATAATGCACGCGATTGCAATTTCCCTGGGAGACACGGAAGCGCGTAAGCCCGCGGGGCACGAAGAACCCGCTCGAGAAGCGACGACGACGCAGAGTATTGATGATTTCACTCAGACCGCTTTGGAGCAGTGTTTAAATTTACTGGATCTCATGCCCGATACCGTGTATCGCATTTGCGATTTGCTCGTTACGATAACCAAGAGGAACGGGGACGAATGGCGAGATAGCATGTTGCGACAACTGATCCGAGAAATTGGCAACTTGGTGGATACTCTGATCAACATAGCGGAGAGTCAGGATGAAAACGCCGGTACTCGGTTGGTGGAGTGCGAAGAAGCGAACAAAGTGGCCGGTCGTATCTACCTGTACACGTTGTTCTTCGAAGGCACTTTCCAAGAGATGCGAGTACCGTGCGCCCAAATCGTCGAAGAATGCGCAATTTTGGACAAACTGGTTCGCTTGCTCGTGGTGGGCGAAGGTCCGCTGACGATGAACAAAAACAAACTATCGAAGGATACCAAAGATGGCGTTACGACGGCCAAGACTCCGAAATGGTTGGCGCCGCTGTTGTTGCTTATAGATCGCCTGGAGAAGGTCGCCGTTCTCACGAAACGAAAACAACTCATGCACAAGGTCACGAACAGAGTGTGGAAGTGGTTCGACCTCAGTAGCGGTAAATGGACGCCCTATTCCCCGATGAACAATCGTATTATCAACGACGCGTATTGGGCCGGGGAGTCCAGTGTCCGCATCACCTGCCCGCGACGACGTTACCTCATAACCTTCTCTTGCATGACTCAAGTCAACGAGGAGAGCGACAACAGGAGACCCATTTCGATGGGTTTCAAATCGGCTGCCACGAACAACGAGGATGGCAGCTCCGGATCGGAGTCCAACATGGATACCGAAGACAGTCCCACGGAAGACAAGAGAAACGCGGTGATACAAGGACTGGATCCGAGCATCGCCCCGAGTATCGTTCGAGCTTGCGTGAAATTGCTGGCGATCCCGGTGGATCGTGACGCTTTGCATGCCCTCATGAAGGTTTGTCTCAGACTGACGAGGGACTATAAAAACGCGGAGGTCTTCGCGCGCGAAGGTGGAGTGCGACTGTTGCTTGACATGACGCAAGCGAGCACTTTCATTGGATGTATCAGTTTGAGCACTCTTTTGATAAGACATACGCTGGAAGAACCGAGAACCCTTCGACTGGCTATGGAGAAAGTCGTGCGAACGCGTACGCAGAGTAATATTCCACCAGCCTACAAGGAAATTTTGTTCATGACGCGACAGATCAGCAGCGCTGTTTGTCGGAATCCTGAAGTTTACCGAGAAGTTTGCGAACATATACTTCGCGTAGATATTGGCGCTCTTAAAAGTAAGTTTTGCCTTGTATGACTTTTATCCAGGCCTCTTACCATCACGGTAATGTCACCAATACGCCTTACAAGGAACTCACCAATTTTAACCCTTTCGGTACGGGTGCTGGATATATCCGGCGTCCATCTGATGAATAGCAAAACCCAATTATATTATTAGCCGTCTTGTGTATAATCATACATTAACTAAAAATATGTAAGCAGTAATTTTTGTTGTGTATGTAATTTCGTATATAATCTCGTATATATTCATATAATCTCTATATAATTTTGTATAAATTTTAGTTATATGTATAATTGAAAGAATTTTATATAAATATCTCTTAATATTAACGTTACAAACAACACTTGTTGGAAAAAAGCATAGATCTTGTACAAGGTTAGGAAAGTCTTCACACACAGGAGGACTGACCATGTGCTATGTGCGCGTTTTCGGCGCGGCACCTTGCACAGCGGGAGTGTCACGGCGGAATGAGCGCTCGTACCGAAAGGGTTAATAATTCTTATATATGTTGCAGAGCATGAAAAAATAGAAGACACGTATCTTTGTTATTTGCTAAAAAAAACGCTTTTAAGGGATGAAAACCACCCTCCAAATTCACCACTAAATATTTATGTTAGAAAGCGCCAATCAATTAATGTTTTGACGACTATCAGGGTTGCAACCGCTATTTTTTATTTTGGAATAACTTTTTATTTAATTGATAGTATTAAATATAAATTTCAAGTGGAACAATTAGGTAACAATCATATATGTAGAAAAATCTATAGAAAAACCCTTTTCCGAGTTTTAGACCCCCCCCCCCCCCCAAAAAAAACAACTAATATTGATGTTATAATAAAAAGATATCTTGAGACTCGTGTAATTGACACCATCTTCTTTGTTATCTCAGGGGATGATGTGGACAACAGATTGGTCGTGAAAGCCCTACCACCGAGTCACTCTCCGGCTTTGCCAATGTTGGAGGAAGTTTCCATCGGTGTGATACGTGACTTACTGAACGCCTTGATAAAACCTATGCCTGTACTGCCGGACGATAATTCCACGACGCCAACGGGAAGCCCTGAAAAGAAAACTCCCCATCCAAGTACTTCAACGGCCACCTCTTCGGCCTCGTCTTCTAGGCGAGATTTGTTGAGAAACAATGCAACTACCACGAACGATCCCTTGGACGACGACGACCACGTGTCTCAAATAATCCCGTTGAAAATGTACCCCGATCTCAGCAGTAGCAGCAAAGTCGAACCCGAGGAAGCGAAGAAACCGTTGCTTCCAAAATCGGCAATTCTAAAAATGCTCGCGGAGGCCGTAAGGTCGTACGGAGCGGTCGCCAACCTAATTACCGAGCACACCTACCGAGCGGGGCAAAGCGAAATGGTAACCGAGGACACAACGGCTTTGGCCTTTCTTCTGGACAAACTTTTACCGATGTTGCCGGAGAACTCCAGCGACAGACAGTGCAGCAGCACGGCCAGAATGTTGATCGCCGCCATCGCCTCCTGCAATCATTCACCGGATGTTCAGACGACCTTGGTCACGGAAGTCAAAGCCGCGTTGTCGCGAACCTTGGCGTCGCCGGAAAGCTCGGAGAAACACGCGCAACTGCAGTTACTCATCGGCCTGATTTCCACGATGATCGACAGTTGTCCCCCGACGTCGCACACTCAATTGAGAGCTTCCTTAAAGATGCATCAATACAACAACGTAAACTTTATCGTAAGGATCATGTTGCGGAAAGGAATCATCACGGATCTGGCGAAAATTCCCCACAGCCTGGATCTGTCCAGTCCCAATATGGCTGGCACCATCAATGCGGCATTGAAACCTCTGGAAACTCTGTCGCGTATCATAAACCAGCCTATGCCGGGAGCGGTGAACAATAAGTTCACGAAACCAAAGAATAGAACGGTTCAAGAAGAGCCGATTGGAGAACAAACCGGCACCACCACGTCCGAAGCAACCCACGCGGTTGGGGAGGAAACCAACGAAGACGCTGAAAATACAGAGCACGATATTTCTGTGAACGCTGAAAGCTTAGAACCTACTTCGGAGAGCCAAGTGCACGAGGAAGGCGACGAAGCTGCTTTGGAAGATATTATGGATCAGTTACTTGAGAGGTAATAATGAGAATGTACCTAATAATCCTTTATTATCCTTGGTCATGATGCTCAACCGATAGTTGTTACTTATAATTTTTTTCGACGTTTCGATCTTGTAATGGTGATCCTCCTCAGTGAATTTTTCAACAGTTGATTTTTCATGAAAGGTATAAATCAACGGATAAAAATAGTTTCGAATGTTTTCGATAACTATACTTATGTCGAAATTAATATTAATCCACTGTTTTATTTTTTACGATGAAAACTGAAATTATAAAAATAGTCATGATTATGTTATACAGGGTCTGCGGTGTATGGTGTCAAAGCCGAGAGATGGTAGATGATGAAAAATTGAGAAGAAAAGTCACTTACCATTTTTTCAAGGGGTTACACTACTGTAACAGTTCAGAAAAAAGCACTTTTTTGTCAATTTTTTTTTTGGATGGAAGGAATAGTAATAGACTAATAAAATTTGATGAGGTGATTAAGCACATATTTAACTATTAAACAAAAAATTATGATCGACAAACATTACAAAATGGCGGAATCCGAGCCATTCTTGCGAGGCTTATTGAATTTGAAGCACTCTGCGGCACGCAGTGTAGCTGGTGCAAATTTGCATGTAGAAAAAAGAATAAGAAGTCACTTATTCTACATGTTCATAGCTAGAGAAATACGTAGGATATTTGAAAAATATTGAAATTTGTGTGATTGGCGAGTATTTGAATGATAACATTACATTTTCCACAAAAAAGGAGGTAATCTTTTGTTAATAACTAATGTTTAAATTAACATATCGAAAATCCCCTACGCATTTCTCTTCAGAATGTTGTTTTAAGGATATTGTAAAAATTTGGAATCAAAGGAATGAAAATTGTTGAAGTTATGCTGCGTGCCGTTTTGAAAAATCCTGTTCCGAGAAAAACACGTTTAAAGTTTTGAAATGTGTTATAGACATTAAAAAATGCTTGGAGAAGGCTCGAAATTACAATGAAAAGAAATTGTTTCAGGTAATAAACTTTTTGCTACATATTCTAAAAGGTTCAAAGCAACTTTTAAGCCAATAAAAGAAAAGTCGATTTTTTAAGAAAAATTTACAGTGGTGTAACCCCTTAAATTCACAATAATTACCGAGTTACTAACCCTTAAGCGACCAGGTAAAATGTACAAACATATGTGGCCAGGTGGGGTCGAGTCTAACATTTCTTTAACACCCACCGAGCCTCTTCGGCGTTCTGATTGGTCGGAACGTTTCAATTAATAACTCGATTATTATTGCGAATTTCGAAAAATGGTAAATAACCTTTCGTTTCAATTTTTCACCATTTACCACCATCTCTCGGCTTTGACACCTTACACCGCACACCCTGTATATCAATGTATGAAATGTCATCTCAAATTATGACGTTCATGAATTATTTGATAAATATGTTTTTACATACCGGATTAGTTATTCCTTTTTATGACTTCAAATCCTCTGTTATGTATTATTACGTTATTACATTTATTATGTATTATTATTTTCTCAGTGATTTATATCGTATTCGTTTTTATCATTCCATTGGATGAGGATCGTAATCGAATGCACTTAATGTTAGCTGTTTAAAGGAAGTGAGATTTCGAAGGTTCTTTTTGGTACCGAAGTAGTAGAAAAATCGATTTTCAAAAATTATCAGGTGTTTTGATTTGAATTTCATTTGAGTGCCTTGGAATCCCATGGGACAACAGGATAAAATCATTAAAGTAAAGTGTTTTACTGGAAAAAAAAAAGAAATTCGAAGAAAAAGAAATATCCACTGGGAGAAAATAAAAGAAAAAATTACATATTCTGTTTGCTTCTCGAAATGTTAAAATCTATGAAAGTCGAATAATCAAATATTTGTTAATCACAGAAAATAAAAAATGATGTATTTTCTTTCGCTATTATTAGTGGATGTTTTGGTGTTAATACTATGCCGTCCGGTGGTACCACGTTGGTGCCATGCGAAAACTATCGGACAAGCGCCGGGGACACCATGTCGGTGTCGTACATAAAGATTCATACCGGCGCCAAACGAAACAATCCCGATCAGAAGCGCGAACGGCAAAGTGTTAAAAATTAACACTGAAATTTCATTGTCCCTTAAATAAGAAGTGTTAAAGGATATTCAAGTAAAAATAAAATACTGTCAAATCTTATTTCAAATTTCTTGAAATTTTGTTCCTCTTTTGGGAAACACACTTACAGATAGCTTCTAGTGCATTTGACGTTCAGGAAATTTATTAATGAAAGATATAGTGAAAAATAGATTTGTGAAATAGAAATAGCGAAAAGTAGATTGAATAAATAGAAAAATCTTGGTGTTTTTAAACAAAATGTTCTCGACAAAAGACCTTCCAAACTTTGCTTTCTTTGATGTTGTTCTTGGAAAAAAAAATTTTTTTTCTTTCACTTTTTTTTCTATTAACATTGTTGTTGACAGACACAGTGTTTATAATCTAGTAGTGTACTCTTTTCCAGGGACGGCTCTGCCGTAGCGGAAGAGCCAACATCGCGAACTCACAGACCCATGGACATTGACGATGAAAGTCTTGCTATGCGTGTAGCCGAGGGTGATTTCGATCCTGCTCGTGATACGACCGAAAGGGTGAGAATAATTTTCGTTTCGTGGTAGAAAAATGTTGTGGTTTGTTTAGAACATCAGAAATATTATCAAGAGGCAGACACGGTAGTGCCTGCTATTTCTGCTGCACATTCTATTCATAATTGTCATGCGTTTTAATTGGAGAAGCAAAAAAAAAATTGGTTCCATCTTGGTTGTTGATTTATTTTATTTCAATACCGTATCGTTTCTATCGGAATCACTTTTTTATATAAAACATTATTAACACAAACTTGTTTTATATAAAATATATTAATATTAACTTGTTTCTTTTTTGCCCGCAGGAGGATTTAATGAGCTCAGATTCGGATTCTGATAGTAACCCATCCGACGACAACGAGGGCGACATTCAAGATGAAGATGAAGAAGAAGAAGAGGAAGATGACGGTAAATATTAGACCATAATTGAAATCATACTCGAAATTCATACTCAACCCTTAGTTACTTGTTATACTTTTCATCTACATTTTATTTAAAAACACGCGGACTCATATTGACCTCTGTGGGGTAACTGAGGGTCAAGAATACGGATACTGATGATACATAATTTTCATTTCCAGGAGAGGAAAACGAAGAAGAGGAGGAGGAGGAAGAGGAAGAGGGTTCTTCCAATTACGAGGAAGACGGAATTGATTTCTATGAGGACGTTGGGGAAGGTGATATCTTCCGCATGCTTCCATCTGCAGAACGCGATGGCAGCAATGTCGTTATGATACAGCACAATATCGACAATCAGGACAACGTTACATCGAATCCAGCATCCGCGCGACCCAGTTTTCCATGGAATACAACATTTTCTCTTCCTCTTGGTCTTTTTGAAGATCCTCCTTCGGTGTCAGATAGCAATGGTGAGTCGAAAGCGTTAGCCTAGTATTATTATTATTATTATTATTATTATTATTATTATTATTATTATTATTATTATTATTATTATCATCATCATCATTATTATTGTTGTTGTTGTTGTTGTTGTTGTTATTGTTATTGTTATTATTATTGAATAGTAAGAGAAAGGCATGTGAATGGTTGACGAATTTGTTTCATTGCACAAGCATATTTGTTTTCAGCTATAGGCTCGCATTCTTTACTGATGACCCAAAATTTGGATGTCACTGCAAGTAACAGAGCGCAACGAGCCCTTCGTCAAAGGAGATATCAGTATATGCATCTGTCGAATCCCCGGAATCCGAATCCGCCTGTGATATTGCAAAGGTAAAATATTTTCAAAGCAACCTTTTGTCATAAAACCTATTGACGTGTTTCTTTCGAGTCTTTTGACACTGGTGGTGCGCCCTTCCGTTTGGTATTCTCCGCGCATAATTTACAAAAAATAATTTAAAGCATAAAGGCGTGTCTTCACCGTACGCGAGCTTGAGGCGAATATTCACTGGCCCGGCAGCCAATGATAGGGGTTCATGAGTATAATTTACTTTGTCAAAGGGTTTAGAAGCCGTGTGTAATTTTGAAGATTGAGTAAAAAATATTAGTCAGAAAAATACTTGTATACAGCTCTGATATTTTAACTGCTACGAATATGGTGATAAGTTTGTTTTATTTTATTTTCTATTTAAAATATATATCAAATTATTATGTTTCTATATTACTGACGATTAATTATATAGGGTAAGGTGGGGTAAATCCGACCTAGTAATTTCTTTTGACTATAAAACGCTTATCCGAGGTCGAATCTTAACGTTACATACGTTAAATTAAAGGTAATATAAAGGAGCAATTTTTTGCAAAGAATTTTTTTTATACCATCAATAGTTTTTGAGATATCCGTATTTTCAAAAAAAGTCAATTTTTGCCATTTTCAAAAATGGTGGAATCAATTCGACCCCCTATTTTTTTGGCTGATTTTGCACAGAAATAGTTCTAAATGAACGGTTTTTTTTGGGAAATAATTATAAGCAATTATGTTTTTTAAATAAATGAAAAAAATTTATTCATAAAAATAACAATGTTTAGAGTATTAAATGTAATCACAGCAACTGCTCGGCGAATATCGTTTTGATTGCGTTTTGTCGTTTTTCGTTTGTAATTTCGTACCATTTTCCTAAAAATAAACAAAAATTCACTTTGTTTACATAAATAAATAATTCCATACACATAAACGATAAAAAATATGGGGTCAGATTTACCCCACCATTTAGCGGTCGGATTTACCCCACCATGCCATTTTTCATTTAACACACATAGAAACAATTTACACGAAATTTCCCACAAAAACGATACATGCACTGAATAGGTCACTAAATGCACTACAAAAATCACTTACCGTTTTTTTTGCGATCGCTTTATTTAATAAGGTAAAACTAGTGATGAAATTTGCACAAAAATTAAATTGAAAAAATCGAAAACACACTTGTTGCCTTTTGAGCGTCTAAATGTCAAATGCAGCAAAGCTGTCAAGGTGACATTTTCGTTATTTCGAATGCTCTATATGGTAACACTAATGCGAAATCGCTCCGCTTTGCCGTTTCTCACAAATAGAGGGAGGTCGGGTTTACCCACCCGGTCGGATTTACCCACCCGGTCGGATTTACCCCACCTTACCTTATATACACTAATAATTCAAATAATAAAACGCAGAATAACTCAAAACATCTCAATTTGTTTACATTAATTTCTAGACTCTTGGGTCCAGCAACGCAAAGTCTTCCATTATCAGCCAGTCAAGTTCTAGCGTCCAGTTTGAGAGACACTCACGTTCTTGTAATGGACAACGGTTTGGGTATTCTTACGAATCAAGAGGAGGAGCATATTGACTTTGTTGTAAGTAAACACCGTTTCGCTACTGTAGTGTAATTCTGTCTTAGTACCATAAGATTTGTAATTCATACTCTGTTGATTTAGAATGTTTCCAATCTAACTTCCGAACTAACTACATTCCAGCGGGGTGACAGTCTATTTTTTACTTTAACCTAAACATTGATTACATTTCATATGTCTTTATTTTGGTTCTAAACGACTGTGGTAAATTTGATATAATTACATGACGTTTCGGCTTGTATTTTCTAAGCCTTCTTCAAAGGATAATTTCTAAAAAAGATTTATATATAACAGTATACATTTGATTAGATTCTTACCATTTTTATCAATAAATTACATATAAATATCAAAACAAAAAAGAAAGGATTATTTTTTACAAGATGTTACAATAAATAATAATTAAATAAATAATTATGAACTAACTTCGTAGTAGTCGAAATTGAAAATTAAAGTAAAAATACTTGACATTTTATGACTATGTAGATTAACAAATTTTTGTTTAACGTAAACATTCATCTAATATACAAATGCCAATGAAATGAGATCCTACATATCGTATTTGATATATTGACACAAGGGGAGAAATCCAGATTATTTGGAAAATGTTTCACTTTAATGAGGTTTGTTGTTCGCAATATTTCTAGGATCAATCTGGATATTTGTTTGGACCCAGTCTAGCAGCTACTTTAAACAATATTCCAACCGCACTGCATTGGTGGATCGAAGAAAGTAAATTACTCGATGGCGATTCGCAACCCGATTGTTGTGTTGGTATGTGTTCACGATATACTTGGAAAATTGTTATATTGACATTTCACGTCCATTGTATTCGCTCGGATTTTCATGTATATTTCTAACCTTCTTAGGTGTTGTACATAAACTGATTCCTGGTTTGGAGAAACACAGAAATGCCGAACTTGCTGAACGTAAAGAAAAACGAAAAAAGCAGCACAACGCCGACAAAGAAACGGACAAAGATAGCAAAAACGAGAAGGATCGTTCCAGCATCATCGAAAGTACGTATGCTTTCTATAATATCGTGGTACATGACGGAACGTGTGGTTTTTTGCTTATAATTGATGGTGAAACGGAAATTGAAGGCATAATTAGAAATTCAAATAATTAGTAACAAAATTTTTTTGTAATTTTGTTACTGATTGCGATTCCCCCGAATTACACGGTTTCAAACCAAACGATTTTCGAGTAATTCTTTTGAAAAAGAATAAAATACATATATTATTTGATATAAAATTATTTCCAAATACAGTAAAGCCTGTTTTTGTGCGGTCCTTTTTTATGCCATTTTATTTTTGTGCGATTTTTTTTATGCGGTATATGAATTCCAACGGCGTTGGAACCACTATAGTGTTTTCTATCCATGAACATTTGCGCATTTCAAGACGCTCTGTTCATTTTTTACGAACAATCTCCCGACAATGCACATTCAATCATTTTCATTCGACGCGTTAGCAGCATACGCTTCGTGCTTTTTGAAACTTTCTCCATGTATACAATGAGAAATTAAATGTTTTTAAATTGTTGCCATGTGTAATTTGATTACTTATTTTGTTTGGAAGCACTTTCTCATGTATTTCGTAAATAACTGACGTATTTTCCAAGTGCAACTTTTTTTATACGGTCCCTCTCCGCCACATAAAAAAATTTTCTGTAACGTGTTGTACAAAGTTATTTGTTATATTGTATGTAAATATTACATTTATGAAATTTCCGAATATTTTTTTGTGTGGTTTCTTTTATGCGGTCCCTATCTACCGCACAAAAACAGGTTTTACCGTATGTCGTTTGTTTGATAAAATAGAGAGTTATGATTCAATGCGTCATTTTCAGCTAATGCGCCAAATCAAACAGCTGCCGAGGATCAGGAACCCGCGGCCTCCACTTCCCAGAGAGAAGAACTGCGAGAGATAGCTGCAACCACGGAAGTTACGGTAGAAACCGCGCAGCAAGAACCTAACTCCGAAGCGAATAACATCGAAGTTACTGGTGAAATGGAAATTACCGTACAGGACGAAGAACGACCTCCTCCAGCTGCCGCCGAGGAGCAGCCAGCTTCTGAAGCTCGCGATCCCCGTACGGCTAGTCGTAATGCAACTTTAGAACTTGCCGAAAGTATCGTCGATTCTGTGCTGGGTTCCAGTACGTCCGAAGCCACTAGATTGAGTAAGCCACTAAACTGAGAAAGTCATTTTGAAGAAAAAATATGAAATTTATGAAACATATTCCTTTATTTTCCTTGGTTTTTTATTCGGCCAGTGAATAGTAATTTTTATATTTTATAAGTTTCGATCATTTGTTGCTGATCTTCTTCAGTAATATTCTATTTGTGGATTTTTTTCCTTTGAATTAAAACCATTACGAGATCATAAATAAATTTTTAGTCTACAACATAATCACCAAAAGGTTTTTTACAACTTTCAGTTTTCATCAAACAAATGAAAATATGGATCATTATTTATTGTAATTTGCATAATACCGATATTACTATCTGTCAAATTATATCTTAAAAGAACAAAAAATCCACAAATAGAATGTTACTGAAGAGGATCAGCAACAAATGATCGAAACGTATAAAATATACAAATTACTATTGACTGGCTGAATAAAAAACTAAGGAAAATAAAGGAATATTATTCATCAACGACTAACTGAGAATTCGACAAAAAATGTATAAAACTTTAACACTATATCTACCGCGCTAATTATAAGTAAACAAAAAATCCAAAAGCAAAAATGTAGATTTATAATTAAAATAGATTTTAATACATTTGTAGAATTGTCTGGTTATAAAACGATTGTTTTAAGTTTTGTTACGTTTTATAACCAAAAAATTCTACAAACATATTATATTAAATATATACTATTGACAAAGGAAATTGTCATTTAAAAATTAGATTCCTTTAATTAACACTTTGCCGTCCGCACGTATGATCGGGATTCTTTCACTTGGCGCCGGTATAAATCTTTATGTACGACACCAACGTGGTGCCACCGGCACTTGCCCGATAGTTTTCGCATGACAGCAACATGGTGCCACCGGACGGCATAGTGTTAAACAATGCGGTTGAATATGCAAAAGAAGGCACTTTTTCGGAAAATAATACAAAGGTTTGATTCCATTAAAAAGGAAAAGATATTGCTCAAACCTCGAAGTACAAAGCACTAAAATTATTAACACGTTAAGTGCCACGCCGGTCCCTAGGGACCGGCGCAAGACTTTCCGTTCAGGCCTCGCCGGTTATGCCAAATGCAATAGTGTATAGCACTGCGAGTCACGCGGCCTGAATAGGTTTTCTTGTGAATTTAGCGTGGCACTTAACGTGTTAAAAAGATTGTTATTAGGTAATTCCAACATATACCAATTTTTAACCATTTTTTTTGGCCACAATCGCGCCCTATGGACCCGCATGCTTTTTTCACTTGTACAATTTTCCGCGATTTTGACTTTATACAAATTCAATTTATTACCATCAGGGCAACCAGAAAGCAACAACGAAGCCTCAGGACTTAGTGAAAGCTCAAGTTTCTCAACAACGACTATGCTGCCGGGAATAAGTCTTTTACCGGAAGTTACCCGTGATGACTTGTCAATAGAGAATAGTTACCCCACAGACTGGATTCGACGTCTTTTGACTGACGATAGTCAAGCCAACGCAGAACGAAAGTAAATTTAATTATAATTTTAAGAAGCTTCAGAAAGAATTTTAGAAAAAGGGTGAATGTAACTTTTTTTCTTTGAATTCGTCTTCTTTCAGTGCAAACGTTGTCAACCAAGAAGCAAGTTCGTCCACGTCAGAAAGCACTCCTCAAGAAAGCACAGAACAACCGCAGACGCAGACACAGTCTCAACCTCCACAACAGCAGCAGCAGCAGCAGCAGCAGCAGCAGCAACAACAACAACAACAGCAGCAACAGCAACAGCAAACACAACAACAACAACAACAGCAAGCACCATCTCAGGAGCAACAATTGCCAGATGGTGTGGATCCATCCTTCTTAGCTGCACTGCCCGAGGAAATGCGCGATGAAGTTATCGCTGAACAACTCAGACTTCAGAGGATAAGGCAAAGGGCACAATCGACGGTGGTTGAGGAATTGTCCGGTCCTGTGGAAGTCAATCCTGAGTTTTTGGCAGCCCTTCCACCTGCGATTCAAGAGGAAGTTCTCGCTCAACAACGTTTGGAGCAACAACGACATGCAGCAGCTTCTGCAAATCCCGAGGATCCCGTGGACGCTGCCGCGTTCTTCCAAAATTTACAACCTTCTCTTCGTCAAGCCGTAAGTATTTTTCACTAACGACACATTTGCAGCTGGTAGTTTTTTTATTTTTTTGGTAGTTTTTTCTTTTTATTTTTTTTCATTGAGTTTTATTATGCCCTGAAGTCCATGGGGGCAAAAGACAATTACGAGTACAGGTAATCCTCTGAGAACACTAGTTTCGAAAAACACGGATACCATCCTCTGAATTACACGGTTTCAAGCTACACGAGTTTCGAGTAGCAGGTCATTTGTTTGATAAAATAGAGAGTTACGATCAAAAACAGAATTATTCATAATTATAAGGGAATTATAACTTTTATCACGAAATTTCAATTTCATTCCATTTTAATCGAAAGATATACATACACACGATTCTAATGATGAGGACGAAATGGCATGGTACTTTAATTTTAATTGAAAAAAGTGATGCATCGAAAACATTTTTTGATAATAAAAATTTAAGATAAAACGTTCTTTCAAAACTAATTGAAAAAATAATTTGAATTATGTAAGACAAGGTTTCTTAGAAGTGTTTACCAGTGTTACACTATTGTTATGTATTATTACGTTATTGTTTATTCTGTTAATTATATTGTGTTTAACTTAACGATTTCACTGGATGAAATTTCTAAGAATTGAATTAGGATCTTATCATGGTTCTGGTATGTGTGATGACAGGTATGACTGTGTCAGTATAGTATATGTTAGCGGATATCAGTTGATCTGTTATAGTAATAATAATTATTTATCAAATCTGATTTCAATTAATAATGTTAAAATGACTTGTACAGATTTTGACGGACATGGAGGAGTCGCAGATATCCGTCCTACCACCCGATCTCGCTCAAGAGGCTCAAAATTTACGACGAGAATGGGAAACGCGAAACCGTCATATGATGCAAGAAAGATTCATAAACCACGTTGCACAAGGAGCCACAACCCTTTCGAGCATACTTAGAAACACAGGAAGAGGTAATTATTTTATCTTTTGTAAAGTAGCAAAAATTGGGATCAGTTTTGGCAAATTTTTGTCATTTTTAAACACTGTCTCTTAGAGGGTAAATAGCCTTTCAAATAAATTTTTTAATTTTTGAAGAAAGTAGGTAGATTGTACAACTGTTTGGAAAAAGGGTGTACGTTTTTTGTTTGAATTATAGCTCTTGAATTGGTAAACAGACCGGAATAAAGCTTTTAGATGCTTACACTGGAGACATCGAGGTACCACATAAAAATTGATCAAGCTATAAAACAATTTTTTTCCAAAGATTTTTTTAATAATTGTTTTAAACAAATGCGTTTTTTATAACGAGAATAATTTTGTAATATTTAATGTGTTAAAACTTTACCATTTTGAAACTGTTCGAATGAAAATTGTGTAAGATTCGAGGCTGTTGAACGACTATTTTTAAGCACTAGGGGTCCATTTAAAAATCTGAACAAATTTAAAACAGTTTTCTTTACGAGTCTTATTTTTCCAAGATGTTGGACCGTACCGGGACTCTTTTTAATGACCCTGCTGCCCTTCAAGGTCAAATTAAACTTATGACCCAAAAGCGTATTTAAACGTAAAATTTCCCGCTCTATCGTTTATCGATGTCAAAAGGGAGGGTTCCCATTAAAAAAAATTACTTTGACCTTGAATAGACCTTGAAAGTGATCTTCAAGGTCAAAGTCAAGGTCACTATCATATTTTCCCCTCGAAGTCCAGCAACTTTTGTCTGAAACATTTTTCACTAAACGCAACCACTTTCGAAAAATCTGTCTGTCCAAGTTAAAATGGGACACCCTGTATACTACCAAAGACTGCACGAATATTGAAATTTCAACACAATCGAAGGTGTCTAGCGTCACGTGAAAAATAACACAATTACAAGTCATCCTTGGACTTCAAAATTATAATTAACTTTAAGAAGAATGATATAAAAAACTTAATTATTTTACTGAAATATTTTGTATTTAAATTATCAGGTAGAGGAGGTGGAGCGCGTTATTCCGTACATACAGTACCACAACGAGCTCACTGGAGTTCATGGAATGCTAGAAGCGAAAATTTGGCTCATCCAGGTGCAGGCCTGCGATTGAGAGGAAGGCAGTTGCTCGATCATGAATCCATGGCGTGTTTGCTCGTTCTCCTGTTCGTCGACGAACCAAAAATTAATACTCTTAGGCTGCACAGAGTGATCCGAAATCTGTGCTATCACGGAAGTACGAGAGAATGGGTCGTGAAAGCATTGCTTAACATCATGGAACGGAGTAACGACGAGAACAAAGATATTGTGGCCGACTTTGGAGGAAAATTCAAAAGGAAAGGAGCACATTCTGCCGTGGATTATTGGTAAGGACTTAATTGCCCGTTTATTATAGTTTAACTCTTTGCGGCACAGGAATTTAGGTCATAAAATAGACCCACTTTGCACAGAAAATTTATTGCGTTTTAAATTAAATAATATTCTTATATTTTTATTAATAAAGGTATCGCATAATGTAAAAAAATAAAAAAATAATTATTTAATCGAGTTTATTGTTAGAGGGTGGGACTCAAATAGTCCTGCCGTGCCCATACATACGCAGCTATTGCATAATTTCGAGATGGCATTAAAAATGTCCCACCCTGCATTACGGTGTATCAAAAAAGTGAGACACTTATAATCCCATCGTGCCCCAAAGAGTTAAGAAGGTTCTACCGGTAATAGATCTAAAATTACGAATTTGACGAAAATTTACAGAGTTATAAATAAAAGCCTAATAAAGCTGTAGTTAAATTTTTGTGGGGCTTCTTTTAATTTTTCCAATTTTAACATTGTGTCTTATGGAGAATCACTTATTTATCGTAATATAAAACGAACTAAAATTACGATTCGTTTGAAAAAATTTGTAGAGTTTGGAAAATAAATAACGAATGGATTGCAACTTTAAAAATGATCATTCACGGAATATAAGAATCACAAAAAATTAATAATCTTGTAAAAATATTCATTATATTTTCTCCGGCGGACAGTTGTTACTCACAGTAAGGCCTCGGTATAACAATCTCTTCGGAACCGAACAAACGCCTTATGACAATAAACAATATTTCTTCTGCGCACACTCCTGCGCATTAAGCTTACAACTTGATCGCGCATAACCAAGTAGAGTAAAAATTGAGGGAAAGATTGTTATAAGGCGTTTGTTCGGTTCCGATCAGACGTGCGGATGGCAAAGGGAATGAATGATAAATATATGATATATAATCGATTTTCACATTATTTATTCAATTATTCGTGTTGATGATATTGATGATCAATATATACCATAATTAATGAAATAAATGTTTCTCTACATTTCTGGTAGTTTGTAGCACTCACGTGACCTGTGAATACGATCAGAATGATAAAATTGAATTTCCTTCCAGCTCTCCAAAAGCGATAGAAACAAGAAACAACGCTCAGTCCTGGCTAAACATCAGCATCGATGCTGCTTTAGGATGCAGAGCAAATGTATTCCACGTCGTCAGACACGCTGGAAAGAAGTCCGAGAGGCAAGGAAATGTAATTGCCATCCACCCACAGGCTGCACCTACAGTTTGCAGGTAAAATTTTACTTTCAAGCCTATTTTTCTCTCCCTTGTAAAATAAAACGTACTTTCAAAATACAATTCTTCGTCGGTCCGTATATCATTGGTCAAATATTTGATTATATTCTACGTTGTAAAATTAGACCAAGACAATAATAGTCTCAAATAATCCAGTTCTTTCTTTATTCTTTCTCGGTCTAATTTTACAACGAAAAATGTAAACAAGTATTTAAAAAGTGCTTTTATTAACAAGCCTTAGACTCGGTAATCTATTTTAAGAGTAGGTGTCGTTCATGCTGGGGTTATTGTGACCCGAAGGACAAGGATGTTTGCTGTAATGAAGCTGTTGAAAATTTTGACTCAAAATTGTTTATAGAATAACCCTATACAATTATTAAACGAAAAAAAATTGTTTATAAAAGTGAAATATAATAATGAAGGTAAACAAAAATGTCAAATGCAAAAAATCGTGAAAATTTCCTGTTTTCATCGAAAAAGTCACAATTCATGCGAATTTCGATATAAGTAGCTAAAAATTTAATCGGACACTCTCAAGATGTGGTATTTTAAGGGAAAAATTAATGCTATAGTGCACCTTCCAAAAAAGTTATTTATATTGACAATTAATGTGCTGAAATCGATTTCAAAATTGTCTGGGGTCAATATCACCCCGGGATGCAACGTTAAAAGGCTTGGAATAGCAATTGTCAATTTCGGAAGGAAACTCTACTATTCTTTTTACTGCAAGATAAATATTTTCATGACTAAATACACCAATTTATTTTTTAAAAATGGCAACAAACACAATCTTTAAATATTTTATTAATCTGATTTCCATTTTGCAGACATACTTTGGAATTATTGATCTCTCTCGCCAAAAGTTTCCCCGGTTATTTTGTTCCGATAAAATCCAAAGAAGCGGAAGAAAAAGAAAAGGAGACTTCGGTCAATAAAGAAGAGACTGGAACAAAGCCAAAGTCTACATCAAAGGTGGGCAAGAGCGATTTGCCTGATTTTTGGGATATGTTGTTGAAGCTGGATTCTTGTGCATCGAAGAAAGGCAAATCCGTAGCTCGTACGCATTCCAATACAAACTTAGGAAGTGAACCCGAAAACAGTATGACCAATTTCGAAACTTCTGCTTTTGGTCAACTAATTTCTATGCTCCATTGGTCGGTGATCAAACGAAGTAGTCAACTGACTGATAAATTGCTGAGACTTTTGTCTTTGATTTCCATCGGATTGACCGAAGTTAATCCATACAGAAGGCAAGACAGTGCAAAGACTAAAAAAGTGGAACCCATCAAAGAACAAAGTGTAGCTGCACCCGAAGGGCACCTTCGACTCGCTGTCCAAGTTTTAACCAGTAAAAGTTGTTCAGAAGAAGGTCTTGAAGATGCGACAGCTTTGCTTTTGAATTTATCTCATTGTCCAGATCCCAGACAATTGGTAAGTGGTTCCTTCAATTAACACTTTGCCGTCCGTCCGTACGTCTGATCGGGATTCTTTCGTTTGGCGCCGGTATAAATCTTTATGTATGACACCAACGTGGTGCCACCGGACGGCATAGTGTTAATATGTACTTAGAAAAGCGTAGTTTTAAGGTTGCAAAAATACCTATTTCAGAAATATTTTATACAAAGAAAATAAAAAATTTAACATTTTAAAGAATTTCAATTTTAAAATAGATTTTTTATAATAAAAATAAATTAATTTTTCCCAATATCATACATGTATATACGTGTATGTATACATATATTCAGACAATTAGGGGACTTGTCTCGGAACAATTAAATAAATAATTCTCTTAATTATCAGTATTGTTTGTCTTTAATAATTATCAAAAACCGACTCTATAATTATGTTTTTATTTCTAGATCCTGAAACTACTCTTGGAAGGAGCAATGGAATTAGCCCATATGGTTTGTGAGCATATTAACGATTTAATGATGGAACTCAAAGTTTTGAATCGCGAAATTAATCGAAGGAATTCACTGGAAGATCAACCATCAACGAGTTCTGGCGGAACTTCGCGAGGAATGCTATTCGATAGGTAAGTTTCGTTTCACCTCAAAGCTTGGAATCACATTTGGTCAAGAAAAATTTTCAAAAACACTTTGTTTTTGAATTACAGAAAGAAATTAACACTATTTCGAAGATTCTAACTATATGTAATCAAAAATCCGAAACTAAAAACATAGAATTATAATTAAAATATATTTTTTTAATTGATACCAAATTTTTTAGAGACGTATAATTGATTAAAAAATTAGACACAAAAAGATTAAATGAAACCGCGAAAATAATTCTAAATTGAAATTCTAAAAGGCTTCTTTTTAGACTATTGGTAGAAATAGTGTTAAAAAACTTTAAACAAACTGTTAGCTAAATTTTATAAATCTATTGAATTTCCTGCAAACGACTTAATCATAGAGAACAAATTACAATTAAATAGAACCTAAAATGTTTGATACTTAAAAGTTTTAGCATTGTAATTTCTGAATTTGAAATTAAACAAATTTTTTACGTACTTAAAAGCACTAATGTTTGCGATTTTACCACAAATTTTCTAATATTCGAAATCAAACAGTTTATTGACGCTAATTTTATTTTTGGAAATTATTGTTATACGAGGTCCTACTGGATAATGTTGACAGAATTTTTTGATAGTAATAAATGAAAATTGAATAGGTTTTGATGCGATTCATGTTAATTGTGTGAATCTATAAATTGTACATATTTAAAATAATAATTGATTAATTGGGCAAAATGAGTTTCTTTGAAACCTATATATAAAGTATTCATATGCAAGTATAACATATAGGTAATAGATAATAACAGTAATATTAATAAGTTATTTATTGAGCGCTTTGAGAGACGTCTCCCAGAGTGCAAAAAAATAATGAAAACAGAAAAATATACAATACAAAAATGATTTTGGAGAAGCCATGATGCCATGGACTCTATACAATAATGTGATAATATAATAAATAAATATAAATGTGCATATCTGCACTAAAATAATGTAAAATAATATTAACACTCAATGAATATGTTGCGAAATCAAAAGGCTGATCAAAAGTACTCAACAGCAATGAAAAAAAATGAAAATAAAATATATAGAAACTTAATAGTGAAAAAAATTTACTAGAAAAAGAAGAAGGTTCATTTTGAATAAGCTTATATTATACTTATAATATTATAAGTAATTATAATATTACAGATAAAAATAATAATATTCGGAATAGTCTCAATTTAATTTACTTCATTAGTAAAAATTTACAATAAAGTCGTTAAGCCAGAAATATAACTCCTAAAAATTAATATTAAAGTATCGCGTCTAAAGGAAGCAACCCAAAAAACAATATTATAATTAATATAATTGAACCAATAACTCTTCCTAATTATGTATGCCTTAACTCTTGGCGGCACAGGAATTCAGGTCATAAAATAGACCCATGTTGCACAGAAATTTGAAATAAACAAAATTGTTATATTTTTATTAATAATGTAAAAAAAATAATTAGCATTTAATCGAATTTGTTGTAACATTGGTTGAATATATTACCAACTGCTTTACGTAAATAAGACGAAATATAAACTTATACACGTGCAGCTATTGCAAAATTTCGAGGTGAGATTAAAAATGTCCCACCATGCATTATGGTGCATCAAAAAGGTGGGACACTTTTAATCCCACCGTTCCCCAAAGAGTTAAATGTGGTCAATATTAAAATCTTTTCGTAAAATATATCATAAATTTTTAATTATTATGTTGTTCCATGCAAGCAATTATATGGATCTTCTTTTCAGGTTTACAAATGAAAGCGTAGTTGTTACGGCACCGTCTAAAGTAAAAGCTGGTAATGACCTGCAGTTACCTTCCATGGGTGCACTTGTTAGTAAAACATCTAGTCAAGCGTTCTTCCTCCGAATCCTTAAAGTTATTGTACAGATACGAGAAGCTGTGCGTCTGGCTAACAGGAAAAAAGCTAGTAAGTTTTGTAACAATATTTGTCCATTCATGGAAAAAAGCCCAAAAGCTTTTTTCGTTTTATTACCCGGTAATACATCGCAATGTCGCGAAAGTGACTTTTGGGGCATTGGTCCTGATGGAAGGATACATTTTTTTTAAATGACTTTTTATAGAAAATTATTTAATAATTTTTTTAATACCTCAGTATTTCCTATGTATGTTTCAAGTAATTTCATAAACAAAGTCCAGGATCGGTATTATTATTAATTATTGAAAACTTTTTAGCCACTCAACCAGCGGATACTGCGATGGATACTGGAAGTTCAAGTCAAGCGCAAGAAACAGGTAATTCCATTGTTTTTGCTCGTGAAAATAATGTTATTCTTTCACAATCTTCAATAATTACTAAAACCGAAGATCCCGTTTTTCAAAATGCAATAATTGAAGAAATCAATTGCAAAGAGACTCTTAATCCTTTGGCCTATAACCACGAGTGAGACTCGTGGTAAAAAATTTGTGCCATAAGCAAAAACCACGAGTCTGACTCGTGGTTTTTGAAAAAAGTGGTGGGAAAGAATTTCCACCATAAGCGAAAACTACGGGCTGACTCGTGTTGAGGAATTTTTTATTTTACAATTCCTTTTGTTACACCGAAATATACATGTATACTTTTTGCATTAGTTCGGGCACATGGCTGAACAGCTAAATGGCACGGCGTGCGACCGAATTTCTTGTTTACTATGGCACGAGCGATCGGCAGATGACGTGTAGGCCAAGGGGTTAAAATGTTAATTTCTCCCAATGCGTTGCGTATTTTTCGACCTTGTATTAAAAAATTAAAATTCAATTATTTTAAAATTATGTAAATATTATTTAAAACATTACAATTTTTCTTACGCAATTTTATTTAAAAAGAAAATTATTTATGTGGCAATATTTTTTATAAGGCATTTGAATTACAGGGATTGATTCTATACTGTTTGAATAATTTCTGAGAATTTTCTTGAGTTGATTGAATAAGTAATGTAAAATATATAATATAAATAAAAATATAAAAAATGTAAAATGTAAAGAGGTGTTTTCTAAATAGGCATTGTACGAAATAAGTAGAAAGGTATAAAAGTAAATAACTGTTGCATTAAAAAAATAGAAAACGCGAATAGGCATTTTCCATTTTGCAATTCTATTTTAATTCTATTTTCTTCCAGCCGAAGACAGCAGCGTCGATGTGGATAACGTGGTGGCTATGGATACGACGCAAGCGAACTCATCCAATTCAGAAGTTGCCAAATCGAATGTTACACGCAGTGGTATGTTGTTTTAAAAAAATACTCATAAATTAACTCGATGCTTCACGAAGATGCAAAACGTATTTTCCTGATGCTTCAACATTTGTTGTTATTACAGAAGCAGACAAATCACTTCCGTTATTGAGTGAAAGTTTGGTTTTGGATAGTTTATGGGAAACACTCAGTGCCTGTTTACTCGAACTTGAGCACACACCTGATCATCATGCCGTCCTGGTCTTACAGGTACGTAATTCAAGTATCAATTGATACTTTGTCTTACTTATTTTTCTCTTGAATAGTCTTTCCTAAAAATTAATATCCAAGGTTTTTTTATCGCTAACAAGGAAGGGTTTTCAACCCGACCTCACCGATTTCACTAATTTTTGGATATGTTATAGTACTCGAAAAAATAAGAGACACCTATTTTTTTTTATGTGCTGACATCCACTTTAATACGTTCGGCCCCGCGTCACCCGTACTTAGGTGACGGGTATGCTTTCGTGAGAACCGCGTCGCCCATATATGGGCCTTGGGGCCGAACGTGTTAAAGGAGTGAAAACCACCCCTAAAGATTTATCCGAAACTCGTTTTTTTATCATACCTCGGCTTCAAATTAATATTTTTTAATAAAACAAAGTGGAAAATATTTATGATAAGAAGTCGAAGATATTAAGTGCAACCCTTATTTTATATTTGAAGAAAACTAGATTTTTTATGCTTTTTTTCTTTATAAAAACCAGGGTATGAACTGAAAAAAATAAAGAAAAGCATTTCCGTTTACTCTATCGAATATTTCAGTTGTCGTGTTTCACGATTTTTTTACGCAACTACCCCTTAAAGTAATACATCGCCTGTAAATGATGAAAAAATGTTTTTTTTTCTTGAAATTTATTACACGTGGAAACAGAATGTAATTTATATCAAAAACAATCATTTTATAAATGTTTGCAATATAGTAGTATAACAGGGGTGATAAAAGTCACCCCCAGAAGTGAATTATTCAATATAACTCGATATTTATTAATATTTTTTTAATGGAACTGATTAAAAACTATTTATTAAGGGAAGATTTATCGTTTTTTAAAAGCCCCCCCCCCCCCCCCCAACTACCCCTTAAAGTAATACAGCACATGTAAATGATGAAATTAATTTTTTTCTCTAAAATTACTTATATTGGGTTGGCAACTAAGTAATTGCCGATTTTATCATTTGTTTGCTTTGGAAAATCGGCAATTACTTAGTTGCCAACCCAATATGTAATAAGTGTGAAAAATATAATATTGTTTTAATATTATATTAGAGTTACATTTTTATAACTGTTATTATAGCTGGTCCTTATTATTATTATTATGATGGTGTTATAATAATTGTTTTAACAAATTTGTACCTTACAACGTTTTTGAGGTGGCCCATTCTATTATTGCAGCATTATGTTATTAATTTCTGTTGCGGTAAAAAGGGGCGCAGAAACATTAAAAATGTTCAATGCCAAGCAAATTGTCACAAATGTTGTTACTTGATTGACGCATAATACAATTTCTTCTGATTAACAGCCTGCTGTGGAAGCATTCTTCCTTGTACATTCATCTTCGAGTGCCTCCCGCGATAGAGATCGAGATCGGGAACGTGAGCGCGATCGTGATCGCGATCGCGACCGTGAACGTAACGAACCCAACGTTGAGACTCGAGACGTTGTACCCGATTTAGCACCAGTTTCACCCATTTATTCGGACAACGAAGGAGCTTCGCAAGCAGAATCCACAATCAACGCCTCGTGGGACATGACTCCAGCCCCGCAAAAAACGTTACCACCGGATCAACTAAAGTTCTTGAAGTTTGCAGGTACCGTAATTCATAGTTTTATTACGAAGAATATTTTCAACAGTTGCTAGAAAAAAAGTTTGCAAAGGAATGGTACAGGAGTTTTTGTGAATTGTCTTTGTAGGAATTTTTTGGTGGTCCGGTGTTGGTTTAACACTATTTCTACGAAAGATGCCAGAAGAGACCTTTTAAAATTTTAATTTCGAATTATTTTCAAGGTTTAATTTAATCTTCGTTTGAAATCCACAACCGAGAGGTGCTTAGTAGAGCAATTATGCGTCTCTTAAAAGTTTGGTCAAGAAAAATATCTTTTAATTATAATTCTATATTTTTGCTTTCGGATTTTTGATTATGTATAATCAGCGCGGTAGAAATAGTGTTAAACTAATAAAGAATAATTCGCATAATCGATAAAATTTTATATCAGAGTAATTCGATGCGACCCAATATTCGATCCAATTTTCAATATTACAAGAGTTGATTTTAAACCTTATTTTATGAGAAAATCATGAATTTATGATGTGGTTGATCAACTGAATTTTTGGGTAATTTAGAAGAAATGTAAATGACAAGTCCTCTATGGTTGAACAATTTTATTATTACTTTTTATTAAGGAATCCTACATATAGTAACAACTGTTTACTGAAGTAATCAGACGAAAAATTGAAAACTAATATGATTTTGTTTTTATTAAAATCAGTTTTAAAAAATTAGAATATAACAATTTTAAAAATATGTAAATATATAAATATCATTTAAAAAATTATAATTTTTTTTACACAATTTTCTTTGTTTGAAAGAAAGAATTGCTTACGTGTTTATATTTTTAACAAGCCATTGGAACTGTGGGGATTGATTCTGTACTATTTGAAGAATTTTTAAGAATTTTCTCGAGTTGATTGACAAAGTAGTTTTGAAATGGTAGCCCGTAAAAAAAAGTGCACAGACTATCGGAGACCCACGGTGTGCTCCGTGATCGAAAAAATATAATATAAATAATATAAATAAAAATATAAAAAATATAAAATGTAAAGAGGTATTTTCTGAATAGGTATTGTACGAAATAAATATAAAGGTATAAAAGTAAATAGGTGTTATACTAAAAAAAAATAGAAAATGTAAGTAGGCATTTTCCATTTTGTAGTTCTATTTCGAATGAATCCACTTCGAATAAATCACATCTCCGATTTTCCTTAATAAAACAATCTACTTTTTGTTTACAGAAACTCACAGGACAGTCCTAAATCAAATTCTCCGACAAACAACTACTCATCTTGCGGATGGTCCTTTCTCTGTTCTCGTTGACCACACAAGAGTTTTAGATTTCGACGTGAAAAGGAGATACTTCCGAACGGAATTAGAGAGAATGGATGAAGGAATTCGCAGAGAAGAATTAGCCGTTCATGTCAGAAGAAGTCATGTATTCGAAGATTCATTTAGAGAACTTCATAGAAGGAATGCCGATGAATGGAAAAACAGATTTTACATCGTGTTTGAAGGTACGTACAATAGACTCTCGATATCCGATAGATAAGTCCTGTATGAGTTACATTTGTTATTGTGGCACACATTTTTCCAACAAGGTCTTACGCGAAAGGCAACATCTCCGCCATTTTCCAATATTTCAAATCCTCGCAAAACCCTAGAAATTTATTTTGATATATATTGTAATGATGTTCTTTAACACGTTGAACCCCGCGTTGTTGAATTTTCCGTTCAGGCCGCGCCGGTTATGACAAATGCAATAGCGTATTCCATTGCGACCCATGCGGCGTGAATGGGGAGTCACGTAAATTTGACGCGGGGTTTAACGTGTTAAAGTAAGGAAAACTAAGAATAATTACATACATTGCGTTTCTATTAAACAAAAATGAAAAAAAAAAGTCTTTATTGTCGATTTATGAATTTCCAATCACATTACCTATATTATATTGCTTTCTTTATTAATAATTGTAGGCGAAGAGGGTCAAGACGCTGGTGGTCTTTTGAGAGAGTGGTATGTGATCATCTCAAGGGAAATCTTTAACCCGATGTACGCGCTCTTCACAGTCAGCCCGGGCGATCGTGTTACGTATATGATCAATTCCTCCTCTCACTGTAATCCAAATCACTTATGTTACTATAAGTTCGTCGGTCGTGTAATTGGTAAGGTTTACGAAATTTATTTCATTTGCTGGGATTTACAATATTTAATTTAAACCTTTTTTATATTAAGTCTTAAACGTTACAAAAAACATTTTAGTAAAATGTATATTATTTTTGCTGAAAAAATAATTGGAACTCGTTTTTTTTGCAGCCAAGGCAATTTATGATAATAAATTACTCGAGTGTTATTTCACGAGAAGCTTTTATAAGCACATCCTCGGAATTCTCGTTAAACACACAGACATGGAGAGCGAAGACTATAGCTTTTATAAAGGCCTCGTTTATCTCACGGAACACAACATTTCTGACCTCGGTTATGAGTTAACCTTCTCTGCGGAGGTAAATTAATCAAATATATATCATTCGTAGCTGAATTTTTAAAATACACCTTTTTGAGTGATAAAAGTCGTAATAAGTATATATTATCACTTTGTTTCTTCAAACTCTGGTATACTCTAGCATTTTTATCTGTTACGCGTTAATAGAATTTCAAGAATCAAAGTTTTTCTTTCTATACAGAATTTAACTTCTTTCCAGAATTCAATTTCGATTTTTTAAAATTCTTTTTAATACAATTAAGCTTCTTTAAAAATGTTAATCATTTATTTTCATTTTTTATTTAATTTAATTTTATTCAATTTTAAGCACAATTAACGTTTGAATCTTTCCACAAACGTTTTTCTGTAATTATTTAATTTTAACTTCTTCTCAGAATTCAATTTCAAGCATTATTATTTTTTTTAATACAATTAAGCTTCTTTAAAAATGCTAATCATTTATTTTCACCTATTATTTTATTTCATTTTATTCCATTTTAAGCACAATTAACGTTTAAATCTTTCCACAAACGTTTTTCTGTAATTATTTGATAAGTTTGTTTCAATTCGTTACATATGTCTATAAGTAACATACATACTATTTATTCTTCTATTTTATTTATTACATGTTTTTATAAACAATCTATACCACTTTTAACTGGACAAGCTTGTCATCGATAAAAGTCAATTTTTCTTTAAGTTGCAGTTGAAATATGTTATAATAATAACATAATATTTTAAGAATGTTTAAAATAATAAAATATTTTTTAGTGATGAAATATTTTCGATTAAAGCGATTTTATGGCCGTTGAAGGTGTAAGAAAGAAGCTAAAAGTGAAATCCTTTATATTATTTCGATTTTGTGCCGATACAATATTTGTCTTTGTAACAGGTGAATGAATTTGGCGTAAACGACGTCAGAGATTTGATACCAAATGGACGTAACATCGTAGTTACGGAAGAGACCAAACTTGAATATATTAGACTGGTTTGTCAAATGAAAATGACAGGAGCTATCCGCAAACAGTGAGTAACATTTTTTATTGTATTTGAAGTTCTATTTTCAAGTACTTCGTTTCATTTTTATTTTTCTTAGTAGTGTTACGTACCGACTCTATATGAGTGGGTGCGTATATGCTCAACCTCTACTACCTCTACAACCTCTACTCTGATATCGCGTAAGCGATACTCTTCCGTATGAGATATCTCCGAGTATAGTAGGACTGACCATGCACGTATTACTTGAGCGGCTAAGGAATACGGGTGGCGGGATACTTGCACCTTAAAGTACTAAAGTACACCTTGCTGAAAGTGATTAGAACATTGAAAGAATGATTCGGAAAATAAGGGTTTAATTTAGATTAAATATCTTATTAGTATTTATTATTCTTGAAAACTTACAACTGTGAATAATACAAATAGAAGGTAATTTCGATGATCTGACTCTAACGGCTTATATTCTGTCTCCTTACGTATACAAAGAATATAAGTCCCTTTTACTTGGTTTATGATCGACTTTTGGAATTTGATAGAAAGAATGAAGCTTGGGTGAGAGAGTAGGTCTTCCTCAGGAGCTTGGGTTTACTAAGCGGTCAGCGGCCTAATAGGTTCTTCCTTGTACGGATCCAACAGGAAGACTGACAATAGATAATACTCAGCACGCGTGACGTTCTTATGTGTGCCAGGCGTGCCTACCTTATGGGTGCGCTACGTCTATAAGCTAATCGGCAGAGGATAGTCGTACAAAGACAAACGGTTAGTGGACGAGCCCCTTACACCGAGCTTGCCTGAGACCAGACTCTCTGAAAAGTAGTGATTTCCCTGATATTTATACAATCAAATTGAGTGGGGGTCGAAAAGTTAATAATTAGTTTCTGGGGGGCACATGTACATGGAGTGTACATGTGTGTTCTTATATTCTTTGTAGATAAGCAGCTGACTGTGCTGGAGGTGAATGACAGAGGTGTATGTGACACATGTGCTGCGTTTGCAGAAGATGTGCTCTTGAATGTTTCATGCTTGCTTCGAGATTGCTTATAACTTAATGATAGATCTTATGATAAATTATAACGAAAGGAAGTATTTAAATAATGAGCCATTTGGTTCGTAACAGACCCCTCCCCACTTCCTTTTGTAAGAATTTATCACGAAGGCAGAAAGGAATATGTTAAAGAAAAATGTACCTCGGTCCGCCACGCTGCCAAGACACACGTAATTCTATCCAAGATAAGAAGAAAGTTTAACTCTGTGTTTAACTGTAAACTACTATTATTAGTTGTTTTCACTAAACTACGGATACCTCCCCCAGTCCCTATAGGTCCTGTATATTTTGATATATGCGATTATCGAAAATAATGTTTATATGTATGTATTATATTTATTATTGCTATATTCTCAAATGTCTTTAGAGTTCGAGCAAACGACAATAGTCACAATTTAAATCACTGCACTCAAAAGGTTCGTTAGAGTTCATATTTGATAATTGCACCACTTGATTTAGATTTGTGTTCTTCATTGGGGATTTATCTTCAATGCGGTTTGATGTTGGAGGGCTTCCTTCCGGTTGTCCAGATTTCGTGGGCCGTGAGGTTGTTGGTATTAGTGAATGATAACACAGGGGTTTTGTGTCACGTGTCTTTTGGCGTTTCAATTTTTGAAGATCGTCCGACGTTGAGACCAATAAGAGTTTGTCGTCGCTGTCGTCTCCAAAAAGTTCATTGGCTTGTTGAAATTTTTGAAGTCCGTCTCCCGTTTGCGTAAATTTTGATTTTTTCCATATTGTTGAGGTCTGTGTAGATTTAGCTTTCCTGTATATGTAATGGTAATCGGAGTACCATGGACACTACAGCCGCATGTTATAGTTATATACTTATGTTTTCCTCTGATGACATATGTATACCCGGCGCGTGCCTTAATACTCTTCTTTGTCAGCTGGAGAGCCTTGATAGTGATATGAAGTTTTCCAAAATGCAAGTTTGCATTTTTGTGTGTTGCGGGCCCAGTTTTCATCTAACTGTCGACCCGAGTATTTAGAAATATGGACTTCCGAAATAGTGCGGACTGGGTTTGGGAGCCAAGAAAGATTGAACGGCTGGATGTAAGTATAAGTGAATATTATATTTTTCTTTTCCTCTTGTATTCTTTCCCTTTTTTTTTTTCTATATTTTTTTTATTTCTTATTATTTATTTATTTATTTTTTTCGAATTTCAGATTATGAATCTGCGTCTGGTCGCGCAGCAACCGGAGTATAGGGGAATTGTCATTTCTATTGATTATAGACAATCGGTAAGTATTGTTTGAGTTGTTTTAATTTAGGTGTTGTTATTATTATTTTGTTGTTGTTGTTAATGATCTTCTGTTCTTTTGTTTGTCCAGATTCGACGCCAACGAAGACGCCTTCGCCGGGAGGTAGACGCGATTTGGACAGGTTGGGATGATTTGGGCGTCTTAGAAATGTTTTTTGAGGAGGGGGACGAGAATTTCGGATTTTTCTACACCCACTTCAACATGACACGTGGATTTTTTAAGGTGGCGCCCACCCCCACACGTCGTTGACATGTTTTTTTTTTTTTTTCTCTTTTTGAAAACTTTTATTTTGGTTTGTGTATATTTAATCACTGAAAATATAATTATAAATTAGCAAATTTCCTCTATTTATTTCATTTCCCGTTTTTTTTTTTTTTTTTTTTTTAGATTAGTATTGATAATTTGGAGATCAATAAATTTATAAATGTAATTTAATTATATTGTTGTATTTGTTCTTTTTTCATTTATATATATATGCGTGTTTTAGCTTATCGTTGTGTTTTAAAATTTGTTTGCCATTTTCCTTTTGTAGAACACAGGTATTCTGTTCTAGGGCGTTCAAAACTTTGTATGGTCCTTTAAATTTAGCGTCAAATTTTCCAGTTTTTGTTTCTTTTTTTACATATACGTAGTCTCCTGGTTTAAAATTTACTGGTTTAATTTTTTTGTCGTATTTTAATTTTGAGATGTGTTTAGCCTTGTTCAAATTATTTCCTCCTATTTTGGCTAGTTCGTGTAGGCGTTCGACCAGGTTCGTCATATATTTTGTGGTCGACGGTAGATGTTCTTTCAATGGAAAAGTTTCGGGGGTTTTCATAACCTTTCCGTATGCCATTTCGTAGGGTGTGAAATTTGTTGCCTCGTGGACGGTAGCGTTGTAAGATTGCATGGCGAATGGTAGCAATTCGTCCCATTCGTCGCATTCGCTCACGAAGTGTTTCAGGTAATCCACAAGTACTGCGTGACTTCTTTCCAAGGATCCATTAGATTGTGGATGGTATCCTGATGTCTTCTCGTGGTGTATGTTGTTACTTTCCAGGAAATCCTTCATCTTGGTGTTCAAAAAGCTCTTTCCGTTATCTGTTAGCATAATTAAGGGAGTTCCGTGTTGCGCAAAATAAAGCCTATCCAGTGTTCGAATTACCGTGTCACTTTTCATGTCTGGTATTTCGAAAGCGCTTCCAAATTTTGTTAGTAGGTCCAGAACTGTTAGGATGTATTTATTTCCATTTTCGGTTCGTGGTAGGGGACCTACTATATCGACTGCTATTTTCTCCCATGCTGAGACGGGTGTGTCGGTGATAACCATTGGTTCACGTGTCAACACTCTGGTGATTTTCCGTCGTTGGCATCCATCGCAGCATCGTAGAAAGTCTTGGATATGATTGCGCATTCCTGGCCAATAATAGCGTTGCCTAATTAGGTGATAAGTCTTTTTCACTCCCTTGTGTCCTCCAATCATACCTTCGTGCCATTCTTCTATTATGGTTTTCCTAAGTTCCGGTGGAGGGGTTTCTATTTCTTCGGTGCATAGAGTTATTTTAATTTTAACGTTGAAAAATACTTTTTGTATTATCTCCGTTAATGAGTCGGTTGAAAAATGATCCAGGTCGTTCCCTCTAATGGGTATACGTATATCGTCGACCTTGTAATGCATAAGAGACTTCTTTAAAGCGTGCAAAGCCTGTGTCAGCAGATTCGTTGTTACTGAATCATAGCAATTTTCCATTGTTATCACGCTAAATAAGTAATTATTTTTACGTTTTGAAACTATTACTTGTCCTATTTTTGAATTGATGAATTTATCATTTTCCGGTTTGAATTTGCCCAAATCTTTTATTTGTTTATTTATGGGTGAAGTAAATTGTAAATCCAAAGGTATGAAATGACAGTAATTTCCCTTCTGCATGAGCAAAGTTTCGTGAGATGGGACTATTTTGCAAAGCTTATATTTTTCTTTGTTTGTGTCTAAGTATGAGTCGGATTCGTCAGAACTAAATTCGTTGCCCGAGGAATTTTCAGAATCCGAAGATTTTTCTGAATCCGAAGATTCTATTGCAACGTCTGGTAATGATATGGTACTTGAATGTGACGTTTGTTTATAGGTGGGGATTGAAGAAGATCGGTTTTCCTTCGAAGTTCTTATGCCCGGAGTTGATTGCGCTGTGGGTAACATACTTTTTCTAGGTGTGGGCATAAAGCTTACTCTTTTCCTAGGTTTGGTGTTTCCGGTGATGATTGTATTTCCTTCTCTCGACTTCCCTTGATCCAAAGATATAGAGGACAAGTTTTTCGAAAGTCTTCGTAGATGGGCTTTTGCTTCCTGAAGGCTGAGATTTTGGGTTTCTTCAAGACAGTCTCTTTCTCTTTGTGCAGCTTCCTTCGTGTTTACTACTAATGGAGCTTTTTCTGAAACGTTTATTTTTTCATCTTTGTGGAGACTTAGTACAGCTTCAGTTTCATCGATGTCTTCCCATTCGCTAGATGTTGATTCTGTAGAGTTTAATTTTGTTGGTCTCGGAGAAGTATTTTTGCATCTTTCTAGAGATTCAAACATTTCTCGAGATCGTGGAGATTCCAATTCTGAGAGATGTTTAAGGAGTGTATCGTTGACTTGTGAGAGTGACGTATGTGAGTCATTTGAGAGGATTTGTGTTTCCTCGTGTTGAGTATCTTCTTCCGTATCTGTAGAAGGTTCAGCGTACGTTCCTGGTGGTTTCCTGGTCCGAATTTTAATTCTGTCAGCTATTGTGCTGGTGTCAGTAGGAGTAACCTTGACTGGGGTTACATAGTCGGGGTCGTCATTTTCCCCTTTTGTTATAGGAAAACAGGTGATGGGGTTCCTTGACAATGCATCTGCGTTGGTGTTAGTCTTGCCTTTTTTATAGGTTACTTTATAATCATATTCGGCTAGTTTTAGCCTCCATCTCATTAGACGTGATGTTGGATCCTTTACTGAATAAAGCCATTGTAGCGGCATGTGATCAGTGATCAATGTGAACTTTTTCCCATAGAGATATGGTCTGAAGTAATTTACGGCATAAACTATTGCAAGACATTCTTTCTCCGTTGTTGAATAATTTTTTTCTGCTGGATTTAGTATTCTTGACGCATAAGCAATGGGATGTTCTTGGCCATTTATTTCTTGTGATAATACGGCTCCTATTGCGTAATCTGATGCGTCTGTAGTGAGTAAGAATGGATTTTCAAAATGTGGACATTTCAAAATAGGTTCCTTGCATAGTTCATTTCGCAAGTCTTCAAAGCTAGACTGCTGTTCGTTCCCCCAAACAAAGGGTTTTCCTTTCTTTAATAACTCTGTCAAAGGTTTGGAGCGTTTGGCATAGTTGTCTATGAATCTTCTATAATATCCAGTTAGCCCTAAAAATTCTCTAATATTTTTAGCATTTTTTGGTACAGGAAAATTTTGTACTGCTTTTAGTTTTCTAGGGTCCGGTTTCACACTTCCTTCTGCTAGAATATGTCCTAAATAAGTAACTTCCTTTTGTAGGAATTCACATTTGTCTGGTTGCAGGGAAAGTCCGTGGTCTTTGAGTCGTCTTAATAGGCGTCTTACTTTAATTCCATGTTCTTCTAGAGAGCTTGAATAGATAACGATGTCGTCTAAATAAACAAATAATTCAATTCCCTGTAATCCGGTTAAGATATGGTCCATAACTCTTTGAAAGGTAGCTGGGGCATTCTTCAGCCCGAAAGGCATTCTCACATATTCGTAGTGACCGTTTGGTGTAGTAAAGGCCGTTTTTGGTTGGTCCTTTGGTTCCATTCCGATTTGATGAAATCCACTTGCTAAATCGAAACACGAGTAATATTTAGCACTGCCAAGTTTATCGAGTATTTCAGTTATACATGGGAGAGGATAGCTGTCTCCAATAGTTTTTTCGTTAAGTGCTCGATAATCAATTACCATTCTCCAGCGCTTATTTCCCTGTGAATCGTCCTTTTTGGGTACTATCCAAAGTGGTGAATTGTATGGCGAATGTGATGGTTTAATTATATCGTTTTTAAGTAAATCAGAAACTTGTTTCTTTATTTCCTCCTGGTGTATCGGAGGGTAACGATATTGCCTGGTGTTGATAGGAATATCATCTGTTGTAGGGATTGTGTGAGTAACTGTTGTTGTTTTCCCTAATTTATCTCCTGGAAGGTAGAATAGGTCTGGAAATTCTTTTATAATATCTAGAACGTGTCGTTTTTCTTCTGTATTTAAATGATCTAATTTGAGGTAATTTTTGATCTGGGAAATTCTATCTGTAGCTCGATTCTCATGTTTTTCGGAGCCAGAATCTGAAGAATATTCACTTGAGTCCATTTGTAGAATTTCTTGAGCGTCTAGTTCAATTTCAATAGGATTTTCATTGGTGTTGGTGGCAATAGTGTAACATATGCCGTTCCTGTTAGTAACGATAGCTTCTCCGATATATATGTCGGGGTGTGTCTTGATCCTAGGCAAATATCCTTCCGACACTCCTGTGTTTTTAATTTTAATAGGAATTTGCTTTTGGCATCGACCTTCAATTATCAATCGTGTTTTCTGGAGTTCTTTGGAGAGTGTTTCCATTTCTTGTTGGTTACTGAATCTGACAGGTCTTATGGGATCGTTTATAGAAACCATTGTTCCATGGTGGAAAGAAAGTTCTGCTTCTTCTTGCTGGAGTAGTGCAGCGCCTATTATTCCGTCTCCTGGAATGTTTAATCCTTTATAAACGTGGAAAATTCCATCAATGTTGTTAACTCTTAGAATGATTGTCCCTTCGGTATATTCAGGTTCTTGGGTAATACCATGGACTTCTCTAATTTCATAGTCTATGAAATGTATAGGTTTTGATAAAGCGTTATGATTGACAAGATTGATTGATGACCCTGAATCTAAAATAAATTCTCCATATCCCTTTTTCAGTTGGGGAACTTGTGTTCTTATTTTCGCGATCACTCCTTCTTTGAGTAAGCACCTTTTTCTTGGTTCCTTTGTATAAGCGTCACGGGTTTGTTTCCGAGTCTCGGAGGGTCTTCGTGGCGACCGCGCTCGTAGTTTAAAGAAACAGGTGAAGGTTCCCTTGAAGTTCCCACTGGCGTTCTGCTAGGACTTCTATTGCGATTGTAAGGGTTGTAATTACAGTGCATTGGGTCGTGTCCCTTTTTGCCGCAATAAGCGCAAAAGTGTTTATTCACATCTAAATACTTGGGATATCTTCTGAGTAATTTTGGTGGTTCCTCGGGATGAAGTGAGGGCTCATTTCCCTTTTGTTTGTAGGTATTATTGGGAACATTATTTCGGTTCAATGGAGTTTGTCCGATTGCTGTTAAAATCATTGAAGAGATTTTATCAATGATTTTCTTTTCTCTTTTATTTCCATCTGAGTCATCAGAATCGCTGGAGTCATCACGGCTGTGTCTCTTAAAGCGATGTTTTCGATATTTCCGTGAGCTGGGCTTGTAGCGGTGTTCCGTTTCAGCTTCGTCACTGTCGGTTTCGGTTACATCCGAAAGATTTTTCGCAGCTCGCGTTCTGTTTTTCCAAGCACGTGCTTCCTCGTCCACGTCGTCGAAGGCTTTTTGGATGTCGGTATATTTGCGTGCTCGGAAAACTGTGTAATAGCGTCGTGGTAATCCTCGGAGAAAGTTTGTAATGATGGATTCGTTGAAATTTTCAAGTACGTGTTCTCGAGCATTTTCTTTATATTCATTTATAATAGCCGCTTCCGTATCTCTGTATAATTTATTTGTTCTTGAGATGTATTGTGTTATATCTTCGTGATTTCTTATTTTCAACCGTGCTATTTCTCCTTGGTAGTGATTGAAATCTTTTCCCGATGAAAATTTCTTATTCAGCACAGTGATAAATTCCTGAGTCGTGGAGATATTTTTTCCGAGTATGATGTTCTTTGCAGTCCCAGTTAATTTGCTTTTTAATATTTCCAGGAAGCGTTCCTCGTCATCTTCCGTGACAAATTTGGCGGCGACCTTTATTTGTCGTACAAATTTCGAAAGTGAATCGGTCGTGCCGTTGTATGGATCAATTAGACTTGTGGTGGTTATTAATTGATGTCCTTGTCTAGTGACGCGATTGCTTTCCTCTAGTGACTCTATTAAACGCCGGATACTTTCGTCGGCCATTTTGAAAGCAAATTGCACCCTTTTTCCCTTTACAATTAAAATGAATGCGAATTCCTTTCTTTCGATGTTGCACAATCGGCAAGTTTTGCAAAGATTGAGAAAGAAAAGCAAAGTAAAATAAAAGAAAGCTGAGAGAGAATTAAAAGAGATATATATATATACACGAGCGTCTGAGGTTTCAAGGATATAGGTGTCGAGCCGAACAAGGAAATGCGTATACTCAATATTGCATTTCTTGCGACTCTAGAGAGGTAAAAGGAGTGAGGTAGATACAAAGTCTCTACACCCCTTTATGTGCCCAAAAATATAGCGGGAAAGAGTATATGCAAAGTATCTCTATCCGTTTATACTTCGGAGGAAGTTGGAAATCACGCCTTTAATTCGTACACATTGAACATGGAAATACACACTCATATGTGGCGTCTCGAAGGTGTGAAAAGTCTCATGTGCTCATGTACAAACAATATCACTTCTTTAAATGCCTGCTTATCTCTGCATAAGGTAAGGATGTATAGGAATGGTGTGTGGATGAGAGGAAACACAAGAAAGAACAAGTATACTCAATATCAAGTTCCTTCCGGTTTTAGATAGGTAGAGGTACTACAGAAACAACGGTATCCTCAAGATTCGATGCTCTGGTACCTTCTTATAAAAAGGATAATTATGTATTCAAAATGCCGAGTTCAGTAGAACAAAGACTCTGAGTCAGCTAAATACATACGGAGAAAATTTGTAGTGCAGTGATAAGAGCCAAATATTTATTTATGTGATTAGGGAAAAAAAAAAAAAAAAAAAATTTTATAATTTCTTTCGCGATCTTGGTATCCCACCGCTGTCACCAATTCTGTTACGTACCGACTCTATATGAGTGGGTGCGTATATGCTCAACCTCTACTACCTCTACAACCTCTACTCTGATATCGCGTAAGCGATACTCTTCCGTATGAGATATCTCCGAGTATAGTAGGACTGACCATGCACGTATTACTTGAGCGGCTAAGGAATACGGGTGGCGGGATACTTGCACCTTAAAGTACTAAAGTACACCTTGCTGAAAGTGATTAGAACATTGAAAGAATGATTCGGAAAATAAGGGTTTAATTTAGATTAAATATCTTATTAGTATTTATTATTCTTGAAAACTTACAACTGTGAATAATACAAATAGAAGGTAATTTCGATGATCTGACTCTAACGGCTTATATTCTGTCTCCTTACGTATACAAAGAATATAAGTCCCTTTTACTTGGTTTATGATCGACTTTTGGAATTTGATAGAAAGAATGAAGCTTGGGTGAGAGAGTAGGTCTTCCTCAGGAGCTTGGGTTTACTAAGCGGTCAGCGGCCTAATAGGTTCTTCCTTGTACGGATCCAACAGGAAGACTGACAATAGATAATACTCAGCACGCGTGACGTTCTTATGTGTGCCAGGCGTGCCTACCTTATGGGTGCGCTACGTCTATAAGCTAATCGGCAGAGGATAGTCGTACAAAGACAAACGGTTAGTGGACGAGCCCCTTACACCGAGCTTGCCTGAGACCAGACTCTCTGAAAAGTAGTGATTTCCCTGATATTTATACAATCAAATTGAGTGGGGGTCGAAAAGTTAATAATTAGTTTCTGGGGGGCACATGTACATGGAGTGTACATGTGTGTTCTTATATTCTTTGTAGATAAGCAGCTGACTGTGCTGGAGGTGAATGACAGAGGTGTATGTGACACATGTGCTGCGTTTGCAGAAGATGTGCTCTTGAATGTTTCATGCTTGCTTCGAGATTGCTTATAACTTAATGATAGATCTTATGATAAATTATAACGAAAGGAAGTATTTAAATAATGAGCCATTTGGTTCGTAACAGTAGCAACGACTGATCATAACAACCAAAATTATTATTTGTAAACGCTTACGTAATTGTTTATAAATTATAATTTGGATTTTTGTCGTCGGTTAATACTATTAACACTTTGCGGTCCGCACGTTTGATCGGGATTCTTTCGTTTGGCGCCAGTATAAATCTTTGTGTACGACACCAACGTGGTGCCACCGGCGCTTGCCCGATAATTTTCGCATGGCACCAACGTGGTACCACCGGTCGGCATAGTGTTAACAAAGGAAAATAAAAAACACTAAATTCGAAGTACCCATTTTAATACAAACGTGTGTCTAATTTTTCTTTTACTACGTCACGGTAGATGCCTATTTGTTGTTTTTTTCCATTACAATGTATACGTTGTTTAACACTATTTCTACCAAATGTGTTAAAAAATACTTTTTAGAATTTGAATTTCGAATTATTTTCGAGGTTTGATTTCATCTTTTATTGAAATCCACACACGGAAGGTACTTGACAGTGCAATTATGCGTCTGAAAATAACTTTGGTATTAATTATAAAAATCTATTTTATTTATAATTCTATATTTTTACTTTTGGATTTTTCATTATGTATAATTAGCGCGATAGAAATAGTGTTAAACAAGAGAGGCAACATCAAAAAATATTATTTTATATCCATAAAATTTTTACGTAATTGTTTTTAAACAATAAATTTCTTTTTCTTTATTTTATGACTATCTGTTAAAAAAGAGACACTCATAAAAAAAGGACTTGAATTCTATAACCAATGTGTATAATTTTATTTTCATCAGATTGAATGCCTTCCTCGAGGGATTTTATGACATAATTCCCAAACGATTGATCTCTATTTTCAACGAGCAAGAGCTTGAACTTCTAATTAGCGGTTTGCCGAATGTCGATATCGAGGATCTAAAAGCAAATACGGAATACCACAAATACAGTCCAACATCACTGCAGGTAATTAGATCTCTAATCTGGTATAAATATTGCAATTTTCGAAGTAATATTGTTATTTCAAATGCGTTATTATTTTACTTATTTTTATTCTATTTGATTGATTTCTTTATTTTATTCGATTTAATTCGTCCAAATTTTTTTCATTTCTTGGTTTTCATATTATTTTTATAACTACGTTTATCATTTTATTATAATTATCAATTATATTTCGATGTTAGTTTTTTCTTCATCCTTTTTAATTGAACGCTGTTGTAGATCCAATGGTTCTGGAGAGCACTAAGAGGTTTCGATCAAGCGGACCGAGCGAAATTCTTGCAATTCGTTACGGGAACGTCAAAAGTACCGTTGCAAGGTTTCGGCGCGTTAGAAGGAATGAATGGTGTACAGAAATTCCAAATTCATAGAGACGATCGATCAACCGACAGACTTCCATCGGCACACACTTGGTAAGAATTTCATGGGGTAAAATTGACCTCCCATGGTCCATTTTTGCGTATACGCTCATATTTTTTTTTCCAAAAATATTAATTTGTCGAGTTGCTACGGTTGGTTTCCGAAATCAGCGACGTTTCAATGAGATACAATCTTGTCTTTAAAGGAAGAAATGAGAAAAATATCACATTTGAACAATACGGTAGCTTCTCGATGAATGTCGTCGAAAATGAACAATTCTCTTCATTTTCAATAACGAACTTCGTCTTAACACTATCCCATCCAGTGGTACCGCGTTGGTGCCATGCGAAAATTATCGGGCAAGTGCCGATGGCGCCACGTTGGTGTCGTACATAAAGGTTGATACCGGCGCCAAACGAAAGAATCCCAATCAGACGTGCGGACGGCAAAGTATTAAATTGTTTATAAAGTAAATAATTTTGGATTAGATCGAAAAAAAACCTTCCGTTTAAGACTAAAAAAAGTTTTAAAGCTTGCGTAAAATTTTGAGTCCAGTCCATTTTGAGTTTCAAATACAGTCTCAAATTCGCTGAGGAGTTTTTAGAAATACACTCGGCTTCTAAAACTTTTGACATTTTTTTTTCAAGTCTTTTGACATTGGTCAGGCGCCCACTTCCGGCTAATATTTTGCGCGGGAAATTTAAGTGTGACATAACATACGTCAAAAGGTTTACAGGTCGACTTTATAGTTTATTTTCAATTAACATTATTTTTACCGCGATAATTATACGTAATCAAAAATCCAAAAGCAACAATATAGAATTATAATTAAAATAGATTTTTTTAATTAACACTTTGCCGTCCGCACGTTAGATCGACATTCTCTCGTTTGGCGCCGGTATAAATCTTTATGTACAACACCAACGTGGTGCCACCGGCACTTGTCGGATAGTTTTCGCATGACACCAACGTGGTGCCACCGGACGGCATAGTGTTAATACCAAATTTTTGACACACGCATAATTTACTTTACGCTTTACTAAGCACCCCCCGTTTGTGGATAATTGTAAATTCAAATTCTAAAAGGTGTCTTTCGAAACCTGTGGTAGAAATAGAGTAAAACTGGTGTTTAGAGGACCCAGCCCCGATCACCTTGATCTTGGGATATGCTGTCAAGGACATGCCCCCCGAGTAACTTTTTGTAATAACTTAACCGTCGCTCACTTATTAAAAAGTTATTAAGCAATGAAGTTTGTAAAAATTGAGATCGGAATTCCTAGCTGCGGCCGGATTTAAATGTATATCTTACTCTAACTGGTCTGTTTACAATCACACACTAACACCTAACATGTAACCCGGAGGCACGCAACTTAAACTTCTACACACACACTGAAGTCTTGTTTATGTTACTTTCCAAATACTACAAATGTGCATATGTGTCAGCTATCCATCACAAGTTCACCAAGTGTCACCGGGTTTAAAATAATAGCAAAACCCATTCAACGGCCAATTCTTTCATTGTGCAGCTTGCCCGCTATAAAAGAATTGGCCGTTGCATGGGTTTTGCCAGGGTATCGCTATTATCGTAAACCCGGCCGCGTCTTACCAACTTTTTTGTTAATAACTCGTTAATGAGCAGTGAGCGAAGATTCAGTTATTAGGAAAAGTTACTCGGGGACATGTCCTTGACAACATATCTCAAGGTCAAAGTGATAGGGGCTGGGTCCCCTAAACACCAGTTTTACCAGAAATAGTGTTAATAATACAGTCAAAAATTCGATTCAATATCTATGTACAAAGCATTTGAATTGAAAATCAAAATTTTCGAAATCGAATTCTTTTTCTTTTTTTTTAATGGAAAAAAATATGCACGATTTACGATTAATAATACGGTGCCATGCCAGGCGATGTAACCTTGACAAAACTGCAAAAATTGGAATACCGATTTTTGAAAATCCTGATTAGGCATAACAACTCCTTGAGGAAACAACATTTCTGGGATGAATATACGTTCTTTTTCTTTTGCAGCTTCAACCAATTGGACTTACCAGTTTACGAAACGTACGATAAACTACGAAGCAATTTACTCAAGGCTATTCACGAGTGCAGTGAAGGATTTGGTTTCGCATAAACATGTATAACATTAATATAGATATATCAAAGGAATGGGAAAGAATGCAGTGGATCGGATAAACAAAGAGTTGTAGTAAAATCTGTCTTCGGAGTACCAACTTCTGTCAATCGTCGAAATGTTTAAGTCGCGTGCAATTCTCATTGGTTTTCTTTTTCCGTCATTACATGTGTGCACGTAAGGAACAAAAAATGTCGCGTCGATACGGGAACCTTTCGAGTTAAAGGGTAATTGTTCTTTTTTTTTTGGTTTCACTTTGTTTCCGGGAAGAACGTACGGGAAAGATTCGATGATCGTAGTGATAACGAGCAATGGAAGTAATGTGAGATACGAAAATACACTCGATATGTATATACATGATAATTATGGTGTAATTATACTGAAGTGTGTAAGTCAACCACTTTCATTAACTATCTCAGACACTAGAGTTCATTTTGTTGAATAAAAAAAGATAATTAAATAAGACGTTTGATCGAGAAAAAAATGGATCTTTCGGAAAGAATGCGAAAAGAGGAGGAAGAGGAGAAAAACAGAGACACTAAAGACGGCAGAGAGCTTAACGATAATTCCCAACAAAGCGAGATACGAGGACTAAGTAAATACAAATCAAGAAAGAAAGAAACAAATAAATTAATTAAATAAATAAGAATGTTACGTTATAAGGAGAATTTCATGGTAAGGATTTCATTAGCTTGTAAGATTTAATAATTTGCATAGGAGATAGAATGTAGTTTGAGTTACAAAGTCGGGAAGGTAACACGAGTGGGAGGTAAGGGTGCAAGGGGACGTTTTAAATGACAGAGAAATATTGTAAAATACGCATCTATTCCACGAAAGATTTGTTTTTTCGGCGATTCTTATAACCACCACCCGTTCGATAGATAGTTAGTTTGCTTAGCGTTTACGATTTTGACGGTGGGCGAATTACTTTCCAATGAAGATAAAGATCGAAGAAGACGAGGAGGAGGAGGAGGAGGAGGAGGAGATGGCGAACAAAAGATGGAACGAAGTGATTGGAAATTCGGGGGGAATTGTATGAATGTCAAATCGGTATGATTGAGGGAAGAGTGAAAGATTTGCAGACTGTTGAGATTCACAAAGAGCCTAATTCAAAGAGATAGAATAGAGTAAATGTTGTTTGTTAACGGGAAAAATCTCCTTAAGCCCTTCCCTGGAAAGAAGCGAGAGGAATGAGTAAATAATGCGTGGGTTGTACACTATTAGTATTAATAACGATAACTAATTTTTAATTGGTAGTATGATATGATCTTTTTCTTCAGCCGATATCGTTTTAATATTAACAATTAGTAGAGAGAAGAAGAAGAAGAAGAAGAAGAAGAAGAAGAAGAAGAAGGAGGAGGAGAAGAAGATGAAGAAGAAAATGTGATGTGATGTGATGTTAATGAATGAAGTGTAATTTTTTGTCCTTCAAATCTAACGAAATAAAGTTTACAGTTGAACCGATACCAGACGCTTTGTAAAGTCAACCGAGGAAAGACGACAATATCAACGATGCACATACTTGTATGCGAAATGAATACGACAAAAAGATAAGAGGCAGGAAATAGGAAAGTGAAATGATGTTGATGTATTCATTCAGGCGCTCCTTTGAATTCGAAGTTGTTAGGGAATTATTGCTTAGGAATCGCTGAAAATAAACTTAATGTTGTATTTCTTATATAAAACAAAGATCGACGGGTGTACTGAGTTATTGCACTTCTGTAAATACCCGTGTGTGTGTGTTTTTTTTTTTCCTTTTTCTTGGTGACAGGCAGGTGGAAAATGCATTTACGCAAAGTGTGTGGGACTCATCTGGTATGGATACTCTACCCACTAAAAACCACCCCCTGGCGTCGTCTATATAGTTTGTGTGTGTGTGTGTGATTTTTGTTTATTATGCTTTTGTTCTGGTTTCGTTAGTGATTTCTTTCGAGTTCTTTTGTTGTTTTTTAGTTAAATTTGTACGTAGAAGTAGGGTAAACTGCCCAGTAATTGACCGCATGCCAGTGAATGACCATCGCATAAACACGTGCAAATTATAAGGTTTGTAATGAGTAAATGTTTAAAATCTGATTTATTTAGAGCTTAAATTTTTCATATTTTCATATAAGAGTGACGACAAAATAGTAACAAATCATATATTCTTATTGAAAATATTTCTCAAGCATTCGGTCATATCTTGGGTTTTTACACATGTTGTATTTTATAATTAACACTTTGCCATCCGCACGTCTGATCGGGAATTTTTTAGTTTGGTGCCGGTAGAAATCTTTATGTACGACACCAACGTGGTGCGACCGACGCTTGCCCGATAGTTTTCGTATCCGGTGGCACCAACGTGGTGCCACCGGACGGCAGAGCGTTAATTTGAAAGTAATTGCGCTAACAAAAAGTAACTATTTTTTCAGATATATAAACAAAAATGAATTCTTTATGCCTTTTCACTAGTTCTTTCATGATTATAAATCAATTTATTCAAATATAGGTTCAAACATACGTAAACTCAAAAATTCGGTCATTCACTGGTTGGTTTACCCTAGCATTATTTGGGAACTAGAAAAAAAGGTATGTAAGACTCAAAGGTATTGACTCAAATAATAAACCGCGCCCATGGGCCACTATCATTGGCTGCCGGGGCAGTGAATATTCGCTTTAAACTCGCGTACAGTGGAGATTCGCCTTTATATTTTTAATGATTAATTTTACCGTATTCAAATGTAATTTGCAACAAATGTGCATAATGAAAGTGAATGCAAGTGCAAAAACCGCCAAAAGTGAGTATATCCTGCGACATCAAGAGACACGGTAGTGTCTCGAGACAAGTTCATGTATGATTTGGGCTCGTGTTACGTCCCGGAAGTGTTTCTGCGGTTTTCTTGTTATTTTTACGGGGAAAATTCAATTTAAGAGGGTTCTATGTTCGATTAAACACTGATATGCACTTTAACGTGGTCCCCTACACTTATGTTAAAGAATTTAATATATAAAGCAACGTCAAATGAAATTAACACATAAAAGTACAATTTATTAATTTATATCAAAGTAAGAAATCTAAACGGCAGATTGGCACTACAAATCTATATTCGTTCTTTCGGACGATTCGAAAGCTCTTGCGAATGTCGAGTCTGAAAACGAACTGATGATATTCGCTATAATCTGTCTATCCTTAACTTAGGGGTAGCTTTCTAAAACAAGGATTCGTAGGAGGGATGAATAGTCAAGGAAGCCTGGTTTTAAGGGTCTTGAGGCCCCCCGCATATGGGGTTTATGGCAGGAACGGTCAACTTGAGCAAAAACAGACCCGGCATTCGTAACTTTATTGTTTCCAGCCAGGTCTCTTTTTATTACTATTTCTTTAAGTGCATTCTTTTCCAAAATCCATTCCCGAACTGTTAGTTACATAAACCATATTACCCGTTACATGAAAAGCTTCACTGTCACATCTGCACAACACATGTAGAAAGTTATTTCCTTTAGATTTTATTTAATTTAGTTCGGTGCATGTGACAAGCTTAGTCTAAAGAAAAGTGAGTTATTTAGTTTAAACAATTGGTACTATTTGCGTTTCCTGCCGTTTATGCGCTTGCCGCCATCTGTTCGAGCTCAAGACGTAACACTCGAGCGCTAACGTATATCTTTTCTCGAAGGAACTAGGTACCGGGACATGAAAAAGAGCCAAAACATGTTGTGTATATACACAGTTTCAAACTCCATACACTCAAAGGGATTCTGTCGCATCAGTGACGGCTTATCGGCATAGAGCCATTTCGAAAATTTTGAATACTCGGTAAATTCGACGAAAATCTGAGAAAAAGTATCAGGAGAACATAAGAACCAAAGAGCCATTTCGAAAAATTTCGTCTCGCGGTAAATTCGATTAAAACCCAGGAAAAATGTATTTAAGGATACATAATAGCAGGGGAAAATAAACTTGTAAAATCATTTGATATTTTTTTCCAATTCAGCATTTTTCTGTTTCGAACAATTCAGATGTTTGAGTATGATGTATAATTATTCATATTATTATTATTATTTAATCTGATCTTTACTAACTCATAATGCGGTAAAATTAAATTAAATTGTAAGATATTGCTTAACGTTTGGGTTCGAGGCCCGACAAGTTCAGTACCGGTTCTAATCACGTAAACAGAAAAAATTATATCCATTTTGTTTTAATTACTACAGATATTGCCACATGGACAGGATATAGAGGTTGTGGAAGAAATTGACAAATCACATGAAGTGGAGAGTACATACGTTCCTTCGTTACAAAAATAAGAAGTTGGAAACATAAACGTTATCAATATAATCTAGGATCATTTGGACGAATGTCACATTTGAATTTCGCAAGCAAAATGCCAACCGGAAATTGACCCTGTCTATGCCAAAAGACTTGAAACAAAAGTGTCAAAACATTTTAGGGTTGTTATATCCAGGGATGGTCCAGGGCCCCCAAGCTCTATTTAATTCGCGCTCGGCGCTACCGTCGGCGTCAGTGTCACTCTTTTACGTGCCATTGAGCTCATATTCTGTGTAAGTTTATTCTACGGTGTACGAGCCCAGCAAAACTTGAACCTTATGGAACCACATTGAACCACATGTTACGTCTTGGACGAGATTGTGGACAAATCCTGGATGTTGTCGTCTCGTCATTAACTTGTCCACTTTCAATATTAAGTTTTAAAGATAAAGGAAAATAAAAGACATAAACAAAAGACTAAATTATGATTTACTAAAAAGAAACGTTTATTAATTTTCAAGAAAACTAACTGAAAATGCCTCCTAATTATTAAGTCAAAATTTCTCCGCGCAAAGGTATCTAAACTCAAAGAGAATTAGGAGGAGACTGAACTGCAAGAGAAGAAATCTCTTCCTTCTTGGTCCAAATCTATGGGGACCAGAGTGGAAGATGATGTAAACATTCACACGTGCAGTTCACTCTGACAAAGGGCACTTAAGGGTTTCTAGGAGTTCCTTATCGACTATATCAAATTACATAGACGCATGATGTCATGCTATGGGCGGTATAGTTCGACCACTTATCTTAAGTTTATATTAACGAACTTTTCTTCGTTTATAGTTTCTAGTCTATCCCTTTTTATATTTTCTTTTGTAATAAATGTCACTCAACACTAAACTCGAATATAGGGTTCTCTAAGTTGTTTTTCGTAAACTAAGTTTATAATGTTTAATCTATAACCAACGATAAAATATTTCTACGTACAGTACGATCGTTCTACAAGATACCTTCGATCGCGGTCTACAAGATACCTCGAGTTCCCCTTCGCTATCCACTACCCCCACTCCTAATGCCTCTTCGCCTTTGAATGTTGGAGTCGCTCGCTCCATAAAATGTATGTACCACGGAAATAAATGACAAAAAATAGTGAGATCTATTTCTCTCCGGAGTAACAGACCGCTGAGTGGGGGAACGGTAGTTTTCTTCTGTTTTCAGAATCATATTCCCCTTCGGTCCCTGTGGTATCTTGTAGAGCGATCGTACTGTATTGAATATATAAATTCAGATACTTATGTCTATCACCTCTAAACATTATTTAATACTTCTAGGAATACAAATTCTCTATATTTAAGGTTTGCATATGTTATTTTATGTATCGATTTGAATTTTCCCACATTTACAACATTCTAGGGGAAATTTCCGCCATTGTTATACCCAGGATATAACACACATGTGACCACATGGAACATTACATTGACCGTTACTGGCTGTTATTGTCAGGAATTGAACAGAATTGAACAGAACCGAAGATATCACCATTGATGTTGACAAGAGGTAAATCGTTATTATTTTAATAAAAATACTAAAGAATTATTCAAAATGATTTAAGCCGGATTTTATTAATATGTATATATAGAAGCCGTACTCTTGCTTTTTTACAATACGAAAAGGAGGTCCTCACGCTTTCCTTTTTAATTTCAACCGGTTGGGACTTTTTTAACATCTTTTTTTTGTCATCTAGTAAATTAATTCTTCTCATTTCTCAAAAAAATTCAAGTCATTTAGACCAATTTCAGAAAAGAGAATTGCATCTTAAAAGGTGTCCGAATACTTTTTTGGGTCACTGTAATTATTGCTTAATTATTAATTTTTCCTTTATTTATGTTTATGTTTATAGATGCCGCAGAAAATGCGCTGTCTTGGGCCGCCAAACCAGCAAGAAGTGCATGTATCGGTTCCCCTGTCTTCTGAAGGATACTGACAGGTGCGTGCAATGGATAGCAGCTTGTGGATGGAAGGATTTTCTTCAGTTTCCACCCAGGAAGCTGAGAATGAAAGTGGTGCGCGACAACCACTTTGAAAATTGGTACCGCTTTCCACACAAACTTACAAGGGATGCAGTACTAAGCTGCAACTTACCAGGTAATAATTGACTACACACTTTTTAAAATATATTTAACAAATTTTTAATGGAAATATTTAATATATTCTATTAACACCAATTAGCAGATGCCACATCTGTCGAGCCACAGGAGGACACTGTAATGGAAATTACAGAAGAAGAAGAACGTCAGTTTTTCATTTTTATCCACATGATAAAACACTTCATAAACATAACACTTCACTTCATATAAATGAGAAGACCTCGAACATTAAGTGTATATTTAATGTTAAATAATTTTGTTAATATAGATCAACCCGTGCTCACCGTTGGGTCCCAGGACAACGTGGGACTGGTTCCAGGTCCCACGTTGTCCTTCAGTCCCACGCTGTCCTGAAGGCAACGAGGACAGCGTGGGACTTAAGGACAGCGTGGGACTGAAGGACAACGTGGTTCCTGGAACCAGTAAAGACTCCGGCGCACTTGCCTATAATTAGCTTCCTGGATCAGTCAGAGGTTAGTGTATTAGCTTACAATAATATTATCTTCTATTGCACTCCTTTTTTTAGTTATGATAGGTATTCAGTATTATGTGTATCATTTAAAATGTGCTTCTATTAATTCTTTGTTACAATTACAGATTGTGCTGTCCAAAGGGGTCGACTCCAAGCAGCCATCAGGAAAGGCGTCAAAGGTATTAAGTATTTTTAAAAATAGTTTGAAATCACATTAAACAGTAAATAAATAAAAAATCAATAAAATTTAAATGGAATATACTTTCATTGAAGTCTGTGTAATTCATAACACAATTCCTCCAAAAACTCCTGTGTAATGCAATGAGGAAAGCGTTAGTGTAGCTATTTTCTTTAATGGAGGATGGAGGAAACTGGAGGAAACTTGTGACTTTGATGGGGAAGCAACGAATATAGCTTTATGTTTTAATTTTGAGAATCATAGAATGATTCGTGTCAATCAGAACAAGGCAAGCATATCAACCCTTCAAACGGAAAATATGTACCTTTATCTAATTATACAGGGTGTGGCAGGAGGGGTGGTACAACCGAGCATAGGGTAATACTACATGTAAAAATAAGTCGAAAAAAATTAGTAACATTTTTTCGTTTGACGCTTCCTTTTCAAGAAAATCGGGTTTGAAAATTCTATCCAATACGCGTGCACTGGACTGTCTCTCCAAGTCATTGATCACTACAAGTTTCCTTTTGCTTGCATGTTGTAATGTTGACCTTTCTAATTTTTACATTTTTCCTTCAATCATACGACTTTCTTCTACTTTTAGTTTATTTTGATCAATCAAACTGTAACAATATCTACTTATAGCAACCGCAAATACGTCGAAATGATAAAAGCATTAGGAGTTTGTCATGGAAATGCAACAACAGCAACTGAATATTATAGGCGACAATTTTCAAATCGAAACAAGTGAGAATTCTCTTCAGCTGAAGGAAAAAATAAATGCTCTTAATCAAATAAACTGTCGAAGTTTATTGGCGCCAGTTCATGACTCACTAATAAGGCGAGCAATGATATGTACGCGTCAACAAGGACAACACTTTAAACAGTTTATTCAATAATATTATGTAATTAACGTTAGACATGTCAATCAAATTAATAAATGTATTATCCATACATTAACATTTCTTATTTATAATACATATCTAACCCTAGAGGCGGTACAGTGCACGCGTACTGGATCGAATTTTCAATTAAGAACGTTGTTGCATATATTAAATTCTTTAATATAAGTGTAGGTGTCCACATTAAAGTGCACATCAGTGCTTAATCGATCATAAAACCGTCTTAAATTGAATTTTCCCGGTAGCAATAACAATAAAACCCCAGAAACACTTCTGGGACGTAACGTGTGTCAGATTTTAGAAAGTCTGCCAACACCTCTGCACGCGTTGCTCTGGGTCCAGATGCGCAACGCGGGAAAGACAAAATCGCCTCGACGATACTCTGAAGAGGAGAAGGTATTAGCTTTAAGTTTACTAAAACAAAATTCTAAAGCGTATCGATATTTGGCAAAGTTATTTCTTTTGCCAAGCATCGAAACTCTTAGGAAACTAATATCGCAAATTCCACTAAAAGCTGGAATTTGCGATAACGTGTTTAGGGAACTCAAATAGCAGTTCGAGTTATTTGTTGATGAAAAAAGCAGATACGCGAGTTTGCTTTTTGATGAAGTTAGTTTATCGCCGTCCTTACAGTACAATCCCTCCATGGATGTAATTGAGGGATTTGTAGATACTGGTTTTTCGCGTAATTTAGGTATCGCGGATCATGCTACAGTGTGGATCCTTAAACGCATACATGGTGTGCGACCATGGAAGCAACCTGTTGCGTATTCCTTTTGTAAAGGTTCCAACTCAGCTGAGAACCTTGTTCGTACGATTAAAGAAATAGTTCTTCGTGCAAGTCAGGCCGGTATAGTGATAGTAGCAACAGTTTGTGAACAAGAAAGCATAAATTGCAAAGCTATTCAAAGCTTAACACTAAACCTACCATGGAGTGGTCAAATGACATTTTTCACATGTATTTTAAATGGCTTGGTGACGTCACGGCAGGTTTAGTGTTAATAGATTCCTCCAAAAGAAATGCCTTTCAGAAATCGAATGTATAGGATACATGTAACATAATAAATACATTGGTGTGTCATTATTATATAAAACAAATGTAGCGAAAAGAAGGTAACTTGTGATTGTAATGTAACATTTACATTTTCTGTTCACTGAGCTCGGTTCCTGTAAATGTCAGGAGTGTCGTTGAGTAACAACATCCAGGAAATTAAAATCTTCAGGCGAAAATATAAGGTAAAGGTAAAAAATAATAAATAAGAAGACGAAATTGTAACAACAAAATATACATTTGGTATTTACATTTGAACTTACATAAAAGGGTATAATATTATAGTATTACCAGTGGTAATAATAAAACGTTATCTTTTCACGTTTCTTTTGATTAATGCTTGACAATTTGTATGACACGACTGGTGTGTTCTCGCGATCGAACACTTTTTCCCTTTTTTTTCATGATACTATATTATATTGTATCATATTATGTTATATTATATTATATCATATTAGAATATATCGATATCAATGTACTTCCAAATAGCCAGGTTCCAGCTTTCTACTAGATAGTTAGGTATTCCTTGGAGGGATTCCAAAATGTTTCTTTATCATATTTTTATGCGATTTAGACTTCAATCGATGCAAAAAAAAATGTAATCATCGGTTAATAATTTTAGTTTTTATTCATTTATCAGCATTTTACCTATCGCATATATAGTATACGATTTAAATATTTTGTTTTTGAATTTCAAGATCCAGTCGAGTTGTCGAGTATCAGATACACTTTTTTAATATAATTAAATGTATCAAGAATATATGACACGGTTGGCATGATTAACGTAATGCATACAACTAAATATAACAATTATATAAAAACATGTTTCGGAAAATATATGCAATTATAGTTTTTTTGCATAAAATTTCGAAGTAAGAATTCCATGTATCAATCTATGTACATGTTTATGCCGCCAGTAGGCGGAAAATAACGACATTAGGGTGAGAAATGGCTTCCATACCACATGTCAACTTGTGTCGAAATGCCAACAGTGCTTACTAAAAATTCTTTAAATAATAAAAAAATGTCATCAAATCGCAATTGTTGTGTCGTGGGGTGTAATAGTCTTGAGAGAAAAAGTAATGGTATACAAAAGTAATGGCTTATTGTTAGTCACACTTGTAAATTATAATTTTGCAATTTTTCGAGATAGAAATTAAAGCTCGACCGAGCAACAAACATCCCAGTATTTTTATACAAAGAAGAAAAACTCGAAGAATTCGTAACCAACCCAAATTTCATATTTATCATAATTTTCGATATAAATGAATTTATTGAAAATAATATGTAAAGACGAAGACTTCGAACGAGAGTGATAAATCAAAATATAAAAATAAAAAAGGAAAAGAAATAATGGAAGTCACAGGATGCAAACGAGGCGCTCGGAAATTCCATGGCTATTTGGAATCGTTTCGAAAATGGCTTTCCATCAGAGAAAAAAAGGGTTAACACGTTAACTGCCACGACAAATTTACGTGAATCCCTATTCACGCCGCGTGGGTCGCAAGAGTATACGCTATTGCATTTGTCACAACCAGCGCGGCCTGTACGGAAAATTTAGTGTCGGGCAACGGTGACCAACAGGCAGTCAAAGTGTCAATAAAATATTTTACAAGAATCTTAAACCAACCAACGCTAACTTATTCTAAATCGCTATTGCTAATTATTTTCATTCGTTCTTTGAAGCAATGAATCTCTTTACAAATAATTATTTATCGATACACTTTACATTATGCAACATTATCCTGCGTTAGAAAAGTGAAATTAAGCTTCAAAGGAAGCTTGAATTCAATATCTGATAACCTCTATTCTGTATGTTACAACAAAGCTTTTTTGAACTTTCTAGAATTTCCACAAAGCCCAGATGAAATCAAAACTAACAAGCCGCTAAGGTGAATAAATTTCTCAGAAAGTTTCTGAAATTTCTCTGAACTTTTCAAAAAATTCTTCTCCAGTTTCCGTTTCTTTCGCTAATTTTGAGATACATAAATATTCTCAGGAAATTTCTGAAATGTTTTTGGATTTCCCCTGAATTTCTTGAAATTTTTATAAAATATTTTTATAAACTCTTGAATTTTTGAGGCATTTATTTTGTAATTTGGAATTTTTTCAAAGAGTGGCAATATTCAATAATTACAATACAATTATAGTTATGATGAAATATTTTCAAAAAGCTTTTTAAACTGCCGTAAATTTTCCGAAATTTTCTGTAAAGTCAAAATAATTTGTAATTGACCCAGATTTTTTAAAAACATTTTGGCATTTTCTAGACATTTATTTTTTTAACTTGGTATATTTTGATAAATAGTCGCAAAAAACGTCGTTCTCAGAAAATTTTTCAAGTTTCTTTAAATTTTTCATTTCTGCAGACATTCTTGAATATGGTACGAATTATTCTGCAATTTTTTGGAACAATTTAAAAAAATAATTTGTCCAGGGGGTGAACCATCTCGATTTTACTATATTTTCACCCAATATAAAGAAATTCTCCAAATGAATTCAAATTAATCAAATACACGCGACTTCTAAACCTTTTGATAAGTCGGGATGGGAAACGCTCGCAACGTTTTTTTCTGGAAAAAACGGTGTTTTTTTAGCAGAAAAAGAGGGGACTCTTAGATTTTTAAATTCTACCACGGATTTGAATTTTATCGAAAACAAAGAAAAAAAAAACCAAGTAGAGGTTTTTCCTCTGTTTTCCATAAAATTAAATTTAAATTAACTACATCTATCGTAGAAATATTAGAAGAAAATTGTAAGATGCTGTTGAAGAAATTCAAGGAATTGAAATCTTTTTTTTGGGAACAAATTCGGAAAATCTAATTTTTTCTCGGAAGAGCCACGATTTTTATACTGAAGATTCGATTTGAAAGGGAGTTGATTTGAAAAATAGCAAGACGTTGCAGAAATTTTGAGAGAAATTTCACCAAAGCGCTATAGTCAATAGTGAATACAGCCCGTTTTTACCGACGAAAAATGTGGTGAAAATGGGCTCAGATCCATTTGGTTTTTTTTCTTTCTGAAAACGATTAGCCTTCTTGGTACAGTTTTGATATGAGTATCGCCAGCCTGGACAGTAACACCTGTTCTCATTGATTACAGAGTCCTACCCATAAATGGAAACAACATGCATTTACGAAACCTTCGATGAGACTGTGGAGATCCGATGTGCTGAATGGTGCGTTCGCTACCTCTGCTGATTTACGATACACGGCATGTAATTCCTGAAACAAAAAAGTATCGTCATTCTCTAGGAAAGTGCTCGGAATTACTCGTACACTTTTCGATTGGCGATTTTCAAACGTTCTACTTTTTGTAATGAAAATAATTTTAAGTTATCAAGAAACATCTGAAAAGAATTGATAGTGTAGTCCCATTTGTTATGTTTAACGCGTTAATGGCGGCCAGTAACCTGTAAATTGCCCAAAATGGTACTAAACGCTACACCATTTGGGGCATCTCGCCAAAGTAGGTATAGGACATAGGTTTTCACCTCCTAAAGAAGTTTATTAGCAGATAAAAAAATACATGTCCTTTATTTTTTCATGCTCTATAACATATACATATTGTGACGATGCATTTTTGAATGCATCCGCTATTTAAGATCGACGAGACATTATAGTAAATAAGAGCTCTCCCAGAGACACCAGTTAGGGTCATTATTGTATTTTGCAGACGCATAGACCTCACGAGGGTGCTGTGACCACTCCAGAAATTGATACATTCCTCATGCAAATATCTTTTATTATATATTCTGGCAAATCGGAAGAGTAAAGGACGGAGAAATACCAATTGAGAAGGATGTCCACCCTCAACAGAAAGGAGGAAGGCAACCTTAGAGACCTAGAAGGACCGAGAGATCCAGAAACGCCTTGACGAATACGGGGACGCCCTTATTCGTCCAGAAAAGGCACAAGCAGACGACACCAAGAGGCGGTGACCTCATCCTCGGGGCCAATTTCGATCATCTCCAGCCGAACATAGATCTGGACTATTTAGCGACATCTGGCAGGACACGTACCCACTGATAAGCGGTCGATCGATCTCGCTCTATCATGATACGGGACTGCCTTATCGACATAGATCCTCTCCCGCCGAAAAATATTAGAATTAAGGAACGATAAAGGGGCGTAACCCCGAACACATTTTGTCGGGTCGTCCCGGAACTATTGTAAGGTGCACTGGGAGAGAGAGCGAGAAGCCAAGGGCAGAGTCCGGCTAGAAGCCCGTGAAAGATTTTGGAGTGAGAAGTCCGTGACTGATTTTGGGGACGAGAAGCCCGTGGCAGATTTCATAAATCCTTTGGTACCGGTGACTGCACTTTGCATAATTGTTGGGACTCTTAATGTCTTCGGGGTTCCATCAAGTCCAAGGAAGTTTTTTTGCACGTGGTGGACGAACCAAATCTGCACATAGCGTCCTTCCGAGGTTAGAGTGCGTCCGGTGTCGAATTCGGGCGACTGCACCATCGATTATTGATATCCTTGTTCAGAAGTATTCAGATTTTGTAAAGATTATGTTGTTCTTTAAGATCACTGTTAACTAAAGCTAAGATAAAGTGTCGTACGTTCCGGAAACGTTTTATGTCGTAGATTCAAAGTATAAAGGGCAAATTATTATTGTTATTTGTCGTAGCCCTCTCAAGATCAACTTTTGTATTTGTATTTATTTCATATTCATTAAATTCTTATTTTCTTTTAGATCAGTGCATTTAGATTTCTTTAGTTTGTTTCACCAGACCCCAAGTTACGATCCCCTCGCCGACCAGAGTTAGCCCTGCCGATAGTATTTGGTTCTTTCTGAATTCTTTCCTCAGAAGGAATATTTTAGATTTTGATTCGGATAGCCGGATCTGGCGCCCACATCAGTAAGTTTGAGAATTCAGAAAGCCAAAATTATCCCATTAACATCCCGGCCATAAAAGTTAGAGTGGGCCTCACAAATGACGCCCAACGTGTAAAAAGTGGACTAGCACAATCTCACAAATGGCGCCCAACGTGCCATTTAGAAAGTTGAAAAAAGTGAATTTCTCACAATATGTATGTAATATTCTCCTTTACGAAAATTCGTGATTCACCTTCCAAATAATCAGCTACCCCCAACGAAATAATATATTACCCCTAATTATGTGAGTATCCTATGTACTAATCTTGTTTTTTTTCGAGATCAAAGCACGTCAACTCTATTTTTATTCCAGCTTCAAAATGGCAAATGTTTTGTTCAAATCGATTGTTAACTTAATTGTTTTTGTAATAATACTAAGGATACTCTCCAACATTTATCCGCCGTGCTGTTACTTACCCCTCTGTAGGTATGTAGGTCGATGGTGAGCATCATGAACGCCTGGAGGAAGCTCGGATGCAGTATCAAATGATGGGTAACGTTTCCATCCGGGTTGACAAACTGCTTATGCAATTCCTGGTATTTATTCTGCAAGACTTTAGCTAGAGCTTGGTACCAAGCGACCGGTTGGTTCACGAGTGGACTCAGTCTGGGATCCAAAGTCGACAGCGATTCGACGTGAGCCAGGGAGCATAGTTCCGTGAACTCGACGTAGCTCATCGCCGATCTGTTCTCCAACAGCCGATTCCACAACAAATGCGTGCGACAATGCAACGCTCCGCATTCGATCATGTTGCTGATATGCTCACGTGCCTTTTCGGCTTGAGACATGATCATTTGCTGCATCACTTGCTCGTGCGACGAGTAATACCCCAGATAATTCACCGACTCCTGTCGAATTTGCACCAGATTCGTCGAAGAAGTCGCGTTCAAAATACTTTGATTTTGTGTCAACGGTGAATTCGGCACGGGAGGTGGCGTAGGTGCCATCGAACTTGCCACTCCGTTCTCCTCGGACTTCGGCCCCCCGCTCTTCGCTGTCGCTTCTTTCGTCGTCTCTTTGTCTTCGCAAGATTCGCTGGAATCGCTCGTTGGCACCTCGGTCCTCGAGAGTTTCCTTAGGAACGGTGGTATTGGTGACACGGGACTGGATCCGGCTGGACTCTCGAGATTGGAGTTATTCGATAGCCTGACGACGCTGTAAACGGTTCGGAATTTACCGAGTTTGTTGTTTTCCACCTCTCGTTTAGGGAAGAGCTCCCGTTTGCTGGTCAGCATCAAGTAGTATTTCAGCGTGATTTCCGTCTGTTCTGCTTGAGGAGTTTGCTCGACTCGCGACACTATCAAGGCAATGTCGAAATCGTCCGTGTATTTCATGTCCTGAGCGTCGCAATAACTGACTAGAGGTGTGCTTTGTAAAGTCACCAAGACGTACTCGCTGTCCCGAGAGTCCTGGGACTCGTTGGACATCCCAAAGACTTGCATCCCGTAGGTTTTCTCGTGTGAGAGTAAATAGGAGTACAGGGTCCGAGCAGGAGTAGCCAGATTGTTGACCGTTATCGTATCTGCAAACCCGTGTAAAGGTTGCTATTAATACAAAAAACAGGGTACAAGGGAACCGAAAATTTTGTGTAGAGTTTTTTTCAAACTATATGCTTACAAAATAATTTTTCTTATTTAGATCAACTTTGTTGGAGCTTATTAATATAGAGTAATTTAGTTTTAAAAACTGATTAAAACTATGGTACACTCGAGTCTAAAACCTTTTGACAGTTTTGCTTCAAGTCTTTTGGCATGAGCAAGACCCACTTGCGGTTGACATTTTCCGCGGAAAATTCTAATGAGAAAATAGTTTTGATAGAGTTCATGTAGGGTTTTGCTATTTGTTCGTTTCAAGTTACATGCAAAGTTTTATTGGTTTTTGTTGATATAAACTAATTCATTTTCTAAAACTGAATTGATTTATTTCATCTGCTTAACCCTTTGACTGCCATGTACAATTTACGTGACTCCCTATTCACGCCGCGTGGGTCGTAATGGTATACGCTATTGCAGTTGTTACAACCAGCGCGGCCTGTACGGAAAGTTTAGCACTAGAACTACCACACCAGTCATTTTGACTGGTTTGACAATTTTATTTTATTACCCCTACTTCATGTTACATTTTTTCTTCGCAATGATGTAATGATTTTTGGAGAGATAGCTAAATGACTAATATAACGAACTGTAATTTTGTTTTATTAATTTAAAATAAAAGTCATTTTTTTTAAAGTAGAGATAGCTACGTTTCAACTGTCGGTAGTTCTAGTGTTAGTGTCGGTCACCGGTGACCAACATGGCAGTCAAAGTGTTAAACAGGTTCACGCGTAATTTATCACTCAAAACAGAAATTTAACTTTGTAGCTTTCCAATTAAAAAAAATGTCCAAAAATTATGAAAATTAATTATTTTAATTATTAAAATTGTCTGTAGCGTATCTGGGTTTGTAAGTAAGACTTAAAACAATTAAAAATCTTTGAGGTACAGGCGGCCCTCGACTTTCGCACAATTCGCTATTTCGCACATTTAAAAAACTTCAACTTTGTAAGCCTTTGCGGTCGAATGTTCCCTCTGTGGGCTAACCTAAAAGAGCCGACAGTAAAAGGTTCCTGCAAACAATTATGTCCACAAATGACGAATAATTTTACAAATTTTGAAGAAACACCGGAAACTATCGCCAATGAAATAGTTAGTCTCATGAATGAATTTAACTTGGACGTCAACAACGACGATGTTAATGAATTAATTGAATCTCATTCAGCACCGCTGCCAAATGAATATCTAATTGAGCAACAATTGATCAACAATAAAATACACAACGAAAGTGAGGAAGAAGAAGCCGATAAAAACGTAAAGACTTTGACAATTAAAAATATGAATGAAGTCTTTATGCATCTAGACAAATTTTTAACTATTAGGGAAGAATGCGATCCCAATGGAGGACGTATATCTCAAGTACGTAGGGCAATACAAAAAGACACCGTGTGTTATAGAAATCTTTATTACGAAAAGAAAAAGGAAGAAGCTACTCAACTAACTGTTGACGAGTTTATAAAGAAAACACTCGAAAGATAAATAAATAAATAAATACTTTAAAACACCATTTTTGGTGCATACTTTTTTACATTCCTCTACTTTCGAACATTCAACATTTGCACACACTTTCAGGAACCAATTGTGTGCGAAAGTCGAGGGCCCACTGTGTATCCTTTTGTAATAAAATTGTTAAATAAAATGTGGCAACAGTGCTTGTTGATTTGTACACGAAATGGAGGGTGAAAGAACCATCTGAATTTTGTATAGTGCAGAGGGTTTTTGAAATTTTGATAATGAGGCTAAATTCGAGGATTAAGCACAATTAGATCGCCCTAAAGCTTGGTATGGTGGCAAAATGGAACAAGAAATTCGTTCATATGGTAGAGCAGAGCTCGGATTTGCTTATACACTTTAGCTGATTTTTGAAGACTCCGCGCTTCCTTCGTTCCTCTTCCATCCCCGTGCGTCCCGCTTGTCTACGTGCAGGGGATCGGTTCTTGCAAGCCGAAGACTGTCTCATATTCAAATTGGGTTGGGTTCAACTTTTGTAATGAAAATAATTTTACTCTTTCGAGTAACACTTTCGATTTCGTCCAAATTTGAATACGTTGTAGTCTTTGGTGACATACAAATGTATTTCAACGGATTTTTCGAAATTATAAAGATAATTTTTTTTAATTGCCATTTAGAAAAATAGCCAACGGACCAAAATGAACTTTTGGAAGCTTTGAATTTTCGAATGACAAAGTTTTAACAAAGTGGATATTAAAAACGTTAAAAGAATTAATAATATAGTTCCATCTGTCATCTTCAATATCCAATTTGTTAAAACGCGGTCATTCGAAAGTTATAAGCTCCCAAAAGTTCATTCTAGTCCGTTGGCTGGTTTAAGAATTGCAATTTTAAAAAAGTACGCGCTATAAAAGAATGCATTTGCATAAACTCTCTACAAAATCTATTTTAATTTACATAAACTCTCTACAAATGCATTCTTCTATAGCGAGTTCAATTTTAAAAACCTGAAAAGAATTGATGGTGTAGTTCCATTTGTCATCTTTAATGACCAATTTGTTAAAATTCTGTCATGCAAAAATTATAAGCCTCCAAAAGTTCATTCTGGTCCGTTCACTGGTTTAACAATTGCAATAAAAAAGTATCCGCTATAAAAGAATGCATTTGCTTAAACTCTCTACAAATGCATTCTTCTATAGTGAGTACCATTTTAAAAACTTGAAAAGAATTAATGGTGTAGTCCCATTTGTCATTTTCAATATTCAGTTTTTTAAAACTCTGCCATTCGAAATAATAAGCAAAAAAAAATGACACAATGTTTCATCCTTTCACCCTCGTATTCGCTCACCACAGGACAAGCAGAGCTCTTACCACTGTAAACAAGATTTCTTGCGTAATTCGGAGCCTTGCTGTAGTATTTATTGAAGTCATCGAGGAAATGGGTAAGGTGATATCCGTGTTGTAGGGACCAATGGCCGGTTCCAGCAATGTACGAATGAATACAGCGCAAGTGGAAGTCATACGTGAAGGAATGCAAATGCATGTTGATTTTGATCTTATCACAAGCGTCCACGAAACTCAACATAAACTGAAAGAAAAACAATGTACGATTTTATATTTCATTGTTATCCGAAGAAATATCAGTTTTTTAAGAAATAGGCGACATGCATGTATGAATTAGTAGGTAGACTCGACTTCTGAACCTTTAGACCAGTTAATTCGAACAAATTTTTCTTAAATCCACAAACGGGAGGTGCTTAGTAGAGCAATTATGCATCTGTAAAAGATTTGGTATTAACACTTTGCCGTCCGCACGTCTGATGGGGATTCTTTCGTTTGGCGCCGGTATAAATTTTTAGGTACGACACCAACGTGGTGCCGCCGGACGGTATAGTGTTAATTAAGAAAATCTATTTTAATTAAAATTCTGTATTTTTGCTATTGGATTTCTGATTACGTATAATTAGCGCGATAGAAATAGTTTTAATATGATAAAATCAGCCACAAAAATAAATAAAATAATAAAACCAGAAATATTTCGCGAGAAAGCCGAAAAAAATTGACATCTTTGCGAGTCGACGAAATCTTTTAGAATGACTTCAAACTGGTAGGGCGAGGACTGATTGCGAACTGCGGAAGGTAAAGAATTCCAAAAATTCGTTAAGTTATAATAAATGAATAAATATGCTGTATCTTACTTGATTAACAAGAGCACTGCTGGTCTTAGTTTGTAGCCGACTGCATTCGATAATCCGTAGCTTCGCAATGAAAAACGGTTCGGCTAAATGAATTTCGAAAACGAGTACTCCGCCTAGCATTGATTTTTTCAAATAACAATATTGTTGTTGACTTTTCTTGCCGTCTCTGAAAATAAAGAAAACACTTGATCAATGATTCAAACCTCGACACGTTCCACGAGTCTGTAATGTTTTATTATGGAGAACGTCCGTTAATGGATGTTCTTATGACTATTGGGGATGCGACCCCTATTTTTCTATTTTGGAAAAACGCTACTTTTCATTGATACATTCATTGTAAATGATCAATTTTAGCCTTAAAAATAAAGAAAAACATATTTTCGTAAATAAAATAAAATAATTGAGTTTACGTGTTTCAGGATTTTGCGTAAAACTACCCCTAAAAATTGTTCACTATCCTTTAAGGCGGATATCCACTTATTACAAAGAAAAACACATTTTTCCCATGAAACATACTCCCTATGGGAGCAGAATATTATTTTTGACCAATTACGAGACTGCAACAATTTTTTCGAGCCAAAAAAAATGATGAGGTGATAAAACGCCACTTCCAAGTGACGTTTTTCTTATACATATATCTCTACTCCTAATGAATATTTTCCGACGAAACTAAATGGAAAAATTCGAGCCAAATATTTTTTTTGGTACAAAAAAATTGTTATACTCTTCTAATTGATGGAAAATAACATTCTACTTGCACGAAGAGCACGTTTCTTGGGAGAAATGTGTTTTTCATCGTTACAAGTGGATATTCGCTTTGAAGGGCAGTGAACGATTTGTGGGGGCGGTTTCACGCAAAATCCTCAAACATGTCAACTTAATTATTTTATCTGATTTACGAGAATATTTTGATTTAAGGAACATTTTCCATTTGGTCCCATCGCAAAATATTCATTAGGAGCTGAGATATATCTGGATAAAGTTATTTGGGGGTGGAAATTTGTCACCCCATAATTCTTTTTTGCTCGAAAATGTCATTGCACTCTCGTAATTGATACAGAATAACATTCTGGTCGCATGGAGAGTATATTTCATGGGAGAAATATGCTTTTCATTGTTATAAGTGGATGTTCGTCTTAAAGAGTAGTGAAGAAATGTAGGGGTGGTTTCACGCAAAATCCTCAAACATGTCAACTTAATTATTTTATTTGATATCGAGAATATTTTTTTCTTTACTCTAAAGGCTAATACGATACTTATAAAAACATGAAAATGATCCAAAAGTAAGGATAATCGATGCCTCGTGACTATTAAAGGTCCTAATAAATAATTTCTATTAAAAAAAAATATATGAATAGAAACATACGTTTTGCGAGGAGTCTCCACTTGAATAGGATTGAAGCCCAAAATCTGTAAATATTGCTTATAATCGCATAACATGGAGGCACAAAGTTCCTGATGCCATTCCGTCATCACTTTATCCGGACTCGTAATCTTCAACAGATTGTTGTGAGACAAATGATGGTCGGAAAAGTTACTTTGATCGGTGGAAGGTGGAGGAGTTATCGAATGGTCCCTGGTTGCAGCCGATTGCAGACGCCATGATGGCAGAAACAGCAGTGGTGTGTGACAATAATGTATCAATCGAGAGTGTTGCTTGAAGGTATTCAATGTTGTCAAAGATATCGGTATGTTCGGTGTGCTGCTGCGACTTTGCCACATCGCATAGAGCCGATTCAGATCTTCTGCAAAATTAGAAAAGAAGAACAATTAGTGAAGTGAAAATGACATTCCATATTTTTTGATAAGGGGATTTGGAAACGAACGTGGTCAAAATATCAATTTTTTTAAACTAGGCACCTTCCCGTTAGAACTTGAAATCGAAAATCTATTTTGCAGCTGTTGAGTTTGGTTGCTTGTAATTTTTTCTTTCCAGTTTTCTCACAAACTCCATTTTTGTATCCTTAGGCACCGATTAAAAAAAACACCATTTATTTGATGTTAACGATATTTTGCACACTTCTAAAAAAAGTATAGTTCCATATTGTGTGCTTCAAAAATTAGTGAAATATCAAAAACAAGTTCAGTAAAATAATAAAAAAAATAAATTATAAAAAATTTCAATCCATTTATTTTCATTTAAAAGAAATAATACTAATTATGAATTATTAAATTAAAGATTAGTAATTTTCATTTTCAATTATTTCCATCTTCTAATAAATTTAATTAGATAAGTTGAATTACCAATAATAATATTAACAATATTACAACTCTAATTTGGTTTTAATTAATATAAATCTATCCTTAATAAATATTATATTGAAATTTATATAGATTAAAATAAACCCTTATATTTTCAATACAAAAATAATAATTAATAGAACTTAATATTTAAAAATTATAAATATAAAATTACCTTAATATCTTCAATATTATGCTCTAACTTTAAGCTATTTAAGGTAGATGTCTAGTCTAGAGAGCGAAAAAACAAGCTTATTTTCGAAAACGTTTTTTGCAGCTTCTTTATTAGATATTACAATTACATTTTCTAGGACGTAATTCTATCCATTATCGAATGGGAAAAAATGGTTTACATCGTCCAGTGTTTTTTTTTTCAATTTCAGAAAGCGCCAAAGTCGAGTCCTCAATAAAAAGGTGTTCCCATGGCGGAAAAACAATCTCCGTAACCACTACATCGATTTTGATGAAACTTTGTACGATTCTTTATTAAGGTGTTTTGTATGGTAATTCACCAGATTTTTGGAAAAAAATGTATAATATAAAAATTTACAGGACGCAAACGGTGCAAAAATATGTCGATTTTCGTACAGTGTTTTTCAAATAGCCGCCATTTTTTTTCTCTTATCGATTTTTGGCAAACGGTGGTGAATTACCATGTGGCAAACCTTTCTCTTTAAAAAGTTTATTCCTATTTTTGTTTTAAACTTTCCAATCCGAAGATTGTTAATCCGCCATGGGAACACCTTTTTATTGAGGACTCGACTTTGGTGTCTACTGAAAATTAGAAAAAAAAACGCTGGACGATGTAAACTATTTTTTTTCCATTCGATAAGGATAGTATTATGTCCTAGAAAATTTTGTAATTGTAATATCTAATAAAGAAGCTGAGAAAAACGTTTTCGAAGATAAGCTTGTTTTTCGCTCTCTAGACTAGACACCTACCTTCAATAAAATATTAAAATAAAAAAATTATTAAAAAATACAAAACTATTAATGTATATATTAAAAATAAAGAAAAATAATAAACTCCAACAGATACCTTTAGATTTCTTCTCCCTCTGTCGAAGGTCCTGAATGTCATAAGCAGCTTTCACGACAGGATCGGTGGTGTTGATATGACTCGTGCTTGGTTTAGCATCGCGCATTGCATTCGACACCAAGTGATTCCAATTGATGGCGGGGCTCTTTCCAGTTTGCGTACGATTATTCGGTCGGGGCCATTCTTTGTTGTCGACATGAGAAGCGTGTGGAAACTTCGTGAGGCTTTCGATGTCCGTGATGTGATAGTACTGTGGTAGGCCAGGATCATCCGCTTGATAATTACGCATAGGTTGATAATGAAAGATTCCCAGTTTTTGCATAATGATGTTGGAGAGTAAATTGGATCTCGAGGAAAGCCATGTACCCAAATTGAGGGTTTGCTCCGATAACACCTCGGATTTCTCTTTCGACCAATTGTACATGTACATAACAATCTGAAAAAAGTTTTTCGTCACCGTTTTATATGTTTTATATCAACCTTAAATGTAATTTAACGCTTAACGTTCAATGTGGGGTCAGATTGACCCCGGACAATTTTCGCATCAATTTACTCTAATTCTAAACTCGAAAGTCGAAATTTTATTGTCAATTAGTATTAGTTTAAGCATTACCCCCTAAGTGTTAGCGTGTCTCTGGCATTTATACAAAGGTTATCGGGGTCAAATTGACCCCAGTGTGAACGTTGAGTCATTCGAAATAATTTTGTTTAAATTTTCTTTGTATATAATCAGTGATTCTTTTTATTAGAGTGCTAGGATGCCACAAGGTGACATCGGATTCTTTTTTGTAAGGTATTAATATGATTTTTTGTTGTTCTCAGGTGGTACATCTGTCGGATAATCAAGAGTGTATTGGAGCGAATGACTCTAATTCTGATTCCAGTTTGTGCTTTTTACCTAATACATAGGTGCATTTCTTCAACTTTTTCTGTTACTTTTGCAGTGTTGTACCTAATTCAGTTACTTACGGAGTTACTTTCCACCTTGGCCAAAAGTAAACGTTGTCTAGGCACAAAACTCGATTCCATTATCAACGGATTGAATTTCTGCAGAAGTTTCGGATCTGGAAAGAAATCAATAACAAGTACATTAATAATAAGAATTCTAATATAATGCTACTATAGTCATAATGACTGAGACTATTTCTGTAATTATAATAATAAAACACTCGAGCCTGAAACCTTTTGACAAAATAAATTACTGGTCACAGTCACTGGCTGCCAACTGCCAACCCAGTTCTTTGAAAATCGGAATTGCTGTTTTTTTTAGGATAGAAAATAATAATCTCTCTCTCTCTCTCTCTCTCTCTCTCTCTCTCTCTCTCTCTCTCTCTCTCTCTCTCTCTCTCTCTCTCTCTCTCTCTCACGGAATTCATTTCTTACCTCCGCTTGCTTCTATACTTTAATACGTGTTTGTTTAGCTATTTTCGCTCGTAGTCTATTCATACTTATATTTATTTATTTCCAACTTACCACTATGGCAAAAAATAAATAAATAATAAATCAATTTCTCACCCTTTGGAACAAGAAGTTCCGGCTCGGTAGTTTGACTGAAGGAAGCTTTCCACTGATCAAAGTTCCTGCCTATAAGTATACTTTGAATATAAGTTTCATGGTCTTCTTTGGTGAAGTCACAAGGAACGTAAGTGGGCTGAGTATCATTCTCCTCTTTGTCCAACCATTCAAAGCCGTCCCCGATATCCTTCGACTCCAAATCTCTTTTTGAGGCCATTACGGTCGATATGAAAGGCTGCTTTTTTCGCAAGACGAAGGTCCTCGTAGAAGTGTCGCCCGCGTTTCCTCGAACGAGATTCTGCAACTCCCTGACAATCACGGGAATGGGGTGTCTCCGTTGAATGGAAACCACGTGCTTCTTAACAGCAGGAACTCCGTTCTCCAGGGCGAATTGGAACCAGGCTGGCAAAATGACGCGATAGGTATCGTGCAACTTCCCGTCTTCGCCCAATTCGAATCGACTTAACTGCACCAGTGCGTTATCCCCGGACTTCGTTTGATGATTCTTCAGTTTCATGGGAGTGTCTCTCGAGCTCTCGATGTAGGAACGTTCAGCGGCGTTGGGCAAAGGTTCGGCAAGAACCGTGGGCAAAAGCTTGTACTCCGTCACGAGATCCCACGTGGAATGTTTCACGGCGGCTTTTAGCTTGACTTTCAACGCCTCCAAGTTCACCCTACCCTGTTTCCAGATCCGAAATTCCACCAGAGTCTCGGAAACGGTGCAACTGCTTTCGTAGATTGCCGTGGAAACGACGCTCTCGAAGTCTTCTATGCTCAAGGGTTCTCGAAAAATGGTTGGTTTTTCCTGCTCGTCAGAAACGTCGTGATCGTCGTCGTCGTCTCCTTTGGCAAGGACGATCGCCCGCGCGATGCATGCGATTCCTTTGCTACCACTCGAGTGGCTTTGGTTGTACAGAAATATGTCGCTTTCCGATACTCTCTTACTCGAGCCTTCGGGCTGAGAATAATCTTGGAAATGGTAGTGAGCTCTGTAGTCGGTGTATTTCGGAATGTACAAGAACTGCAGGAGATTCTGCCTCAAATAGTATCCCAATGCGTTCATATGCGGCAAACAGTGCGGCTGGAGGGACAACCTCACGACGCATTCCGGCGATTTGTAGGGACGCTGAATGAAATGAACGTCGGCTGGTGTCAATTTGCACATCGGATTTCTCGCCAGCATCACCGACAAGACCTCGAGAACGGCGTCGTCCAATCTATTCTGCAGGACCTGAACCAAGTCGCACTGAACTTCAGGTCCCGCCTCGGAAATCCCGTGTACCATCAACACAATGGTGTCTCCAGTTTTGTTCAAAATGTCGGATTCCTTCTCCCCGAAAGACCTTACGCGCGGTCTCGTGTCGTTGTTCCCCGAAGACTGGTCGTTCAGCAAACCCATTCCACCGCGCGGGTGCGAGAGGGAAGCGATACTGCTGCTTCGAGAAACGACCAACTTCTCGTCGCTCTCCGAGAGCTTATTCTGAAGAGTCTTCCCGTCGCTGGTGTGCTCGTGCAGCCTCAAGTAGAAGACGTTTCCATTGCGCTCCTGGTGAACGAACATGTTGTTTCGGTTGTTCACGGAGAAGCGGTTGAGAACGCCGTGCAAAGCTTTGATCCCTCGTGAGAGTCCAGATCGCCCTGGTCCCGTTTTAAGACGAGGGTGTAGGTAAAAGGGAGCTTCCCAGACTATGGGGCACCTGAAAATTCCCGGAGTCATGTTCATTCCGGAGTTCTGGTTGTGGAAAGCTCCGACGGTTTCGTTGCCGGAGTCGCCACGCCAGGAGTGATCCTCGTTTGACTCGGGTTCCAATAAGGAATCGCACATACGGGTGTTGTACAGACTCTGAAGCAAAAGGTACTGGTTCACACGACGACAGATCGCTTTTATTTGAGCCACCGCTTGCTTCTGCGTTTGACGGTACCGGTCCACTTCCGTCGAAGCCAGTTCCAAAAATCTGTAAACACGGAAATTTCGTGGAGTTTAGTGAGAATTAGAAATGGAGCCCAAGTGGAGCTTTAGTGGAAAAAGCATGTAGTAGATTAATAAGGATTCTACAGGGTGAGCCACCCGAAATGTTACAAATTTTCTATTTCGGGAACTACGGGTGATATCGACTACTTTTTAAAAATATTATCGCACGGGACGATAGGCCCTTTTATATGATGTATGGGGTACCGCTAAACGGCCCACCCTCATATTATAAAATTGTTTCTCATACAATATTTTATTTTATTTAATACTTTTTATCATTAATTGGAATACAGTGGGCCCTCGACTTTCGCACACAATTGGATTCTGAAAGTGTGTGCGAATGTTGAATGTTCGAAAGTAGAGGGATGTAAAAAAGTATGCCCCAAAAACGGTGTTGTAAAGTATTTATTTATTTATTTAGCTTTCGGGTGTTTTCTTTATAAACTTGTCAAGTGTTAGTTGAGTAGCTCCTTTTTTTTCCCTTTTCGTAATAAAGATTTCTATAACACACGGTGTCTTTTTGTATTGCCCTACGTACTTGAGATATACGTTCTCCATTGGGATCGCATTCTTCCAAAAATTTGTCTAGATGCATAAAGACTTCATTCATATTTTTAATTGTCAAAGTCTCTACGTTTTTATCGGCTTCTTCTTCCTCACTTTCGTCGTTTATTTTATTGTTAATCAATTGTTGCTCAATTAGATACACATTTGACAACGGTGCTGAGTGAGATTCAACTAATTTATTTATATCGTCGTTGTTGACGTCCAAGTTAAATTCATTCATGAGGCTAACTATTTCGTCGGTGATAGCTTCCGGCGTTTCTTCAAAACTTGTAAAATCATTCATCATTTGTGGGCATAATTGTTTCCAGGAACCCTTTATTGTCGACTCTTTTATGTCAGCCCATAGAGGGAACATTTGACCGCAAAGGTTTAGAAAGTTGAATTTTTTAAAATGTGAGAAAGTAGAATGTGCGAAAGTCGAGGGGCGCCTGTAATTCTTTCGTATAATAATTTTAACTACATATACTTGTAATGTTTTTTTTTCAATTTTCTCTCATCGCATTTTTTGCGGAGATTACTGTACGGAGATTTCTTGTACCACATTTGCAAAATTTACAAATTGTTAAAACTTTCTTTCAAGAAATTATAGAGAATCTTGAAAATTCGAATCATAAATCTTTACCAATTTCATCCTATCATGAGCCCATTTAACCTTTAGAGGGCCGAAATATATCAACCACCCAAAGCACACAAACTAATTGATGTTTTCAGGCAAAATCTAGTGTGTCGAATAAGAGAAAAATAGTGAGAAAATCTTTGAGACATCCTTGACCTGGGACATTTCCCTTTCAAGGTTGAATTCCTTTTTTTGCTATTTTGGCCTAGAAAGCCGTCGTCGTCTTCTTTTATATTAGATAATACGGACTGAAGAAGCCATGGTGCATCTTCACGGATGTACTTTGATTTCGCTGCGCTTTTGGTACAAAATAGATCATCGTTTCGAGGTCAAGGGTGCTTTCGAGATTTGTTTCAATATGTTTTTGGTACTCGAAACATCAAGAAACACAGACATATCAACTTTGAGGCTGAAATAAATAGCAAAATTTTTGTTACTTCGGTGTTTATGTTGCGGCCGTTTCGAAACTTGGAATGTGTAATCCGTCGAAAATATATGTACATAAATTTTGAGTCAAATGAAAAGTCGATTTGCACCACAATTTTTGCTACCCTCTAAAGGTTAATTTTACAAAACGGCCTATGAAATCGACTTAAAAATGAAAATACACCCTTAACTCAAAGCATCTCGTCGCTCGAGGTGCTAACAAGCACCTGGGCGAAAAAATCAACGGAAGCTTTATAATAGATTATTAGAGGTAAACCTGCAGTGGAAGAAGACGTTGACGTGATTGGCTTCCACCTTAAGAATCAGCCAAAAGTTAGGCAAAACCGCTCGTCGATTGTCAAGTTCGATTAACCAGTGACAGTCATCCTCTGTATTACTACTGTCGCCTTCGTATCCATCGTCTGTACCAGCTTGTTCCTCTCCGACGCTGGAAATTTCTGAATAGCATGGCAGATCTCCAGAATCCTGTCTGCTCGTACGACTTTTCTGGTCTTGTGTCTCTTCGGGCTCGCTACTGTCCCGTATCACGTCATCTGGAGGGACAATCAAAATTTGCCGGATTAGTATGAATTGTTTGGACACAGGAATTATATCATTATTTACTGTTGACTAATTATTAACTCGATAAAAATGCACATGAAAGTAATATTAACACTATGCCGTACGTTGGCACCACGTTGGTGCCATGCCAAAACTATCGGGCAAGCGCCGGTGGCACCACGTTGGTGTCGTACATAAAGATCTATACCGACGCCAAACGAAAGAATCCCGATCAGACGTGCGGACGGCAAAGCGTTAATATAAAAATAATATTCGAAATTTGCGATTATCTAAATTTTCGTTCCCTGGATCCAAAATAATGTCTTTTTTGTTATTTCACCTCGTCGGATTTTTTGCGGAGATTACTGGGATTTCTTGTGCCAAATTCGCGGAAGAAATCTTCGTAAAATTTAGATGAAATTAAAATTTACAAATTACAAATTGTTAAAATTTGTAATTAAAAATTACAATTATCAAATTATTATTTGTAATTTAAAATACAAAATTATTATTTGTAATTAAAAAATTTACAAATTGTTAAAATTTTCTTCGAAAAAATACTGGGGAATCTTGAAAAATCGAATCATAAATTGCTACCAATTGCAAACCCAACTAATTTTACAATCTTTTCAAACTATATGCAACTATAATTCTAGGAAAAAAACAATCGGCTTGAAATTTCAGAAATTTGACAACATTAGTATAGAAAAGTCTCAGAATTTCACACCCTCTCATCAAGAATCTCGAAAAATAAATGATATTTATGATATTTTTACCGAGAAAAGTGTACGACATGTGTTAAAAGAAGTGTTTGTCGTCTTTATTGACACAGTATTTGAGAACACGGATAATTTTTTAATGTTTCAGTGTTTTTCCAACAATATATTTTATAGATAGTGCAGCTGCAAACGAAAGAACCTAAACAGTGGATATGAAATCTCCTTACAGAATTATGTTCTATTCAAAATTATCTGGATCTAAATTATCTAAATTTAATTAGAGATAGTTATTTCACTATTTCTAATTAAAATTATCTTGATTTAAAAAAAAACAACGAAATTCTTGAAACTTATATCGGTGGCTATCGCCTTATCCAAAGCATCAATTTCGAAACAAGCAATAAAATGATCATTTTAGATTTTGCAATTATTGTAGATAAGACGATAGCCAACGATATAAGTTTCGGAAATTTTTGTTAATTTTTTTGAGTCCTGATAATTCTGCGATAAGACTGCATGTCCACCGTTTAGGCTTCTTCTATTTTTGGTTTGACCAACCAAAAAATTAATACGTTGAATATTTTTTGATTCATAACAAAAAGATCGATCGATTTTTTGGATTAATCGATAACTTGAGTTCAAAACATCACCAGATCCTCAAATATTTTTTGTTTTTTTTTTCGCTTCGTCAAACGATAGCTAAATGTGTCTAAAAAAAGATGTTTTTGGATTTTTGTTGTAGGATTTATGAGAAACCTACAATCACGCACACCATCGGATATGCATCATCATGGATCTCACGGTGTGGGATGCGCATTTTTGGAGGAAATCGATTGAATTTTTTTTTGGGAATGCATAACGAATTAATAAATCTACATGTCAAATTTCACCTTCATCCGTTGTATAGTTTTTTCACCAAAAAATTAGAAAAAGGCGGAAAATTTAGCGAAAAAAAAGACATTCCCCTCTTAACCCATTACCCGCCACAAATCAAAAATATAACAAAAAATTAAATTAAGGGGTTACACCACTGTAAATTTTTCAAAAAATCGATTTTTCGTTTGTTGGCTTAGAAGTTGCTTAAGAACATTCTAGAATATGTAGCAAAAACTTTCTAGCCTTCTCCAAGCATTTTTTAATGTCTATAACACATTTCAAAATTTTCAACGTGTTTTTCTCGGAACATGATTTTTTAAAACGGCACGCAGTATAACTTCAACAATTTTCATTCCTTTGATTCCAAATCTTTGCAATATCCTTAAAACAACATTCTGAAGAGAAATACATAGGGGATTTTCGAAATGTTAATTTAAACATTAGTTATTAACAAAAGATTACCTCTTTTATTGTGGAAAATGTAATGTTTTCATTCAAATACTCGCCAATCACACAAATTTCAATATTTTTAAAATCCCCTACGTATTTCTCTAGCTATGAACATGTAGAATAAGTGATTTTTTATTCTTTTTTTCTAGGTGCAAATTTGCACCAGCTACACTGCGTGCCGCAGAGTGCTTCAAATTCAATAAGCCTCGCAAGAATGACTCGGATTCCGCCATTTTGTAATGTTTGTCGATCATAATTTTTTGTTTAATAGTTGAATATATGCTTAATCACCTCATCAAATTTTATTATTCCATTACTATTCCTTCCATCCAAAAAAAATTGACAAAAAAGCGCTTTTTTCTAGGCTGTTACAGTGGTGTAACCCCTTAACTGTATAATGATATTCATACTAACCAGCTGGAACTAAAATTTGAAAGTGTGTCCTAAAAATGGGACATTGGCGGATAATGGGTTAAACACAAATTCCTAATATATTGTAATAAAACTCAACCTATTGAGTTTTCTCTCAATCACGGATTAAATTCGAACTAACCATCTTCAATTTCTCGTTCATCAACTTCCTGTTTCGTACAGTCCTTGTCGGGAGCACAACCAGTGTCATCAGTTTTCTTTACGAAATAGAAAAGTCCCCCTTGCTTTTGTATACAGTATCTGTCTATTTCCAGTTTAGACAATTCTTCCAAAAACCGGGGAGCGCTGCTTTCTGACGGAAAGACAAAATGCAACGGTACTTTGTCGACGGAACAACTGGATCTTCCGTTGGAATGAGAAACGTGGCTTGCAACGAACTTCAAAGTCTCTTCCGTGGGTGTAGGATCATCCAAAAGCGCAGTTGCAGTTTCATCCTGCAGCAGCCATTCGATTTCATCCCTTAACGTGACAATGGCATTGTGCTGATAAAGGGGCAGATTCGAGTCCCTTTCTTGTTGTGGCTCAGGTTCAGTCTCATTGCCAGGACTACTTTCGCTATTTGTTCGCATACTTCCTACGGGAGATGCACTGGAGTAAGAGGTGGTCCGTAACCCGTGGGAGCGTTCCAAGCTAACTTCCAACACGTCTCTTGGAAGGTTCAAGCGAATGATGTCTAGAGTAATTTTGGGGTCATTGGAATTCTGCTCTTCGTAGTCCTCCAGCTCATTAAGAATTTCTTTGAAACACGTTGGCAGTAACTTCACGGAAGTGCTACTTAAATTTCCAGGATTATGAATGGAACAGCGAAGTTGGAGAAACAAAGGATGTTCTTTGCTATTGTTTTTGTCTTCGTTCAAATCACTGATTAAGGATTCGGTAGAATCACAACTCGGCAATTTCGCTATTTCGTGTAACGTCGTGCCAGGCCAAGTAGCAGCTGTATCTTGGTTTCCTGGAAATTAAACATCGTAATTAAATGGCTTATTAAATAAATGTATGTAAAAAAAGTTTAAACTTATTCGATATAATTCATGGATTTTCAATGTCAGTACTTATATGTATATGGGTAATTCTTTTACAAACCGAACACCATTCTGACCGACCCATTTTTGATTTGGCTGAAACTTTTTTTACGGGTTCTATATCGAAAAAAAAGAGACACCTATTCGAGGAATTTAAAAAATTTTTTTTTTAAATAGAGGTGGTTGAAAATTTGAGATTTTGGTGATTTTTGCTTGAAGACTCATTTTCAAAAATCTATAACTCCGGTTCATTTCAAGCTAGAGAAAACTTTTTTTTTCATTTTGAAGGTAAAAGAGTGAATTTTAAGAAATAAATAAATCCAAAAAAGTTTATATATGTACATAGTATAATATATATAGTATAATATATATTATACTATAATCCAGAGAACAACGTGTACTTTGCAACTTGGGGCGCTGACGTCAAGTACCGCGCTAGTTTATTTGATTTTTTTGCAATAGTAATAATCGTTTCTCCATTTATGAAAAAAGCATTTTCGATGGAAAATTTAACGTAAAATACGATGGTCATACTTAAAACACGCTAAGTGGTGGATTTCGTTGTTAAAAATTGATTCAAACATTTAAATTGTTTATAACAATATGAAATTTCTTATAAATTTGTATGGATTTATTTATTTCTTAAAATTCACTCTTTTACCTTCAAAATGAAACAAAAAAGTTTTTTCTAGCTTGAAATGAACCGGAGTTATAGATTTTTGAAAATGAGTCTTCAAGCAAAAATCACCAAAATCTCAAATTTTCAACCATCTCTATTTAAAAAAAATTAAAAAAAATTCCTCGAATAGGTGTCTCTTTTTTTCGATATAGAACCCGTAAAAAAAGTTTCAGCCAAATCAAAGATGGGTCGGTCATTTTTTGTTCAATTTTGTACGGTTTGTAAAAGAATGACCCATATTTTATTATTAACCTCCTAGGACCCAGAGGTTTTTTCAGACGTCGAAGTGCTAGACACCCCTTGTACATTTTTTCGTGCAGAATATATTATTACTATGCAATTTTCTTTATATTGGGGCCTCAGGGGTGAACTTTATTATGTACAAAATTTTGTACCGGGGGTCCTAGGAGGTTAATATTTTATTATTTTGCTATTTTATTGTTTTTATTTTATATTGATATTTTACAACCTATGATCAAAGAAGCGATATTTTTAACATATAAATACTGTTTACTTGGATTATTAACACTTTGCCGTCCGCACGTCTGATCGGGATTCTTCCCGATCGGCTCCGGTATAAATCTTTATGTACGACACCAACGTGGTGCCATCGGCGCTTGCCCGATAGTTTTCGCATGGCACCAACGTGGTGCCACCGGACGGCGGCATAGTGTTAACATACAAATGGTACAATAATGAGCGATATGAGAAAAACTGAAAATACATTTGGTGTATAATTTTTTGAAAATAGTAGGAACTCGTCCCAGGGTTTGATGTTGCGATTATTTAAGTGTATTAAATTATTCTGTTTCGTTTAAGCTTTTGCTAAGGTTTTGTTAAAAAGAATAAGGCAAAACCCTCAAATGAAAGAATTTTTGACAAATTTTTTTTTTTAAACTACAGCATATAACGGCGTCAGTTTTTTTTACTGAAAAGTACAATCTATGGGAATAGAAAAAAATGGTAATATGGTGTTCATATACATATTTCTAATAAAATTATTGCAATATATCTTTTTTGTACTGGTTCTATGTTCGACCAAATTAATTAATCCTGCACTAAATGTTTCGGCTAGTATTTTCTTAGTTTGTGTCAATGGTAAAATTGAAATTAGTTACATTAATGTTATATATTGAATATATGGTAGATATTGAGTGATTATATAAATTATTGCTAGTATTGTATAAAACCCAAATATTTGTCAATTCTAATTCGCAGTCGTATCTTAAAATAATTCGACTTTATCGAATTACATTCTGTCGAGTAATTATTTATATTTATTTCTTTTATTTCTATTTGCATTTTATTGGATTAAATTTTCATACAGTGTAAGCATTCATTTGACTCAATTTCTATGTGGAATATACGAATATAATTAAATTAAATTTTACCATTGGTAAAGGTTCCGAAAATACATATGGTATTAATCGAAACGTCTAGTTCGAGAAAGATAATTTATTTCGGTTCGATAAAACACCAACATAAAGAAGAAACATCATAATATTTTAATTATTGACGTTCAATCAAAAATTTCGATTCATCAAACTGATTCATTCGTAAGAACAAGCGTGAACAAATATTTATTTTTAGCGTTGATATGAACCGATAAATTCCATAAAATTCCTAATCTGGATGAGTGTGGCTATCGATAAAATAAGTTAAAATCAAAATTGTATAATTAATTTTATCAATTTATTAGGAGTACAAACTAGTTCGGTCCGTTTAACAGCCAGAACCATCATTTGAAAACGGACCGAACTAATTTGTACTCCTAATAGAATTCAACTGTTTTTTCGTCCAGGATCTCAAAAGATTAAGACGAGCAACAAAAAATTTATTTTTCACTTGTGTACTTGAAATTACGCCATTGGGCCACTTATATGAGTTATATATGAATGTTATTTTTATGAGACGTAACGCTGTTACTTATATATTATATATAAGTGGTATATTTGAGGCCATTCGCGTCAACTCTCCCAACACGGCGCGAAAGCACCAAATAATGTTGTTTCTAACTGGTGTTTGCGCCACTAAAATGTACCTAACAAATGTCTAAGGAGCGTTTCCGATGTACTTTTTTTCAGTTTTCCAATGATATGCGCAGTTTTTCAAAAATTTTCCATTTTCACCTTCAAAAACTATAAAACGTCTTATATCTCGAAAAGTATATTTCTTATCTTTTGTTTTTATGATTTAGAATTTTAGATCGAAAGCTGAGCCTTTTTTCGATAGAAAAGCATATTTTTCAAAGTGTGTTCAATTGACTTGGTTATCTGTTAAAATTATATAATTAAATTCGATAGATAAATTATCGCGTTTACTTGATTTCAGTAATAATAAATTTCCCATAGGCTTTTTCGAGCAACAAAATAATACTTTGTAACATATATGTCGTTTATAAGTTGCAACGAATACATTTCTTTTACATTATGGTACATTGATGGCATATAGATATAAGGGAAATTATACATCTCATAAACATAACGAGAACATAACTATATTACCCCACATTGTTACATAAATGAGTGGGAAATTGTTAGTCACATATGAGTTTTTTGTGACTACCATATATGTCACGTGTAATTTACAATTTGGTAAAATTAACGTAATATTTATGTAATTGTGTTCACTCAGTAAGCTGTAATTTGGATTTTAAATATTGAAAGTTTTGTGTCTATTTATATCTGCTGGTGTACGAAAGTACAAAACAATAGGTAAAATTCTTACCTTTCCCAGACGACGTCTCAAGACAATCATTTATTTCCGACTGAAACGCAAAGTCTTCCATTTCATCATCGCTATCTGTCCTTTGGGAATCCATGGGGTTCTGTACATAAACGAGTTTGTGAATAGCTACTTTCAGACAGTAAAGAAAGATATCTCAAGGGGTATTGCTATCTCGGATACAATTGGAGTCAAAATATCGATTTTTTTGAAAATAGGCATATTTCTTTTGGGAACGCGAATTCGAAAGTGAGAAATTCCACTGGAGAGTAAAAGACAAGGTCGAGACGAAGTCATAGGGTCATACCCACGAGCCATATTTCCGAGATCTTGAAATTTTCGAAAACGGGGCGATTTTGATTTTTTTGTAGTAAATTTTGAATCTCGAAAGTGTGGCTTGTGGGTACTTTGGGAATTCGTCTCGACTTGTTCTACGACAAAGTACCAATCGGAATGCGTTGGAATCGATTTTTCTTTCTTTTGAATTTATTATTTTTGGGAGCTGGGGTGCGAAAGTTGGAAAACTAAGAAATCTTGCCAACAACGCACCATTCTTTCCGAATTCCACGACGGAGAGAAGAAGTAAAATTCTGGATGAGCGGGTACAGGTCGGAATCCGGCAGTAATGATCTTCTCAAATTTCTCTCGAATTAGATTGTGGAACGGTTTCACGTCATTGCAGTTAAATGTTTCGGATTGTTCTCCGCAACAGTTGGCACGCGAATGTTTCAAATGCTTGCAAACGTTTTTCAAATAATTAGTAATGTTAATTTCAATCAGAGCTTCTTCGCATTGTTCCACGGCGGCTTCCATATCTTCGTAGCTCAAGGGTTGTTGCAAAGCCAGTGACTTGTAAATTGCCACGACGTAACTGTGACAGTGGGCTAAAGAGAGCAATTTACAATGTTCCATCAAACTTCGCTGATCTGAAAAAGAAAAAGCAAAAGAAATAACTTTTGGTCATTCTGAAATCAATGGAGGTGGCCAAATGGTGATCGAATTTAAAATCAACTTTGTTTTGTATGCACATCCTCGGCTGTATCTGGCTTTCACCCTTTCGCACCGGACGGGACGTGTACTGTCATGACATGCTCAGTCTGGAATGTTTTTGATATTACGGCTGGGACAACATACATACTATATGTCTCAATCGTTCTCAGTCCATAAATTTATCATCTCAATCAGTCCCGATCTAATCACCTTCAACCTTTTAGGCATAAAAGTTATTTTATCTAATAATCGTTTGGAGGAGAAATAACTGATCCCGGTAATGGGGCCCACTCGGACTGATTTTTCGCCGTATTGAAAGGGTTAAAACGCCGTCATTGCTCATACCTTCCACAGCAGTCTTCCGTTGCCATTGTTATTTAATTATTGTTATTAGTTTTTAGAGGTAGTCCCTCCGCTTTTCTCTAGGCGCATATTACAATGAGTCAAGTTTTCTGAAGTGGGCCACCAAAAATCAGCATATCGAATTTTCTATATTTTTTGGCGATAATTATTTATATATATGTTAAATGTAATCTCCTAAAATTTTTTAAAAAAATTTTTATTTTTACAAAAGTTATAAACAAATTAGTTTTTAGGCTACTTTTTTTTAAAATTGCGATTATTCAGCGAGTTTTGAATAAAACTTTACCAAAATTTAATGGTAAGTACCAACATTAGCAAAAGAATATAATAGTGTAATCGAGCGATTAAAAAAATTTAATTTATTTATAAAAAATTAATTTTGCAATAAACAATTTGATATTTAACCAACTTCTGGATGAGATAAAACAATTTTTTTTAATTTAAAAGCTTTAACATTAAGCTACTGATATCTGTAAAAAAATTTTGGTAATATTCACAAGAAACAAAATTATAAATTTTTTAACATTGCCGCGGAGGCACTGCAGGGCTCGCGCGCGCTCGCGCCTCGCTGGCGAGCTTTCGTCTACTATGCAGTAGACAAAACGCGCGCGCGACGCGCCTGCAGTGTATCCGCGACAATGTTCAAAAATTCATAACTTTGTTTCTTATGAATAGTACCAAAATTTTTGTGCAGATATCAGTAGCTTAATGTTAAAGCTTTTAAATTAAAAAAAAATTGTTTTATCTCATCCAGAAGTTGGTTAAATATCAAATTGTTTATTGCAAAATTAATTTTTTATAAATAAATTAAATTTTTTTAATCGCTCGATTGCACTATTATATTCTTTTGCTAATGTTGTACTTACCATTAAATTTTAGTAAAGTTTTATTCAAAACTCGCTGAATAATCGCAATTTAAAAAAAAAGTAGCCTAAAAATTAATTTGTTTATAACTTTTGTAAAAATAAAAATTTTTTAAAAAAATTTTAGGAGATTACATTTAACATATGTGTAAATAATTATCGCCAAAAAAATAGAAAATTCGATATGCTGATTTTTGGTGGCCCACTTTAGAAAACTTGACTCTATACTTGTGAATATGTATAATATGCGAGTATACAATATGTATTTCTAAATTCCATGGATTCCAGGATATAATGAACTAATACGACAAATATCTTATTAACCCTTAACATTGACCCTGGGGTCTGTTTGATCCTAAACAATTGAAATTTACTTAAGTTATGATTTTTTAAATAAAAACCCTGGCATTATTCACCTTTTCTACGTGTGAGAATTATGATTACCTTCAAAATTATATCTCACCTTCAAAGGCAATTTTATTTCGTCAAATAATGGTTTATAGCAGTGGTCGGAATTACTTGTACGCTTCAGCCGATTTTCGAACTGTCCGCCCCCTTCGTTCCCCTTCCGTCCTCTTGCGTCCCACTCGTCTACTAGCTGCCGATCGGTTTTTGCAGGCCCAGAGCTGGTCTCACATTCAAATTGCGTCCGGTTCAACTTTTGTTATCAAAATAATTTTACGTTTTTAAGTAACACCTTCCATTTCGTCCAAATTTGAATACGTGGTACTCCAATTTGTTGAAACTCTGTCATTCGAAAATTATAAGCTCCCAAAAGTTCACTCTGGTCCGTTGGCTAGTATAAGAATTGCAGTTTGAAAAAAGTATCTTTAAAATTTCGAAAATCCGTTGAAATACGTTTGTATGTCATCGGAGATTATAACGTATTGAAATTTGGACGAAATCGAAGATGTTACTTGAAAACGTAAAATTATTTTGATTAGAAAAATTGAAGCCGATGCAATTTGAATATGAGACAGCCCTGGGTCTGTAAGAACCGATGGCTAGCTCGTAGACGAGCGGGACGCACGGAGACGGAAGGGGATGGACGAACGAGGCGGAACGTTCGAAAATCGGTTGAACCGTACAAGTAATTTCGAGCAGCGGTTTTTAGTTACTCGGTAAAAATTTCGAATGAAAATTTGGAGCAGCTTTAGTACGGAACTATTTTCGTCATTAGGGTCAGATTGACCCCTGCGTGATCGTTTTGTGATTCTAACCAAGTGGGAACCTTGAGGGTTAAGGAGGTTCGAGCGAATCTAATGTGAACAATAATTTACAACTTTGAGCTTTGAAATTAAGTATACGTATAAATAAATACGTCACTTATCTAATCTCAAAATTTTAAAAATATTCACCGTTTAGTTACTTACGATTAGTGATGTTCCGGGATTCGATTTCAATAAATTACACCGCGTGTTCCTTGAAGATATATATATTGAGAGAATTAACAAAAACGTTCTTTACAGAATGGATGTATAAAAGGATGTAAGCCTTTCAAAGAGTTATATGGAGTCGCAAGAACAGAACAGTAGCGACTCCATTGAGCGTAATAATAACTATAACTATAACTAATGTCACCGATGGGTGCGTTCGGCAACCACGGTCCACCACAACATTTATTAACCTACTTTAACACTCCCCTTTAATCAATGTTGTGGTAAACATATTATAGGTTAGGGAACTTAAAGTTTTGTTTATTAAGAAAACTCTAGTCCCATCATTTTCGCACAGGTCCTCGTCCTTGGCCCGCTCAATCCCTTGGTTAAAGGGTCAGCGATCATCTGTCCCGTCGGCACTTGCACAACCTGTACGTGGTGATTCTCTGTGCATTCTCGTGTGTAATGATGTCGCACATCTATATGCTTCGTACGTGGTCGGTATCCCGGATTCCTTGACAGATCCACGGCTCCCTTGTTGTCGCAGTAGATGGTGGTCGCCCCGTTTACTGCATCGGGATCAATCTCCTTGGCTAGGGCTCGTATCCACATAGCCTCCTGACAGGTAGCCGAGAGCGCCATATACTCTGCCTCGGTCGAAGAGAGGGCGACTGTCCTCTGCTTTTTGCTCTGCCACGAGATTGGTCCACCCTGAAACTTAAAAATATAACCGGATACCGAACGTCGGTCGTTGTCTTCGTTTGCCCAGTCTGAGTCGGTGTAACCTTCCACCAGATTGTCGCCGTCCTTCCTGAAGACTAGTTTGGTGTGTTTGGTTCCTTGCAGGTAACGTAGGATCCGTTTCACGGCTTTCCAGTGGGTCATCGTTGGTTTGTGGAAGTGTCGGCTGGTTACTCCCACCGCGTAAGAAATGTCTGGCCTGGTTCCTTGAGCGATGTACAGCAGGCTTCCCACAGCCTCTTTGTACGGGATCCTCGACATCTCCTCTCCTTCCACCACTTCCATTTCTATAAGTGTCGATTCTGGTTTCGAACTTATGTCGCTGGGTGAAGTTACGGGATTGCTTCCTTCCATTCTGAATTTCTCGATCACGGATTGGATGTAAGCTTCTTGATCGATTGTGAGGGTGCCTCTCTCTCGGTCCCTCTGTATTCGCATTCCTAGCAGATGCCTGGCTGCTCCAAGGTCCTTCATCTTGAATTTCTGTGAAAGCTTCCCTTTTACTTCTTGGATTGTTGTTCTCTTCTTTGATAGAAGAATTATGTCATCTACATAAATTCCCAAAATTAGTATGTCTTCTTTGTGTTTTTGGAAGTAGATACACGGATCAGCTTTTGATCGTTTCAGTCCGATTTCCTTCAATGCAGTGTCAAGCTCTTTATTCCATGCACGTCCACTTTGTTTTAGACCGTACATGGCCCTTTTAAGTCGCCAGACCTTTATTCCTTGACTTGCCTTTGCCAGTTCCTTGGGAGGCCTGACATAGATCTCTTCATCTAATTTTCCTTGAAGGTATGCCGTTGTTACGTCCATCTGATCCATCTCCAAATCGTATTTGACGGCTAGGGCACATAGGAAACGTATCGTGGCGTATCGAATTACAGGCGAGTAGGTTTCTTCGTAGTCCACACCATGCACCTGTGCACAACCCTTTACCACCAGTCGTGCTTTGTGTCGTTCTACCTTACCGGACTCGTTCCTCTTGGTTTTAAAAACCCATTTCGTTGATAGGGCCTTTTTATTCTCCGGCAAGTCTGATAGCTCCCAGGTATGGTTTTCCTTTAACGAATTACCTTCTTCCTCGATCGCCTGTTCCCACAGCTCTCGATCGTGTCGTTTGAGTGCTTCTTCAACGGTTTGTGGGTCTGTGTCATCGCCTTTCATCATCGCGTAGGTTATGTAGTCGTCCAATCGCCTGGGTTTTGGCGTCCTTTCTGAGCGTCTTGGCTGATTATCCTCTTGGGGAGTCCCTGCGTCCACGGGTACACCCTCCGTCGAGGTGTCTGATGAATCCTCTGGATCGTATTCTGGGTCCAAGGGTTCTCTAAGCGTAGAACTTGAGCCGTCTACGAACTCCAACTCGCTCTCGATAGTTGTCTCACCATCTAAGCTGGCTTCGTCACCTATTTGGAGAACCTCCCTACCTGCTACGTAGATGTCCTCTTCGTCTTCGTCTTCTTCGGCATCTGGTGCACCTAACTGGGGGTCGATCCACTCAGGTTCTTCTTTTGGATCATCATTCTCGGTGTGATTCATTTTTCCTTCCAGGAATACCACGTCCCTGCTGTGAATGACCTCGTGCGACTGTGGGTGAATCAATCGATATCCTTTGATTTCTTCACCATAGCCCATAAACAACCATTCGGTGGCTTTTGAGTCCCACTTGCGTCGTTTTTCTTTAGGTATCATCACCATGGCTCTACTACCGAAGATCCTAAGGTGGCTTAAGTCTGGCTTTTTCTGTGTCCACATTTCCTCCGGTGTTCTTTTCTCGATGCCCGACGCTGGTGACCTATTTATCAAATAGGCAGCTGTCGACACTGCTTCAGCCCAATATTCCTTGGGTAACTTTGCGTCGAAGAGCATGGCCTTTGCCCGTTCCACCAAAGTCCGGTTCATTCTTTCGGCTAAGCCGTTTTGTTGAGGCGTGTAAGGAGTCGTTTTCTGATGTCTTATCCCCGCAGTTCGGAGATAACCTTCTAATTCATCGCTGATATACTCTCTTCCGTTGTCTGTTCGCAAGATTTTGATACGCTTTTCTGTCTGTTTTTCGACCAGTGCTCGGAAATTTTTGATCGCTTTTGTAACTTCGCTTTTCTTTTCTAGAAAGTACACAAAAACTTTCCGTGTGAAGTCGTCTATGAGCGTAAGGAAATATCGTGATCCTCCAATTGACGTTGTCTCCATTGGTCCGCATATGTCCGAATGTATTAGGTGTAATGCGCTCTTCGCCCTTTCTCCATTCTTGGGAAAGGGTTTTCTAAATACTTTTGCTTTTATGCACGGGATACACGCTGTTTTTGTTTTCTTGCTCACTTCGATTCCGGTAGCTTGGTCCTTGCAGAGTTCCGAAAGGCTTCGAAGGTTCAGGTGACCCATTCTTCGGTGCCATAATAGGGTCTTATCTTCTTGTGACGTGTAATAAGCCTTTTCAGTCTTCACATTTAATTTATAAATTCCCTCTGCCTCTGTCATCCTTGCTAAACAAGTTCCATCTCCGTCCTGTATCTCATTCTTCTTCGGTGAGAATATCACGGTAAAGCCGTTATCCACTATGCGACTTACCGATAGAAGGTTTACTGCACTATCTGGTACGTAAAGCACATCCTTGACCGCGACGTCTCCATCGTTTTCACCATCTACAATGTTTAATTTTACGTTCCCTTTCAGCTGCGATGGTATTTTGTGACCATCGGCCGTCACTATTTCCTTGCCTGGGGAGGTCACCATTTCCTGGAGCGCAGATTTGTCCCTCGTCACGTGGATGGATGCACAAGAGTCGACATACCATTCGGTATCCTGGAGATTTTCTGAAGAGATAAAGGCTGAGAATGTTTTACCTGTTTTGTTCTCGTATTTCCTAACGTCTTTGCTCCCTTTTGCAAAGTCCTGTTTCCCTCCAGCTTTGCATTTGCTCGCGTAGTGACCTGGTCCATTGCATTTGAAGCATCTAATAGCTTTCTTCTTTGACCTTGTCCCCGAGGCGTGAAATGCTGTTTCAGCATCTGGGCCTTTTCCGGTTTTGTTACTTCTTACTTCTTGAAGTAGCTTTGTTTTTATGGAATCTGCTGTAATTGGTATCCCCGAGCTTTCCAGACCCATAATCATTGGGTTATACTCTTCAGGAAGTCCTGCAAGTAATAAAGTTCCGACCCACTCATCCGGCACTTCAAATGAAACCCCATTTAATTTATGGGCAGTCGTTATTATTATGTTCACGAATTCTTCGATGTCCTTGCAACGACTTAATTGTGTAGTTACAAGCGTTCTTAACAAGCCGACCCTTCTGGTTAGTCCAGAATCTTCGAAGGTGGTCTTTAGAGTTTCCCATATCTCTTTCGCGTTTTCACAATGTTGTATGTGTGCGAAATTTATCGGTTCAATTGATAATATTAATTTGGACTTTGCTTTAGACATTTTGGAAGCATTCGACACATCCGCTGCGTTGCCGAGCACACAACCCCACAGTCCGTCGTGTTCGAGGCATGCTCTCATTGCAAAGCTCCACGTCTGAAAATTCTCTCTCCCCTTCAGCTTTTCAATCCGACTTAACAAATGAGAAGAGTCGTTCGACATTGTAGTTAAGGCTTTTGAAATAAAAAGGCACACCACAAGAGTTTCTTAACCTCACTTCTAGGTTAGGCTGAGGTTTCACTATATATTTTCTTCACCACGCTTCCTCACGTTGAAAATAATTCTTTTGCAATATTGCACTTTTATTTTCACTCACGGAATTTGTAACTTCACGATTCGCGCCCTGGGCCCATAACCTGATGTTCCGGGATTCGATTTCAATAAATTACACCGCGTGTTCCTTGAAGATATATATATTGAGAGAATTAACAAAAACGTTCTTTACAGAATGGATGTATAAAAGGATGTAAGCCTTTCAAAGAGTTATATGGAGTCGCAAGAACAGAACAGTAGCGACTCCATTGAGCGTAATAATAACTATAACTATAACTAATGTCACCGATGGGTGCGTTCGGCAACCACGGTCCACCACAACATTTATTAACCTACTTTAACAATTAGATATTAAATTTCAAAAATCACATTTTTTTATCTCCTTATACACGGGCTCTTATGACGGACAAACTTTAGTCGAGAGTTTAATTATTTTTTTCAATATTAACCTCCCAACTTTAACGAATAAAAAACTATACACAAGAAACTTGGATTATTGTAAAATATAAAAAAAATTTAATAATAATACATTACCGATGTAGTTTTTGAAATATTTAAAGTTAAATTGTATGTTTTTAACTCGTTTATCGTCAGCTATTTATTCGAATAAAGATTTGGCAACGTCGCGTCAACAGCTGAGAAAAAAGAAAAGGATAGAAATATAGTTAAAGAGAGAGAAACTGTAGAAAATGACATGATGTGACAAATATGACAGCAATTGTTTTTTCCCTTGTAACGACAATGCATTTTGGCTATTTAATTGTTCAAATATTTAACTCACACACTCATGCACGTCTCTGTAATGGGTGTAATCAAACGCGCTGTTGCCAAATCTGTTTATTTAATCCGGCAAGTAATAAATACGAAAGTCATTTTATTACTTTATTTTATTAAATAAGTAAAAATCATCAATTATTAAATTGTTCAAATTATTTTAAATTAAAATAAAGAATTTTGACGAATATTGGGAAGACTGAAAGTAAAAAAAAATTTTAACATTATTTTGACTCATAAGTTACGCTCGAACCTCCTTAAACACAGGGAACGCGGATACTTACCGCTCGAAATATTATCGGAATCTTCGCTCTTTGGTTCAGGGGATGAAGGTTTCGTGTCGTTTCCCGGTTTTAAATTGACGAAATCTTCGCGAGTCTCTTGGCCTATTCGGAAAGTGTGATCCTGATAAATGTCTCTGATTCGAGGCGAGGGCAGTTTTTCCACCAAAGCGTCCATTAGTAACGCTAAAGAACAGTCATAAACGTAAATTGGTACTATCGAGCCCTGTCTCGAGCTTTCATTCATCGTACTATTGGCACGTTTAACTTTTGGAGTACTTTGTGCAGTCGTGGTTCGACTAGAGGCTATCGACTCGATTTCCGCTAAATGAGCATTTTCGGACGGATCATATTCTCTCGAACTTTTCGTCCATGGAATCGGCGTGGAATTTTTTTCTATAGTTTCTGCACTCGAAATCGGAGTGCACCTTTGAAGATCGCAGTTTTCGTTAACTGAACATGGACGATCTTCTTCGGGAAACATAATTGACTGAACGTCCCTTTCGGAATTTGGTATTATTGTGACTATTACGTGAGTCACGCTTATGCCTTTCACGAAACACCTCCAGCGTGGACAAAAGAGAGAATCTTCATCTTCGTCTCGGTCTGAAAAAAAAAATTAACAATGTTGATATTTTTCATTTTCAAAATCATATTTCCCCTCCATTAACAATTTTGTTTCATAAAATAATGGCGTACAATTATTCTGTAATAAATTCAACATTTCCAACAGGTATAACACAGCAAATGTTTTTGTCGTTGGGATAGGAGAAGACCAACGGTACAATTGACCCTCAAGCGTCCAGGTAAAATGTAGAAACATATGTGGCCATGTGGGGTCCATGATAGAGATAACAAAAAGTTGTTCCCTTATAACGGCCACACCAGCGCCATCTGGTGGAAGTTGAACTTAACCAACATGCTCATTCGATGGAGGACGGTAGGGTGAATATACACTCAACTGCGATTGACGGGGTTGATCTGGTGCGATTAATCAAAAAATCGCATTAAACGTGTTCTGGGGTCCGGCTGGACCACACCTGGTCGCTTTAGGGTTGAATTTGTAAATGACACTGTCCGAATTGAAAAATAAAATATCGGGTTTATTTTGTTAAATTTAGTAAAGCATGTCTTGATGTCATTCATTTTTTTTAGATATAACGCCTCGAAAAAATTGAAAAATTAATTTTAAAATAGTATCATCGTAGTGACTAGTTTTTTTCCTAATATTATATTCATTTGGCGATTAATTTATCTATTGGAAATCGTAAGGTGAATATCGAGCAACTATTCTCTGAAAAAAAGATTATTAATATTTTAGAATTCTGTCGAAAAAAGTTATTAACCGTTTGAGTCCCAAGCAGCGCAATCGCGCTGTTCAATTTTATGTCGAGAAAACCCAGCACACTTCAAATGTAAGGAAAATGAAGCGCGGTCGCGCTGTTCGCGATAGTGTTTTTTCAATACCCCTTGGGACTCAAACGGTTAAAGAATTTTCGGTTGAATTGGCCCCTCTCTAATTCGTAACATCTCGTTTTAAAGCTGATTGCGAGATCAGCTTACCTTCAGGAATATCTGTTCGTCATAGATATTTTCACGAAGGCGTCTATTAATCTACATGTTTTATGAACAACCAAGATTCTAATGAAATATTTTAATGATAATCACAGATAATATAAATCATTTGTACCGTGATCACCTTCTTGAGATAGGAAAAGGAACGGCGCGCCCTCTTCGCGAGGTCTACAAGCGAGCATTTGCGTAAACCTTTGCGACTCTCCGGCAGTCAACAGCAATTCTTTGCTGTGAAGACATTTTATATGTTCCAGTAGTCCTTCCATTAACAGCCTGCTGGCGTTTTCTCTTTCCTCACAGTATCTGCTACCTAAAATCAAATGATAACAAATCATTATAACTAAATTTGCTTTAACCCATTAACGGCGACCAGTAATCTGTGAATTGTATGGTGCCTGACACTATACCATTTGGGGTATCTCGCCAAAGTATATTGAAAATAACAAAACAATTCTTTTACTCGACATCCAATGTAGCCATCTACTATAGCGAATAGACATCTAATATAGCGAATAGACTAACATGACGGATCGAAAATTTGAAAAATTTAGCAATTCCCATAAAAACGGGTATCTAGGAATTTCTTGGGTCGTTGCATACGGATCTGACGTCAGTCTTGCAGAATTAAAATTGGTCGGTCCAAGATGGCTCTCTGAATCTGGCTAAAATCAAACTTTGCGTACAATATCTGATATAATATAGGATATATAACCTTGTAGAGGGGATTTAGGGTATATTACCATGAGTTACTTTATATTTTATCAAAATATTACTTCCCCATGTTGGTTATTCAATATGGCGGACCAATATAGCGAATCGAAAATTTAAAAAGTTCCACAATTCCCATAAAAACGGATATCTAGGAGCTTCTTGGATCGTTGAATATTAATCCTTAGAGGTCACACGTTCTGGAAATAACGCACCAGTCGCACGGGGTCGCAATGACCCCAGCCCCATTGCCGCGTTGCCAGTATCATTCCGAACGACTCATAAAAATTCAGAATATTAGTTTGAACCTTTTAGAATGAGAATATCATGGCAAAACATTTTTATCAAATTATCAAAATGGCGAAAAAAAATCAGCAAGGAGGCAATGTGTAAAAAATCATTTTTCCGCTTGGGGTCATTTTGACCCCTAGTGACCTCTAAGGGTTAATCTGACATCAGTTTTGCAGAACTGGGTTCAAGATGGTGCTCTGAATACCGTTACGTCAACGTCGATGATTCTGAGTAACTCTGAGGACGGGAACACTCCTTTGATATTTTGAAAAAACATGTTATGCTCAAACTTATGTTTATAAGTTTTAACAGCGAATTTTTTCAAAATTTTTCAAGAAGCCATCTTCAATTATGTAAAATTAATGGTAGATTCAGATTCAGTGACACAAAAAACCCCTGGATATCCATTTTTATGGGAATTAGAGAAATTTTTAAATTTTCGGTACGCCTTAATGATACGCCATATTGAATAACCAACCGGGGGGAATAATCTTTTGACGAAATATAGTAAATCATGGTAAAATGCCCTAAATCATCTCTACAAGATAGCTGTAAATGGTTATATGTTCTACACATATCAGATATCGTGCGGAAAGTATGATTTTTTTTCCCCTGATTTATTATGCCCTGGAATCCATGGGGCAATGTAAAAATATACAATAAAGCAAAATAGTAGTAGTGAGTAGCAGATAAGTAGACAGAATTAAAATAACAATAACAATAAGTATCATTGTAGCATATACGAAAGCAAAAGTTGGTTTGCTAATAATTAAGATTCGATATCGTTACAAAATGCAGTATAAAAAAGAAATAAGAAGTACAGTATAAATGAAATCGAGAAATAGGATAGCAACTACGTACAAAGAGTGACCGTGTGGATGGCCAAAGCAAGCGGTACAAAATAAAAAACTTTATTTGAGAAGATCCGAAGATGAGGAAGCAGAAGAATTAGTTAATTAGTTAATGGTATCAGAGTTTGGTGAAGAGTTCGAGATAGAGATGGAGATAGAGTTGGTGTTACGCCAAACATGGCGTTCAGACTTAAGTAAGTGGCTGTATAAAAGTCGCTTGAAAGACGGAATAGAATCGGAGTGCGTGATAGTGCAGGGAAGGGAATTCCAGAGTCGAGCAACGGACGCCAAAAAAGAGTTTTTGAGAAAATCGGTTCGAGCAAAGGGAACAGGAATAGATCCCGAGGTAGATAGAAGTCTAGCCGATTTTCTCGAGTCAGGATGTGAATCGTCAAACTGGGATCTCAGGTATGGCGGTAGTCCAGTGGAAAGGATTTTAGCCAGATTCAAAGCGCTATTTTGGACTAACCATTTTGAATTCTGCAAAACTGATGTCAAATTTGTATTAAGGAACAAAAAACCCCTAGATACCCCTTTTTATAGGAATTGCGCAACATTTCAAATTTTCGATCCGCCATGTTCGTCCGCCATATTAGATTTCGTGTAACTAGAAAAAATTTCTTTTTCATTTTCAATAACTTTGTCGAGATGCTCCAAATGGCATAGTGCTTGGCAGCATACAATTCACAGGTTACTGGCCGCCGTTAATGGGTTAATATGAAATGAAATACATTCGAATTCTAAATCTTTTGATGTCATTGGCTGTCGGAGCAGTGAATATTCGCCCGAAGCTCGCGTGCAGTGGAGACTCACCTTTATGCTTTTTATTATTTTTCCTATATCATGGCACATTTAAATTTCCCGCGAAATATATTAGCCGCAAGTAAGCGCTGCCGGTGTCAAAAGACTCGAAGGAAAAACGTTAAAAGGTTTGACTACAAAAGACTTAGAAGTCGAATGCAAATGAAAATTATGAATTGGAATTTCAGTGAGAGCTCGTAAATCTTTCATTCGCTAAACTGATTTTTAGTTACGTCTTTGCAAACAGATACCCAGTGAACAGAGTATGTAAATGTTACATTACACAGGAATCACAAGTTACCTTCTCTTTACAACAATTTTTATGCAACTGTGTTCATTGGGCAGGATCTGAATTAGAGTGACTCAGCCTCATCGAAGCTTTATTTCTAATTCTGATCGAAAGTACATATAAGAGCATTCACATTTTGTGTTCACTGGAATTAAACGATAAATTTGTAAGACAATTCACGAATCCCAATAAACGATAATTTTCAGGCAGAAAATGTTCTCTCCCTCGAGTATAGATTTTTGTCTAGAATATCTACCATTTGCAAACATCGAATACAACAATTCAGCTTGTTGACATTTGGGCAGGATATTAAGTGTATCGAAAGTGAAAAGTTTCGAATGAATTCTATCATCAATGATCGGCGAGTGGTTGAAGAATTCTGGAGTCGACTGTCTTGATTTCCTGCCTCCGATCGGGTCGGATAATCGTGGATCTTGACCGATGTAAATATCCACGTTCTTCTCATCTGGAATTACTTGGCTTAACAAACTCAAGTGTTCCAGTGTTAACAAGGCGTTAATGCATTCCTCGTCAATGCGTGCAATCTGGAAGCAAAAGTATCGTTATTGCAAATGTTTCACAATCGGACATCGAGATTCGCAGCAATAAAACATCCCTATTGATTAAAACCCATAGGACTCGATGGGCTTTGGTCGATAAATAAATGAGATTCAAATAACAACCAAATGTTAGTTTTATTATTTTTTAGTTGTAATGATTTACAAAGGCATAATTGGACCCAGGATTGTTCATGGACATCAATTTACGATATGCCTCACGGTTCCAACTGTTAATTTTATATATGTATATACTGAGACGTTTCGAGCGCTTCCACTTTATCATAGATGAAGGTGGACACGCCGAAATGAGTCTTGAATGAAGGATTCGTGTTCTGGACGGGCGTGATTCACTTAATTCCCCTTATGACGTTTCAGGGATCAGGAAGGGATATTTTCCTTTGGTATCCTGAAATCTCTGCAAAAGGGCTTAGCGCAATGCCAGGGGCATTCGCGAAGCTTGGTTTTCCTATTCCTCCTGGGATGGAATTTATGGGAATGATGAAATATTTCAAGTTAGGTCTTTTGCCTATCCTTGGGATATTGTGAGTGTCCCGAAGGGGCTTAGCGTGATCCCAGGGGCCTTCGGGCAACTCCAGAGGAATTTCTCTGGGATTTGAGCTTCCTGAAGGGGCTTAGCGCATTGCCAGGGGCCTTCAGTCGACTCTTGAGGAATATTTTCCTAAGGATATGGGATCCCAAAGGGATCTTTCTCGCTATGCCCTTTGGTGTGTGTTATAAGGAAGAAATATTCCAAGTTAGGATTTACCTAGCCTTGGAATATTCCAAGTCTCTTGAAGGGGCTTAGCGCGATGCCAGGGGCCTTCAAGTGACTTTTTAAGGAATTGGAATCACAAATTCGACAAGTGCTAGACTTGTCGAATTTCCAGAGTTCTAAAAGGGGCCTGGCGCAATGCTAGGGGCCTTTTAGTCCTCTTCGTGAGAGTCGGTTCCTTCTCAATCTGGGTTTGGTCGAGGAGAGGATCCTTCTGAATTTACGAGGTTTCTGGGGTACTTTTATATCCGCTCGGAGCGCGTTGAATCCAAGCTGGTGCCTACCTCCACGATGGCTCTTCATCGGGAGGAGCTATTCCTAGAAGACGTTGGCAAAAAGCTGGATCTTGCTGTAAGAATCCACTCTGCGCGTCGACCAGTTATGGAGTTCAACCCCGCTATTGGTTGCTCCGTGCGGATTGTGAGGATCTATTGGCTCGTAAGATTCAAATTTTTGAATATCTGAAGTCTTCCTCGAGAAAATTCCGTAACGGAAATTTTTACTAGGTATCTAACGGCTTTTGCGCTTACGTTAGTACCTTTTTCCGTTCAACGGCAGCGCTGACTTCTTATCTTCGCCTCACTCACAATCAGTTCTAAACGTCTAGCGCGAAGATAAGGTATTCGTCCTTCCTTATCGATTATCTTATCGATAACAATCTAATGTTAGTATATGGTAATTGCCCTCAGACAATGTAGGCGCTGCTGTATTAGGGACAGCAAATCAAGCCTAATGTGCATCATCGAGCATTGAACTCTAGATTTTTAAGTAGTTGAAAAATGGTTCTTTTTTGAAAGGAGGTTTCAGGATAGATAGGAAACCTGAAACGTCACAATACTTTGTTCAAACAACATCCTGAATTTAAATTAAACAAGTCCCGATAAAGTGACTCTGAAGACATTTTGAGAGAAATTGCTTGGGATAGGCAGCCCTATACTTTTCAAATGATTTCGCAATAGGAAATAATACCTACAAAATTATAAGAAAGTATTATAACAAATTGTTTTAGTATTAGGTACACTCGACTTCTAAACTAGTCAAACGGTTCATATGTTAAGTATAATAAAAGAGGTAAGACGGTAACATCAAAACATTCAAAATTTAATTTATTGTTTTTATTTCTACTACTATCACACTACTAGAACTATGATGTATTCTCATTGTACAACAAAGTAGTAGTAGTAGTAGCAGTAGCTACTTTGAAGAAAGGAATAATACGTAAGATATAAAATGGCGAAAATCAACTTTGAAATTTTTACTTGTATTATGTCTTCTATTAGGTGCGCAACTAAGTTCCCGCTGTTTGTCAATAGACAGCTCCAACAGTAAGTGCTGGTGGATTTTGACATATCCAAAACGTTATAAACCGAGCTTAGACATGTGGTAAACAAACCGCTTTGACACTTTAGTGATTTTGTTTTTGCGTCGTAAACTTTTGGTTGTGTGAAGATATCAGATTTTGTGCCAAATAATCGTCATTTGCGGGAAGTGTTGATTTTGAAGCGCATCGAGAGCTTCAAAAAGTTTACGGAGATGCCGCTCTAAGTAAAACAACGTGCCGTGATTGGTTTCGTCGCTTCAGAGACGGTGATTTCGATATTGACGACCATCCGCGTGAAGGAAGGCCAAAAACTTTCGAAGACGCTGAATTGGAGGCATTACTTGAGGAGGATTCGTGCCAAATGCAAGAACAGCTTGCTTCAACATTAGGAGTTACTCGTCAAGCCATTTCCAAGCGATTGCATGCGTAGGGAATGATTCAAAAGCAAGGAACTTGAGTTCCTTATGATTTGAAGCCAAGAGACGTTGGGCGTCGTCTTTTCGCCTGTGAACAACTGCTCCAGCGGCAAAAAAGGAAGGGTTTTCTTCATCGCATCGTGACAGGTGATGAAAAGTGGATTCATTACAGCAACCTAAAGAGAAAAAAATCATGGAGACTGCCCGGTCATGCTTCTACGTCGTCGGCCCGGCCGAATATTCACGCTGCGAAGGTTATGCTGTGTATTTGGTGGGACCAGCGAGAAAGCTCCCTTTGGTATTCCACATGCTAAATATTCCTCAAGAGTCGACTGAAGGCCCTTGGCATTGCGCTAAGCCCCTTCAGGAAGCTCATATCCCAGAGACATTTCTCTGGAGTCGACTGAAGGCCCCTGGCCCTGCGCTAAGCCCTTTCAGGAAGCTCATATCTCAGAGACATTCCTCTGGAGTTGCCCGACGGCCCCTGACATCGCGCTAGGTCCCTTCGCGAAGTAAAGGCAGTTCCCAAAGGATTAAAAATCCTATCCTTTTCGAATACCTGCCCTTAACCTCAACCTATCCAAATCCTAAAAGGTTAACTTCTCTGCAAAGGGAATAAAGTGAATTAAGCCCGCCCAGAACACGAATCCTTTATTCAAGACGCATTTCGGCGTGTCCACCTTTATTTAAGATCAAGTGGAGGCGCTCGAAACGTCTCATACTATTACTATTATTATCATTATTATCTAAAAAAATTTTTATTATCATTATCATTACTATCGTTCTTGTTATTATTTGTAGCGCAACTCCCGGTCGCTTGCGACCGTGGTAACGAAAGGGGAGTTGCTGCTGCAAATTTCCACGCTCAGGGAAATTCGGAAGGTAGAGAGTGATATCGGAAGGAAGGAAGTCGGGAGGTTGGGCGCCAGTCCGATGATTCGGACGCGGATTTTCCCTGAGGGGGCCCGGTCTAGCTCAGAAGGAGCTATGATACCCTCTCAGAGGAGATCCGTTGTCTGAATTCGGAAATAAATTGTCAGAATTCAGACGACTTTTGGTTTTTCTAACCGATTCGAGAAAGGATCTTGAATCGGCGTATATTTCAGTCACAATTATTTTACAAATTTACAAACTTTAGTAAAGATAGGAAAAAGATAGTAAATTTCGCGGTTCCGCACTTAGAATTTAAACGAGAACACGCGAAATGACAAAAAGATAGTTGCGAGAGATTAGAACGAATTCAAAAAGAAAATTAATAAATCAGAAGGTACTAAACCGAATCGCCTAATAGTCGGAAGAATGGATAGCGGAAGCGGGATGACAAAAAGAAAGGTTTCGGGATTTTTACCGGGGAAATAGGAAAGTGGAGGATGCCAATTTCTCCAATCACCCGATCGCAGCGGCTCCTGGACTTCCGAAGACCACTCCCGGCGGACGAGGTTACGGTTTCTCCGTCGAAATCCTCTCAAACGTCCCAAAAATCCCGGAGGTAGTTGTAGGTAGTTGAACACAGTTCTCACGATAGTGTTTCCCGTACGGCGGCTCAAGAATCTCTGAGGGAAGCCGATTTCGGTCCCCTCTGACTGTTATCGGTAGCGCCATCCTAGTTGTCGCAGGATTCGGGAATTGCGATGCTCGGGTGATAATTATGGCATCGACCCATTTGTCGTTATCGACCCGTCTCCTGTGAATCGCTAGATGGCATCCTTCCTTGTCTAGAGTATAGCCGATCCTGTATTTCGGGAGCCTTCCTTCCTTCTCTCGCTCTGGAGTTGTAGAAGATGAAGTCCTCTTCTTCTTCCTTTTTCGTCCTCCGTATTTGATCTTCGTGATCCGAAATTGGCAAGAGGGTGTCAGGAAGGGAATTAACGGAAGTATACGATAGGGATCCGAATAGAAAATAGAGATTTTAGCCATAACAACAGAACATAGAATAAGTAAAGATATAATAAGTGATATCGAATAATACGCAACAAAAATAACAAAAATAGATCGTTACCAAATAGGTTTCGGGCGTTCTCGGAGAGGTTCCTGAGCCTTATTCTCCGTTTTTAGTAACGGGCGCGAAAGAAATTCGAGATAATTAATGCCAAAAAAACTTAATGTAACGGAGGAAAATTTCCACGTTACATATTATTATTATTTATTTTTCTTTCTTTTTATTGTTTTTATTTTTATTATTATTATTATTATTATTATTGTTGTTGTTGTTATTGTTGTTGTTGTTGTCGTTGTTTTTGTTGTTGTTGTTGTTTTATCTATTTTTTTATCGTCACCCTCGCGTTCGTCGTTGTCGTCGTCGACATCGTCGTCGTCGTCGTCGTCGTCTTCGTCGTCGTCGCCGCCGCCGCTAACGTCTGACGCATTTGCGATTGTTCTCGAAGGATGGTCGGGGAGGTGGGGGGCGTACGCGGTTGATAACGCAGTTAACAAAATCCCGAGGCCTAAACGCTGGACAGTAGTGGATTTGAAACTTCAGGGTTGTGAAATCGTCGTAGTGGAAAACCTTCTGCGTACTGCTTATAGTCGCGTAGGTTATCTCTACGTAATTTTAGATTGAACGTATGGCACCCACGAAGAGAATGCGAGTGACACCCGGGTTAAGAGTACTTCAGTACCCCCACGAGGGTTTACGCGCTTCTGCGGATGGCAGGTTGATTTGTGGCTTTTGTAACAACCAGGTAAATTGAATCGTAGAATCCTTAGGTGGTCTAGGTTTTTGAATAAATATTTCAAATTCTTTGTTATTATGGAAGACCAGTACTTAAATTTTATAATATTTTTGCTACACGATTCGGTCCGAAGCATAAAACCATCTTCAGTAGTAGAACATTCTTATTTTACATATGATTTTTGTATAAAAATATTTTATTATTTCGATGCATTAACCCTTTGACTACAGTTGGCGCCTATTGGCGTCTGAAACATGTTGGCTTCCTGATACTCTAGGCGCCAATGGGCGGTTGACTTACTTTGCTCCGCTGATTCTGCTGGCGCTAATAGGCATCTGAATCAAACTCCGTCAGAAATGCATGCCTAACGAAAAACTTCGCTGTTCTCGGTGTACGTCGCGACTGAATTCCTACCGTACGGTACAGCCGGTGCGTGTCAAAGTCTGCCGTAGTCAAAGGGTTAAGGTGAAAGTATTAATACGTGTAACATGTATTAATGAAATTTATAGTACTGTAGACTCTCGATATTACGCCGCGCCCTATCATGTCATTTGTCCTTTACATGCATTTTCACATACAAAATGTCGTCCTACCATCTCGGCAACGAAGGCTCGGGGAGGCATGATAGTAGGGATTCCCACATTTGGCTGCTTTTATACGGGCATGCGCGAAAAATGCAACACGCGCTTGTTCAAATGATGAATCACAACAAACCGCAATAATCGTGCACATGCAAACTTCAGAAATGGCTGGCACTAGCACGGGCAATAGGTTATCGATGCAAGTGGTGATGGAAAAAAAGAGAAAGAGAGAGAGAAACTATCAATTTGCTATATCACAATTTGCTATAACAGTTCAAGAAAAGATAGCAATAACAGTTCAGTGATAGAGGTGGCAACAAAATATGTCAGTCTTTTGCGGAGGATGCGACGTCTCCTGTGGAAAGGGCGCTTGCTATGACGCCATGTCCGAAAAATCTCTTCCCCTATAATCCCACTTTTGACGTAATATCGAGAGTCTACTGTATTTTTTACGAAAATCTATCCTAGTAGCCATCGGATGAAAGAAATATGTACTTCTTTTGCAAGCGTCCTGCTATGTATATATAAAATCATTTTCAATAAATTCCTCTTTCTTACTTGGTCGTTGAAATAATAATTATTATCCATTTTTTATTTTTCACCACGGCCTTTATTCTCAATATTGTACATAAACGCTTCGGATCCTGGTTTGGTCCATCTTCAGTATTTAAATTAATTCATTGATGTGTCAAATAATGAAAATGATTAATTAATTCCTTTCTTCAAATAATTAATAAATAAATTATGTCAAACAATTATAAAAAATTATTCGAAGAAAGGAATTAATTAATTTATTTTTATTTTTTGACATATCAATGAATTAATACAAATACTGCAGATGGTCCAAATCAGGATCCGAAACGTTTATGTACAATATTGAGAATAAAGACCGTGGTGAAAAATAAAAAATGGATAATAAATAATTAATAGTACATTACGACCCGTGGCCAGAAAGTTGGATTTCCTGGCCGGCGGGGTTTGACGCCCGAGGCGAAGCCGAGGGCGTCAATGAACGCCGGCCAGGGCATCTAACATTCTGGCTGAGGGTCGTATACTATTTTTCTTGCTCCTCACCCGAAAGTACGTAAAATAACTAATCTTTTTAACATCGCAGAATCGTCTGCTCTTGTTTTCTGGCCTGCGTCAACGCGCCCTCTCGGTCAACTCACGCGGTACCCGATTTTACGGCCGCACATCAGTTGACACGTTGTTGATGCCCGCCCGACTTTAGCAAAGCCGAGGCGAAGCCGAGGCTTTGCTGGTCGGGGGCGGGCATCAAAAACACAAAAAGAAACGGTTGAAATTCAGGTTATACACAAATCTGAATACTTTATTAAAATTCAGTAAATAGTTTATTCAAAACCATTATAAAGTATTCAGATTTGTATATAACCTGAATTTCAACCGTTTCTTTTGTTAACAAATGAATAAACGATGATGTATATATGATAAATTTTAATTAAATTAAGCAATGAAACATAAATAACTAACAGTATATAAATATATATAAGAACGCATAATTAAATTACTTGTCATTTTCCTTATTGTACTTTTTACATGAAACATCATGGAACACGGAATTTTTGAAAGTACAGTTTTCAAATTTTATAGTACGACTATTGAGCGTTGAAGTAGATAAACCGGCGCTAGTGAGCGAGCCACGAAAAATCGGCAGCCAATCACAGCGCGTGTTTCATCAGCCAGCCACAAAAAACGGACTTTCGTGAGCGAATTTAATCCGGAAAGTACGTACTTTCGGGTAGAGGAGCAAGAAAAATCATTTTCCATATTTAATTTCTGATCCGGCCTTTTTTATTTTTTTATAGATATATAGGTATTTGTTTATACCTTCTTATGCGGACATTAAAAAAATGAATACATCGAGCATAAACGAAGATTTGAAAATGTTTTTTATATAAATTTACTTCAAAAACTAACTTTTCAAAGTCATTTTATAGTTTACAAATATCACGAAATTTGGTAATAAATGACAAATTTAATATGCACGTAATATGTATTTGCTGGTTACATTGTCCATTTTTAATAATGTCGGCTGTTACGCGAGAGCCATCTTAAAGTACTATAGTACAATCTTGGGAAGAAATTAAGCGGATCTTCATAATTTCTGCTAAAAGTAATTACGGTAGAAAATTGCAAGATCTTTGCAAGTTCCTTCAAAAGTCTGTGATAAATATGCTGAAGATGTGCTCAAAAATTTGTAAAGCGTCTTATAAAAGAGAAATGCAAGATCTTTGCAAAGTCTTGTGTAAATTTGTGCCAATTCATTTGGAAGATGTTTTTGAAAGAGAATTGCAGGACGTGGATCTTCATTCATGCCTATTAGGGTATATTATTATCTGGTACTTAATGAAGGTGTACTTTAATTGATTTATGATACCGTTAATCTAATACAGTTGAAATGGAAACATAAGAACAGAATTGATTCCCATATCGATACGGACTTTCACAAGATGAATAAGGCAGCTGGGGAACGGAATAAAGAGATAAGAGAATCGCCAGTCGAAACTGCGAGCAATCCAAAAAAAGTAAAAAACAATGATGAAGCGTTTGTGAAGTCAACTGTGCGCACTTTTTTGAAAACGAACATCCCGCTCGAAAAGCTTGACCATCCAGAAATGCGCAAGTGGCTTGAAACATATGTACCTGGTAAGTTTTTCACAGTTAAAAACGTGCAAACTGGCTTCAAGTTTAAATTTGTAACTAAGCGCATGGACTACTATTCTTTTTTTTGTCCTTGTAGATTCCGGTGATTTAGGTAGTGCTCAGGATCTTCGAGAGAAGGTGGTCCCAGATTTGCAACAAGAATTCAAAGAAAAGCTGAAAGCAACACTGGTAGGCCGAAAAATTGTTATATTGTGCAACGTAACCGGCGATGAGAACGAACAGGCAGTTTTCTCAATCCTATTTAAGTTGCTGCCATCCCAGGAGGATCCTAAGCCTCATCTTTATGTTGCATCACGCAACGTTTTGGATCATGTAAACGCTGATGAATGTTCCAGAGCCATTCTTAATGTTTGTATTGTAGTGTAAAGTAACACTTTACAAGATTTTTATGTGTGTTGATATTCCACCAATTTGGTTTCGTTACAGGCTCTGGTAGAATATGGTGTGCGGCACGAGAATGTAGTGGGAGTGACTTCCAGCGGTACTGGCCATATGGATAAGTGTATTATTCTGCTCAGAACCTACTTTGATAATCCTAAATTGATCAATCTGCAAAGCTGGGCCCACAAATTGGACAAAGTTGTGAGGTATTTCTCTGATAAGTTGAAAGAGCTTAATAGTTGTATCAATTTTTCGAGTGAACTCTTTCAACGGAGTAAGGAGAGGGAATTCAACTATGTTAAGTTTTTAAATGAAAAGTATTCATTTACTCGCACTAAAGAGGCGAAACCATTTCCAATAGCTGTTGCGACCAGGTGCGACACTTGGAAGAATTCTATACTATATTTGTTTGAATATGTTGAGGATATCGCAGAATATTGCAAAAAGAACAGGACGAGTGTCACATCCTCAGCAGAGAAATATTTTCTTAACTTTGAAACTGAGGACATATCAATTATTAAGGTGCAGGCTAAGTTTCTTTTAGAATACTGTGTCCCCATACACGATTTGCAATTGAAGGTTGAAAATGGCAAATATCCCACGTCCCATTTATTATACTCGGAAATTGGTAAACTTCGCAACTCCCTTTCCCGTGTAGCTCGTGGGATAACCAAAGATATTTGTCAATCCTGCGATTCATTGTTGGAATCTTTAGTGAATGAAGACACTGCAAGGGAATTCTTTGAGTCCTCTAAGCTTTTATTTAACCCTGATAGCATGTCTCTTTTAGTAACTCTTGAGAAGATCGCAGAGGCACAACAAAAGATTGCTATTCCAGTTCCAAATTCTATTTCAGTGGAATACTTTAAAAAATGGTACTCAGAATTGGTACATAAAGTAAAAGGAGGGGCAACATTGGAAGGACAGGATTTGGTTGTTAATGCCCTTATGGATATGAGGCAGAATTATCCTGAATTTGCCACTTACTGTTTACAAGTATTACATGTTAATGCATCCAATGGTGATATTGAACGGTATTTTACCAAAGAGAAATTTGAAGCTATGGCGTGCTTGTATGACTGTTGTAAGACAGACAAGGATACGAATAGTAATAAAGATTAAAAAGAAACTTATTGTTAGTAAGGGAACTGCGCCTATATTAGATCACTTAAGTAAAATTACCTGCCCGCGGGCCTAAAGTGAAGAAAAAGGTAAAAGACAAAGCGATTATGAAAAAGCGTACGTTTAGTTATAAGTCGAAACATAGGAAATGCGCATAAGCGGCAAAGTAAAAGTTGTATTAAGAAAAAGAAAAACTTAAACAACTGGAAATTTCAAATGTACTCGCCTAAATTCGACCACTATTTTCCTAAATTAGGCAGATCTGCCGCTTTTCCAAATTATGTTATTGGTAGGATATGAACGCATATAACTAAACATAAAAATCTATAAAATCTTTCTAAAAAATGCGTAGATTAAGGATATAATAATAAATGAAATTTATTGAATTTTAACTGGGAAGAGCCGAGCACTCGAATGCGATGCAGTAGAAATTACAATGTACGCGTACTTTTCTAACAAACAACTGTTGTAGGAAACGCAATTGCTGAATTGCTATCATCTTTTGTTTTTCCATATATTATTATATTAGGTTAGTGCGTATGAAATGTCGGATTTTTAAGTGAATATATAAAATTGCATATCTTTTTCAAAAGCTGTTTACTCAATCGAAATACCATTCACCGCACCATTCGCTTCAATACACTTTTCCCAGCGGGACTTTAAAGCATAGATGCCTGTCTTAAAAAAATTTGTATCTTTGGAATCAATAAACTCTGATAGTGAATTTTACAAACGTTCGCATGTCAAAGAAATCTGACATTTCATATGCACCAACCTAATAGCTAGTTCAGAATTTTACCGTATAGCATTAATAAAAATGTTTTCAAACAATTGTCACTTGTCTTGTCCTTTGGAACCAGTAGTGTTTATTATTGTGAGAAGTTACTCTCAATATGAAGAAACATTCCACCAAATTTTCCAATAAGACGAAAAGAAATATCCTCTTCTGATCCCAGAAACGTCATTAACGCCTCCAAATTAAAGGGAATAATGTGAATTACGCCGGTCCAGAACACGAATCTTTTATTCAAGACGCATTTCGGCGTGTCCACCTTTATTTAAGATCAAGCGGGGGCGCTCGAAACGTCTCATACTATTACTATTATTATCATTATTATTTAAAAAATTTTTTATTATCATTATCATTACTATCGTTCTTGTTATTATTATTATTTATTTTTCTTTCTTTTCATTGTTTGTGCCGCCGCCGCTAACGTCTGACGCCTTTGCGATTGTTCTCGAAGGGTGGTCAGAGAGGTGGGGGCGTACGCGATTGATAACGCGGTTAAATAAAACCCTGGGGCCTGAACGCTGGACAGTAGTGGATAGTTGAAACTTCAGGGCTGTGAAAACGTCGTAGTGGAAAATCTTCTGCGTACTGCTTATAGTCGCGTAGGTTATCTCTACGGAATTTTAGATTGAACGTATGTCAACCACGAACATAATGGAAGAGACAGCCGCATCAATACTAACTAAGTACCCCGACGAGGGTTTACGCGCTTCTGGGAATCACACGATAGCTTGTGACTTTTGTAAGAAACAGGTAAAATGAATTGTAGAATCCTTAAATGGTCTACGTTTTTGAATAAATATTTCAAATTCTTTGTTATTATGGAAGACCAGTACTTAAATTTTATAATATTTTTGCTACACAATTCTATTGGAGTCTGAAACATGTTGGCTTCCTGGTACTCTAGGCGCCAATGGGCGCTTGACTTACTTTGCTCCGCTGATTCTGCTGGCGCCAATAGGCGAATGGATCAAACTTCGTCAGAAATGCATGCCTGACGAAAAACTTCGCTGTTCTCGGTGTACGTCGCGACTCAATTCCTACGGTACGGTACGGCCGGTGCGTGTTAAAGTCTGCCGTAGTCAAAGGGTTAAGGTGAACGTGTGACATGTATTAATAAAATTTATAGTACTGTAGACTCTCGATATTACGCCGCGCCCTATCATGTCATTTGTCCTTCACATGCATTTTCACATACAAAATGTCGTCCTTCCATCTCGGCAACGAAGGCTCGGGGAGGCTAGATAGATAGATAGACGTATTTATGGCCTAGTGAGCCTGTAGGCCAAAGAGGATACAAAAGCAGAGTGTACATACAATAAAAAGAAGAAAATATTAAATACAGTAAAAAATGGTAACAGTAGTAGTAAAGACAATCGTAGTTACAATATAATATAAGCAGAAGTGACAAAACATAATTGTAATAGTGATGAATAGTAGGTAAGAAGATAGCGAGCATAGATTTAAGTAAGATTAATTTAGTTTAGTTTGATTCGATTTAGTTGCGTGGTGATTCGCGGTTCGCGGTTCGCGGTCTCAGTTGAGCTCATTTTCGTTTTTGTTTTTAGAGAGAGAGAGAGAGAGAGAGAAACTATCAATTTAGGGATTCCCACATTTGTCTGCTTTTATACGGGCATGCGCGAAAAATGCAACACGCGCTTGTTCAAATGATGAATCACAACAAACCGCAATAATCGTGCACATGCAAACTTCAGAAATGGCTGGCACTAGCACGGGCAATATGTCATCGATGCAAGTGGTGATGGAAAAAAAAGAGAAAGAGAGAGAGAGAGAGAAACTATTAATTTGCTATATCACAGTTAACAGTTCAGTGATAGAGGTGGCGACAAAATATGTCAGCCCTTTGCGCGAGGATGCGACGTTTCGTGGAAAGGACGCTTCCTATGACGCCATTTCCGAAAATTTTTTCCCCTATAGCCCCACTTTTGGCGTAATATCCAGAGTCTACTGTATTTTTTACGAAAATCTATTCTCGTTGCCATCAAATGAAAGAAATATGCAGTTCTTTTGCGAGCGTCCTGCAGGTTGTTTCTAACAGATAACTAGTTATCTCTTTCCTCACTGATATGTAATCCTTGTATAAAACGCTTACAAAAGATGACTAATGCAACAAAGTACATATGTGCCCATAATTATGAAAGTGGCCTAAGTCAAGATTTGAAAAAGATGAGATTTTCAGTTATCTCGCATCATTTTATCATGCAATACATTTTTTTCTTCATTAATCAAGGCCAATAAAACTCCAACTTTCAATGTTGAAGAATGTAAAAACATTTTGTATTTTATTTAAAACAAATTTTTTGAATTTATCAACACAAAAAAATATGACTTAGACCACTTTCATAATTATGGGCACATATATTGTGACGTTTCCGGTTTCCTATCTATCCTGAAACCTCCTCATTTTTCAAATACTTAAAAATCTAGCTTATATGCTCGATGATGGATAAGTAGGCTTGATTGGCTGTTCCTAACACAGCAGCGCCTAGATTGTCTGAGGGCAATTACTAACACTAACGTTAGATCCTTCCTCGTCGATAAGAATAATCGATAAGGAACGACGATTACCTTATCTTCGCGCCACGAGTTTAAACTGAAGCAAAGATAACACGGCAGCGCTGTCGCTTAACGAAAAAGCGTACTAATCTAAGCGCAAAAGCCGTTAAACACCTAGTAAAAATTTCCGTTACGGAATTTTCTCGTGGATGATATAAGAAGTTTAAAAATTTGAATCGTTCGAGCCAATTAATCTTTACGATCCACACGGGGCAACCAATAGCGGTGTTGAAATTCATAACTAGTCGACACGCAGAACGGATTCTTATAGCAAGATCCAGCTTTCTGTCAATATCTTCTAGGGATAGCTCCCTCCGATGAAGAGCCATCGTGGGGGTAAGCACCAGCTTGGATTCAACGTGCTCCGGGTGGATATGAAAGGACCCTAGATGCCTCGAATATTCAGATCGATCCTTTCCTCGATCAGAGACAGATCGAGAAAAGAATCTTCTCAAGGAGAATCAAAAGGCCCCCAACATTGCGCCAGGCCCCTTTTGAAACTCTAAAATTTCACAAGTATCTGGCATAGCGTTCAGTACTTGTACAATTTTGATAAGAACTTCATAGAAGCTGACTGAAGGCCCCTGGCATTGCGCTTAGCCCCTTCAGGAAGCTTATCTCCTAGATTAACTCCTCTAGAGTCTACTGAAGACCCCTCGTATTGCGCTAAGCCCCTTCAGGAAGCTCATCCATCAGAGAAACTCCTCTAGAGTCGGCTGAAGGCCCCTGGCATTGCGATAAGCCCCTTCAGGAAGCTCATCCATCAGAGAAACTCCTCTGGAGTCAACCGAAGGCCCCTGACATCGCACTAAGCCCCTTCGGGAAGCTCTTTCCCTTGTATTTCATCCCAAGAAGGAATAGGGGAACCAAACTTCGCGAAAGCCCCTTGCATTGCGCTAAGCCCTTTCGCGAGGTGAAGGCAGTTCCTAAAGGATCCTATCGTTTTTGAATGCCCTTAACCTCAACATAGTTAAAAACCTATCTCAAATTCTCTGCAGAAGCCCCTGGCATTGCGCTAAGCCCTTTTGCAGAGATCTCCTCTCCTGATCCCAGGAACGTTACTTAGGCATCTAAATTAGCGGGAACAAATTGAATTACGCCCGTCCAGAACACGAATCCTTATTCAAGACGCATTTTTGGCGTGTCCACCTTTAGTTTAGATAAAGTGGAGGCGCTCGAAACGTCACAATATAGATTACTATCATTTTACAAAGAAAGATATAGAAAAAATTGTGTAGTCAATATATCAAGAGACACGGTAATGTCTCGAGACAAGTTCATGTATGAAAAGGTCGCGAGTGCTAACGTGTATCTTTTCTCGAAGCAACTAGGTACGGGCACATGAAAAAGAGCCAAAACATGTTGTGTATATACACAGCTTCAAACTCCATACACTTAAAGTGATTTTGTCGCATCAATGACAGCTCAAAATCGGTAAATTCGACGTAAATCTGAGAAAAAGTATCAGGAGAACGTAAGACCAAAGAGCCATTTCGAAAACATTTGAAAATCGGTTAAGTTCAAAGTTCGTTTATTCAACAGAGTGGCGGGATCACTTTAACTCTTTCGTTACGGCAGTTCGCTCCGCCGGTGTGACACCACTGAACGGGGTCACCGCGCCGAAAAGTGTGCACAATGTACGTCGGTAATCTTCGGTGTTCGCTATTACGTCTTTCAACGCTACCTTGAAATTCTCTTATATGTACACTGTTTTAAGAACTTCTTAACAAATGTTTCGTCATATTATATGAGACGCTTGAAAATGAGTATATTTTAAAATATATTCAGTTATTTACATATTTACAGATTTCGCTATTATTATAAATAATAATACAATTTATGGTAATTAAAACACCAGGTTATAATCTTGTTTCAAATCAAAAATATATTTTTATTAGGATTAATCCAATACGGGTCGATAGAATCAAGGGATACTCTACCGATACAGTAAATTCTTTTTTCGGATGCCGGATATATCCGGCAACCGAAAACACACAGTACACACAGCTCGTCGGGCGGATGGTACACACAGGTCCTCACGTGGATGCCGGATATATCCAGTATCCCTAACGAAAGGGTTAAAAGCGGTGAATTCGATGAAAATTTGAGAAAAAGTATCAGGAGAACATAAGACCAAAAAGCCAGTTCGAAAACATTTGAAAATCGGTAAAGTTCAAAGTTCATTTATTTAACCCTTTCGTTACGGGTGTCGTATTTATCCGGCATCCACGTGACGACCTGTGTGTAACGGGTGCTGTATACAGGGTGGCCATAAAGTAAGTATCACTTTCAAAATTCGATATCTCAGACACCGTAAGAGAAAACCCTATAATCATATATATCATTTTTTTCAGGGTAAAATGGGATTTCTTCCTAAATTTTTCCAGATTTTTTGATGCATTTTGAAAAATCACTTAAATATGACCTTTTTCCTGATTCTACTTGATTTATCGCAATTATGAACATTTTTGGTTAAGATGACATTTAAATTAGATTATGATAACATAATCTGAAGAAAACACAACGCCTTATGATGAGCTTGATACAATAATTGTCAATTTCAATTGATTTTTGATCACAAAAACATTAAATTATGCGCTAACGTAATGAATAAATTTAAAGGTTAGCGATGAAGAAGGGCTTCGCTTGGTTCGATTCATCAACTGAAATCTGACTAATTTGGAAATGATAGTGTAGATTTTTTGAGTGCAAAACTTAAGCTCTATCACGACGACAAGGTGGAAGCACGTCGATGGAGGTTTTTTTTTTTCGTTATTGTTTTTTCTTTCTATTGTTTTTTTTTATTTTTGCTTCTCATTTTTATTACTTTTTTTTGCTGAAATTTGCTTTTAATTTCGTCCTAATTGTGCAACATTTGTTCAGTGCGCCTCCCTTCATTTTGCGCATTAGTTAGATTTGAGTTGATGAATCGAACCAAGTGAAGCCCTTCTTCATCGTGAACCTAAACATTTATTCATAACGTTAGCGCATAATTTAATGTTTTTCTGATCAAAAATCAATTGAAATTGATAGTTATTGTATGGAGTACATCGTGAGGCATTACGTTTTCTTCAGATTATGTTATCATAATCTAATTTGAATGTCACCTTGGCCAAAAGCACTCATACTTGTGATAAATCGAGTAGAATCAGGAAAAATGGTCAAATTTAAGTGATTTTTCAAAATGCACCAAAAAATCTGAAAAAATTTAGGAAGAAATCCCATTTTACCCTGAATAAAATAATATATATGATTATAGAGTTTTCTCTTACGGTGCCTGAGATATCGAATTTTGAAAGTGATACTTACTTTATGGCCACCCTGTATATCCGGCGGCTTGCATATACGAGCGTCGTCTCTCGTCGGCAAAAAAGAATTTACTGTATCGGAAGAGTATTTCTTGATTCTATCGACCCATATTGGATTAATCCTAATAAAAGTATATTTTTGATTTGAAACAAGATCATAGTTGGTAAAAATAAACAAATAGGGATGATCTTATGATTTGGCAAATATTATTTTCGGATGTGAGGATATTTGCAAAAAGGAGACAAATCCGCCTCAAAACATGCCTCCGGTGCAAAAACCGAGACAAGTTCATGTATGAAAAGTAGTATCTCTACAAAAAGCACATGTGATCAGTGTGTCGTCTAAAAAATATTACTACTGAACATAGATTTGTGGTACATATTGAAAATCTTCAGCCAAACAAAGTAGTTAAATCCGATAATAATAGACAAGTTCAAATTTTCCATTATATCCATATGCATTTTGAAAAACTTCGGCCAGATAAAGTTGTTAAATCCGAAAACATTAGACAAGTTCGTTTTTTCCACTATGCCAATACGAAGTAATTACATTGGACCAAAAGTTCACAAAACTACCTAGTACTCTCCACTTCATATGATTTGTCAATTTCTTCCATAGCCTCTATATCTTGTACATACATGTGGAAATATCTGTGGTAATTAAAATAAAATGGAACGAATTTTTTCTGTGTACGTGATTAAAACCGGTCCTGAACTTGTCGGGCTCCCAACCCAAACGACAAGCAATAAATATCTTACAATATAATTTAATTTTGCGTATTATGAATTAGTAAAGATCAGATAAAATAATAATAATAATATGAATAATAATACATCATACTCAAACATCTGAATTGTTCGGGGCCCGACAAGTTATTTGGCTATACCCTTTGTTCCAATTTTTTTGGAAGATGTTTTTGAAAGAGAATTGCAAGACGTGGATCTTCATGCATGGCTATTAGGGTATATTATTATCTGGTACCTAATGAAGGTGTACTCTGATTGATTTATGATAACATTAATCTAATACAGATCAATTGGACAATTAGGAAAGGAATTCTTACCCATATCCATTCGAAAACTCACGAGAAAAATAAGACGGCAGCTATGAAACAGAATAAAAAGAGAAAAGAATCACCAGCCGAAACTGCGAGCAATCCAAAAAAAGTAAAAAAAGATAATAAAGCGTCTGTGGAATCAACTGTGCGCACTTTTTTGAAAGCGGGCATCCCCCTCGAAAAGCTTGCCCATCCAGAAATGCGCAAGTGGCTTAAAACAAATGTATCTGGTAAGTTTTTCACAGTCAAGAACGTGCAAACTGGCCTCAAGCTTAAATTTTTAACTGTACGCATGGACTACTATCCTTCTTTTCTTTTTGTCCTTGTACATTCAGGTGATTTAGGTAGTGCTCAAGATCTTCGAAAGAAGTGGGTCCCACTTTTGCAAGAACAGTTCAAGAAAGAGCTGAAAGCAAAACTGAAAGACCGAAAAATTGTCATATTGTGCAACGTAACCGAAGATGAGAACGGACAAGCAGTTTTCCCAATCCTGTTTAAGTTGCTGCCATCCCAGGAGGATCCTGAGCCTCATCTTTTTGTTGCATCACGCAACGTTTTGGATGATATAGACGCTGATGAATGTTCCAGAGCCATTCTTAATGTTTGTATTGTAGTGTAAAGTAACACTTTACAAGATTTTTTATGTGCGTTGATATTCCACTAACTTGGTTTCGTTACAGGCTCTGATAGAATATGGTGTGCGGCACAAGAATGTAGTGGGAGTGGCTTCCAGCGGTACTGACCTTATGGATACGTGTATCAATTCGCTCAGAACGATATCCAGAAATCTTGACTTGATCAATCTGCAAAGCTGGGCCCACAAATTGGATAAAGTTGTGAGGTGTTTCTCTGATAAGTTAGAGGAGCTTGATACTTGTATCACTGTTTCGAGTGAACTCTTTCAACGGAATAAGGAGAGGGAACTCAACTATGTTAAGTTTTTAAATGAAAAGTATTCATTTACTCGCACTAAAGAGGCGAAACCATTTCCAATACCTGTTTCGACCAGGTGCGACAATTGGAAGAAATCTCTACTATATTTGTTTGAATATGTTGAGGATATCGCAGAATATTGCCAAAAGAACAGGACGAGTGTCACATTCTCAGCAGAGACATATTTTGTTAACTTTGGACCTGCGGACATATCAGCTATTAAGACGCAGGCTATGTTTCTTTTAGAATACTGTGTCCCCATACACGATTTGCAATTGAAGGTTGAAAATTGTAAATATCCCATGTCTCATTTATTATACTCGGAAATTAGTAAACTTCGCGAACCCCTTTCCACTGTAGCTGGTGCTCAGGATGGCAATATCAAGTCGGCTCTATTAAAAAAGACAAGTAATAGTGTTAATTTAGATTTTAATTCTGAACCTTTGCTTGGGATAATCAAAGATATTTGTCAATCATGCAATTCATTGCTGGAATCTTTAGTGAATGAAGACACTGCAAGGGAATTCTTTGAATCCTCTAAGCTTTTATTTAACCCTAATAACATGTCTCTTTTAGTAACTCCTGAGACGGTCGCAGAGGCACAACAAAAGATTGCTATCATAAAATCTATTCCAGTGGAATACTTTATGAAATGGCGCTCGGAATTGGGACATAAAGTAAAAGGAGGGGCAACATTGGAAGGACAGGATTTAGTTGTTAATGCCCTTATGGATATGAGGCAGAATTATCCTGAATTTGCCACTTACTGTTTACAAGTATTACATGTTAATGCATCCAATGGTGATATTGAACGGTATTTTACCAAAGAGAAATTTGAAGCTATGGCGTGCTTGTATGACTGTTGAGAGACAGACAAGGATAAGAGCAAAAGAATAATAATGAAGATTAAAAAGAAACGTATTGTTAGTACGGGAAGTGCGCCTATATTAGATCACTTAAGTAAAATTACCTGTTCGCGGGCCTAAAGTGAAGAAGAAAGTAAAAGACACAGCGATTATGAAAAAGCGTACGCAAAGTAAAAGTTGTATTAAGAAAAAGAAAAACTTAAACAACTGGAAATTTCAAATGTACTCGCCTAAATTCGACCACTATTTTCCTAAATTAGGCAGATCTGCCGCTTTTCCAAATTACGTTATTGGTAGGATATGAACGCATGTAACTAAACATAAAAATCTATAAAATCTTTCTAAAAAATGCGTAGATTAAGGATATAATAATAAATGAAATTTATTGAATTTTAACTGGGAATCGCCGAGCACTCGAATGCGATGCAGTAGAAATTACAATGTACGCGTACTTTTCTAACAAACTGTTGTAGGAAACGCAATTCCTGAATTGCTATCATCTTTTGTTTTTCCATATATTATTATATTAGGTTAGTGCGTATGAAATGTCGGATTTTTAAGTGAATATATAAAATTGCATATCTTTTTCAAAAGCTGTTTACTCAATCGAAATATGCACCATTCGCTTCAATACACTTTTCCCAACGGGACTTTAAAGCATAGATGCCTGTCTTAAAAAAAAATTTTTACCTTCGGAATCAATAAACTCTGATATTGAAATTTACAAACGTTCGCATGTCAAAAAAATCTGACATTTCATATGCACCAACCTAATAGCAAGTTCAGAATTTTACCGTACAGCATTAATAAAAATGTTTTCAAACAATTGTTACTTGTCTTGTTCTTTGAAACCAGTAGTGTTTATTATTGTCAGAAGTTACTCTCAATATGAAGAAACATTCCACCAAATTTTCCAATAAGACGAAAAGAAATATCCTCTTCTGATCCCAGAAACGTCATTAAGGCCTCCAAATTAAAGGGAATAAAGTGAATTACGCCGGTCCAGAACACGAATCTTTTATTCAAGATGTATTTCGGCGTGTCCACCTTTATTTAAGATCAAGTGGAGGCGCTCGAAACGTCTCATACTATTACTATTATTATCATTACTATTTTAAAAATTTTTTATTATCATTATCATTACTATCGTTCTTGTTATTATTATTATTTATTTTTCTTTCTTTTCATTGTTTGTGCCGCCGCCGCTAACGTCTGACGCCTTTGCGATTGTTCTCGAAGGGTGGTCAGAGAGGTGGGGGCGTACGCGATTGATAACGCGGTTAATAAAACCCTGGGGCCTGAACGCTGGACAGTAGTGGATAGTTGAAACTTCAGGGCTGTGAAAACGTCGTAGTGGAAAATCTTCTGCGTACTGCTTATAGTCGCGTAGGTTATCTCTACGGAATTTTAGATTGAACGTATGGCACCCACGAAGAGAATGTCAGTGACACCCGAGTTAAGAGTATTTCAGTACCCCCACGAGGGTTTACACGCTTCTGCGGATGGCAGGTTGATTTGTGACTTTTGTAACAACCAGGTAAATTGAATCGTAGAATCCTTAGGTGGTCTACGTTTTTGAATAAATATTTCAAATTCTTTGTTATTATGGAAGACCAGTACTTAAATTTTATAATATTATTGCTACATGATTCGGTCCGAAGCATAAGACCTTCTTCAGTAGTAGAACATTCTTTTTTTACATATGATTTTTGTATAAAAAAATTTTATTATTTCGATGCATTAACCCTTTGACTACTGTTGCCGCCTATTGACGTCTGAAACATGTTGGCTTCCTGGTACTCTAGGCGCCAATGGGCTGTTCACTTACTTTGCTCCGCTGATTCTGCTGGCGCCAATAGGCGTCTGAATCAAACTTCGTCAGAAATGCATGCCTAACGAAAAACTTCGCTGTCTCGGTGTACGTCGCGACTCAATTCCTACCGTACGGTACGGCCGGTGCGTGACAAAGTCTGCCGTAGTCAAAGGGTTAAGGTAAAAGTATTAATACGTGTAACATGTATTAATGAAATTTATCGTACTGTAGACTCTCGATATTACGTCGCGCCCTATCATGTCATTTGTCCTTTACATGCATTTTCACATACAAAATGTCGTCCTACCATCTCGGCAACGAAGGCTCGGGGAGGCATGATAGTAGGGATTCCCACATTTGGCTGCTTTTATACGGGCGTGCGCGAAGAATGCAACATGCGCTTGTTCAAATGATGAATCACAACAAATGGCTGGCACTAGCACGGGCAATATGTCATCGATGCAAGTGGTAATGTAAAAAAGAGGAGAAAGAGAGAGATAGAGAGAGAGAGAGAGAGAGAGAGAGGGGGGGAGAGAGAGAGAGAGAGAGAAACTATCAATTTGCTATATCACAATTTGCTATAACAGTTCAAGAAAAGATAGCAATAACAGTTCAGTGATAAAGGTGGCAACAAAATATGTCAGCCTTTTGCGGAGTATGCGACGTCTCCTGTGGAAAGGACGCTTGCTATGACTTTATTTGGGAAAATTCTCTTCCGCTATAGTCCCACTTTTGGTGTAATATCGAGAGCCTACTGCATTTTTTACGAAAATCTATCCTAGTAGCCATCGGATGAAAGAAATATGTGCTTCCTTTACAAGCGTACTGCTATGTATATATTAGACTGTTTCAAAAAAACCGACTTTTTTTATTTTTTTGAAGAACATTGAAAAATTGTTAGAGTATTGCTAGAAAAAGACTCTGTGAAAACCGGAGCTCTTAATATTAATATTTAGAGGTGGCGATTCGTAATTTTCTGTTTTTCATTTAACCAGTTAACTGTGTTTGACGACTATACCCGTCATGGTGATTTTGTATAATTGAAGGGCTGGATCGAATAACCTGCTCCGCGCTCGGCCAGTTGTCGCATATATATACAAAGTGACTCTCTCTCGCTGTGAACGTCCGAGCGTCGTTTGTGATTGAAAAAAAACTGTTCAACAATTTTTGTCGTAAAACTTCCAGCGAGAAAGTTGTTCCGCTTGATCTTCGGAATGCCTATGCAAAGTTTCAAATTAAAATATTAAGTTGAACAGATTTTAGAAGTCATTTTGTAAAAAAAAAAATACGTTACGGAACGACCGACCGACCGACGGAGGTACAATAACAAACAACACTTACTGCACTTACATAGCGCATCGAAATCAGAAGAAAACTCGTTGTTTACTATTAGTGTTTCAGTAAACTATTGTGTTTTATTATTGTGACGTGGATTTCGCTACGTCACTTCAGGAGGGTTTCTCAACCCCGATCCTCATCGATTTCGGCCCTGAAATGTCCAAACGTGCACGGAAAATTTGGGATTTCAGGGGAACTGGGCGCCAGGTGCAAAACACCACGTTTTCGACTAAAGAAAAAGGAATCGGTCCAACTAGATCAGTATATGGTAGAGGGGGGGATTCGTTATAATGCAAAAGAAAAGAAAAGCAGACGTATGAAAATTAATAACAATAAAAATATATTCGACAATAATCAAAAGAAAAAAAGATAACAAATAATCGTTCGAAATAAACAATGACGAGTCAAAAATAAACGGGACCCGGGCGCGCTGAGCCCGCTCGAAATGGAAAATCTATCTGGCTACCCGTTACTCTTACGGGCAGCACTTCAGCCCGCTCGGTCGCAGGAAAAAGAAAACCGCTTACCGCCGATGTCGACAAATCGAGAATTCGGATTTTCTCTCTCTTCGAATATTCTCCGTCCTTCGGGTTTCGATTGATTCCGATTAGGTCGGTCTCTCCAAGAATTACTCGATTTTTCGGGAATCGTTTCTCTCT